>CM055956.1:28303236-28903236 GCA_029490685.1 Schizonepeta tenuifolia
AATAGTAAGACAAAGACAATAACAGCAATGAGTGAATAATGCAGCAGATGATCATATAATCAATGATTTTCTACAGATCGCATTCTTCACCTCCGATCCAGATGAAGAACAAGAAACAGAAAATGAGAGACGACGTCATATAGTTATGGTCTGTACCCTGTAACTTGATCAAGAGGATTAAACCTGGAGGCAGACGTCAACTGGTTTTGGTGTGTTTCCTGATCAAAGTCGAGACATGCTGAGCAACCCATATTGATCCAGCTGCAGTGCAGGAGAAAGCATGAGTATGACCTTCGCGTTCTACCTCAACACATGCATCAGGTACCTGTTTGCGGATCTGTGCATTTTCAAACAGAAAAGGATGAGATTCAAGCAATCCAAAGCAAATACCAAAATCAAATGAGTGCGTTTGTCTTGTGTGAGAAACAAATGAGTATGATTACCTCTTCGTATAAATGCAAAGGACCCCAGTGATCGTTGAGGCCAAAAAGAAAAGCTATCTGGTTTCTCTTGCTGGTCATGAATTCCCAATCTGGTTTTTCTGGCAGCTATATATGGAGAGGGCAACAGTTAAATTCAACAAGAAGATTGCTGTTAGTTTATATTTAAAAAATGTTGTATTATCTCGCTGCCCGATCTTGGAATCTAGCTTGTGCAAGTACAGATTCGGTATTGCAGAACAAGTAGGTTAGTTTGGACATAAAAAAAAGCTTACTGTCTGAAATTCGGTCATCGCCATAAACAGCATATTCCGTAGTGTATGATACTGCAAAGAAAAGTTTCTGTAAACATAGAGCGACTCACATGAATCGAGTTTAACAAGTGGATTAGTCTCATGAGCACGGAGGAACTCAGATGAAACAAGAAAAAAAAATCAGAAAAGTAAATCATGCAACATAAGAACCCGTGATAATTAGCAAGAACAGAACTGCACCTTCAGAACATGTGTGCATAGAACCTCAACAGCAGAAGAAGACCATGACTTCCCGATCGATATTTTTGAAAGGAATTTTGTGATCTCCAACGGGAGGGCTCCCAACAAGGCCCCAATGGAGCTTAATGCAGTGCATAGAGCTGGAGACCTGGTATATTAGATTATAAGTCCATTTCCTATTGTAGTTATCATCGGATAATCAATATAGATTTGCATGTAGATATGTAAAGCACGGTATACATAGAAGTTAGTCCCGACAACATTTACAGGAGGCCTACATCTAAAACCAGATAAACAGAAACCCAAAGAACTCTACATCGCAAAGAAGAGCTATACGCTGCAAGTCTTCTAATGGAGGACTGTGTTGAGGATGCAGTGTTCACAGCCAAAAAAGGATACAACCCGATACAATATACGACCTAATAGAGTAGACAGGTGTCAGAGAGACTAATTTCGAGACGAAAATATTATATGAAAGCAATAGAAAAATGACCGACCGAATACCTTCTTGTGAGATCTCTTAAGTATTTCAAGAGATATATATGAACCAATGGAATGGCCAACCTTCAGATACAAATTCGGAATTAATCATTACTCGCCCAAAAAGTCTACCAATTAAAAAATGAAATACTTTTAAAGATTGTATAAATATGAGCAGGAAATACATCATCACGCAGATTCTTGGAGATGATTATAAATCTATGAGAAATAACATTCAACATGGTTTACCAGTATTATAGGTACTGAAACATCTAGTAGCTCCTGCTCTATGAAGCTTATCTGAAAAAAGATGACAGAAGAATAAGAGCCATTTGGAGCCGGGAAGTCCATTTAATGATAAGATTCTACTTTTTCAAGATTAGGCATTCGTTTTTAGCAGCAAATCAGGCATGTAAAATTACAAAGTGCTAGCACACCTTCACAGGGAATCTTATTATCGTGTCTACCAACAGAAAAGCCAAATCCTCTTCATGAATCTCTTAGAGATATTACAATGCTATAAGTACTTACCTTATGATTGATTTGTTCTTCTAACGAGAACAACCTTCTAGACTCCCAGTTCTGGAAAAAGAAAAGCATGAGTTTCAAGTCATTCTCCAATTATTGCTCCACAGCCTCCACAGAAAGAATGCATGTCAATTAGAAGTATTCCTAAGAGATGACGATGAGGCCATTTTTTAAATGAGAGGCATGCTTTTATAGAATTCGAAAAATAATATGCATAAATGCTGTAGAAGGATAGCTGTAAAATATAAAGCCCAAAATGTGAGCGAGATCACATATTCTTTAAAAAGCAATAAAAGAATGGCATTTATTTTATTAGCATATATCAGTGTGAAAGAAAACATCCTAGGACCAAGAAGAGTAACACAAGGAAAGGGAATTTAGCTTAAGAGTATCTAAGTCGAGTATAAAACCTGCGCTTCTATCAATATTCACCTAGAAACTGCAAGCCACCACTGGAGTGCTTGGTTACATAAATTTTCCAAACAGAGATTAAACTATATTATCTACACATGTCTGACCAACTAAAGAAGACACGGCATAAGCAGGCAGAGAAACGATAAGACGGAATTCATCTGCTAAAACTGAGCGAACTTTTCTAGTACTTCTCAACTACAAATCAAACTCAAACTTCCCTAGTACTTTTAAATTACAAATCAAACTCAAACATTATTAATATCACTTGGCAATTTAATATAGAAGCAAGGCAATCAAATACCTTTTGCGAGTGGGATATGTGGCCAACACCTTCACCAAGGAAACAAAGGAAGCAATCAGCAGCAGTTCCATGGTCACTGAATTCCAAATTCTACAACACTATATCTCAAAAAAAATAATAATAAATAAAAATAAAAAAAAAGTTTGTTGGAATCTTTACTTGCCTGTGACTGATGCAGTCCCTCCGAGTAGCTCATATAGTGACTCCAAAAATTCAGTGTAAAATGAAACAACACCTACATGAAAAAAATCCATTCACACTTTCAAAAATAATTCAAAAATCATCTCACACACACATTCACACTAAAATACCCGGGTTGCCAGGAATAAACAACAGATGTAATGAAGGCTCGTGGCTAATAATCTCCAATGATTCCGTCTTAAATCTGATTCAATGGATACAAAATCAGTAACATATCTGATGAAATACAGCAAATACTATCATAATCATGACAGTTGTTGAAATTACCCAGAAACATTAACAAGCCTAAGATCAGCATTCTTCTTTTTCTCAACCAAACTCTTGCTTTCACTGCCCATTTGCGAGTTCATACACTTCGGCGGAAATTTGCTTCTGCAACGCAAAGATGATTTGGGGAGGGAAGAAACTCGAGTAGTGCACAAAGCCGCGGGGGGGGGGGGGGGGTGTTGGGGGAAGAAGCTCGAGTAGTGCGTTGTGCATAAATGAAGGATGAATGAATCAATTGGTTAAAAAAAATCTGAATTGATGAGGCAATTAGGAGATGACGAGAGACAAGTCTCACACGCATCGGAATCTTCCCCAAATCGGAGTAGTATTTTTTTCAGTTGAATCGAATGAAGTTATTATAGTCACATGAAAACGCTTGTGTTGTTCCGATATTACTTAACTGAACTTATGTTATGACTTTCATTCAATTTTAAAGACTTCAGAAGTCTCGCTGTATTCAATTCACACTTCTGTTGAATTTCTGAAATTCGGGCCTATTTAATTCAGACTTATGTTGGACTTCTAAAATCTGGGTGTATTCAGTTACGACTTCTGTTGGACTTCTGAAATCCGGATGTATTTAACATTTTATCGACTTTTAACTTATAGACTTTCGTTGGAGTTTCGTCGAACTTTGATGAAGAAAATAGGCGTGATGAAATCTGATCGATATCGATGAGATTTCAAATCCAATGCATCCCCAGCGCCGGGTGAGGACGAGCGGTCGCTCGTGGCTCCCAGCCGGCACTGGGATCCACCGATCGCTGGGAGTTGTATAAAATTTGTTATTGTTACTGCTGTTTCACCATATCATAAATCTATAAAACAAACATTATATCAACAATTATAACATCACGAGATTTTTTTAATAGAAAGAAGAAAGATTGTTCGATAACACGAAAGACAGTACGAAATTGTTCGATAACACGAAAGAGAAAGGCAGTACGAAATTGTTCAATTACATTATCCAAATAATTAAAAAAGCGAAATTGTTCAAATGGAAACATTCCCAACGAACGCTGGGAGCCAGCGACCTCTCCACTCCATTTTCTGCACCGACTGGAATGCTAAATTCCAATCCTATCCAGTAGCATATGCATCAAAATCATCAACATGAACACATTAAATTATAAAAATGCCACAAATAACATACCAAAGTCAATATCCATCATGGTTACGTGGTGGTTGCTCGTCATGGTGAGGTGGTGGTTGCGGTGGTGGGTAGAAGGCAGACCAAGCATTCCACTGTGCTTGTAAAGATGCAATTTGTTGATTGTGGTCGTCAAATCGTGCATTAGCATCTTGTTGCCACATCGCAAGCTGTTGGTTCTGCGCATCAAACCTCGAATGTATATCCTGATGGAAGCCTGCAAATTGGTCGTTCAGGTCTGGGCGGAATGAAGCAAAGGTGGTGTCGAAATGATTTAGGAATTGTTGGTAGCCATCTCCCGACATTGTTGGGGGGTTTATTGGCTCTTCCTCTTCACCTCCTTCATCTCCTACATTAGAAGGACCGCCGACTTCAAAATTGCGCACCACTGGTGCTTGTCTCCCTTCAGCGATCTCTTTGTTCACGTACTTCCTCACACATAGCCTTTTCGTCGGAGGAACTAGAGTGAATGCATCAGCAATGATTTGAGCTCGAAGAAGCTCGCTGTAATCGAACAAATATCCCTCAAGTTCATGGTATCCATCTTGGGGGCCCTTCACATCACTCAGGACACCGAGCTTATGCGCCAACAACGTAATAATGCCACCCCAAGAAGCATGAGCTCTAGGACGACTCTTACACTGACTCATAGCATTCCAGATGAAATTTGACATACACACCTTTGTGTTATTCACTGCACAACTCAATAGATAGACCTCGTTTGCATTGACCTTGTTTGCGTGCTCTTTCCCAGATATATTATATGCAATAAACTTATGGATAATGGCCAATGACGGGTCCGTAATAAACCCGTTCGACATACCAGAAACATCCCAATTTGTAAACCCAGACAAATCAGTCCAATCCATATTAGCATTATATCCCGAAGGTCTCTCTCTTTTCCCACCGGTTGGAAATCCCAAAACACTTTTCATTCTTTGCAAGCTTATGATATATTTCTTGTTTTTCATTCTAGCACTAATCTTTTTCTTATCCGCATTCAAAGTCATAGTAGTTAGAAACTCAATAGTTAAACCATCATAAGCAGAAGTAAATACACTTGACCTAGAAAAAGTTTCAAGCCCTAAATTCTTCAAATGACGTACTACTGTTGCTTCAATCTTTAGAGTCCTAATCAATTCCCAATCTAGATAATGGGGGCGTGTAACATCATACTCAATAAATTTAGAGAATACCTCTCCCTCCCATTCAGTCTCTACATTGAACGGACAACCAAACCTCGAAGTGTAATCTTCCTCTGTCTGCTCGGCATTTTTTGTACGCGACATGATTCCCAGCGTTCACTGGCTTCGCGCGGGCGCTCGACGATTTGGGCGAACGCTGGAGGTGAGCGACCGCTGCTGTCGGAATCGGATCGGAGACAGCGGTGGACCGAGGTGGCGGCAGAAGACGAACAGAAGGCGGCAGACGTGGCGGAAGGCGACGGTAGAGCGGGGAGGCGGTGGACGGCTATGAGGCGGATGAGGCTTCGAGGCGGAGGTGGTGGACTGTGTTGGAAGTGATGGACTGCGGCGGAGGTAGAGCAGTGGAGCGCAACGGAGGTGATGGATTGCGCGAAGGTAGGGCGCTGGAGCGCGGCGGAGGTAGGGTGGGATGTCGAGCGTGGCGGCAGTCGAGAAGAATGAGAGGAGTGGGAATGAGTAAGGCCAAATGTGGTCCCTGTTGGAATTAGGGCATTGTATTAACCCCAACTCACGCGACTCCCAGCGCTCACTTGATTTCAGCGGGCGCTCGAAACGTCGAGCGCGCGCTGGATACCAGCGAGCGTTGGGTGTCGCGGACTTCTGAACTCCAACAGAAGTCGATGCGAAATCCAACCGAACTCCAACATAAATCCGCCAAATCAAACGAAACTCCAATGGAAATCCATAGACTTACAAAGTCCGATGACTTACAAAGTCCAATGAAAGTCTTGATTAAATACACCTCCCTAAAAGTCGATAATGTGTATGCCATATAGCGACAACCGGATCTCATGATATAATAATAATGCAATAAAAATTTTGGACTTCGTAAAATGTTCGAACTGCAACAATTTTTATTTTTACTTGAATTTATGTACAATTTTTATGAAATCGAAGCACAACGGACGGGGTTTATCCAGTGCACACCGAAGATAGCGGCTCGGGTTCTCACGACATCAAAAAATAAAAATAAAAAATTAAGAGATGATTTAAAAATCTAGAGATGTTCATATTTGGACCTAGAGTTGTACTTCCACGCAACATGTTGCATTGTATGCAACCGGTTTTTGCCCGTCAACCCGACCCGCCCCAGAAACCCGACCCGCACCGCTCTTCATTTAAAAAAAATTCAAATCTGCTCCTAGTGGGTTTCGAACCCATGCCTGCAGTGCTCATATGTTCTAACAAGAAGGCTAATACCACTAGGCTAAAGCAAACTTTATTACTTTCTAAGTAGCGAGTTTAATTTATATGTACAGTGTTTTATTGTTTTCAGCAATATTTCTATTTATTTATTTTTTCATTTTTTCATTTATTTTTTTAATTTCTCATTTTCATTATATTGTGTGTCCTACCACCTATTATTCAACTTATTTTATTTTCAGTATTTTTATAAAAGTATTTATTCTTCATTTTTTATTTTTTCTTTAAGTATTTTTTATTAAAAAATATTACTTTGCTTAATGACAATATTTACTTTTATTAACCACAACGTGTACTTTTAGTTATTTGATTAAGTAATTATTGTCGCGACTAAAATAATGATTGACATGAAGAAAAGTAATGTTTCAAAATTATTTCTTTTTTTCACAACGATTGTTACTTTTATTCACGACAACATGTACTTTAAGTTATTTTGTTAACTAATTATTATCGTAATGAAAAGTAATCATTGATACGAATAGACGTAATGTTTCACAAAAATATTACTTTTCTTCACGATAATATTTACTTTTGTTCACGATAACGTGTACTTTTAGTGAGTTGATCAAGTAATTATTATCGTGATGAAATGTAATTATTGGTATTAAGAAAGGTAATGTTTCACAAATTTTACTTTTTTTCACAATGATTGTTACTTTTATTGACGACAACATATACTTTTAGTGACCACAACTCTTATTTTAGTTAAGTTTATTTAAAAAATATTAAAAATAAAAATAAAAGTGTAATTGTATACTAACAAATATTATTTAAACAAATAATTAATAAAAACAAATGAAAAATTAAAAAAAATATTAAAAAAATAAAACTAAACATCCCAATAGATTATATATTTGGAAACATGTAATTGGGACACTTCAAAGTGTCCCAATATGTCAAATATTTGAAAAAAAAAAAACTTGGTTGCTGCCGCCAGGTTTCGAACCTGGGAGGACAAGAAAAGCTAAGCCCTATAGCTGCGCCCCCAACCACTCCACCAACACACACGGACATGTTACATTTTACACATAGTCATATATAATTGTTAAGGCGGCAGATTTTTATTTTTTTAAAAGGCACGGGTTCGGGTCCGGGTCGGGTTGGGCGCGGGTCAAAACCGGTTACATTGTATGCAATCAGTTGTAGGGAAGTTTTTGCCTTGGACCTATGACCTATTTAATTTGTTATGTTTTGTTTTTTTGGCCTATATCCCTTCAAATTTTGGCAATATCATTAGGCCCTAACTTGGAACTTTTGATTGTTTTAAATGTCATCGGAAGAAAGGAAAGTAACAAAAACCATCAATTTTACTCCAAGTTAGATAATCTTATTTTCTATCGAAATATTTCGTGAGAACATTTTTCCACCAATCTTCTTCCGATATAGCTCAAGAAAGAAAAGACGTTTTCTGCACAAAGTATATTGGTGGAAAGGGGATGCTTTCGGTCAAAAATTAATAATCAACTTTTGAAATCGCTAATATAGGCATTAAAAAATAATATTTGGTTGATTTCTTTAAAAGTATAAATTTTGGTCAACATTTGCACATTGAGATGGATCTGTCCTTAATGAAGGTGGGGATCGCGGGTCAAGGCGCGGGTCGCGGGTCAATTTAATACATCTGGTACGAATGAAGTCGTTCGTGGAAGTGGAAGTTAGAGTTTGTTGAGATAATCAAGGAAGTGGTTCATGAAGTCGTGGGGACTGCTGATGGAAATCTTGGGCTAAGATCATAGATCGTGTGGATTACATGGAGTGAAGCTCAAGTTTGAGAGCAACTATAAATATACATCATATCTTAGTTGATAGATATAGATTTGCAGAGATAAATACTCGTAGATTAGATTTCATCTTTATTCTTTGTTTCTCCGAGTGATAGTTGAGGCAACTTCAGTCATAACCTTCTTTGAAAGGAGTGTTGAGTTGTCTTTCTCTTAGTGACCTTGTTTACTCGAAGTATTTTTGTTGTTCACACATTTATAGTGAATATTTTGCCCTGAGGCACTTCACAAGATTATTAATTGATAATCTTGTGAAAATTTATCCATTGTGTTCATTTATCTTTCGTTGTCTTCTATCCAAAGTTGTGATCACTTCAATCACAACTTTGGTCATCACTCTGGGTGTGAATCTAGTACCTTCGATTGGTATCAGAGCCACCACTTGATATGCTAAGTGTTGATCCTTTTTTCGTGACAAAATGGATCAGACAAACTCGTTGTTCAACAAGCCTCCAATCCTTGATGGCATGAATTATTCTTTTTGGAAAGTTCGTATGAGAGCATGCATCAAATCTATTGATGCTAGAGCAAGGAGGGCTGTCAAGAATCTGTTGTCTCATTCTAAAGCCCTAGATATGGATGGTGACATGGTTCGTGTACCTGAAAACAACTGAACAAGAGATCAGATCGAAGAGGCAATATACAATGACAAAGCTCTAAATGTCATTCAATCCTCCCTCGATGTTCAAACTCATAAGAAATTGTGAGTCAGCCAAAGAAGCTTGGGATATCCTTCAACAACACTGTGAAGGAGACACCGACATCAAGGAGTCAAGACATCGCATTCTCATCTCCAAGTTCGAGAGCATGAAGATGGAAGAAGATGAGAGTGTGGGCGATTACTGCAACAAGCTGCTCGAGATCGCCAATGAGTGTCAAGATCTCGGTGATCCTATCAGCAACAAACGGTTAGTCTCGAAAGTCCTGAGAACCTTGACTTCCCGATTTGATATGAACAACAACTGTGAGCACTTTGGAGTTCACCAAGCTGATGAATGATCTCAAAACCTATGAGATTAAGCTGAACAAAAGGCATAGCCCAAAGAACAAGGGTTTTGCTATGAAAGCTGGGACAACTTCAGAGAGCACTGTACACATCAAAGAGGAAGATGATGACCTTGAGGAGATCACTGGAAATGTAGATTTTGCACTTCTCACACGAAAGCTGAACTCGTTGCTGCAAAATGCAGCAAACAAATCAAAGTTTCAACAAAAAAGGGAAGGGCATTGTTGATCAACGACAACCTCGTCAAGAAGCATTTGTTCCCTTGGTCCTCTACTAACAAATTCTCTCATCGAGAAAAGAACCAAGGATAATGAAACGCTCCGCATCCGAGCACTTTAAACCAAGGGAAGTAAAAGATTTTTCCGGCATACAATGCTTTAAGTGCAAAGGTTACGGCCATTTTTGCAAACAAATGTGATAACATGTAACAACCCACCCTACTTAAGCACTACTTTTGGAAGGGTGGACTGAAATCATATCAAGATCCTACTCTAGTTCTAGAGTGAAGATGACTAGAACGAGTGAACCATGACGTCTACAAAAAACTTTTCTTTTTTCTTAATAAGGCCCCGTTTTGAATGAAAGAATAAAAGGGATGCCTAGCATGCTCGGGTCTAAGTTATTCACATGACTTTGAAGCATTGAAGAAATAGAAGTCATGTTTATCAAGGAGATCTAGCATGCTTGAGATGTAGCAGAACTTGAATGTTCGATTATCAAAGAGATCTTGGCATGCTTGGATCCAAGGCTTCGAATCAAGTACTAATGGGCCTGACGAAGCTATCGTTTGCACTTCGCACAAATAGATTTATAGTCTCCTCTTGCCTAATGAAGGCAGTAGCCAGTAGGAAGTAGGGTCGAACCCAAAGGAATTGGTTTTGGTCTCCTCTTATCTGTAATTATGTCACTTAAAAATTTTGGTCAGGACTTCAATTGTCTTGGTCAACAAGTTCGGTAAACTTAAACTAAAAACTAACAACGAAATTGATCAGTAACTAAAAGGACCTGGACTGGATTTGGCTCATCGAACATAAACTCTTACTCAATCATCGATGCAAGGATTTTTCTTCACATGCAAATATCATTCGATTTCCGAGTAGTTTAATTCTAGCCCTTTTCTTACGAAGTCACAATTAGAATTCCTTACTCTTCATCTATTTCTCAATTTTAGACTTTGCTAGAGACACTCTAAACATTTCCCTTTCCTAGTCAGATGCGAAGACCCTTTAGCAACAGCTTGCCCATGAAGCATTAATAACTTTTATATTTGAAACAGCCAAGAAATGCTCAACACATCGACTGTTATGCAATACTCGACTTACTTTTCAGGCACAAGAGACTCTCTATGTGAAATCCCCGATTACTATTTATACTTTAATCCTTCTCAAATAATTAATGGCCTATTAACTACTCAAGTTGGATTAAAGCTTTGGGCAACAGTCCTAGTATTTCGGGAATATTTTTATGCAAGTACTTAAGCTCAAATTAGATCTCATAAGTACTAAAGTTCATGTTCGACTTATCTCTCCCAATCCAGGCTAATTAATTTAGCTAGACATAACAATGAAATAAATAAACATAAACGATGAGAAGGAAATCATACTTGATATTAAACTAAAAGTAAACGAAGTATCCATCAAAACAGTAAATTGTCTTGGCCACGATGGCCTGCAAAAACTAAAGCAGGATTATAGTAAATATTGCCCGTAGGACTTGTTTGTTCCTCACCACACACTCAAAGTAAATTGCAACAAAAGACAGAACATGTTTCCAATGACAACAGCTCCATATTTATAGGCTTCAATTAGGGTTAGAGCTGATCTTGTTCATGGGCTGGACTCTCTCCCTATTCCGGCCTTATTCCCCTGTTGAGTAGATTTGGATCGACTTTCCTTCTCCATGGCAGATTTGGTGTTGATCAAGATCTAGTAGGATAAGGAAGGATATATTCCGTCCTTATCCTCTTCCTTAAGAAGAAAGTATCGTCCGCTGCTATGCCACGTTATCCTGTCTTGGTCATGTAAGTCCTTCTCTTGCCTACGATCCATGCTTCACCCACGTACTCTCTACTCGGCATAATGATATGGGGGATACTACTTCACTCCACAGCTTCACTCTAAATAACTCTATGTTTCCCAAGCTGCGAGCTTCAGCCCTTTGCCCATTTGCATCGTATCATCGATCAAGGCCTTTTTTGTAGATTTCCATCAAATTATGCCCAATACTCCACCTGTCCTGCTCTGCATACACTTTCCTCTACTTGTGCCCTCCCAGACACATAAAAAGACTCTAAATGCACGCAAAACACGAACAAAAGGCACACAAAAAGTATACAAAATATGAGTTCATCGTACCCACACACTTTACTCACACCTTTCCTCAAGTGTGCAGATACAACTCGCCCAAGACACAAACGCACAGAAAAGACAAAAAATGAAAAATGCAGACTCAAGACTTAAACAAATCAGCACATCCAAGGTTTAGTTAGGTCAAGTAAACATTTTAAGCGAGCAACATCATTAGATAAGTCAAGATAAAATCATTGAGGATAAAGGATGTTCCTCACGAGCACTCTTCTCTCAAGTGTTTCGGCTAAGTATTTACGCTCTTGACCAATTTTAACAAGGTTATTCTATAGGCTTGTCTGCCCTCTACATCTCTATAAAATCTCAACACTTATCATTAGGTCTTTAGTAGGTTGTAATGTGGCTTAAGGCGTTAGGTAGGAAATATTTGTGAACTGGCTATGGTCAAAATGAACTAAGCTCTGGGCAAGAGACTGCTCCAAATTCTTCACTCTTTTCTCCATAGCTCCGGCCTTAGCACACTTATTCTTAGGACTTTTATTTCTTTATATATATATATATATTAAGTTTTTTTATAAAACATCTCTCAATATCAAGGCATGCTAAGCATCCTACAAAAATCAGGTGTCTTGCCCAAGATATGATACCTTCTGCCCTCCTTCCTTCCCTTTTCTAAACCTGAGTTCGTGTGATCGGGTAGGCTACAATTTTCAGGCTATATCTAGTGTATAGAAAGAATTATTTTCAAGCTCAAGGGGGTTAATCAAAGGAATAAACGTTAGGTAGGTCATTTATGGCTCTAGCTTAATCAATAAAAACTGCCTAAATCATCTAAGTGTTATGATCAATTATGCTCAGATTAGAGATGCAGGCAAGTTCTAGAATTTCCACGTCTCATGGTCTTAACTCACAAGAAAGAAAGAATATTGTACGAAAGATAAACAACATATTAAGCTCAAATCCTCACATAGGTTGCTCAAGACTAAATCCATCATACCACTACAACATTTCCACTCATAGATAACAGAGAATCTCCGTTATCGATGCAGCAAAAAATCCGTCATATATAGTGGTCATATCTATGATGCGCTCATACATAACGGTTGTTTAAGTATACATAACGGTGAAATATACGTTATCTATATATGTTATACATAACGCTTCATTTCGTTATGAAAGATAATGTTTCTCCATAATATATTGTGTCATACATAACGGTTTGACCTAATAACGATGTAGTTTCCGTTATGTATATATATTATACATAACGCTTTTCTCCGTCATTAAAGATTATCTTTCTCAGTTATCTATTATGTAATAGATATCGGTTTATTAAGTATTATTAACGCTTTATTTACGTTATCTATTTTGTTATACATAATATTTTTTACCGTTATAAATCATCCTTTTTTCCGTTATGTAATGACCTGATAGACAACAGTTTTTTGTTCGACTACCGTTATGTATGTTTCGATTGAGAACCGTTATGTATTCCTGCTATTTTAATTTTTCTATTATTTATATTACATTAAATAAAATAATTCTAAAACAACGAAATTATCAAAATCATCTATAAAATTTATATCATGTATCTTCCAAAACATTCATACAATAATCATCCGAATATAGTCTAAATTTCACACAAGTACTGTTCCAAAATATATGTTTTGCAAAGAAAGAACCTCAACAACTACACTTCATTTAGCTTAATTCATCGATTTGCATTGGACCTAGGAATTCAGCTCAAGCACTCGTAGTTAAATCCTGCCATCATTAGAGAAATAAATAGCAAATCATCACCACACTACTCAACATCAACAACATAACAAAAACAATTTTATTGGACACAATACCTCTTACTACCAGGTATGTTTTATCATACAGGTTGCCCATTCTTCACGAACCTGATCGAGCTTGTAATGCCCCGGAAATTCCTTACGATCTCAAAAATTTAAAGTTAATAAAATAAATGGCTTTGCACGCCTAAGTTTACGATTTTGAATTCTAAGACTAACGGTCGAATCCGTTTCTGAAATTAAATTACAGAAGTCAGCTAGACGACTACTGTATTTAGGGTTAGCGCGTACGAAAAGTTTTTAGTTCGTGAACTCAGAATGGAAAACCGTCTGATTTTTACATTCACGAAATCGCGATACGAACTCGCCCGAGAAAGTTCGTTTTTATGATTTTCCGGACAAAACTCGGACTGTGTCGTCCCGAGTTTTTGTCGGAATTAATTTTATAAATATTATTTTCCGATTAAGTTTAGTACGTTAGAATTTTGGACGAATCGGATCGCGACGATTTTGTGCCGAGCGACGTTTTTCGTCGTTCGATTTCCATAACGTCGTATCGCGCCGGAAAAGCGCGTGTTTTCCCTCCCTTCCCTCTAGTGACCGACCTCTCTCTCCCTTTTTAGCTAGATATTTGATTTTTATATGTTATTATGTTGACACCTATTACTATTACTATTCACCCTTTACACATTTACACTTATTAATCCTTATAACATATCTTATATCAAATTAAATCACATCTCCTCCTTTCCTCCCCCCATTTTCGGCAGCCTTCACTCCCCTCTCTCCCATCTTCATCTTTTCTCCACCATTGAAGAAACTTATTACTTCCTTTGAGCAAGAAATCACACAAGTCATCATCCAACCAACAAAACCTATTACTTCCTTTGTTAATCCTCAAGGTATTCATCCCCTCCATGTTTCTATCCAATTGGATTCCTCTTCTTTTTATTTTCTTTTTGATCGAAAATTTAGGAGTGATGAACTAGATGTTTTGATCTTCGATTAAGTGAAATTAGTGGCGATTAGATATGAATTCTAGGGTTAAAACTGATTGAGAACCAAGAACCCTAACTTCTCTATATTACCGAAATTTTAGGGCTTATGGTAGGATTTTTGGAATTGTTCAATTGATGTTAAATTCATGCTTAGGAAGTGCTTAATTGGTGATTAGAACCAAGAGAAATCGAAACCCCCATGTTTGATTGAAACCGATTAGGGTTTAGGGTTAGGAATTTGGGGATTTTTCAATTCATGTTGCAATTGGACTTCAAATGTTTAATTGATGTTATTATAGTATGATTAAGAGTTAAATGGTGTCGATTAATGAAGAAAATCACTCTCTTAAACTTTGTGATAATACCGAAATTTATTAGACAATTAGGGGTTTTCATGTGTTTGATTTAGATGATGTTTGGTTGATGGAATAAGGTTGTAATTGGTATTAATTGTTGACAGGAATTTATTTAGATTTTTCTAAAAATATTTTGTGGAATGTAAGAGACGAAGAACTCGTCGTATGTTGAAATATAGTGTTGATGTGAAGTGATTATATGTATGAAAATGATTCTCGTTAGATGTTGTTTGATGACGTAAAATTTGAACGAAATCCGACAACTTTGAAAATTGTGTAAGAGACGAACAATTAGTCGTAACTAATAACCGAGAAGTCGAATGAGAATTCTAACTTGATATTATTGTTTATGATGGACTTGGGAATAACTTTGTAGTTGATGTCATGAGCTTTCGAGCTAATATAATATGAGTTATAGTGATAGTCGAGAACTAGAACGAGAAGTTGATAACTTGTTGGTTTAGTACATGTTAGTTGAAAGCCGACGTTTAGAACGTCGTGCTATTGGATGAGTTTTGAGAAAGAGTTCATCACGTATGGGGGTACGTGTTGACTGCCTTGAGGGTCAAGTTTCATAAGAAATCGAATACGAGAACTTAGAACGAACCTAAGAAGCTATACCTCGATTCTATCGAGCAACTAGGGTTAGCGTGGCAGTTTTGCGACCCTTGCCGGAAACTGTAATAACTTTTAGCTCGTTTATTGGATTTGCAATCCATAAATTGGAGCGTAAACTAGACATCCCAAAATTTCCAACGATACAGGGCTCATCCCCTGTTTCCAGATCCCCTGTTCTGGGCAGTCCCCAGAGTTACTGCCTTGCGCAGTGAATTTTCCGTTTTCATTCTTCTAAGTTGTTTCGTTCGCAACTTAGTTTCTTTCGATCTTTTAAGCCGTAATAACTAACGAATGTCTCCCTACTGACCCTAGTGTCAAGAAAGGAGCCTTGAGTGCTAAACGAGATGAGACCTCATCTCGTATCCGTTAAAGTAAAGAAGTTTAGTTAAGCGAGAAATTGCATAAGTCGTATAATGAACTAAAACGTAATTTTTCCTAAGTTGATTTCTTTCCAACTTAGTTCCTTATGATCTTTTAAGTCGTATTAAGCTATTCGACTACCCTCTCTACTGACCTAAGAGTCGAGTATGAGACCTTTCGAGTTCTAAGCGGGATTTGTTCGAGTCTCGTTCCCGTTTAAGTAAAATGAATCTAGTAAGCGTGCAAATGCCTAAAGAAGAAACGACTAAAACCTTTTTCGAGTTTAATTGATCGATTATCTTTTACGACCCGATTTTAAGTGTTATTATTTTACGATGAAGGAGGAAGCCAGTAGTGAAAAAAGGACGGAAGATCAAAAGATCGGAAGCTAGTACGTAGTAGTTCTGTATCACAAGGTGGGCTTTTATATATAAAATAAAACGAGCAATGCTCGGAAAATCTTTCTTTATCGCTTTGATATCTATGTTTTCAAAGTGATAATTATGGCATGAACTGTTTTATGTTTTATGTGAGTTCTCTTGTACCTATCTGAGTTAACATCCGTGTTTTCCAGATTTAGAGTTAATCTAACTAGGTTAACTAACGATCGGCTCTGAGTTAGCTGCTAAGTGCTTTCTAGAGTTAGTGCACTTTGTAACCTGTGGTGTATGTGATATTCTGTTGAGGGGTACCAGCCACGGTGAATGAGAATTGGTCAAGATTGAACGTAACATACCAGAAAAATGCTTGCAAGCTAAATTGAGAAAAAGAGTCAGATTACGTTTAGTAGACACGGGCCCCTTTTCAATAAAACCCCGATGTGCTACAAATTATGAAATGCCATTTTTTATCTATACTTATGATTATGATTTCGGCATCATGCCCACTAAGTACCTTTGTACTTAGCCCTGCATTATTTTCTAAATGTGCAGGTTGAAGCAACGTGAGCGGCAGTGGTTGAAGTTGGGTTGAGAAGTTAGGAAGCTTTAGTTATGACTCTTCCGCTGCAAAACTCTAGAATCTTTTGAGATATGTATATTGAACAAAACACTGTAGTATAAGTCTGTAATCATGAACTTAGATACCTTGTGTACTTTTGTCGAGTAATCACTCGTGATTAACTCTTTCTTTATTATATTCAAGTCTTGTTCATTGATTGTATGGTGTCTTTTATGTATGTTTAGTCAGTTAGCCCCCTTCTTCCCCTCTTCTTTAATCCAATCCCAGTCGCACCCCGGCATCTGCCGTCCCTCGGGATTTGGGGCTGTGACAGAGTGGTATCAGAGCAAGGTCTGTTTTCCTGCTCTGGTCAAGAGTCAATTTTCTAGTATGAGTTATTCTTTCAGTGATACCACAGAGTGGTATCAGAGCAAAGGTTCGTCTCTTGCTCTGACTATGGGTCAATCTTCTAGTTCGAGTCAATTCTCTAGCATGAGTTATTCTTTTAGTAATACCACAAAGTGGTATCTGAGCAGAAGTTCGTTTTCTGCTCTGGATGCGAGTCAGTCTTCTAGTTCGAGTCATTATTTTAGTAATACCACAAAATAGTATCGGAGCAGTAAGTTGTTTCCTGCTCTGGTTATGAGTCATCTTTTTCTAATACGAGTCATTCCTTCTAGTAATATCACAGAGTGGCATTTATATATAAGTCTCCCTTCGAATGATAATATAGAGTATTCGTTTGTACTCTATATCGAGTCTTCTTCCGAGTCATAAGATGGAATAATGGTATGTACTTTAGATCAGAATCTTCCGTCAAGTAGAAGATAAGAGTTAGACTATAACACTAAGACTGAGAATGTAGATGTCAACTCAACCGCCCGCTACGTCGACTCAACGAGGAAAAGGAAAGAATTTCAATTATGCGATTTCTTTTAAATAAGAAATTTTATGAATAAGTATGCAATGAATTTGAGAATGAGAATGAGTTGTGTTCCGAGTTTAAGAATTTTATGGAAGTAAAATTTTTATACCTTATGTGATTATGCGATAGTACGAGTACTATCTTATGTGAAATTATTTGCGCAATGATTTCCTTTTTATGAAAAATTATGCGGATACAAGAATATAGTCGGATTTTAGGGATTTTTTCCCGGTTCAATGAGAACGTAGACCCGAAACCTAAGATCTTTCCGGTTCTTCGAGAATTTAGACGTTTTTAAGAAACGTTGTTATGAAATGATTTTGAAAGGAGATCCCCAACGCGAGAAGAACTTCTACTGATGAATGTCACATGCGTTAAGTGACATGAATGAAGATTCAGCAAAGTCGAACTTTGTTTTAAAATTTCAAATAAGAATTTCCTGCGAGGAAAATAAAAATGATTCGGTAAATCGTGTTAGTAAACGAAGGGAACGATTAGACGTTTGAGAAGCTTTCGGCTTCGAATTAAGAAAGATATGAACGAAACGACGAAGACAGAATAAAGGGAATCAAAGCCAAACGAAATAAGTGAACGTTGCTTCCGTGTAAGTAACGTAAATGACATCATTCGTGTCGCGTTCTTCCGTTTTCTTTTCATTTCGTGTTTCAGTAGTGTTCGCCTTGAACGAACTTTACGAAGAAAAGTCGTATAAATTATTAGAAGTCGAGTACGAAGCTTGATTAAATTTTCCATCGATCACCCGATTCTAGCGACGACAACTGAAACTTAGTTTTCCAGAAAGTTATTCTTTAAGTTAAATTCCATTTTCTTTTGGAATTTCTTCCATATTTCGTCTTGGAGCGACGACTACAACTAGTATGCATATCAAGAGTCGTAAACGACAAATTCTTTTGTAAATGGATGTTACTTTTGAATAAGTAACATGAACGAAGTAAACGTACTTTGTTTTAATAAGTGAGAGTCGTTAAGAAATGTGTTGAGAAAGAAATAAAGAATTAAAATGAGTAAAAATATGGTGAAATATAGAACGGAAATAAAAAGTCTTGAATCTTTAATTTTATATATATATATATATGTTGTTGAGTGCATTTTCTTGAATTGCTAGAAGTCTTGATAAGTGGTTGACTTAAGTGATGATGTTACAATTGAATAAGGAATATTCATTTTGTAATTTAAGTTTTTCGTTGAGATAAGTTATTTTCCCTACCTGTTACTGATCTGTGTTTCCTTACAACTTTTGTAGGATGGCTAGGACTCGTGTTACGGCTCGGAAGAGCCAGCCTTTGGTAGAGTGCGAGCGCACCATACTGGACATGATTCAGGACGAGTATTACGAGTTTGAGGCAGACTATGGCGAAGAAGATGTGGGGCAGAATGTTAGCAATTTTTCTTCAGCTTACTTTCCGGTGCGACACTTAATCCCGGAGAGTCAGGCTATTCTAGACCTGATTGTACACCTACCGGACGAGTGGCGCGGTTGGGCGCACCGTGCGGCGTGGTACTTCTTAGAAATCTTCGGCGACGACACTGAGCCGACCGGCAACTACACCGAATTCGCCCTGTTCGTGCACAGGCGCTTCTTTGAGAGCAGATTCATGCTTCCCATCCCATTAGAGCCACACCTTCCCTACAGTCAGTTTCCAGCAGAGACAGAGCCAGAGCACCTTGACTTAGACCCAGAGTTTTCTGCCCTGTTGGAGTTGCCACCAGACGGCGTACCGAGTGAGGAGGAGGACGTAGTGTCCGAGCAGTTAGAGGAGGACGAGGAGACCGTAGTTACACCAGAGTCACCACCAGTTGGTCAGCAGATCGAAGAGTTGATCCCAGGACCGGGATTCGTGGAGGTTGACGCTGAGACAGCCGCGCTGTTAGGGTTGTCTTCACCTTTTGTGCCGGACGTTTGTGTTAGAGTCAGGGGACCGTTAGAGACGAGACTGTATAGGGAAGGGCCAGACTACCGAGAGATCGACGCAGAGCTTGCCTCCTTGTTAGAGTTACCTTCTCCACTTACGCCGCTCGAGGAGATCTGTGCGAAGTGGGCAGTAGTCAGAGAGCAGATGGAGGCAGGACCGTCCAGGGTCCGTTCTAGGGAGGACTTCGAGTCAGGTTCGGGTTCAGGTTCAGTTCCCGAGCACCTTCTTCTCCTGAAGAAGCGTGTGGTAGAGGTCAGCGAGGACTACTTGGTTTCCGACCTGGAGGAGACGGTTTCAGTGGCACCCTCACCCACCCTGCTTACACTTGCCGATGGTTCTACTCTGAGGGTGGACGAGGCACTTCAGCTTGTTTTTGGTTCAGAGTCCGAGGAGGAGGACCCGGAGGAGGATCCGGAAGAGGACCCAGAGGAGGACTGTTAGGGTTTTTGCAGACCATAGGGGGTAGTTTTTGGACTCGACTGCAGTTTAGTTGAGCAGAGCATCGTAGACGTGGGTAAATATCAGTAGTAGTAGTAGTAGCTCTTTTGTCCTGTATAGAGTCGGATCGGTAACTAGTTAATTTTTGTAGTACTCTAGCGGATACGAAATTTTATGAATCGTTTCCGTTCTAGTACTTTAGTAGATACGGAGTTGCAGCTTGTTAGTGCACCTGGTAAATAGTAGGCAGTCAGCCTAGTTTAGACTAGTAGTAGTCTATCCTTTTGTGTATAAGTCCTCGTTGGAGGCAAAATTAATATTCTTTTTGATGTATATATACATACATGACCCATAAGAGGGTTTTTAATCAAGAAAAAATTTTCTATGAATCGTGTAATTAAAATCAGAATGTCGAATGAACTCGTGTAACGAGAATTGAGTTTAACTTGAAAGTTAAAAGATTATGAAGTTAATATCGAAGCTATGTTCGATATGTTGTTCTGTGAACTTGATTAAGTTGAGAACGAGCTAGTAAGTGCTAAAAGTAATTAACAGAAAAGAACTAATGAGAATTTCAATTTTTCCTTAGACCAAAGAAAATGCCGCCGAGAAACGTGAACAATAGGAGAGGTCGAGGACCTGGAAGACCTAGAGGACGTGGGAGACGTCAGCCGGAAAACAACAGAGAACAAGAGTATGAACAGAATGCTACCCCGCCACCATCACCATCCCCATCACCACCCCCATCACCACCACCTCCACCACCGCCCCGTAGAGATATTGAGGATCTCTTTCTCAAGAGGAACCCTCCGATGTTTAATGGAACGGGCAGCCCTAGCGATGCTGAGCTATGGGTGAGATCTACGGAGAAGATTTTCAAGCTCCTCAGAGTGTCGCATTCCAGCTGACGGGATCGGCAGATTACTGGTGGGAAGCAAGACAAAAGGTGATACCCGCAGAGCATCTCGCTCGTTTCACGTGGGATGAGTTTAAGGAAATATTGTTTGATAAGTACGTCCCCAAGACTTATAGGGCACAGAAGGAAGCCGAGTTTTACAATTTGAAGCAAGGAAAGCTGACCGTGACTGAATATGATGCCAAGTTTTGTGAACTGTCAAGGTATGCGCCGGCATTAGTCGATACTGAGGAGAAGTTATCCAAGAAATTTCAAGGGGGTCTGCGACATGAATTAGGAATCGCATTAGCTAGTCATGGGGGACTAAGCTACACGGATATTTTGGGAAGAGCACTGGAAATGGAGGCCGTCGTGCCTGATGAGAAAAAGATTGTACCGACTGCATCAACACCAGCACAGAATCAGAACCGAGGCTACTATAATAACAATAGTAGCAACTATCAGGGTAAAAGAAAATGAAACGGAGGAGGTAGCGGAGGCTACAATCAGAACTTTAACAACCAGGGTAATCAGAGAAAGGGCTATCAGCAGCCTGGAAAGAACAACAACAACAACAACAACAACAACAACAACAACAACAGCAACAAGAGGCTGTGGCAGGGAAACAACCAATCGGGGCTATTTATTCAAGGAAATAAGCAGAACTCGTCATGGAAGGGCAATGGACAACAGAACCAGTCGTAAGGGCAGCAGCGAAATTTCAATCAGGGAGCAATTAACCCAGGGAGGGTTACCATTCCTGTCTGCCATAAGTGCAACCGAGCCCATCCTGGAGTCTGTCAGATAGGCACCCCTAACTGTTTCAACTGTGGACAGAAGGGGCACATGAAAAAGGATTGCCCGAAGCCGCTCCAAGCCGTACCTCTCCGAGCCATTCAAGCACAGCTGCAGCAGCCGCCAATGAACCAACAGCTGTTCCAGTAGCATGCACAGCAGCAACAGAATACGAGGGCATGCGCTATCAAACAGGGTGGTCAGCGCAAAGGAAACGACAATCTCGCAGGTATGGGAAAACTCCACAACATCCCCATTAAGATACTGTTTGATACTGGTGCATCACATTCTTTCATTGCTGGCTCGTGTGCCGATAACTTAGACATCAGGCCTGTAAGAGCTGAACATCCTATGAGAGTAGCCACACCTTCAGGAGAGATCACTATTTCTACTCATGTTTGCTCTAACCTAGAACTAGAAATCGGAATTCATAAGGTTATAGCGAACAACTTAAATGTTATGATAATGTGGGACGTAGATATAATCCTAGGAATGGATTGGTTGTCAGAGAATTACGCCACAATTCTCTGCAACGAGAGAAAAATCTCTTTTCAACCGCCAGGAAAAGAACTAACCGAATTCCACGGAATTTCAATGGGTAGAGGCGTACCAATTATATCAGCCCTTCAAGCCACGAAACTCATGAAGAAGAAAGGTACCACAGCCTATCTTGTGTACCTAGTCGGAGAGCCAGGAGCCGAGAAGACCATCCAAGACGTAAAGGTTGTGAATGAATACGAAGACGTTTTTCCAGAAGTGCTACCAGGATTGCCACCAGATCGTCATGTGGACTTTACAATCGACTTAGAACCAGGAGTCGTACCTAAATCTAAAGCCCCATATAGGATGGCACCGAAAGAATTAGAAGAGCTTAAAATCCAGTTACAAGAATTGCTAGACCTTGGTTTTATCAGACCAAGCGTCTCACCTTGGGGAGCACCAGTGTTATTCGTTAGGAAAAAGGACGGATCAATGAGATTGTGCATAGATTACCGAGAACTGAACAAGATCACGCTCAAGAACAAATATCCTTTGCCAAGGATAGAGGATCTGTTCGATTAGCTCAAGGGTGCAGGAGTTTTCTCCAAGATAGATTTGAGGTCAGGGTACCATCAGCTCAAGATCAAACCTGAAGATGTATCGAAGACCGCTTTTAGAACCCGATATGGCCATTACGAATTCCTAGTGATGCCATTTGGTTTAACCAACGCTCCAGTTGTACTCATGGATCTTATGAATAGAGTTTTCCACCCTTACTTGGACAAATTCGTTTTAGTATTCATCGACGACATCCTCGTTTACTCTAAGAATGAAAAGGAGCACGAGGAACATCTACGGATAGTGTTGGAAACACTAAGAACTGAGAAACTCTACGCCAAATTCAGTAAATGCGAATTTTGGCTAAAGGAAGTAATGTTCCTTGGACATATAGTGTCGGCGGAAGGAATCAAAGTGGACCCAGAAAAAGTAGAAGCAGTACACAACTGGAAGTCACCAACGAGTCAGAATGAGATCAGAAGTTTCTTGGGATTAGCTGGTTACTACAGAAGATTTATTGAGGGATTCTCCACGATCGCCCGCCCGATGACACAGTTACTCAGGAAAGATACCAAATTTGAGTGGACGGACGAGTGCGAGAAGAGTTTCCAAACGCTCAAGGAGAAATTAACCACAGCGCCAGTACTAACACTTCCAAACACAAACAAAGAGTATGTGGTTTACACCGACGCATCGAAAAATGGATTAGCTTGTGTCTTAATGCAAGATGGACGAGTGATAGCTTATGCTTCACGACAACTTCGACCTCACGAAGTTGAGTACCCAACCCACGATTTAGAACTCGCAGCCGTGGTGCATGCGTTAAAGATTTGGAGATACCATCTCTATGGTGTAAGAGTTGAGATATTCACCGATCACAAGAGCCTGAAGTACTTTTTCGAGCAGAAAGAACTGAACATGAGACAAAGAAGATGGCTGGAATTAGTCAAAGATTATGACTGCGGAATCAACTATCATCCAGGAAAAGCTAATGTGGTAGCAGACGCATTGAGTCGCAAGGCTCCAACGAAGTTAGGATGCCTTTTTGTAGAAGAAGGAACTTTAGTACGAGAATTCGAGAAGATGGATATCAGAGTGCTTGACACGCTAGCTACGATAACAAGTCAAATCGTAGCATTAGAAGCTACACCAGATTGGAGAGAAAGAATCATCAGTGCCCAGAGAAAAGACGAATCAATGGAAAAGTTGCGATTAAGGATAAGAACAGAGAAACCAGATGGATATTCCGAAGAACCAGACAATGCGATACTTTTTTAAGGCAGAATTTGTATTCCTGATGACGACAGTGAATTGAAGAACGAGATCTTGAGTGAGGCTCACGACACACCTTATACAGCACATCCAGGAAGTACGAAAATGTACCAAGATTTGAGAAGAAACTTTTGGTGGAATGGAATGAAACGAGACGTTGCCTCGTTTGTAGAAAGATGCCTAGCATGCTTGCAAGTTAAGACTTTACACAAACGACCATATGGATTGCTACAACCATTGGATGTCCCAGAATGGAAATGGGAAGGCATAGTTATGGACTTTGTCACAGGCTTGCCTAAGTCGAGAAGAGGAAACACAGCAATTTGGGTGATAATAGATAGGCTTACGAAGTCAGCGCACTTCTTACCGATTAAGATTACCTACGGATCAGAGAAACTAGCTCAGTTATATGTCAGAGAGATTGTACGTCTGCATGGAGTACCGAGGGTCATAGTATCAGATAGAGATGCCAAATTTACCTCGAGATTTTGGATTACGATGCTGAAAGAATTGGGAACAGAGCTTAATTTCAGTACAGCATTTCACCCACAGACAGATGGACAGTCAGAGAGAATGATTCAGATTTTGGTCGACATGTTAAGAACAGTGGTTTTAGACCGAGGCGCGAATTGGGAAGAAATTCTACACTTAGTCGAATTCGCTTACAACAACAGCTATCAGGCCACGATAGGAATGGCGCCGTTTGAGGCTTTGTATGGAAGGAAATGTAGATCACCGCTTTATTGGGATGAAGTAGGTGAGAGAAAGAACCTAGGCCCAGATGCGATTAATGAGATGATTGAGATAGTTCGGCAGATACGAGATAGAATGAAAGAAGCCCAGAGCCGACAGAAGTCTTATGCCGACGATCGTCGAACCAATCTTGAGTTTGAAATAGGAGATAAGATTTTCCTTAAGATATCACCGACCAGAGGAATCTTTAGATTCGGAGTTAAGGGTAAACTAAGACCCAGGTTTATAGGACCTTATGAAATCCTCGAGAGAATAAGACCCGTCGCTTATAGATTGGCCTTACCGCCAAGTCTAGGAAGCGTTCACAACGTTTTTCACGTTTCTGAGTTGAGAAAATATGTCTACGATCCTAAGCACGTCATTAGTCAGCAAAACTTAGTTCTTGAATCTGACCTAAGTTATGAAGAGAAGCCGATATCGATTTTGGATAGAAAAGTTCAAGAATTAAGAACCAAATCGATACCAATCGTTAAAGTGCCATGGAACCACCACGGGAAAGAAGAAGCCACGTGGGAACTCGAGGAGAAGATGAAGGAGCGATATCCTCATCTTTTTGCAGAAGGTATGCAAATTTCAGGATGAAATTTTTCGTAAGGGGGATAGGATGTAATGCCCCGGAAATTCCTTACGATCTCAAAAATTTAAAGTTAATAAAATAAATGGCTTTGCACGCCTAAGTTTACGATTTTGAATTCTAAGACTAACGGTCGAATCCGTTTCTGAAATTAAATTACGGAAGTCAGCTAGACGACTACTGTATTTAGGGTTAGCGCGTACGAAAAGTTTTTAGTTCGTGAACTCAGAACGGGAAACCGTCTGATTTTTACATTCACGAAATTGCGATACGAACTCGCCCGAGAAAGTTCGTTTTTATGATTTTTCGGACAAAACTCGGACTGTGTCGTCCCGGGTTTTTGTCGGAATTAATTTTATAAATATTATTTTCCGATTAAGTTTAGTACGTTAGAATTTTGGACGAATCGGATCGCGACGATTTTGTGCCGAGCGACATTTTTCGTCGTTCGATTTCCGTAACGTCCTATCGCGCCAGAAAAGCGCGTGTTTTCCCTCCCTTCCCTCTAGTAACCGACCTCTCTCTCCCTTTTTAGCTAGATTGTGATGCCCCGTAAATTCCTTACGTTCTTAATATTTAAAATTAATTAAATAATGGCATTGCACGCCTAAGTTTACATTTTTCTTTGAATTCTAAGGCTAACGGTTGAATCCGTTATTAAAAATAAATTACAGAAGTCAACTAGACGACTACCGTATTTAGGGTTAGCGCGTACGAAAAGTTCTTAGTTCGTAATCTTAGAACGGAAAACCGTCTAATTTTTACGTTTACAAAATTACGATACGAACACGCCGAGAAAGTTTATTTTTATGTTTTTCCGGACGAAACTCGGACTATGTCGTCCCGAGTTTTTGTCAAAATAAATTTTGTAAATTTATTTTCTAATTAAGATCATACGTTAGAATTTTTTAAGTCAAATCGAATCGCGACGATTTTTGTACCGAACAACGTTTTTCGTCGTTCGTTTTTCCGTAACGTCGGATCGCGCCAGAAAAACCGTAACCCTCCAAAATTCTGCATGGACAGCCGCCACCTCACCATATTTAGGTGTAAGACATGCATGTTGACTTAATTAGCTTAATGACACCTAAACTACACTTTACACCATTCAACATTTTCATCATTTCATCAACTAAGACAAAACCAATTTTCCTCTCCATCTCTCCCTCACTCTCGGCTGCAGCACCACTCCCCCATACTTTATCTTCTTCATTTCTGCTTTCACCATTGAAGACCTCTCAAAGCTTGAAGAAATCACACAAGTCCTCAATCCAACCATTCAAACACCATACATCCTTTGTTAATTCTCTAGGTAATGATCTTCTCCACAATCCTATCCATTTAGTTTTTCTTTTCCTCTTGTTCGAAAATTTAGAAGTTTGGAATAGATGTTTTGATCTTAGAACAATGAAATTAGATATGTTAGATATGATGATTATGGATTAAAAATGATCAAAATCAAGAATCCTAAAACCTATGTGAATGCAGAATTTTTTGGGAAAATGGTAGGATTTTTGTTTTTCTTCTTTTGATGGTTGATTCTTGCTTAATAGATGTTTAATTAGTGTATGGAATGAAAAGGGATTGAAAGCCCTATGTGTTTGTAAGTTTTCAATTAGGATTTTGAATTGAATTTAGGGATTTTATGCATGTTAGTTGTTTTTGGAATTGCAATTGATTAATGGATAATATAAGATGTTGATTAGTGAATATATATTGTTAATATGAGAAGAAAATCATCCCCTTAACATATGTTTAAAACCAGAAAATTTATAGAGTAATTAGGGGTTTATACATGTTTGATATAAGTGATCATTTGTTAGTTGTTTTATGTTGCAAATCATGTTAGTTGATAATAGAAATTAAATGAGAATTTTCTAAAAATGTTTAGTGAAATATAAGAGGCAAAGATCACTTTATAAACTGAGTTATAATGATGTTAAGATGTGTTTGCATGCATGAAACTGATTCACGTTAGACGTAGTTTAACGTTGTAAAATTTGAACAAAAACTGACAACTTTTGAAAATCGTATAAGAGACGAACATTTAGTTGTAACTAGTAATCGAGAAGTCGGATGAGAGTTCTAATATGATATTATTGTTTATGATGAAATTTAGAACATCTTTCTAGTTGACGTCATAAGCTTTCGAGTTAATCTAATATGAGCTATAGTTGTAATCGAGAACTAGAACGTGTTTTGAAGTTTTTGTTGGTATAGTACTTGTTAGTTGAAATCCGACGTTAGAACGTCGTGCTTTTGAGCGAGTCTTGAGAAGGAGTTTGTCACGTACGGAGATACGTGATGACTGCCTTGAGAGTTCAGTTTCTAAAAAAATGAATACGAGAGCTTAGAACGAACCTAAGACGTTATACGTCGAACCTTCAAGCAATTAGGGTTTGTTCGGCAGTTTCTGCGACCCTCGCCGGAAACTGTAATATCTTCCAGCTCGTTTATCAGATTTGTGATCCATAAATTGGAGCGCGAACTAGACTTCCTAAGCTTTCTAGTGGTACAGGGCTCACCCCCTGTTTCCAAGTTGTGCAGTGAAATTTCAGTTTCTTGTTTTCTAAGTTGTTTAATTCACAACTTAGTTTCTTTCAAACGTTTAAGCCGTTTTTAGCTAACGAACATCTCCCTACTGACCCTAGAGTCAAGTATAGGACCTTGAGTGATGAAAACCAGTCGAGATCATATATTTTATCCTTTCATTAAAGAAGTAATAGACGAGAAATTTCATAAAGCGTTTAAAGAACTAAAATGTAAATCGCCTAAGTTGATTCTTTCCAACTTAGTTTCTTTTAATCTTTAAAGTCGTATTAAGATATCGACTATCTTCTCTACTGACCCGAGAGTCGAGTATGAGATCTTCCGAGTTCTAAACGAGATTAATACGAGTCTCATTTCCCGTTTAAGTAAAACGAATCTAGTAAGCGTGCAAATGCCAAAAGAATAAAATAACTAAATCTTTCTTCGATTCTCTTTCTTCGATTCTCTTTCTTCGATTATTCTTTTGCGAACCGTTTTTAAGTATTTTTATTTTACGATGAAGGAGGAAGCCAACTGCAGAGAAAGGACGGAAGATCCCAAGTTGGAAGCTTTTGCGTTAAGTTCTGTATTTACAAGGTGGGCTTTTATATACAAATAAAACGAGCAATGCTCGGAAAATCTTTCTTTATCGCTTTGATATCTGTGTTTTCAAAGTGATATTATGGCATGAATTGTTTTATGTTTTTATGTGAGTTCTCTTGTACCTATCTGAGTCAACATTCGTGTTTTCCAGATTTAGAGTTAGTCTATTTTAGATTAACTAACGATCGGCTCTGAGTTAGCTGCTAAGTGCTTTCCAGAGTTAGTGCACTTTGTAACCTGTGGTGTATGTGGTATCCTGTTGAGGGGTAGCCAGCCACGGTGAATTAGTTTTGGACAAGATTGAACATAGCATACCTGAAAATACTCGGCCGAGTGATTTATGAGAAAAAGTCAGAAAATGTATAGTAGACACGGATTCTTTCAATAAAACTCCGATGTGATACGTTTATAAAATGCCATATTTATCTATATTTATGATTATGTTTTCGGCATCGTGCCCACTAAGTACGTTTGTACTTAGCCCTGCATTGTTTTCTAAATGTGCAGGTTGAAGCGACGGTGAGCGGCGATGGTGAGCGGCGACGGTTGATGTTGAGTAAAGGATAGGATGCTTAGTTAGAACCCCTTCCGCTGCCAAACTTTGAATTCCTTTTGATGTACTTTTGAACAATTTTCAGTAGTCTAAGTATGTAAATTTGAACTTAGTTTCTTTTGTATTTTGTCGAGTAATCCTTAGGGATTAACTCTTTCTTATTTATATTAAAGTCTTGTTCATAGATCATCGATGTTTATCATGTATGTTTAGTCAGTTAACCCCCTTCTTCCCCGCTTCTTTAATCCAACCCCAGTCGCACCCCGGCTTCTGCCGTCCTTCGGGATTTGGGGCTGTGACAGAGTGGTATCGGAGCGGGCTTCCTGCTCTGATTATGAGTCATTCCTTTTAGTATAAGTTATTCTTTTAAGTGATACCACAGAGTGGTATCAGAGCAGTGCTCGTTTTCTGCTCTGCTTCTGAGTCAACCTTCTAGTATAAGTTAGTGTGAGTCATTCTTTCTAGTACGAGTCATTCTTTTAATTAATACCATAAAGTGGTATTCGTATACAAGTCTTTCTTCGATAAATAATATAGAGTATTCGTTTGTACTCTATATCGAGTCTTCTTTCAAGTCATGAGACATGGTATTTGTATATACTCTGGATCGGAGTCGTCTTTCCAAGTATGAGATAAGAGTTAGACTATGATGTTAAGATTGAGAATGTAGAAGTCAACTCAACCGCCCGCTACGTCGACTCAACGAGGAAAAAAATGAAAGAATTTCATAATGAGATTTCTTTTAAATAAGGAATTTATGAGCAAGTATTCAATAAAAATTTGAAAACGAGAATGAGTTGTGTTTTAAAAAAAAAAATGAGAATTTTATAGAAGTATAATTTTTATACTTATATGATTATGCGATAGTACAAGTACTATCTTATGTGAAAATTATGTGCGCAATGATTTCCTTTTTATGAAAAAGTATGCGGATACGAGAATATAGCCGTATTTTAGGGATTTTTCCCGGTTCAATGAGAACGTAGACTTGAAACTTAAGAACTTTCCGGTTCTTCGAGAACTTAGACGTTTTTAAGAAACGTTGTTTTGAAATGATTTCGAAAGGAGATCCCTAACGCGAGAAGGACTTCCTCTGATGGATGTCACGTGCGCTTAGTGACACGAATAGAGATTCGGCAAAGTCGAACTTGTCGTCTAAGAATTTCCTGCGAGGGAAAAGAAACAAAATAAATAAAAATAATTCAATAAATCGTATTAGAAAAAGAAAGGAGCGATTAGACGTTCGAGAAGCTTTCGGCCTCGAGTTAAGAAAAATATGAACGAGACGACAACTGGAACTTAGTTTTCCAAGAAATTATTTCTTAAGTTAGATTTCTTTTTCTTTTTATGGAATAAATTCCATATTTTCATTTTGAGCAACGACTACAGTTAGTACGAATATCAAGAGTTGTAAACGACAAATTCTTTTGAAAATGGATGTTACTTTTGAATAAGTAACATGAACAAAGTAAATATACTTTGTTTTAATAAGTGAAGATCGTTAAAAGTTAGTGAGTTAAGAAATAAAAGAAATAGAAGAATTAAAATGAGTAATAATATGGTGAAACAAAAAGAATAAAAATAAAATATTTTATGAATGTATAAATATATATATGTTGTTGAGTGCAATTTCTTGAATTGCTAGAAGTCTTAATAAGTAGTTGGCTTAAGTGTTGATGTTACAATTGAATAAGGAATATTCATTTTGTAATCTATGTTTCCGTTAAGATAAGTTATTTTCTTTTTCTACCTGTTACTGATCCGTGTTACCTTAAAACCTTTTTTAGGATGGCTAGAACTCGTGTTATGGCTCGGAAGAGTCAGCCGTTGGTAGAGTGCGAGCGCACTATAGTGGATATGTTGCAGGATGAGTACTATGAGTTTGAGGTAGACTACGGAGAAGAGGATGTAGGACAGATTGTGAGTAATTTTTCTTCGGCCTACTACCCAGTGAGACACCTGATCAAGGAGAGTCAGGCGATACTGGATTTGATCGTGCACCTACCAGATGAGTGGCGCGGATGGGCGCACCGTGCAGCTTGGTACTTTTTGGCGATCTTCGGCGACGACACGGAGCCGACCGGCAACTACGCTGGATTTGCCCTCTGTGTGCACAGACGTTTCTTCGAGAGCAGGCATATGCTTTCCCTTCCTTTAGAGCCACACATCCCCTACAGTCACTTTCCAGCCGGGACGGAGATTGAGGAGCTTGACTTAGACCCGGAGATGTTAGAGTTGTTAGAGTTGCCACCAGACGGTGTACTAGAGGAGTCTGAGGCTGAGTTAGAGCAGCCAGAGGAGGATGAGGAGACGGTAGTTCCACCAGAGTCACCACCGGCTGCACAACAGATTGAGGAGTTGATCCCAGGTCCTGGTTTTGTAGAGGTTGACGCCGAGACAGCCGCAGTGTTGGGCTTGTCTTCACCGTTTGTGCCAGATATTTGTGTTAGGGTTAGGGGACCGTTGGAGACGAGACTGTACAGAGAGGGGTCAGACTACCGAGACTACCGATAGATCGACGCGGAGCTCGCCGCCTTGTTAGAGTTACCTTCTCCACTTACGCCACTTGAGGAGATCTGCACGAGGTTAGGAGTAGCCTGGAGGCACAGAGAGGCAGGACCGTCCAGGGTCCGTTCTAGAGAGGAGTTCGAGTCAGGTTCAGGTTCAGTTCCCGAGCACCTTCTTCCCCTGAAGAAACGTACGAGGAGGATCAGTGAGGACTACTTAGTCTCCGACTTGGAGGAGACTGTTTCTGAGGCACCTTCACCCACCCTGTTTACACTTGACGACGGTTCTACTTTGAGGGTGGACCAGGCACTCGAGTTGGTTTTTGGTTCGGAGTCCGAGGAGGAGGACCCGGAAGAGGATCCGGAGGAGGATCTGGAAAAGGATTCGGAGGAGGATCCGGAGGAGGACCCGGAGGAGGACCCTGAGGAGGACCCAGTTGAGGGTTGTTAGGATTTTGCAGACCTTGGAGTAGTTTTTGGTTTTCTTCTGCAATTTAGTTAGGCAGTGCTTTATAGACATGGGTAAATAGCAGTAGTAGTGGTAGCTTTTTGTCCTGTATAGAGTCGGATCAGTAACTAGTTAATGTTTGAAGTACTCTAGCGGATACGAAATTTTATGAATCGTTTCCGTTCTAGTACTCTGGTAGATACGGAGTGCAGTTTGTTAGTGCACCCAGTAAATAGTAGACAGTCAATCTAGTTTAGACTAATAGTAGTCTAACCCTTTTTGTATAAGTCCTCGATAGAGGCAAAAGTAATATTCTTTTTGGATGTATATATATATATATATATATATATATATATATATATATATATATATGACCCGTAAAAGAGGGTATTTAATCAAGTAAAATCTCTTATGAATCGAGTAATTAAAAATTTGAATGTTAAATGAACTCGTGTAACGAGGAAATGAGCTTAACTCAAAAGTTAAAAGATTAATGAAATGATATCAAAGCTATGTTCGTTATGTTGTTCCATGAATTTGATTAAGTCAAGAACGAGCTAGTAAGTGCTAAGTGTAATTAACAGAAGGAAGCTAATAAGAATTTTCAATTCTTCTCTAGACTAAAGAAAATGCCGCCGAGAAACGTTAACAACAGAAGAGGTCGAAGACCTGGAAGGCCGAGAGGACGTGGTGGACGTCAGCCAGAAAATAACCAAGAACAGGAAAATGAACGGAATATCACACCATCCCCATCTCCACCCCCATCACCATCACCACCACCTCCACCACCGCCCCGTAGAGATATTGAGGACCTTTTCCTCAAAAGGAACCCTCCAATGTTGAATGGAACTGGAAGCCCTAGCGATGCTGAGCTATGGGTGAGGTTGACTGAGAAAATTTTCAAACTCCTCAGATGCACTGATGAGGAAAGAATGCTGTGTGTCGCATTCCAACTAACAGGATCGGCAGATTACTGGTGGGAGGCAAGACAGAAGGTGATACCTGCTGAGCATCTGGCTCGTTTTTCGTGGGAAGAATTTAAGGAGATTTTCTTTGATAAGTACGTCCCCAAGACGTATAGGGCACAGAAAGAGGCCGAATTTTATAATTTAAAGCAAGGAAAGCTAACTGTGATGGAATATGACGTCAAGTTCTGCGAATTGATGAGATATGCGCCAACATTAGTCGACACTGAAGAGAAGTTATCAAAGAAATTTCAGGGAGGTTTACGTCATGAATTGGGAATCGCTTTGGCTAGTCATGGAGGACTAGGTTATTCAGACATATTGGGAAGAGCACTAGAAATGGAGGCCGTTGTGCCTGATGAGAAAAAGATTGTACCAACTGCGCCCGCACCAGCGCAGAATCAGAATCGAGGCTACTACAACAACAACAGCAGCAACTACCAAGGAAAGAGAAAATGGAACGGAGGAGGTAGCGGAGGATACAATCAGGGCTACAACAATCAGGGAGGACAGAAAAGAGGTTATCAGCAACCTGCCAACAACAACAATAGTGGCAAGAGGCCGTGGCAGGGAAACAACCAATCGGGGTTGTTCATTCAAGGGAACAGGCAAAACTTGCCGTGGAAGGGCAATAATCAGCCGAACCAGCCGCAAGGGCAACAGAGGAATTTTAACCAGGGAGCGAATAACCCAGGGAGGGTTACCATCCCTGTCTGCCCGAAGTGCAACCGAGCTCATCCTGGAGTTTGCCAGATAGGCACCCCTAACTGTTTCAATTGTGGACAGAAGGGGCACATGAAAAAGGACTGCCCTAAACTGCTTCAAGCAGTACCTCTCCGAGCCATTCAAGCACAACCGCAACAGCCGCCTATGAACCAGCAGCTGTTTCAGCAGCATGCACAGCAGCAACAGAATGCGAGGGCATGCGCTATCAAACAAAGCGGTCAGCGCAAAGAAAAAGGCAATCTAGCAGGTATGGGAAAACTCCACAACACCCCCATTAAGATACTGTTTGATACTGGCGCATCGCATTCTTTCATTGCTGGCTCATGTGCCGATAACTTTGATATCAGACCTGTAAGAGCTACACAATCTATGAGAGTAGCCACACCTTCAGGAAGGATCACTACTTCCACGCATGTTTGCTCTAACCTAGAACTAGAAATCGGAACTCATAAGATTATAGCGAACAATCTAAATGTTATGATAATGTGGGACGTAGATATAATCCTAGGAATGGATTGGTTGTCAGAGAATTACGCCACGATTCTCTGCAACGAGAGAAAAATTTCTTTTCAACCGCTGGGTAAAGAACCGACCGAATTCCACGGAATTTCAATGGGTAGAGGCGTACCAATCATATCAGCCCTTCAAGCTACGAAACTCATGAAGAAGAAAGGTACTACAGCCTATCTTGTGTACCTAGTTGGAGAACCAGGAGCCGAGAAGACCATTCAGGATGTGAAAGTCGTGAATGAATATGAAGATGTTTTTCCGGAAGTACTACCAGGATTGCCACTAGATCGTCACGTAGACTTCACGATCGATTTAGAACCAGGAGCAGCTCCTAAGTCTAAAGCCCCTTACAGAATGGCACCGAAGGAACTGGAAGAGCTAAAAATCCAGTTACAGGAATTACTAGACCTTGGTTTTATCAGGCCAAGCGTCTCACCTTGGGGAGCACCCGTGCTTTTTGTTAGGAAGAAGGACGGATCGATGAGAATGTGCATCGATTACCGATAACTGAACAAGATCACTCTCAAGAACTAATATCCTTTGCCAAGGATTGAGGATCTGTTCGATCAGCTTAAGGGTGCAGGAGTCTTCTCCAAGATAGATTTGAGGTCAGGGTATCATCAGCTCAAGATCAAACCTGAGGATGTACCTAAAACCGCTTTTAGAACTCGATATGGCCATTACGAATTTTTAGTGATGCCATTTGGTTTGACCAACGCTCTAGCCGTATTCATGGACCTTATGAATAGAGTCTTCCACCCCTACTTGGATAAATTTGTTTTAGTATTTATTGATGATATCCTCATTTATTCTAAAAATGAGACGGAGCACGAGGAACATCTACGGATAGTGTTGGAAACACTAAGAGCTGAGAAACTCTATGCCAAATTCAGTAAATGCGAATTCTGGCTAAAGGAAGTAATGTTCCTTGGATACATAGTATCGATAGAAGGAATCAAAGTGGACCCAGCCAAAGTAGAAGTAGTGCAAAACTGGAAGGCACCAACAAGTCAGAATGAGATCAGAAGTTTCTTGGGATTTGCTAGTTATTACAGAAGATTTATCGAGGGATTTTCTACAATCGCTCGCCCGATGACGCAGCTACTTAGGAAAGATACCAAGTTTAAGTGGACGAATGAGTGCGAGAAGAGTTTCCAAACTCTTAAGGAAAAGTTAACTACAGCGCCAGTACTAGCGCTTCCAGACGCAAACAAGGAATATGTGGTTTATACTGACGCATCGAAAAATGGATTAGGTTGTGTCTTGATGCAAGACGGACGAGTGATAGCTTATGCTTCACGACAACTTCGACCCCACGAAGTTGAGTACCCAACCCATGATTTAGAACTTGCAGCCGTGGTACATGCGCTAAAGATTTGGAGACACCATCTCTATGGTGTAAGAGTTGAGATATTCACCGATCACAAGAGCCTGAAGTACTTTTTCGAACAAAAAGAACTAAACATGAGACAAAGACGATGGCTCGAATTAGTCAAAGATTATGACTGTGGAATTAACTACCATCCAGGAAAGGCTAATGTGGTAGCAGACGCATTGAGTCGCAAGGCTCCAACGAAGTTAGGATGTCTTTTTGTAGAAGAAGAAACCTTAGTTCGAGAATTCGAGAAGATGGATATCAGAGTGCTTGACACGCCAACAACGATAACAAGTCAAATAGCAGCACTAGAAGCTACACCAGATTTGAGAGAAAGGATCATTAGTGCTCAAAGAAAAGACGAGTCAATGGAAAAACTACGAGTAAGGATAAGGACAGATAAGCCAGAAGGATATTCTGAGGCTCCAGACAATGCAATACTTTACTAAGGCAGGATTTGTATTCCTGACAATGACAGCGAATTGAAGAATGAAATCTTGAGTGAGGCTCACGATACGCCTTACACAGCACATCCAGGAAGTACGAAAATGTACCAGGATTTGAGAAGAAACTTTTGGTGGAATGGAATGAAATGAGACGTTGCCTCGTTTGTAGAAAGATGCCTAGCATGTCAGTAAGTTAAGGCTTTACACCGACGACCGTATGGATTGCAACAACCGTTGGATGTCCCAGATTGGAAATGGGAAGGTATAGCTATGGACTTTGTCACAGGCTTGCCTAAGTCGAAAAGAGGAAATACAACGATTTAGGTGATAATAGATAGACTTACGAAGTCAGCTCACTTCTTACCGATTAAAACTACATATGGATCAGAGAGACTAGCTCAGTTGTATGTCAGAGAGATTGTACGTCTGCATGGAATACCGAAGGTCATAATATCAGACAGAGATGCTAAGTTTACCTCGAGATTTTGGATTATGATGCAGAAGGAGTTGGGAACAGAGCTAAATTTCAGTACAGCTTTTTACCCACAGACAGATGGACAGTCAGAGAGAACAATTAAGATTTTCGTCGATATGTTAAGAACAGTGGTTTTGGACCGAGGCACGAATTGGGAAGAAATTCTACACTTAGTCGAATTCGCCTACAACAACAGCTATCAGGCCACAATAGGAATGACACCGTTTAAAGCTTTGTATGGGAGAAAATGTAGATCACCGCTTTATTGGGACGAAGTAGGTGAGAGAAAGAACCTAGGCCCAGATGCAATCAATGAGAAGATTGAGATAGTTTGACAGATTCGAGATAAAATGAAGGAGGCCCAGAGCTGACAAAAGTCGCATGCTGACGATCGTCGAACCAACCTTGAGTTTGAAATAGGAGATAAAGTTTTTCTTAAGATATCCCCGACCAAAGTAATCCTTAGGTTCGGAGTAAAGGGTAAGTTAAGACCCAGGTTTATAGAACCTTATAAAATCCTCGAGAGAATAGGATCAGTCGCGTATAGATTGGCCTTACCGCCAAGTCTAGGAAGCGTTCATAACGTTTTACATGTTTCTCAGTTGAGAAAATATGTTTACGATCCTAAGCACGTCATAAGTCAGCAAGACGTAATTCTAGAATCAGACCTAAGTTATGAAGAAAAGCCGATATCGATCTTGGATAGAAAAGTTCAAGAATTAAGAACCAAATAGATACCAATAGTTAAAGTGCTATGGAACCATCACAGGCAAGAAGAAGCCACGTGGGAACTCGAGGAGAAGATGAAGGAGCGATATCCTCATCTTTTTGCAGAAGGTAAGCAAATTTCGGGACGAAATTTTTTGTAAGGAGGGTAGGATGTGATGCCCCGTAAATTCCTTACATTCTTAATATTTAAAATTAATTAAATAATGGCATTGCACACCTAAATTTACATTTTTTTTTAATTCTAAGGCTAACGGTCGAATCCGCTATTAAAAATAAATTACAGAAGTCAACTAGACGACTACCGTATTTAGGGTTAGCGCGTACGAAAAGTTCTTAGTTCGTAATCTTAGAACGGAAAACCGTCTAATTTTTACGTTTACAAAATTGCGATACGAACACGCCGAGAAAGTTTGTTTTTATGTTTTTCCGGACGAAACTCGGACTATGTCGTCCCGAGTTTTTGTCAAAATAAAGTTGGGTGATAATAGATAGGCTTACGAAGTCAGCGCACTTCTTACCGATTAAGATTACCTACGGATCAGAGAAACTAGCTCAGTTATATGTCAGAGAGATTGTACGTCTGCATGGAGTACCGAGGGTCATAGTTTCAGATAGAGATGCCAAATTTACCTCGAGATTTTGGATTACGATGCAGAAGGAGTTGGGAACAGAGCTAAATTTCAGTACAGCGTTTCACCCACAGACAGATGGACAGTCAGAGAGAACGATTCAGATTTTGGTCGACATGTTAAGAACAGTGGTTTTAGACCGAGGCGCGAATTAGGATGAAATTCTACACTTAGTCGAATTCGCTTAAAACAACAGCTATCAGGCCACGATAGGAATGGCGCCGTTTGAGGCTTTGTATGGAAGGAAATGTAGATCACCGCTTTATTGGGATGAAGTAGGTGAGAGAAAGAACCTAGGCCCAGATGCGATTAATGAGATGATTGAGATAGTTCGGCAGATATGAGATAGAATGAAAGAAGCCCAGAGCCGACAGAAGTCTTATGCCGACGATCGTCGAACCAATCTTGAGTTTGAAATAGGAGATAAGGTTTTCCTTAAGATATCACCGACCAGAGGAATCGTTAGATTCGGAGTTAAGGGTAAACTAAGACCCAGGTTTATAGGACCTTATGAAATCCTCGAGAGAATAGGACCCGTCGCTTATAGATTGGCCTTACCGCCAAGTCTAGGAAGCGTTCACAACATTTTTCAAGTTTCTGAGTTGAGAAAATATGTCTACGATCCTAAGCACGTCATTAGTCAGCAAGACTTAGTTCTTGAATCTGACCTAAGTTATGAAGAGAAGCCGATATCGATTTTGGATAGAAAAGTTCAAGAATTAAGAACCAAATCGATACCAATTGTTAAACTGCTATGGAACCACCACGGGAAAGAAGAAGCCACGTGGGAACTCGAGGAGAAGATGAAGGAGCGATATCCTCATCTTTTTGCAAAAGGTATGCAAATTTCAGGACGAAAATTTTCGTAAGGGGGACAGGATGTAATGCCTCAGAAATTCCTTATGATCTCAAAAATTTAAAGTTAATAAAATAAATGGCTTTGCACGCCTAAGTTTACGATTTTGAATTCTAAGACTAACGGTTGAATCCGTTTCTGAAATTAAATTACGGAAGTCAGCTAGACGACTACTGTATTTAGGGTTAGCGCGTACGAAAAGTTTTTAGTTCGTGAACTCAAAATGGAAAACCGTCTGATTTTTACATTCACGAAATTGCGATACGAACTCGCCCGAGAAAGTTCGTTTTTATGATTTTCCGGACAAAACTCGAACTGTGTCGTCCCAGGTTTTTGTCGGAATTAATTTTATAAATATTATTTTCCGATTAAGTTTAGTACGTTAGAATTTTGGACGAATCGGATCGCGACGATTTTGTGCCGAGCGACATTTTTCGTCGTTCGATTTCCGTAACGTCGTATCGCGCCGGAAAAGCGCGTGTTTTCCCTCCCTTCCCTCAAGTGACCGACCTCTCTCTCCCTTTTTAGCTAGATTGTGATGCCCCGTAAATTCCTTACGTTCTTAATATTTAAAATTAATTAAATAATGGCATTGCACGCCTAAGTTTACATTTTTTTTTGAATTCTAAGGCTAACGGTCGAATCCCTTATTGAAAATAAATTACAGAAGTCAACTAGACGACTACCGTATTTAGGGTTAGAGCGTACGAAAAGTTCTTAGTTCGTAATCTTAGAACGGAAAACCGTCTAATTTTTACGTTTACAAAATTGCGATACGAACACGCCGAGAAAGTTTGTTTTTATGTTTTTCCGGACGAAACTCGGACTATGTCGTCCCGAGTTTTTGTCAAAATAAATTTTGTAAATTTATTTTCTAATTAAGATCATACGTTAGAATTTTTTAAGTCAAATCGAATCGCGACGATTTTTGTACCGAACAACGTTTTTCGTCGTTCGTTTTCCCGTAACGTCGGATCGCGCCGGAAAAACCGTAACCCTCCAAAATTCTGCATGGACAGCCGCCACCTCACCATATTTAGGTGTAAGACATGCATGTTGACTTAATTAGCTTAATGACACCTAAACTACACTTTACACCATTCAACATTTTCATCATTTCATCAACTAAGACAAAACCAATTTTCCTCTCCATCTCTCCCTCACTCTCGGCTGCAGCACCACTCCCCCATACTTCATCTTCTTCATTTCTCCTTTCACCATTGAAGACCTCTCAAAGCTTGAAGAAATCACACAAGTCCTCAATCCAACCATTCAAACACCATACATCCTTTGTTAATTCTCTAGGTAATGATCTTCTCCACAATCCTATCCATTTAGTTTTTCTATTCCTCTTGTTCGAAAATTTAGAAGTTTGGAATAGATGTTTTGATCTTAGAACAATGAAATTAGATATGTTAGATATGATAATTATGGATTAAAAATGATCAAAACCAAGAATCCTAAAACCTATGTGAATGCAGAATTTTTTGGGAAAATGGTAGGATTTTTGTTTTTCTTCTTTTGATGGTTGATTCTTGCTTAATAGATGTTTAATTAGTGTATGGAATGAAAAGGGATTGAAAGCCCTATGTGTTTGTAAGTTTTCAATTAGGATTTTGAATTGAATTTAGGGATTTTATGCATGTTAGTTGTTTTTGGAATTGCAATTGATTAATGGATAATATAAGATGTTGATTAGTGAATATATGTTGTTAATATGAGAAGAAAATCATCCCTTTAACATATGTTTAAAACCAGAAAATTTATAGAGTAATTAGGGGTTTATACATGTTTGATATAAGTGATCATTTGTTAGTTGTTTTATGTTGCAAATCATGTTAGTTGATAATAGATATTAAATGAGAATTTTCTAAAAATGTTTAGTGAAATATAAGAGGCAAAGATCACTTTATAAACTGAGTTATAATGATATTAAGATGTGTTTGCATGCATGAAAATGATTCACGTTAGACGTAGTTTAACGTCGTAAAATTTGAACAAAAACCGACAACTTTTGAAAATCGTATAAGAGACGAACATTTAGTTGTAACTAGTAATCGAGAAGTCGGATGGGAGTTCTAATATGATATTATTGTTTATGATGAAATTTAGAACATCTTTCTAGTTGACGTCATAAGCTTTCGAGTTAATCTAATATGAGCTATAGTTGTAATCGAGAACTAGAACGTGTTTTGAAGTTTTTGTTGGTATAGTACTTGTTAGTTGAAATCCGACGTTAGAACGTCGTGCTTTTGAGCGAGTCTTGAGAAGGAGTTTGTCACGTACGGAGGTATATGATGACTGCCTTGAGAGTTCAGTTTCTAAAAAAATGAATACGAGAGCTTAGAACGAACCTAAGACGTTATACGTCGAACCTTCAAGCAATTAGGGTTTGTTCGGCAGTTTCTGCGACCCTCGCCGGAAACTGTAATATCTTCCAGTTCGTTTATCGGATTTGTGATCCGTAAATTGGAGCGCGAACTAGACTTCCTAAGCTTTCTAGTGGTATAGGGATCACCCCCTGTTTCCAAGTCCTCTGTTCTGGAAAGCCTCCAGAGTTACTGGACTGTGCAGTGAAATTTCAGTTTCTTGTTTTCTAAGTTGTTTAATTCACAACTTAGTTTCTTTCAAATGTTTAAGCCGTTTTTAGCTAACGAACATCTCCCTACTGACCCTAGAGTCAAGTATAGGACCTTGAGTGATGAAAACCAGTCGAGATCATATATTTTATCCTTTCATTAAAGAAGTAATAGACGAGAAATTTCATAAAGCGTTTAAAGAACTAAAATGTAAATCGCCTAAGTTGATTCTTTCCAACTTAGTTTCTTTTGATCTTTAAAGTCGTATTAAGATATCGACTATCTTCTCTACTGACCCAAGAGTCGAGTATGAGATCTTTCGAGTTCTAAACGAGATTAGTACGAGTCTCGTTTCCCGTTTAAGTAAAACGAATCTAGTAAGCGTGCAAATGCCAAAAGAATAAAATAACTAAATCTTTCTTCGATTCTCTTTCTTCGATTATTCTTTTGCAAACCGTTTTTAAGTATGTTTATTTTACGATGAAGGAGGAAGCCAACTGTAGAGAAAGGACGGAAGATCCCAAGTTGGAAGCTTTTGCGTTAAGTTCTGTATTTACAAGGTGGGCTTTTATATACAAATAAAACGAGCAATGCTCGAAAAATCTTTCTTTATCGCTTTGATATCTGCGTTTTCAAAGTGATATTATGGCATGAACTGTTTTATGTTTTTATGCGAGTTCTCTTGTACCTATCTGAGTCAACATTCGTATTTTCCAGATTTAGAGTTAGTCTATTTTAGATTAACTAACGATCGGCTCTGAGTTAGCTGCTAAGTGCTTTCCAGAGTTAGTGCACTTTGTAACCTGTGGTGTATGTGGTATCCTGTTGAGGGGTAGCCAGCCACGGTGAATTAGTTTTGGTCAAGATTGAACATAGCATACCTGAAAATACTCGGCCGAGTGATTTATGAGAAAAAGTCAGAAAATGTTTAGTAGACACGGATTCTTTCAATAAAACTCCGATGTGCTACGTTTATAAAATGCCATATTTATCTATATTTATCATTATGTTTTCGGCATCGTGCCCACTAAGTACGTTTGTACTTAGCCCTGCATTGTTTTCTAAATGTGTAGGTTGAAGTGACGGTGAGTGGCGACGGTTGATGTTGAGTAAAGGATAGGATGCTTAGTTAGAACCCCTTCCGCTGCCAAACTTTGAATTCCTTTTGATGTACTTTTGAACAATTTTCAGTAGTCTAAGTATGTAAATTTGAACTTAGTTTCTTTTGTATTTTTGTCGAGTAATCACTTGAACCTGCATCAGAATCAAGTTTCCCTTCATCCTTTTCGCGTATGTATTCATCCTAAAAATTTCAAAGTAAATGTTGATTATTATGACCAGATGAGATTAAAATTAACAACTTTAATTGAATTTAAAAATAAATAATAGAGCATAATACTATTTTCTGAATAACAATCTTTAAATTTTCATTATCAGTTGTTCCCTCCTTGTTCAGTCTTGCTTTCTTCCATATCTTCAGTCTGTCAACCTCCCTATCGTCACCGTGTAATTCCTTGTTCTTCCCCTACAATTAAGAGCATGACAAGCTTAACTTTGAGAAGAAGTCATTAAAATAGAGATGCTAAAATCCTCAAGACTCTATAATCACCCCATGCTTATGCTTTAATCCTACTCCATTATTGTTAAATTTTTTGCAACTAAACTAATGTAAATATAATTAAGTTAGTGTTTATTCCTTCATTAGTTTTAGTGACCGAGACCAGTACAATAAAAAGAATTAATGGAGGGTTTGTATACCAATAAAGTTGGATATATTCTATCTCAGGTTGTTTCAATGTAATTTCCTTCTAGGTAACTTCATATACATTTCTTAAAATCACTATAAAGATTATTCAACTCAATGTCTTACTTTGATGCAGTACTCAATACACTTCAATCAAAACAAAGTAGCAATGCGATCTGCACCAAAAACATACAATTTCAAACAAGGAGCGGAGGAGAGCCTACGCTGAGGAATAACAAATTCTTGAGAGCAAACAAAATATTTCGAGACTGCCAAGAAGCACAACTTAAATAAACATGACACTAAACAATGATAAAAATTACTGTAACCTATTTCAAAACTCTCATCAACCTTATTCGCATGCACCAGAGTTTCATTTGCTAGCTACATGCTTATCAGCTTATCAACACAATCAACCTATTTCATTCTAGCAAAATGACCAACACATTATGATACTCCATCCATCCCACCACCAGGCATTGACCCGTTTGGATCATAGATAATCTCACACCTACTCAAATCCTGAACTCACATAACATAGTTTATTCAAGATCAATGTTCCTTGAGATTCATGCTCCTATTGAATATTGGTTTCAATATGCATCACAATATCAGGATCTGGACAGAGTTTGTTTAACAGCATGTATTGGTGTATAAGATATATTTAAGACAACTAATATTTATGGTTGCTTCAAGTAAACACATACAATAAAGCCAGGTTCAATCAATTATTTTTCCTCAGAGAGCCAAGCTATTTTTCCGAACATGTATTCAACATTAACATAAGTAAGGAAAACAAATAACAAATTCACATAGATTATTATTGTTATATAGGGAGTATTTTAATTATAGAGATGAACCTTGATTTCTTTGGCATAGTTTGCATAACCTTTACGAGATAGACGATGGGGGTACAAGTGTTTATTTCTCCTCTCCTTCTGCTGCTCACTCATTTGCTACAAAGGCATAAAGTGATATAGATAAGAGCCAACTAGAAATGATAAAAAAATGCAACATAATAATGTAAACACTAAACAACGATTTTGTGTATAATTTACCTTAAATTCAAATGTTATGCGTTGATGTACAAACTGAGTCCAGTCACTAGGTAGAATGCCACTGTCTTTCGGTGGTTTATACAACTCCTCAGCATTATCTTCGTTTGGAACAATAAAGTCCTTATGCATTCTAGCTTTCCATGATCGCCATTTGGAATTTGCTGATTCCAAGCATCCAGCCTTCCATTGCTCCGAAACCTTGTAAGACATCTGCAAAAACATGAATTAAAATCAAATTTATAGGACAAATAATAGTAAAAATTGAAATCACCAAATATTTTCTACTAACTTACTTTAACTGTCTTCCATATTAGACTTTCACATCTTGTGGGACTTATCTCCAAGTCTTTATGCTTATTCTAACATGATCACATGTAAGAAGGCCAATGTAACTTTGCATTTCGGATGCTGTCTTTCCCACAGGTTGTGCGTCCTTATTAAAATCAACATGTTGGACGACTCCTTTAACTCTCCGCTGAGATACCTTATTCAAGCAAACCTTTCCCCTCTTGGCTCTGCTTGTATTGGCGGATTGAGTATCTTTAGACACCCCTACTGAATCAATACTGTCCTCCGAAGCCATGATTTTATGAAAACTGCTCAACAAATGCATGTAAGATAACTATCAGCCAATATAATAGTGCAATATTAGACAACAAGTCATTAATTTTCAGTTCAAACAAACTTATATATGCTGCTCATAATAGTCACAGTTAGATTCATTCTTAAACAAAAATCGGCCAATAGTTAATAATCCTTTTGGTTCTATAATTGCATGCAACAAACAGAGAATCATCAATTTTCATTATAAAAACACACAATAGAGTCTATTAAAAGCTCACCAAACTATAAATTTGCATTGTTAACCCAAATTAGATCACAATCTTCACGAACACGTGGTGGTTCGTTTTCATTTGACGCGTTACTTATGTCAGCTATTGGAACTCCCTTTGAAGAACCTTGTAGTTGCATAGAAATGTCTCCCAAATCATCAACATGGATATGTTCAGGGTATCGTTTGTTGGGAGTAGCAAGAACTACTGAACATGCTACATTTTCGGGGTCTTGAATATAAAAAACCTGTTTAGCTTGACTTCCCAAAATGAATGGGTCAGACGGGTATCCTAATTTGTTGAGATTGACTAAGGTAAAACCACTATCATCTACTTTAACACCACCATTGTTGTCTACCCAAGTACACTTAAACACTACAACTTGAAATTTGGTGTAATCAAGCTCCCATATCTCCTCAATTCTTCCATAAAACAACATGTCTGATATAATTGGATTCTTATCCTTCGCACTAGCAACTTGCATAATAGTTGCACGCATGCTAACACCAGAATTTTGACCAACTCGCTTCTCATCACGCTTCATTGTATTAAAAAGAACACCATCAATAGTATAACTAGCATATTCTGTTACTTACTTGGCCGGCCACCCACAAAGAATTTTCAGCTTAGGAGATAACTGATACTTAGAATCGACAGCAACCTACAAGAAAATTTGTATATATTTAATCTCAAGTTTTAAGACAACACTAATTACTAGATTGTGTCACTTACATGGTCACGCATCTAACTAAGAAACTCCTTGTTGTGCTTATCTTGAAGCCATTTCGGAGCTCTATTACGAAAATCTACTGCCAAATGTGTCTTGTGTGCCCTATTTAGTATATTAATTAGTGTCATAATATGATTTTATAAAAGAAATTAACAAAATTAAGGGCTTACTCAATATAGGGATCAATATCCGGATCATTCATCAATATATAAGGGTGAGCTTGTTCCCGTTCTTCATTGGTGATTATTTTATAAGCACATCCTGATGAAATCTCTGTCACATCGAACTTGGGATTACTAGATGGGATTCCTATAGTGAATACATCCGATAAATATTTGGAGCAGTATTCAATAACCTCTTCAACAATATAACCCTCAGCAATACACCCCTCGGGTCGATTATGATTTTGCACATACCCTTTAGAAATTTTCATGAATCTCTCAAAGGGGTACATCCATCTATACCATACCGGCCCACATAATTTAACTTCACATACCAGATGCACTGCTAAATGCACCATTATGTCGAAGAACGAAGGTAGGAAATACTTCTCCAGTAGGCACAAAGTTAACACAACTTCTTTTTGAACTTCTTCCAACCTTGTCCCTTCTATCTCCTTATTGCATATCTCATTGAAAAAGAAACACATCCGAGTAATAGCAATCCTAACATGCTTAGGTAAAACACCACGAATAGCCATTGGAAGAAGTTGTTGCATCAACACATGACAATCATGTGATTTCAATCCAATAAGTTTTAGGTCCTTCATGGAAACAAGTTTTCTAATGTTCGAAGAATATCCTTCAGGAACCTTTATCCCAAGAAATGAAGTGCACACTTTTCTCTTCTCCTCTTTACTTAGTGTATAGCATGCAGGAGGCAAATAAGTTTTTTTTTCCAATTTGAGTTGGTGCTAACTCAGTCCTCAACTTCAATTCAGACAAGTCCTTTCTTGCGGCATATCCATCATTTGTTTTTCTCGGAATGTCAAGTAATGTACCAATAAGACTTTCCAACACATTTTTTTCAATGTGCATCATATCGAGTATGTGACGAATATGTAAATGCTCCCAATACTCTAACTCATAAAAAATCGACTTCTTTTTGAAACACGAGTTTTCAACAGAAGGCTCTTTTTTTTCCTTCTTCTTTCTTTTCTTGGAACTTCCTTCATCAGATACTTTTTTACCTTTCATTTTCCTCCGCACATGATTGCTCACCTTCATTCTATCTAAAACCTTGCTGCCACTCAATGGTTTTGGGGCGGACCCTTCTTCTGGTTCTCCATTAAAGGCTATCTTCTGCCTTTAATATAAGGATGGAAACGAGGCAACCATTGTTGGATTTGAGGTGTTGCTGCTCAAGAGGTGATACTGCTCGAAGATGTTCGCAAAGTTTATGTAGCCAAAAGTACAGCTGAAGTGTCGAAGCCACTGCGTAGAACAAACTCTGTTATGTGTGCTTCAGTCTGTGCTAAGGGAACCTGGAACAGTCTGGTAGAGACTTACCTTATCGGCGCGGATTTTGCGGGATCTTCTCCAAGTTTATGATAGATGCGGACAAGATACATATCAAGCAGATAAGAGTCGTGTTCCCCAAGCCTTATCCTCACAAGGAAAGAAGATCTAAAGAGATATACATGATGGAGAAGAGATCTAGGGTTTCGCCTATATATATTCAACATCTACATTGTGAGGAGGTGGCTGCCGTTGTTTTATTGTTTGAGTGCTTATACTTTCTTGAGAGTATTGTATTATGAGAGCACGAATTATTGTGAGAGTTCATCGTTGATAAATTAGTTCCTAAAGAGAGTTAAGGGTCGAACTGGTGGTCCGGAGTTAGGTTGAGCGATTGTATATTGTCAATCACGAATTCACGTGACGTTAGGAAGAGGGTGAGCGAAAGGGTAGCATAAGGTGGTTACCTGTATGTGTAAGATCCTCTGTAGCCATTTCTTCTAATAGTGGATTGGTTCTCTCTTGGGCAAAGGCCCCCCAGACGTAGGTTGCAAAACCGAACTGGGTTACCATATCGTGTGTCTTTTATTTCAGCACAGTTTATTATTTCTGTTACACTGTCTGTGCTAAGTTTTTCAGTAACGCGAATAACTTTATATGTGCAAAGTATACGTTTAGATCTAACAATTGGTATCAGCGCGGTACACCGATCTTATAGGTGTTGATCTTGGGACAGACATCTAAACGTGTTGCTGCGTTCGTGATAAGACACAATGACTTCCACAGGTGGCAGTTCGATGAAGAAACCACCAATTCTTGATGGATCCAACTATGGATATTGGAAAATTCGTTTGATGGCACACATTAGAGCCATCAATGAAGAGGCGTGGGAGACGATAAAGTCAGAATTCAAACCTTCCATCATAGCCACGGGCCAACCCAATGCTGGCAAAGTCAAAGACAGGAAAGACTGGTCGGAAGCTGAAAAGAAATAATCGGGGATGAATCAGGTTGCTTTGAATGCCATTCAAGCATCTGTTACTATGGAAATATTCTCCCTTATTTCCACATGCGATTCAGCAAAGCAAGCATGGGATATTCTAGAAACTTCTTTTGAAGGAAATGATCGTGTGAAAGGGCAACGTCTTCAACAACTAACAACCCAATTCGAGTTACTGAGGATGGAAGAACATGAGTCGATCAGTGTTGCAATATCGGTGGTATAGCCATCCATTTCTGTGCCTGAGTTAGTGACCACTAGCAAGACTAATCCAGTGGATGAAGAAAGTGATGCAGACAGCGTGGATGAGGAGTCAATGATTAAGAAGTATGAATACCTGATCATTAAGTGTGATGAAGTTGGAAGAATCAACTTAGCCCTCAATACCCAAATTGAGGAAGTGACGAAGGAAAGAGACAATCTGAAAGTGCTGAATATGTCTCTGCTCGATCAAAACAACATGCTTCTTCACAAGATGGATCAGATGGATAAGTTTGTTAAGATGATGAATGGTGATGCAACTTCCAAGCTTGATAAAATAATTGAAGTTGGACAGAGTTCAACCAGCAAATCTGGTTTAGGATTCCAAGAAAAGCAGTGGGTGGATGTCGAAGACAAGGAGAAGAAGGTGAATTTTGTTCCTCAACACAAGAAATCTCAGGGGAATCCAGCCCCCAAGTCAAATCATTCCAATAATAGGAGGCAAAAGAGAATTCCTCAAAGGAATCTGCAGAAGCAGACACAGACGCAGACACATCTGTCAAGGAGTGTGCCAAGAAATCAGAATCATCAGTTCAGGAGGGGACAACCGACACAACAAGAAGAGTTATTCTGACCAGTCTGCCATTATTGCGATCTTCCTGGACACATAAGGCCACACTGCAGATATTATCTTTGTGACAGAAGAAGAATGTTTCAATCCAGAAACAACTACACTGCATATGTTGCTGTAACATCTCTTTGGGCTCGAGTGGATAACAGGTGGTACATGGACAGTGCTTGCTCCAAGCACATGACAGGAAATCCTAATTTCTTGACCAATATTGTCGATGTCTTCGATGATCACGTTACCTTTGGAGATGGAAATCAAGCCATAGTGATTGGGAAAGGAATTCTAAACATACCTAGAATGCCGCCTCTACGGAATGTGTATAAGGCTAATCTTCTCAGTGTTGGTCAAATATGCGATGAAGGATACAAAGTGATATTCGACAAAAGTACATGTCAAGTAGTGAAGAATGGAGCTGAGTTTATGACTGGTCGCAGATCTCATGATAAGTGTTATTTTGTCACACCCGCACATGTCTGTATGCAAGTTAGTGCTGGAATGACGGAAACCTGGCACCAGAAATTAGGACATACGAGTTTGAGGAGCATGAAGAAACTTCTGAATGCTGATGCTGTTCGAGGAGTCCCTAAGCTGGAGATTGATGATAAGGTTGTGTGTGGGCCTTGTCAATTGGGAAAACAAATTGAGGTGGGACACAAGAAAGTTCGAAGCATTACCACCTCTAGCATTCTGGAACTAATGCATATGGATCTAGTTGGACCAATGCCTACTCAAAGTATAGCCAAGAAGGAGTTTGTTCTTGTATGTGTTGATGACTATTCAAGGTTCACTTGGGTGGAATTTCTCCGACACAAATCAGAAGCCTTTAAAAGCTTTAAGGACTTGCGCATTCGCGTAGAATTGGAGAAGGATCTTCCCTTGAGAAGAATAAGGAGCGATCATGGTGGAGAATTTCAAAGTGAAGATTTCATCCCTTTCTGTGCTGAAAAAGGGATAGCACACGAGTTTTCAGCCCCAAAGACACCTCAACAAAACGGAGTTGTTGAGAGAAAGAATAGGACTCTACAAGAAATGATGAGAACCATGCTCAAGACGCATGATGTAGCTGACAGATTTTGGGCTGAGGCGATGAATACGGCATGCTATATTGTGAATCGAGTCTATCTTCATCCAAAGACAAATCAGACTCCTTATGAAATCTAGAAGGGAAGAAAGCCCAACCTCAAACATCTTCATGTGTTCGGGACAATGTGCTATGTTCTGAATGACAGAAAATACACTAAAAAGCTTGATGATTGAGGTCTTGAAGCTATATTTATGGGATATGCTCGTGACAGCAGAGCATTCAGAGTCTATGTCAAAGCAAACAAGACTATCATGGAGTTCATCAATGTGGTCTTCACTGATTCTACAGACGCAGAAGCAGAAGATGAGGTACAACTGCTATTACCTGTGCCAGAGTCTGTGCCAACATCCTCAAGTACATAGACCGGATTCACTGACACGTCCACTGATTCCGTTAAAGTTGAAACTCCATCTGACTCCACCTCAGGCGAGTTAGCCCCTACCACTCCAAGTCCATCCAGAAGACTATCTAAGTATCATCCACTAACAAATGTCATTGGAGATGTCACCGGAGGAAGATTAACTAGAAACGTAGCAAGAAACTACAAACATATGGTGGCAAACATTACATTCATGTGCTATGTCTCTAAAGTTCTTCCAAAGAATGTCAAGGAGGCCTTATTGATTGAAGATTGGATTGCCTCCATGCAAGAAGAATTGCTCCAGTTTGTCCGTTGCAATGTTTGGTATCTTGTGCCACGTCCCATTGATGTGCATGTGATTGGGACGAAATGGATTTTTCGCAACAAAACAGATGAGATAGAGGAGATTATTCGTAACAAGTCAAGATTAGTAGCTCAAGGATATTCTCAAGAGGAAGGTATTGATTATGAAGAGACTTTTGCTCCGGTCACTCGCCTAAAATCAGTTCGATTACTTCTTGGAATGGCATGCTGCATGAACTTCAAGCTATACCAAATGGATGTTAAGAGTGCCTTTCTCAATGGTACTCTTCAAGAAGATGTGTACATGGAACAACCCCCAGGCTTTGTCGATCCAGAATTTCCCAATCATGTCTACAAGTTGAACAAGGCGCTTTATGGTTTGAAGCAAGCACCTCGTGCTTGGTATGATACGTTGTCCAAGTATCTCATCTCCAAAGGATATGTTCATGGAGGATCTGACAAGACTTTTTTTTTATAAGAGTAGTTTGGAAGGTATCATCATTATTCAGATTTATGTTGATGATATAATTTTTGGCTCTGTGTCTCAGGATTTGATCTAGGAATTTGTGGGACACATGACAAAGGAGTTTGATATGAGTCTTTTTGCCGAATTGCATTATTTTCTGGGACTACAAATCAAGCAATCCGAGGAGGGGATATTTGTGACTCAATCAAAGTATGTTCGGAGCTTAGTTAAGAAATTTGGACTAGAAAATGCCAAGGTGCGTCGCACACCTATGTCAACTTCAATCAAACTTAGCAAGGAAACAGAAGGTGCTTCTGTAGATCAGTCTCTATACAGAAGTATGATTGGAAGTTTGCTCTACTTAACGGCCAGTAGACCAGACATTAGTCACAGTGTCGGAGTTTGTGCCAGGTTCCAGGTGGATCCTAAGGAGAGTCATCTTCTAGCTGTGAAGAATATTATCAAGTATGTTCGAGGAACCAGTGATTTTGATATTTGGATGACTAAGGACAGCACCACATCCTTAGTGGGGTACAGTGATACGGATTGGGCAGGTAGCCCAGACGATAGGAAGAGCACATCTGGAGCTTGTTTCTTCCTTGGCAACAATCTAGTATCCTGGCACAGCAAGAAGCAGGTGAGCGTGTCTCTGTCCTCAACTGTAGCTGAATATATTACAGCAGGATCAGCTTGCACTCAACTCATGTGGATGAGCCAAATGCTTGAAGATTATGGAGTGCCCTTCGAGCCATTTACCCTTTATTGCGATAACAAGAGTGCTATTGATATCTCGAAGAATCCTGTGCACCACTCTAAGTCGAAGCACATTGACATTCGCCACCACTTCATAAGGGAGCTGATTGAAGAGAAGATACTCAACATGGAGTTTATGCCTACGGAGAAGCAACTGGCAGACTTGTTCACTAAGGCATTAGATGCAGCGAGGTCTGAATCTCTTCGAGCCTCATTGGGTGTTTGCTCTCTCTAATCTCTCTAGAGAGACCTCATGCTTGTGGTCTTCTGAACAAACACAATGTATATGTACATTATTGGTTCATTTTTGGTTTTCTTGGTGTTTCTCATTTTTCTGTGTGTTTCTATGCCAGGAATTGTGGGCACAACCAATGGCACACGTAGTATGCTGGAGCTAACAAGGGCTGACATCATCTCTGCAGCGGTTCAACGGCTGCTGTTGAAACTCTGCGACTTCCAAGTGTAGGCAACGGTTGTTTTACGTTCAAATTTGAACGTTGGAGATAAGGATCTCTTCAAATCATGATATATATTTCATCTCCTATTTTATAGGGATTTATTTCCATACATATCTTGTTAGACAGAGAAATCCACCGCCTTTGTGCTTATATATATATATATCGATTTCTTCTGTATTAAGATTTCACAAATCTTTGCTTAGCTTTGAAGTCTCTCTCTCTCTCTCTCGCTCTATCAAAGATCTCTGCTGTGTTCGTATATTGCTGTTTAATATTCATCATGTCGGATGGAAGCCGTTCAACCCAGCATCTCTCTGATGATTCCGGCGATGATAATGTCCCTATCTCCCGTCTCTACTCTGCCGATGGTAAGAAAAAGAAAGGAAGTTCTCCCCAACTTCAAGCCATGGGAATCATTGATTACTTCAACTCCGGATCAGACTCCGGAGAGAAAGATCCCTCTACAGCTCTTCCAAAAGAGAAGCCTTCTCCTGCTAAGTCCTTCTCGCCGGTGAAGACAGTTACTGAGTCGCCGTCAAAGCACTCTCCCCCTCCGGAGAAACAAACTGTAGAGGACTCCGCATCTGAGACGGAATCTAGTGAGAAGGAACAAGTGCATGTTTCTGTTGCTGCCATGAAGAAGAAGATTACTCCATCCAAGTTTTCTTCCTCGAGATCAATTCTTCGGCAACCTGCACCTTCTGCCGGAGGCTCTCAATCTGCTCCTCATCAAGCTATTATTCCTCCTGTGATTCCTGTGTTCCAACATGCTGAGAAGGAAGCCACGACTGTTAATAAGGAAGCTGATATTGATGAAGCAGCACTTGATTAGTTTGTAGCTGAACTTGAAGAAAATCCTGCTGAGGAGTCTGTGCCAGCAGCAAAGAAGCAAAGAGCTTCCAAAAGACGTCTTCGCAAACTCTCTGACCCTCCAAGAAAGAAAGTCAGAATTGAGGAAACTCCTCTAACCATCAAGGAACCTGCTACAACCCCCGCTACTCGAACTAGGGGTCAACTTGCTAAGAAGATTGCTGCTACCCGTGAAGCCAAGGGTAAAGGGAAGGTTGGTGAATCTTCCAAGAAGAAGAAGAAGGCTGTCTCTAAGCCAAAGAAAGGGGTGGATCCCAATCAGCCCATTGATGTTGAGTCTGGGCCTGATCATGTGTTGGAGAGTGATGCTGGAAATTCTGAGCACGAAGTATCTCATCAGAGTGCATCAACTACTACTCCAGTTATAAGATCAACAGCTGAGGTCATTCAGAGATCAAAGGTTGTGGTGGATGCTCTCAGATTCAAATCTGATAAGCAAGCTGAAGTGTGGAATAATGTGATCCACAGGAAGCTAGTCTATGAGCAACCTGTGAAGAAGGAAGATCTGGAGGGAACTGGCCTGGATAAGCTGCTCGAGGACGCTAAGTGGGATCAGACTGTCTTCCCTATTCGTCGTTATGTGCGAGCGGTTGTGCTGGAATTCTACTGCAACATGTCCAAGAGTATTACTGACCCTTCATCTCATTATCATTTCAAATCTTACATTCGAGAGAGGTACATTAATTTCTCTCCTGCTGTTATATCTGTATTTGTTGGGCGTGATGATTATGGTGTGCAAGAGGAGGATGTGTCTCTGGACACAATTGCTAGCGAAATTACTCACGGGGTGTATCGAACGTAGAAGAAGAACATGTCCATCAGTTCTTCTATGCTGTCACAGAAGTATGCGATCTTGCAAAAGATTGAGGTCAGGAATTGGTGCCCCACCTCACACACCGCCACAGTAAGCCAAGAAACAGCAGGGGTGCTGTACGGGATAGGGCGCTTCAAGCCCTTCGACTTTGGACGTTTGGTCTTCGACCATGTCACTCAACATGCTGGAAATCTAACGAAGCCTAAGGCTCTAGGCTATCCTGGTTAATCTTTGGTATTATCTCTTCGCAATTTCCTGATGTGATGCAGGTGGGAGAGCAGTTTGAGCGCACTCCAAAGAGCATTGTCATCCATGACAAGCTATTCAACGAGGCTATTCATCCCAAGGACATCGAGGGTCCCTCTGTCCGTATTGTGGAAAGGAAGAAGCCAAAATCATCTGTGCCAGCGCCTGTGCTGAGTGAGCCTAACCTCAGGGCTATTTCTACAAGGATGCTGCGAGAGCTGGAAAGGGAGTATAACTCCATTCTGTTCCAGATGAAGAAGCTTCGCATGCGCAAGAATGAGATTGTTGCATTACTCAATGATGCCAAAGCCGTCTTTGTTGGAGGAGATGCTGTGCTATCTGGATTGGCAGCACGTGTTGTAGAGTCTGGGCCAGAAAAAGATGATGATGTTGAAGATGATGATGATGAGGATGAAGATGCAGCTGATGATGGTGATGCAGCTGAGGATGCTGAAAAGGACTTGGGTGATGAAGATACCCAAACTGATGAGGATGAAGAAGACCTCCAAGCCTCAGCTCAAGCTGCGAAGAAGAAAGGCTCTCAGTCTTTCTGAAGATTGGATGGAAGACCCCCCTACTTTGTCATTTCTGACAGACAAAAAGGGGGAGTAGAAGAAAATTAGAAGAAAATTTGGAGTTTTTGTTTTTATTTTGGTGTTCTAGTGTCTGTGCCAGTTTTTGCGCAGACTTAGTTTTTGATTCCAAGGAGTTATTTCCTCTATTCCTTGATGTTCTTTTTGATGGACATATATTATAAGCTCCCAGTTTATTATTTATGGTTTTAATGGTGTTCTTTGATACTTTGTTGAAGATCATCCGCTCGATGATTGAAGATTTTCTTGGTGATCTGTTTACTCCGTGCCTTGCTTAAGGGGGAGTTTCAACACAGATTTCTCCAATTGCTAGTTGGAGGGGGAGCTTTGGCATACTTCATACAAGTTCAGTCTTGGAGGATTTGGAGGTATGAAGATGCTTATGGTTGATTATTTTCTTGATGATTGGTTTTGTCTACATAAATGCCAAAGGGGGAGATTGTTGGATTTTAGGTGTTGCTGCTCAAGAGGTGATACTGCTCGAAGATGTTGGCAAAGTTTATGTAGCCAAAAGTACAGCTGAAGTGTCGAAGCCGCTGCGTAGAACAAACTCTGTTATGTGTGCTTCAGTCTGTGCTAAGGGAACCTGGAACAGTCTGGCAGAGACTTACCTTATCGGCGTGGATTTTGCGGGATCTTTTCCAAGTTTATGATAGATGCAGACAAGATACATATCAAGCAGATAAGAGTCGTGTTTCCCAAGCCTTATCCTCACAAGGAAAGAAGATCTAAAGAGATATACATAATGGAGAAGAGATCTAGGGTTTCGCCTATATATATTCAACATCTACATTGTGAGGAGGTGGTTGCCGTTGTTTTGTTGTTTGAGTGCTTATATTTTCTTGAGAGTATTGTATTGTGAGAGCACGAATTATTGTGAGAGTTCATCGTTGACAAATTAGTTCCTAAAGAGAGTTAAGGGTCGAACTGGCGGTTCGGACTTAGGTTGAGCGATTGTATATCGTCAATCACGAATTCACGTGACGTTAGGAAGAGGTTGAGCGAAAGGGTAGCATAAGGTGGTGACCTGTATGTGTAAGATCCTCTGTAGCCATTTCTTCTAATAGTGGATTTGTTCTCTCTTGGGCAAAGGCCCCCAGACGTAGGTTGCAAAACCGAACTGGGTTACCATATCGTGTGTCTTTTATTTCACCACAGTTTATTGTTTCTGTTACACTGTCTGTGCTAAGTTTTTCAGTAATGCGAATAACCTTATATGTGCAAAGTATACGTTTAGATCTAACAGCCATTGCCGGTGTCTTGTATAAGACATTTTTCTACTCTTATTCAGCCAAATAGAATTTGTTTTGTCTGCACAAATGGGACACGCTTTATATCCCTTGACTGAATACCCGCTCAAGTTTCCATAGGCAGGAAAATCATTGATTGTCCATAAAAGAACAAATTTAAGTGTGAAGCATTGATCACGATACCCATCATATGCTTGGATGCCTACCTCCCACAACTCTTTTAAGTCATCAATTAAAGGTGCCAAGTAAACATCAATATCGTTCCCGGGTTGTTTAGGACCAGAAATCAACAGAGTTAACATCATGAATTTTCTCTTCATACATAACCAAGGTGGTAAATTGTATGTGACAAGTACAACTGGCCAACAACTATAGTTAGAACTCAGCATACTATGCTGATTTATACCATCGGCTGCCAAAGCTAATCTGAGATTTCTTGGTTCTTTCTCAAAATCGAACCACTTGCTGTCCACTAATTTCCAAGCCAGTGAATCAGTTGGATGACGTAACATACCGTCACGAGTTCTTTTATCTGAATGCCATGTAAGCTCCTTAGAGATTTCTGGAGTTCGAAACATTCTTCAGAATCTTGGTATAGGCGGAAATACCACAAAACCTTCAACATCACTCTATAAACAGACTCACTGTTTTTGTTCGCCTTCCACCTCGACATTCCACACGTAGGGAAATCATCTAAATCCTTATACTCCTTTTGATAGAGAATGCAGTCGTTGGGGCAAGCATGAATCTTCTTATAATCTAACCCCAGTGTGCTTAAGGTTTTCTTTGATGTGTACAAAGAAAAAGACTTCAGATTGCCTTAAGGGAGCATTTCGTGTAGCAATTGCAGTATATCCTTGAAACTGGCATCACTTCAACCATATTTTGCCTTCAAGTTGTACAATTTTATTGTGGCAAACAACTTTGTAAATTGGGTACAATCTTTATATAGAGGTTTTTCAGCATCTTCAAGCAGCGTTTGAAAGTGAGTTGGATTATCTTGATAGGCATCATACACATCATAAATCATAGCTATTGGCTCATCAACATTACACCTTCTATCAACTTGCCCAACCCAATTACTATCATATGTTTATTTTGACGATGTATGTCCCTCCTCGTGCCATACCCACTTTTGGTATATGTCATGTCCATACCATTCATTATGATATGTCCTTTTATGACACTAAGTTTGTGCTTCCTAGTATTAGCACACTTTGCACAAGGACACGACATTAAGTTAGCATCGCAGCCACTTTGCACTGCGAACTGCAAAAAAGCTTCAACTCCATCCTCATACTCTTGGGATAATCTATTCTTTGACATCCATAACTTATCCATTGTTATTCTTGCCACTAGAAGCTCAAAAATCTGAAATTCCTAGCTAGCTTCAATAATAAGGCTATACATATAAAAAATCATCTACTATAAACACGAATTCTACCACATAAATTAGTTTAATTAAATCATCTACTATAAACACTAGTTTACATAATATATATATTCGTTCATATCTAAACTTATCTTACTCCTCTCTCTCTCTCTCTCTCTACCTATTTAATTTCTCTTTTTTTGTTGAATACAATAGGCTTTGATCGATGTACTTGGCATTTAACTTTTTTGAACCTACTATTTTATCAAAGAAACTTAAACTGAAAAAATGAAAATATTTAATGTATTTAAATATTTTTAGCGTATTTGGTAATTTCTCAATTTATCTGTTATACAAAGAATTTTAAGATAGAAAAAGGCCAGGAAACGTAAATTAAATGCAATTCTTCTCTATGAGCAAAACAAGTAACTAAATGATTGAAGCCGCACCTTGATTCAAGTAAACTAGGAAAAAACGCACACTGATAGCATATCATAAACTGGCAATCTTGATATTTTGGGCGAAACATATATTTGGTATAAGGTCCAAAAATCACAAACTACTACAGTAAATTTTTCCACTTCAAAACGGACTTATTTTCAAAATTAAAGCCAAAAACAATAAACTAAAAAGGGTTTTGCTAAAAAGGGCGAAATCAAAGGAGAGAGTGAAGAGTCGTAACAAAATATAGATGGTTTCACAACAATCTAGAACATTTTTCTTAAATCATTCCCAAAGAGAAAGAGGAGAAGATTTAGAATCAAAGAATCAACTTACATTTTCAGCGTAAAGCCCTCTGTTTTGAACCTTCTCAGTGTACAACTCCACACTGTTCTCCGGAAACTTAAACCTTTTCTCCAAAATAAAGGAGAGATCTCTTATCCTCCTCCCCTTCTCTCCTATAGTGATCAAGCAAACAAATTCCAATAAAAACCTCAACGAAATTAAACTGATGCACGTATAACTTGCTCAGATTGGTCACCAAAGCCGACATCGACCAATATCCCTATGGTCATATCATTAATCCACACTGACTTATTTGGATTTTAATCAATATACATGTTATTTTCTGTTTCACAAGGCATGATTTACATAAGTTTGGGCTGAGGTACCTATTGCCACTTGCAGATCCTATTCCACTCTATGTTTACATATATTTACAAACTTATTATTAGTTCACTTGACTTTTCAGCTTTGAGATTGCCATTTTGACATAGTAAGTATTAAGGAAATTTTTTTTTTCATAATAAGTTATCTATTGATAATCTAATTATCTAAATAGACATGTAATTATATTAGTTGTCTATAATATACTACACAAATTTATGTCATGTGGTAACAATGCAGAGAGAGAGAGAGAGAGAGAGAGAGAGAGAGAGAGAGAGAGAGAGAGAGAGAGAGAGAGAGAGAGAGAGAGAGAGAGAGAGAGAGAGAGAGAGAGAGAGAGAGAGAGAGAGAGAGAGTCATATTATCTTACCAAAAAGTTTTATGTATCACAACTTAACCTGGAACATCTATATACAATACATTTTTGCAAGGAAAAAGATAAGTAGCTATTTAATTCATTTTTGCAAGGATATATTTGTTTGAGAAAAATCTTGTTACTTTTAGATCTCAGGGTAATTTTTCCTTAACAGTAAATTGTGAATATTAATATCAGCAAAATGCTTTTAATTTTATTCTTTGTGTATGTTTGTGCAGCCTTAGTTGACTTTATCTCTACAATTTCTTAGCTGCACCTCTTTTGAACAAAATTTGATGCATTTACGAATGAAGAGCATACCAACATAGAACACCCAAATTCATTCGATGCAATTTCCATGCTCTGCCTTTAAACAGTAACACAGTAAAGCATCAAACAAGACAAAAAATCCTCAATCGACATAAAATTATGTATATCAAAGCCACTCAATTAGCATATTGCAATCAGACAACTGCACCAAAAACCTCATCAGATGCGGGAGATGATTCTCCCACTGATCAAAAAATCAGAAATTAGACGTCAAGATATTTCACAAAAATATGAACAGATGATACACGTAGAATCAAGATCATCATTTCAAAGACACAAAACACAATAGTCCAGAGAATTGACAAAATCTAACCCTATAAACTTGATTATACTTGATTCTTTACTAAATCAAAGATCGATAGTAGCACCAAAACACAAGAAAATCATATCTTGTTAAACTAAACCCTAATCAGACAAGATTTTACACACAACAACAAAATGCTACACGAAAATACTGCATACAACAACAAGGAAATCCCGAAAAAGGATATGTTTTTGACAGAGTACAGAGACATTTTCATTTCAATAAAGAGGGAAAATCAAACATCTTAATACTATAGTGATGAGACAAAATTTTCTATGAATTTCGTGTCTTATGTTAGGTCTAGATCAAGTCGTTTTGTGTATTTTTGTTTGTCTTTAGTGTCTGGGAGGACACATTGTGAAAGCAGGGACGTACAGGGCAAAACATGACAAATCAGGGCAGAAATGGGCAGGATATGACTAAATTCTACAACAGACATTTTAGGCGCAGATACGAAGCACTTTGGGCAAGGAAATGAAGCTCGCAGCTTGGCCAAGGAAGCAGACATTCAGAACTAAAGTTGCATGCTTCACAACCAGACCAAATCAAGTACCGTGCGGGATCAAGTCAATGGGCAAGATGTAAAAAGGCCAAGGCGTAAGGCAGAGCACAGAAGAGAGGCAGGAGTACACGTCCTGGGCATGTAGATCTGTGACAGTTCAGCATATCAAGAAAGAGTGTGGCACAAGAAAGAGATTAATTAAGTTCTTTTTCTATTTCGTTCTTTCTTTTCTTGTTATTTACTTTATGCCTAGGTAGTTATACAAATTTGCGTTTGGGCAAGATAACGCTGCAGAAGCATTAAATCGTGACGTTGATTTGGGCAAGGGGAAAGCTATATATATGTGTGTTCCCGAGGCGTTAGGCAATGACTTCAAAGTCGTTTGTTTGTGCCAAGAGTTCATGTGGCCAATGGGCAATTGAAGGGCGGCAGATTTCTTAAAAGGGAGGTAGCTTAGACCAATAGGGACTAGGAGAGGTTTGCCTCACGCTCCTTGAGGGCGGCAACTTTCAGGTTGAACTTGGGCGGAGCCGAACGAAGTACACTGGCGCTGGTGAAAAGTCGGAGCGGGATCCTCGTATCTCATCGGGCCAGAATGGGTTCGTCTAGTGCCCAAAGTTGTTTGTTTCAATCTATGCCCCTTGAGGAATGCTCGGGGGTGAGTTAGGCAAGTTAGGAAGCATGGGGTGGGAATGCCACACAGGATTCACAAGTAAGGACGAATTGGTTAGATTGTGGTTGTAGGCGTGACAACGTGACACTAGGACTATGATGGGTTTACCTATAACCGTTGACATACATACGTACCATATATCCTTACATCACTGAAGACGTCTTGTTTATGCAATCGACTCAACACCTAAATCCACGTTTGTTTTTATCTTTTATTTATGCTTTAGTTTAGATTTATTTTTCTTGTTTGGCCAAGACGAGTCCGTGTAGAACCCATAACCTTTGGATGACCCGTGAACAAAGAGAAAGCTACACCAACTCCTCGTGGGATCGACCCTATACTTGCTACTAACTGATCCTGGTAGTGGGAAATAGGATAATTATAAATGTATTTTGTACGTGAGTAAACGACGGTCGCGTCATATAGCCATGTGCAATGGATAGAAGTACAGAAATGAAGTCCAGCGCTCATAATAATGTATACAAGACAGCTTTACAAATATTTTCGTAATGATTTAAATCTGAATTTCCACTATCTTATCCCAAGTCTTGCTAATGCCAAGTTCAAAAGGTCAGTTTCACATAAATCCAATAAAAGAAGTTGAATTATTTTGTTCCCCAATGAAGATTATTTTGCTAAATGAAGGGCTCTGCTACTAAGATGCTAGTGACATTGTATTAATCAACATTTAGAATCTGCATCTACTCATAAATGAACGAGAAACATGCACGAAGATTCAGTAAAAAGGTAAAAGAGGTAACTTTCATACTGCATGAATAAAAAAAGTCACAAACATAGACTAGAAAACTCACAAGTACAATGTAATGAAGCCGACAAAACCAGTGCCCAAGTGAGTCAAAGCTATCCACTAATCACTTTTGGCTTGATTATCAACATAACAATGAATCCTGCAAGCCGACTATTCCTGTCGACACCTGCAAAAATTTTGGACAAAACTTTTAGTTTTTCGCCACAAAGGAAATACATCAACGTCCAAATGGACCACTAGCTCGCCAAAGCATGCTTTTTCTTTTTCTAGGAAAAGGCTACCTATATAAGAGAATCAAAAAGAAATAAGCACCACAAGCAGACATAGACATAGTATCATCAAATAATCAAGAAACTCTATAGCACCCGAACAGGATATTAGAAATTCATCCGGGAATCTATGGTAATTACATAGTTAGATCAGCTGCAACATCAGTAAACACCAAAGTCGAATAGATAAACAGTGGTAGCTAGGTATAGACCAGCTTTCTTACCAAAAAAAGAAAATAGGAAAACGGAAAGGCAAAATAGTTATGTCAGAAGAAGATCAAACATAAAATCGACTAAGAAATGTTTATACAACAACAACTTCACCAGCCGGAATGAAAAAAAAGTAACGAAGCATCAGTTTTGTCTCTATTCACAATACCTCGTATGCTTCCAGGCACGGAGAGTAGAGACGACATGAGGTACAGCACCGGAATGCACGCAATGAGGGAAATTTTAATTTTGGGGAATTTAGGATTTCAATTTTAGAGATTTTCAAGAATTTCAATTTTGGGGATTTCAATTTTGAGGTTTTAGGATTTTAAGGTTCTAATTCCTTTGCATTTGAGTTTCAACAGCGGTATGCGGCGGTGGAGAAGAAATTGAACAAATGGTGGTGGGCGATGGAGAAGAAAGCAGTGGACAAGAGAAAGACAGATAGGAAGAAAGCGGGAGGGAGAGAGGAAAAATAGCGGGAGGTGAATTTTTGGTGAAGTTTTTCGCACCTCCAAAAAAAATAAAAAAATAAAGGGGCTCTAATACATAACGGTTGGGGATAACGGTTATAGTGACCGTTATTAAACAAGTTTCATACATAACGTACCTTTTAACGGTTTAGTAACACCGTTATGTATATGATTAATAGATAATGCTTATACATAACATACGACTTGATACCGTTATGTATGAACTTACGTAATGGTTTTGGCATAACGGAGTTTTCAAATATCCGTTATCTATGATAAAAGTGGGCTCATCCATAACGGTAATTTGAAATATCAGTTATGTATGTAGTGTTATGTATGAGAGAAAATGTAATGTGTACCTATCCACATACGACATGCTCAATCGAAACATACTCTTCTTGACCAAAACCCTAATCATGCTGACCAATAAACTCACCAATATAAATACTAAAAACAAAGACTCCCACCCACACACTTTGCTTTAAGCAAAGTGTGTAAAGTGATATCCCAACACAACAAAAACTGACTCTAAACAATAAAATGAAGACAACACCCACTCACACACTTTGCTTTGGGCAAAGTGAGTAAAGCAGAGATCATGACTTAAATACAAATGAGATAGGAATTCAAATGCCCTCACCACACAATTTGCTAAGCAAATTGTGTACGAAGGGCAGCACTTCAACCTTCTCGACACAACAAATACAAACACAACTTTACACAAAACATAAAATACTTAAACTAAAAACACACTATACTGCCCTACACTAAGACTAGAGAGGTAACAATTTAAGAGGAAAGTGAATCAGGTGGGTACCTGAATCCTTGGTGGGCAAAGAATGCGCACTGGGCATCACACATTTTGATCTAAGCATCACGAATCTCCACTAACAGCTTCTCAACACGCTCCATCCTGGTCATCAAATCATCCTCCTTGGGCAATGCGGCACTTCCACTGGGCTTCTCCTTTCTAGTCACAGCTGCAACTAGTGGCTTGGACTGGGGCTCTTCCTTCTTCATAGAGTACTCGATGAAGGCCAGATTACCTGCCTTATCAAGACAGATGTCCTTCATCTTCAGGAAGAGAAACCTTCTTTGCAATTTTCTCTTCAATATCCATTCCTCGAGCATAAGCTATAAGAAAATGCCCGCACGAGTATCGATTCCTAGGTTTAGTCACCACCGCCTTCAAATGCTCCACCAGAAAGGCTGCAAAATTAAGCCTTATCTTCTTGTACATTGCCCACAAGATGTACCGCTCCTTGTTTGAGATGGTGTTCCCACTGTCAGATTTGCCGTAGAGACTGTAGGCGAGGATCCTATGGCAAATGTAGAGGGCATGACTCCTCAGCATATGCCCCTTGTTATCTTAAGGATTGAACACCCCATGCCCAATATCTGACCATATCACCATCCAATCCTTCAACGAGTATGTGGGAACTCCTCTCTCTGCTTCCTTGTACTCCTTCTTCTGCGTATCCTGAATTCCTTTCATTTCCATGATCAGATTCATCTCATTGATGTGATGCTCTACCGTGTTGCTCAAGAAAGGGAAACTGATGACCATTGGACCACTGTGCGGGTCCATGAAAACACTCACTTCCTTGTACATCTCTCTCAGCAACTCTTCATACACCTCCGTAGGCCAATCCAGAAACTTTTTCCACCCTATCCCATCAAACAACTCCCTTACTTCGTCAGCGACTCCCAGTTTTTGATAAAGCTCGAAATCAAAAACCCTTAGCATAGCAATACCTCTTGGTGCAGGGGTTCCTGATTCCTTCCTCTTCCTTGCTGGCACAGACCCCGAACCTTGCTTCTTCATGGTCTTAAAACTACTGATTGGGGTAAGGTTTAGTACTTTCTTCTTTGGAGTTGTTGTTGCGTCACCTTCTTCCTTGACTTCCTCATCTTCCGTTGACTGCGTCTTAGCAGTTGACTCAGTTGGAACTCCCTTCCCGGCAGAAGATGATTCTGTGGGCAAGGTGGAGCCCGCATCAGAAGCTACTGTCTTTGATTTCTTCATTGACGATGCCTCCGTGGGTGTCACTAATTTCTTCCTCTTAGTTAACTCTCCTACCACATCATCCTCCACCTTGGTGACCTCCATCGTCGCCTCTTCTTCATCAGCATCGGAATGTTGTTTCTTAGTAAAGGGTTCCTCCGCTGCCTCATTATGCTCGAGGAGAGTTGGATTTTCTCCTTCCACTACCAGCAAGTCGACGTCGACAGGTGATGGGCTGTTGGGGATGGTAGATCCTTTGTTGGCTGTGGTTGCTTTCTCCATGGCTTTGTTTTTTTCAGATGGTTGTGGGGAGGATTTCTCAGTTGTGAGGTCGAAGTGAGAGCCGGTTGGAATTTTATTGAGTTTAATTTTGTTGCAGGTTGAAAACATTATGATCGTCGGTGGTTTAGGGTAGTTTTGTGTGTGTGTGAGAGAGAGAGAGAGAGAGAGGAGAGAGAGTCATATTATCTTACCAAAAAGTTTTATGTATCACAACTTAAGCTGGAACATCTATATACAATACATTTTTGCAAGGAAAAAGATAAGTAGCTATTTAATACATTTTTGCAAGGATATATTTGTTTGAGAAAAATCTTGTTACTTTTAGATCTCAAGGTAATTTTTCCTTCACAGTAAATAGTGAATATTAATATCAGCAAAATGCTTTTAATTTTATTCTTTTTGTAGATCGAGTCGTTTTGTGTATTTTTGTTTGTCTTTAGTGTCTGGGAGGACACATTGTGAAGGCAGGGACGTACAGGGCAAACCATGACAAATCTGGGCAGAAATTGGCAAGATATGACTAAATTCCGCAACAGACATTTTGGGCGCAGATATGAAGCACTTTGGGCAAGGAAATGAAGCTCGCAACTTGGCCAATGAAGCAGACATTTAAAACTAAAGTTGCTCGCTTCACAACCTGACCAAATCAAGTACCGTGCGGGATCAAGTCATATAGGCAAGATGTAAAAAGGCCAAGGCGTAAGGCAGAGCACAGAAGAGTGGCAGGAGTACACGTCTTGGGCATGTAGATCTGCGACAGTTCACCATATCAAGAAAGAGTGTGGCACAAGAAAGAGACTAATCGACAAGGGAAGAGTGCGGACCAAGTAAGTTATCAACCTTATCCAAGTAGCCAACAAGGAAGGAATTAATTCCATCTTTATCCATGAAGATTCCTCTATATCAAAATCTGCTAAATAAGGAAAGTCTCTTGGTCAACAGAAGTTGACAGCTGGCGGACAGCTCGCCCAGACCTAGTTGCAACCGACTTACTTAATGGGCTGAGCCTTCAAGACCCACGAATTTCAACTCTATAAATACTCCTAGATAGCAAGCCATATATATCCCTTTTACTTTGAATCTTTTTAGTTCTTATCTTTTTTAGACTAGGGTTTTCTTTCTTTTGTTCGAGAGTTTGCCCCTTCGGGGGCAAACTAACTTTTGTACTTTGTTGCCAGTGAAGTTGGTATCGTCTGAATGTATTTTAATTAAGTTCTTTTTCTATTTCGTTCTTTCTTTTCTTGTTATTTACTTTATGCCTAGGTAGTTATACAAATCTGCTTTTGGGCAAGATGACGCTGCAGAAGCATTAAATCGTGACGTTGATTTGGGCAAGGGGAAAGCTATATATATGTGTTCTTGAGGCGTTAGGCAATGACTTCAAAGTGGTCTGTTTGTGCCAAGAGTCATGTGGCCAGTGGGCAATTGAAGGGCAGCAGATTTCTTAAAAGGGAGGTAGCTTAGACCAACAGGGACTGGGAGAGGTTTGCCTCATGCCCCTTGAGGGCGGTAAATCTCAGGTTGAACTTGGGCGGAGCCGAACGAAGTACGCTGGCGCTGGTGAAAAGTCGAAGCGGGATCATCGTAACTCATCGGGCCGAAACGGGTTTGTCTAGTGCCCAAAGTTGTTTGTTTCAATCTATGCCCCTTGAGGAATGCTCGGGGGTGACTTGGGCAAGTTAGGAAGCCTGGGGTGAGAATGCCACACAGGATTCACAAGTAAGGACGAATTGGGTAGATTGTGGTTGTAGGCGTGACAACATGATAGTAGGACTATGACGCGGTTTACCTATAACCGTTGACATGCATACGTACCATATATCCTTGCATCAATGAAGACGTCTTGTTTATGCAATCGACTCAAACCTAAATCCACGTTTGTCTTTATCTTTTATTTATACTTTAGTTTAGATTTATTTTTCTTGTTTGGCCAAGACGAGTCCGTGCAAAACCCAAAACCTTTGGATGACCCGTGACCAAAGAGAAAGCTACACCAACTCCTCGTGGGATCGACCCTATACTTGCTGCTAGCTGATCCTGGTAGTAGGAAATAGGATAATTATAAATATATTTTGTACGTGAGTAAACGACGGTCGCGTCATATAGCCATGTGCAATGGATAGAAGTACAGAAATGAAGTCTAGCACTCATAATAATGTATACAAGACAACTTTACAAATATTTTCGTAATGATTTATATCTGAATTTCCACTATCTTATCCCATGTCACACCCCGACTCCCGAGGTGCGACGATGCGAACACTAACACTACTAAACCATCCATCACTCAACTCAAATAAGGGAAACATGCTCGGGAAACAAGGGAATATCAACGGAAAGCAGTAACATACCAGACATGCTTTCAAAGATATATCGAATCAACCAACGAGCACAAATAATTTACATATCAAGTTCGAATGGGAACAAGTATTTCAAGTCAACGAGAACGAGCTTCAACAAAAATAGAAATTAGTATCGAGCACATCGCTCGGAATTAGAACATGTTTCAGAGTATGATATCCAAAAGACTTCAATAAACAAAAGCATTGCATTGCAGCGGAATTCTCGACTCAATCCCAACAACTACATGTATGAAGACATGCAATTGCCAGTCTAACTTTCGACTCGATCAACAAAACATATATCACACCACATCACATAACACCACCAAGCTGTCCTCTCCATCCTCATCCCGCTAACCTGCACGTTTAGAAATACATGCAGGACTGAGTACTTCGTACTCAGTGAACACATGCCAAAAACTTTTGAAACATTGCTCTTAGAACTATATCAATTGAACTTGCCTTGCCGTAGCATCACAAGTATTAATGCAGTGAAAACAGTTTTACTTGTGAATGCAAAAACATTTTCTTTTCAAATAGACTGCGCAGTCAAACAATATATATATACTCAAGCAATATGTATCATCTACCACATTTCACTCTCATTGTGCCGAGAAGTGGGCCTCCTTCTCGAACACTGTGACCGGCCCAACCGAAGTAAGGCTCACAGTCACCTCAAACAAATCATATTTCACACCATACGTGGGTTTCCTGCCTTTCACAGGAAAATAATATCTCAACAAGCAGATGATAACACATACCAAGAACTCAAGTAAAAACGGCAAGTCAATTAAACTTTAAAAAACTCACATAATAATACTCAATTATAATTATAGCATTCATCGATAGTTTTGGTTTTAGAAATGCCCACCTTACTTCCGTCGATTAGCTAGGCGGCTTACTCTTTCTTCGTCCTCGCTACTTCTCCGTCCCGCTCGGTCCTTTATATTTTGACATCGATAAAAGAAGTAAGACACGATGCTTAAGACGTAAAGTAGACGTTTGTTTCGACTGAAGGACTTCTACTTGACTCGTTTCTTTCTATTTTTATCTTTTCTAAGACAATCTCGATTCTCGACTTTCTCGTCCTCAGTTCTTACTCTACTCGGCTACTAATTACTGCATCTAGTACTCTTATTTCTAAGTCATTAATGCTACTCGTTAGTTGGTTAATGATATTTGCTAATATCTTAGTATTTCTTGAAACGTTAATCATCTAAACTTCATTATTCGAATCTTTACTCACATCCTCAATTAAATACTTGATTATACGGACATTTATTAATGTTATGAGCACGCATTCTCAACAATTTGAACAATCATTTCATTATGATCAAAGCATAGATGTTTTACTCAAGCATATAGATTCAGTTAAGCTGTTTAATCACATAAGTCTACTCAAACTAATTTAATTCAACATAGAATTTCAATCAATCACTATAACTCAAGTTGAAATCTAAATAAACGTATTATCTTAAACTCGATTCACACTTCAAGTCACATTAACAATCACGCGTTATTACTCGACTATAGTTTTGGAAAAGATATTAATTCAAATAATAAAAGTTTTCTTAGATTAAACTCAAATATTCATTTATTATCTCTTAACTCATGCATGTATGAGATTTAGGGAGATTACAAATATACAAGAAATCAAATAAATAAACCTACTTCAAAATAATTAAATCGGAGCTTCTCTCTTGAATCTCTTGGATCGAAGATGAACAAGATTAGGGCTCAAACTCTTGGCTTGGAATTTCCATGGTTGAATCCACCTTAATCCTCAAGAAAAATGAAACAAAAATTAATCATCCACACTGGGGCATGTTTGCCGAAAATTATTGAAAAATTAGAGGGATGATTGTTTTGATTTCAAACTCAAGAATTTGAAGGATTATTACCTTTCTCTTTAGAGTATGAAAGATCTAGGTAGATGATGATGGAAATCTCTTGATCTTGAAGGCTTGAAGCTTGAAGATTAGATGCTTCAATGGAGGATTTTCATCTTTGGGTTGTGTGTGTGTGTAATCGGCAAAGAGGGGAGAGGGATGAGAGGATTTTTTTCTTCTTCCCTTCTTGAGAGTTATCGAGAGAGAGAGAGAGAACTAGAGAGAGAGAGTAGAGTTTGAGAGAGAGAGATGAAATGAAAATGAGAAATGATGTTAAGTTAAGAATAAGAATAAGAATAAGAATAACATCATGATATTCTCAAGTAGGTGTTGAATTATAGGGTAGCTAGAGAGATTAGGGAGAGAGATGAGAGTGATGTCGGTTGGGAGGGAGAGAGAGGGAGAGAGATTCTCTTGACAGATATAATTTTACCCGGTTGAGAAAGTTTTCCGGATAAAAAGTCCGTATTATTTCATTTATGCTGAAAACGGCTCTAATCTCTCCTCGTCTCGTTTCCGACACTAGAAACATCTCAAACCTATCTCATGTCCCATTAAATAAATCAAGGATTCCGATTATCTAATTTTTAGGTCAAAATTCCAAGTAACGAAGAAAACCTAAAAATTAATCGACTAATTAATCTGTTAAGGATTAAATTCTTATAACTCTCTCATGTGATCTCGGATAAGCTTTTAACATATCTTAGGGGTCTTAGAATTAATTCCAGATTCAAAAGACTCTAATTAGGTCAAATTCTAAGTTTGTCGGTGAATAGCGTTTTCTCGGTTATCGTTACTATTCACTTAAAAGTAAAAATTCTCGGAATCTTCTGAAATTCATACTCATGCTCAAACTCATATAAATAAGCTCAATCAATGCATCACATCCTCAATTCGAGTAATTTAAACATATAAGTTCACGTTAAGGCACATAGGGGCATTTTAGACTTTTCACAAATTTTCTTTTTCCTTAGAAAAATTTTATCTCTCAAAACTTGATAATTAAGCATATCAACTTATTTAGAACGCACTTAAGAACTTATGAAAGCTCGGGATATTACATCCCAAGTCTTGCTAATGCCAAGTTCAAAAGGTCAATTTCACATAAATCCAAGAAAAGAAGTTGAATTATTTTGTTCCCCCAATGAAGATTATTTTACCAAATGAAGGGCTCTGCTACTAAGATGCTAGTGACATTGTATTAAGCAACATTTAGAATCTGCATCTACTCATAAATGAACGAGAAACATGCACGAAGATTCAGCAAAAAGGTAAAAGAGGTAACTTTCATACTGCATGAATAAAAAAAATCACAAACATAGACTAGAAAACTCACAAGTACAATGTAATGAGGCCGACAAAACCAGTGCCAAGTGAGTCAAAGTTATCCACTAATCACTTTTGGCTTGATTATCAACACAACAATGAATTCTGCAAGCCGACTATTCCTGTCGACACCTGCAAAAATTTGGACAAAACTTTTAGTTTTTCGCCACAAAGGAAATACATCAACGTCCAAATGGACCACTGGCTCGCCAAAGCATGCTTTTTCTTTTTCTGGAAAAAGGCTGCCTATATAAGAGAATCAAAACAAAATAAGCACCACAAGCAGAAATAGACATAGTATCATCAAGTAATCAAGAAACTCTAAGAAATGTTTATACAACAACAACTTCACCAGCCGGAATGAAAAAAAAGTAACGAAGCATCAGTTTTGTCTCTATTCACAATACCTCGTATGCTTCCAGGCACGGAGAGTAGAGACGACATGAGGTACAACACCTGAATGCACGCAATGAGGGAAATTTCAATTTTGGGGAATTTAGGATTTCAATTTTGGGAATTTTCAGGAATTTCAATTTTGGGGATTTCAATTTTGAGGTTTTAGGATTTTAGGGTTCTAATTCCTTTGCATTTGAGTTTCAATAGCGGTAGGCGGCAGTGGAGAAGAAATTGAAAGAATGGTGGTGGGCGGTGGAGAAGAAAGCAGTGGAAAAGAGAAAGACCGATAGGAAGAAAGTGGGAGAGAGAGAGGAAAAATAGCGGGAGGTGAATTTTTGGTGAAGTTTTTCGCACCTCCAAAAATAAAAAATAAAAAAAAAATAAGGGGCTCTAATACATAATGGTTGGGGATAACGGTTATAGTGACCGTTATTAAACAAGGTTCATACATTACGTATCTTTTAACGATTTAAAAACACTGTTATGTATATGATTAATAGATAACACTTATACATAACGTACGGCTTGATACCGTTATGTATGAACTTACGTAACGGTTTTGGCATAACAGAGTTTTCAAATGTCCGTTATCTATGATAAAAGTGGGCTCATCCATAACGGTATTTTGAAATATCAGTTATGTATGTAGTGTTATGTATGAGAGAAAATGTAATGTGTACCTATCCACATACGACATGCTCAATCGAAACATACTCTTCTTGACCAAAACCCTAATCATGTTGACCAATAAACTCACCAATATAAATACTAAAAACAAAGACTCCCACCCACACACTTTGCTTTAAGCAAAGTGTGTAAAGTGATATCCCAACACAACAAAAACTGACTCTAAACAATAAAATGAAGACAACACCCACTCACACACTTTGCTTTGGGCAAAATGAGTAAAGCAGAGATCATGACTTAAATACAAATGAGATAGGAATTCGAATGCCCTCACCACACAATTTGCTAAGCAAATTGTGTATGAAGGGCAACACTTCAACCTTCTCGACACAACAAATACAAACACAACTTTACACAAAACATAAAATACTTAAAGTAAAAACACACTATACTACACTACACTAAGACTAGAGAGGTAACAATTTAAGAGAAAAGTGAATCAGGTGGGTACCTGAATCCTTGGTGGGCAAAGAATGCGCACTGGGCATCACACATTTTGATCTAAGCATCACGAATCTCCACTAACAGCTTCTCAACATGCTCCATCCTGGTCATCAAATCATCCTCCTTGGGCAATGCAGCACTTCCACTGGGCTTCTCCTTTCTAGTCACAGCTGCAACTAGTGGCTTGGACTGAGGCTCTTCCTTCTTCTTAGAGTACTCGATGAAGGCCGGATTACCTGCCTTATCAAGATAGATGTCCTTCATCTTCAGGAAGAGAAACCTTCTTTGCAATTTGCTCTTCAATATCCATTCCTCGAGCATAAGCTATAAGGAAATGCCCGCACGATTATCGATTCCCAGGTTTAGTCACCACCGCCTTCAAATGCTCCACCAGAAAGGCTGCAAAATTAAGCCTTATCTTCTTGTGCATTGCCCACAAGGTGTACCGCTCCTTGTTTGAGATGGTGTTCCCACTGTCAGATTTGCCGTAGAGATTGTAGGCGAGGATCCTATAGCAAATGTGGAGGGCATGACTCCTCAGCATATGCCCCTTGATATCTTAAGGATTGAACACCCCATGCCCAATGTCTGACCATATCACCATCCAATCCTTCAGCGAGTATGTGGGAACTCCTCTCTCTGCTTCGTTATACTCCTTCTTCTGCGTATCCTGAATTTCTTTCATTTCCATGATCAGATTCATCTCATTGATGTGATGCTCTACCGTGTTGCTCAAGAAAAGGAAACTGATGACCATTGGACAACTGTGTGGGTCCATGAAAACACTCACTTCCTTGTACATCTTTCTCAGCAACTCTTCATACACCCCCGTATGCCAATCCAGAAACTTTCTCCACCCTATCCCATCAAACAACTGCCTTACTTCGTCAGCGACTCCGAGTTTTTCATAAAGCTTGAAATAAAAAACCCTTAACATAGTAATACCTCTTGGTGCAGGGGTTCCTGATTCCTTCCTCTTCCTTGCTGGCATAGACCCCGAACCTTGCTTCTTCGTGGTCTTAAAACTACTGATTGGGGTAAGATGATTCTTTGCAGTTGATTCGGTCGGAACTCCTTTCCTTGCAGAAGATGATTCTGCGGGCAAGATGGAGCCTGCATCAGAAGCCACTGCCTTCGATTTTTTCGCTGATGATGCCTCCATGGGTGGCACTGATCTCTTCCGCTTAGTCAACTTGCCTACCACATCATCCTCCACCTTGGTGTCCTCCGTCGTCGCCCTTCTTCCTCAGCATCGGAATGTTGTTTCTTAGTAAAGGGTTCCTCCGCTGCCTCATTATGCTCGAGGAGAATTGGATTTTCTCCTTCCACTACCAGCACGTCGACGTCGACTGGTGATGGGCTGTTGGGGATGGTAGATCCTTTGGTGGCTGTGGTTGCTTTCTCCATGGCTTTGTTTTTTTCAGATGGTTGTGGGGAGGATTTCTCAGTTGTGAGGTTGAAGTGAGAGCCGGTTGGAATTTTATTGAGTTTAATTTTGTTGCGGGTTGAAATCATTATGATCGTCAGTGGTTTAGGGTAGTTTTGTGAGAGATGAGAGAGAGGGAGAATATTTTTGAATTGAGAAAGAGTGGAGGGGAAGTTAAGATGAAAGTGGGGGTGATGGATGCGACTTTTTAGGCTTAGGGTTCTGACACGCCGCCCTTGATGGGATGGCAATTGTCAGCTATCTGGCCTTAGTGCCCATAACACTTTCCATCTTGTCCACTAAGATCACTCGTACAACTCTCCTTTGTTATCTGCACCTTCCATGTTGCCCCTAACTCCTACAATCATGAACAGCAAAACACCCCTATGCACGGAACAACTCTATCTCCTAGGGTTAATAAAATAAATAAAAAGAAAACGAAAAATTGGAAATAATAGCGGGTTGCCTCCTGGTCAGCGCTCTGTTTAACATCTTGGGCACGACATCCATTTCTTTGCTCAACAGGTTTCTTCATCAGGGAGAATAGCTGCCCTTCTATTTCCTGCTAGTCTTGCCCATAATAGGCTTTGAATATCTGTCCATTCACCTTGAAAATTTTTCCACTTTTTGGATCTTTGATCTCGACCGCTCTATTAGGGAATTGGGCTTGAACTTCGAACAATCCTGCCCACTTAGTAGAGAGTTTTCGCGACTTGAGTCGAAATCTTTTCTTGTACAGAAATACTTGTTGCCCATAATGAAACATCTTTTCCTTGATTAAGAAGTTATGATTCTTTTTCATCCTCTCCTTGTACAAGTTGGCGTTTTCATAAGCTTGAAGTCTAATTTCTTCCAATTCTTGAATTTCAAACTTCCTTGCCTTGCGTGCTTCATCCAAATCAAAATTCAATTGGGAAACTGCCCATGTTGCTCGATGCTCTAACTTTACTGGCAAATGACATCTCTTCCCATAGACCATGCGATAGGGTGACATCCCAAATGGGGTCTTGAATGCAGTTTTGTATGCCCATAACGCATCATCAAGACGCGTACTCCAATCTTTGCTAGTGACTCCAACAATTTTTCTCAACACAGTCTTGATTATGCGGTTGGACAACTCAGCTTGCCCATTAGCTTGAGGATGATAGGCTGTTGAAATCCGATGGTGGACTCCATACTTCTTAAACAAGCTTGTGATCTTGGCATTGCAAAAATGCGATCTTTGGTCACTGATTATAGCTCGAGATACTCCAAATCTATTAAAAATCTGAGTTTGAAGGAAGTGAGAAACTACCTTGGAATTATTGGTTAGTGTTGCCCGATCTTCCACCCATTTTGACACATAGTCTATTGCCAGCACAATATACCGATTTCTTTTTGAACTGGGCAAGGGTCTCATAAAATCTATACCCCAAATGTCGAAGATCCAACCTGTAGGATTGGTATTATGGGCATCAGATTCCTTCTTGTGACATTCTCTTCTTTCTGGCATTGCTCACAACTCTTACACCATTATGGCAGTGTTCAATGATACTCTTTTTCTCTCCCATTCAACAACACATCTCCGGATGATTTGGTCAGAGAATTCTCTCCATAGGTAAGGTTCATAAAATCTGCTTTCCGACTTGACCTTGATTTTTTGGTATTGACTGAATTCAGAAGGTATTGACCTAACAACTATGTAGTTTACCAAGTCGACATACCACAACTCCTATTGGACATAACTCAAGTGCTCATCAGGAAAGGTTTCCTTGATCGGAACCCCATTCTCTTCTTGGATTATTCTACTCAGATGATCAGCAACTTGATTTTGGGCACCACGATTATCTTTTATCTCGACATCAAATTCTTGTAATAAGAGAATCCATCTCATCAGCCATGCCTTGGTTTCCTTCTTTGTCATCAAATACTTGAGCGTTGCATGGTTAGTATAAACGATAGTCTTGCCCCCCAGCAGGTAAGAACAGAATTTTTCAAAGGCAAAGACTACATCCAATAACTCTTTTTCTGTGGTTGCATAATTGCATTGGGCAGGATTCAATGTCTTCGAAGCATAGTAAATTACGTATCTCTCTTTCCCTCTCTTTTTCCCAAGTATAGCCCTCACTGCGTACCCACTTGCATCGCACATAAGCTCAAATGGCATTTCCCAATCCGGAGGTTGTATGATCGGAGTTGTGACCAAATTGTCCTCCAAGGTATGGAACACTTTCTTGCATTCCTCATCAAATTCCAAAGGCACTTCATTCTGTAGCAGCTTGGTCATAGGCTGTGCAATCTTCGCAAAGTCCTTCACAAACCTTCTATAAAATCCAGCATGCCCAAGGAAACCTCTTAACTGTTTAACTAATGTTGGGTATGGTAATTTAGCAATAATATCTATCTTGGCTTTGTCCACCTCGATTCCTTGTTCAGATATAACATGCCCAAGGATAACTCCCTCCTTGACCATGAAGTGACATTTTTCATAGTTTAGAACCAGGCTTTTCTCGACACATCGCTTCATAACCCTTTCCAGGTTATTAAGGCAAGAGTTAAAACTTTTCCATAAACTATGAATTCGTCCATGAACACCTCGATACATTCCTCAAGAAGATCTAAAAAAATGCTCATCATGCAATGTTAGAATGTGCCCGGAGCATTACATAATCCGAACGACATCCTTCTATGCGCAAAAGTTCCAAATGGGCATGTAAAGGTGGTCTTGCCCTAGTCTTTTTCAGCTGCCCATATCTGCATGTATCCCGAATACCCATCGAGAAAACAAAAGTATTATTTCCAGCTAATCTCTCCAGCATCTTGTCGATAAAAGGGAGAGGGAAATGGTCTTTGCGAATTCTTTGGTTGAGCTTGTGGTAGTCGATGCAAACCCTCCATCCAGTCTGAAGTCTCATGGTCACCATCTCATTCTTCTCGTTCTCGACCACCTGAATTCCAGACTTCTTGGGCATAACATGTACTGGACTCACCCATCGGCTGTCAGAGACTGGATATATGATTCCCAAATCTAAGAGTTTCAGAATCTCCTTCATGACCACTTACATCATAGCTGGATTCAACCTCCTTTATAGATCCCTCACTGGTACATCATCTTCTTCGAGCAAGATGTGATGCATGCAGTCAGTAGGGCTAGTGCCCTTGATGTCAGTTAAGGTCCAGCCTATTGATTCTTTGTAAAAATCCGAATACCCCTAACTTTCTCTTCTTCTTCTTCTTCTTCTTCTTCTTCTTCTTCTTCTTCTTCCGTGAGTTCAGATTTTATGATCACGGGCAAGGTTTCATTTTCACCTAGATACATGTACTTTAGGTGCTTGGGCAATGCCTTTAACTCAAGCTTAGGTGCCTTGATCAATGATGGTTTCAGTCAGGTTTCAGCTCAGGAATGCGTAACTCTTCGAAACATAGGTTCCAATTTTCCTCACTATAAGCATAGTTTTTTTTCCCTTAGCCCATTTGGCTCATCATCCTGGTCAAGACTCTCCTCAGTTAGCTCCTCAACAATTTGCTCGAGTCCATCATTTTGCCAGAACTCTTCCACTGCATCTTCTACAATACTGATGTTGCTGACCATCTCGATTTCATTCCCTATACGATTTTGTTTATACACGTCAAAAGTCACAACTTCTCCAGCCACAACATATGTAAGCTTGCCCATTTCCCAGTCTATCTTGGTCCCAGCAGTCTTCAGGAAAGGACGTCCCAATAGAATCCTCTTGGTTGATGGTTTACCCGTGTTCAATACATAAAAATCGGCAGGGAATATTAAGTCTCCCATCTTGACCAACACATCCTCCACCAGTCCTTCTGGCCACACCGTGGACAAGTCTGCCAATTGAATTACTACTCGTGTAGAAGATAGTGGTCCTATCATCATTTCATTGTACATGGATTTAGGCATAACATTTATGGATGCCCCTAAGTCCAACATAGCCTTTGAGATTTTTGTGGTTCCAATTGTAAAGAGAATAGAGAACATGCCCGAATCTCTACACTTTGTGGGCATGCACTGTTGAATTATGGCCGAGACGTTTGCTCCCATATGAAATTGTGCATCATCAAGATATTATGTCTTCCTTGTGCACAATTCTTTAAGAAACTTAGCGCATCTCGGCATTGATCTTATCCGGTCAACAGCGGCAGGTTCACTTCCACTTTGTCAAAGACTTTCAGCATATTAGCCATTTTCTGTTGCTCTTTATCTCAGGAAACTGTCCTAGGGAAAGGAGCTTGAGGGGTCATGCCCGCGGACACTGTCCTCTTAGCCAAAGTTGCAGCCTCCCTTTCTTCTTTCCATTTTTGATACAATCTATCTTCTTTATCCATGTTAAAGAATGGTTTTCTCTTGTTCTTTTGGTGGATGCTCCCTTTTTCATTCTGGAGTTCCTTAGCATCGATTGACCCCATATCAACCTCCTTAATTTCTACCTCTCTTTCCACTGGAACCACTTTCTCAGGCAGTTTCTTACCACTTCTCAGGGTCACTGCATTGACCTGCTCCTTATTGATCTCGACTTGCGCTGGAAGTTTGCCTTGATTGACTTCCATCCTTTGTAGGGTTTGAGAAATATGTGATAATTGAGATTTGATGTTGGTGACTCCTTCTCTTGTCTCGAGCTGGAAGTTTTCAAAATCCTTTCCCATTTTCTGGCTTTCCCGGGCAAGTCGATCCACTGTGTCTCTAAGGCTATTGACACGCACCCGTCGTGCGGTACGATCAAAATACCTGTGTTTGCATAAATCGAGTTGTCACGATCTCAATCTGTATATCTGCACAAAATAAACTAAACGGAATTCAGATATAAAAGGGGGGGTAAGATTTGGGGTAGGTTATGATCATTGTTGATATGTTAATTCGGTCATGGGCACACTGAAGATCCGTCCATGATTCATATAAACTCAAGGCGTGGCCCAAAGACATTGGGGAGTTTCAAGAGTTCATACTCCACACTTGGGATGGTTGAATCCCTTGTTGTCGTCCCGGTCCGAAGGTCACGCTTCACCCCGGTCACAAGGCCGTGCTTCACTCCTTCTTAGATAGTAGTCATACCCGATCTCTCCAAGTATGACCCTCACCAACCTTCTCTTCGAAACTTCCCATGTCCGCACCTACAGAGTAGACATAACTCACGGGATATCCATTTCCGGTATTACGTCCAACCGGTCATCGATATGTCTACGATACGAAAGATGAGTCCTTTGGTCATTAACCATGGCTTGATGCCTCGTCACAGTTGATGGGTGATTGTTAGAGAAGCCCAAGACTGAAGAAGGACACAGTATCCCCTTGTCCATTCCTCACCATCCAGATATACAGCACCATCTCAGGTGCTGCTTAGCTACTCGGTCATGAGCACATCGAACGTTACCGTCTGTCATGCCCTGCCTTTGCTTGACATGGTACAGCTCCAACCGAGCGGTGATCACCCATTAAGTCAGGACTGCCCATGATGTCTGCTCCAGTCTTTCCAGAACTACTGGACTCAACCGATGGCACAAGTGCCTCACGAATGTTTCACATATCAACAGTCAATCATTTCCCATACCCAATCTCACGAGGTAGATTACTTACACATAATTAAATATATAATGATAAGCGAAATAGAACACATGAATGAAAAGAAATACGAAATACTTGAATTTAAAGTACCTAAGGCAAACAGCCTTGGATTCGTTCTTCACTACAGAATGTAAATTAAGCGGATAAACTGTTTCGATCGTAAAGAAAATATCAAACTAAGATTAAAATTGTTTCTTGGACTAAGAACTATAGAATGGCGAAGTAACCAACATTGTGCCAGCCGTTCTGGCTGGACTTTTATAGTAGCAATGGCAGCGAGCAAAACCCTAAGCGAGTAGACTGAATCGGCATGATTGGCACTTTCCATGTTGAGCGAGATGCTGATTATTCCTGATTGACTTGATTGGTGATTGGCAATCTCCGATTAGTTGATTGATTTAGGGCGATGCGTTGACTTAAATGTGGTGCTTCCACAAATGTGGTGCTTCCCAAAAATAAGAGCGAGCCTGATACCAATCTGTCCCATAGATTCAGAAATGCCTCCTTACAGTCGTCATCAAAGTCGAAATGTACATCTTGTTGTAACAAACGGGTCATGGGTTAAGCAACCTTTGTGAAATCCTTTATGAATCTGCGGTAGAATCCTGCGTGGCCAAGGAATGCCTGTATGTGCTTGACCGTAGTTGGATACGGCAACTTGGCGATGGAATCGATTTTTACCTTGTCCACTTCGATCCCCCTCTCCGATATGACATGGCCCAGTACGATGCCTTCCTTCACCATAAAATGGCATTTTTCATAATTGAGTACCAGGCTTTTCTCCACGCATCTTTTCAATACTAGCTCCAAATGATTAAGGCATGTGTCGAACGAATCACCATACACCGTGAAATCATCCATAAATACCTCTATGCAATTTTCCAATAAATCTGAAAAAATGCTCATCATGCACCGTTGGAAGGTTCCAGGTACATTACAAAGACCAAATGGCATTCTTCGGTAGGCGAAAGTCTCGTACACGCAAGTGAACGTGGTCTTTTCTTGATCTTCTTGAGCTATGAATATTTGCATATATCCTGAATATCCATCCAGGAAACAGTAATAGGCATTACCAGCTAGCCGTTCCAGCATTTGGTCGATAAAGGGTAATGGAAAATGGTCCTTCCGTGTGACCATATTCAGCTTCCGGTAGTCTATACAGACTCTCCACCCAGTTTGTAGCCTTGTTGGAACAAGCTCGCCTTTGTCATTCTCCACAACCTGTATCCCAGATTTCTTCGGCACGACGTGAACTGGGCTGACCCATTGGCTGTCGGATATAGGGTAAATTATGCCCAACTTCAAAAGCTTTAGGATCTCCTTAAGTACCACCTCTTTCATGACAGGATTCATTTTCCTCTGCGAATCCCGTACTGGTCGTGCTCCTTCTTCCAAGTATATATGGTGCATACACTCTGTTGGACTGATACCCTTTATATCTGCCAGGGTCCAACCAATGGCTTCATTGTTCTCTCTCAATACTCTGACTAGTCTTTCTTCCTGCACCATGGTTAGATCAGAACTGATAATCACTGGAAGAGTTTCCTCCGGTCCCAAGTAAGCATATTGCAAGTGTTCTGGCAGCTTCTTTAACTCTAAGACTGGAGCTTTCACAATCGATGGCATCAGTTTCTCGTGTTGCCCATACTGAGAGAACAACTCCGGTTTGCCATGTCCCGATCCTCCGATGGAGTACACTTCCAAGATAATATCTTTAATCTTCCTGTCAACCTCCACTGCTGCTTCTAAAGTGCTTTCCTTTAAAGAGTACAATTCTATGATGGCCTCCTTCATTTCGAGGTCCTCTGTTTGCACGACATCTCGATCGGTCAGTCCGGCTTGTATCACCCTTTCTGTAGTGTCGCTTGAGCTGAATTCCAGGTTTTGCTCTTGCACCAATGGTTCGAATATGTCAATCATTTCTACAGACTCTAGTTCAGGTTTCCTTCTCATGGCTTCATAAATGTTGAATTCTTCCACCACGCCATCGAATTCACACGATAGAATTCCAGTCTTCATGTCCAGTTTAGTCCCTGCAGTCATCATGAATGGTCTGCCCAGCAGAATGGAGTTCTCCTTTGCTTCTGAACCTGTATCCAGCACGTAGAAGTTAGCAGGAAAAATCAGCTCCCCTACTTTGATCAGCACATCTTCGATAACACCTTCTGGATATGCGTTTGACCTGTCTGCTAATTGTATGACAACTCGGGTGTTCCGTAGTTCCCCCAAGTTGAGCCTGTTGAAAACTGCTAGGGGCATAACGTTTATAGATGCCCCCAAGTCCATCATGGCTTTGTCCATGTTCCTGCCCGCGATGTTGCAAGGGATAGTGAACATCCCCGGATCTTTCTTCTTCGGTGGCAGTTTCTGTTGTATAATGGCTGACACACTCTCTCCCATAATATATCAAACATCTTCATCAATCTTCACCTTCCTCGAGCACAGATCTTTAAGGAACTTGGCATACTTTGGAATTTGCTTAATCGCGTCCAATAGGGGTATGCTAAGTTCCAATTTTCGAAAGATCTTCATCATATCATTAACTTCTTTCTCTTTGGCTTTCTGTCGAAGTCTACCCGGATAAGGGGGTTCAGTCTGCTCATCATCATCTATTTCTCCTGTAATTTTGTTGCTGGTTCCCTCCTCTCTTTGCCGGTTAACTTCTGCCTCTGCCAAATTTTTTTCAGCTTGCTCATCATCCACCTCTGTGATTATCACTTGTGCCTGTTCTTTGTGGTTGATCCCTTGAGATGGGAGCTTCCCTGTATTCTCTTCTCCTTTCGCCAGCACCTTCGCCAAATGACCAATCTACACGTTGGTTTGATTCATACCAGCTCGGATTTCATTGCGGAACTTCTCACTTTCCTTAGCCATACTCTCCATGGCCTCTTCCCATGGTGCTCTCCTCTGATGAGGCGGTTGATACACCTGATGCTGCTGTGGTTGGTAGTGTTGTTGTTGTGGTGGGCCTCTCTGATATTATCCTTGTTGTTGGTGTTGGGCAAATGATTGAGATGATCCCGGAAGACCTGTACCGTTCTGTTGTGGTTGACCATCCTGTTTCCATCTAAAGTTAGGATGATCCCTCCACCCTCTGTTGTACGTATTTGAAAACGGGTCATGCTTCCTCTGAAATCCTTCATTTCCCCCCATGGCATTCACGTCCATTATATCTTCACCAAAGTTGGGGCAATTTTCAGATTGATGCCCCACTGCATCGCATAGGCCACACTGTCTAACCTTCTTCTGCACGGTCAGACCACTCAGCAGTGTCTTTATTTCCTTCATCTCCTTTTCCAGATTTGTCAGTTTATCTTTTTCCTCTCCTTTCTCTGGTATCTATCTGCTTCTTTCATGTCCATCATCTCTGGATTCTTCTGCCATTGTTCCCAAGAGTTTGAAAATCTCTTGAGGTATTTTGCTCAGCAACGATCCATTGCATGCAGCCAATACCAGTCCTCGATCACTCCTCTGCATGCCCTTTACGAAGCTTTCCACTTGATCTTTTGGAGTGATCTAGTGATGAGGACAGTTGCTTAACAACTGTTTGAAGCGAATCCAGTACTCATAAAAAGTCTCCAGCCCATCTTGTTTAATGTTTCGGATGTCCCATCGCATCCTTTCAACTCTTGTGGCTGGGAAAAACTCTTCCAAGAAACTCTGCTGCATTTCTGCCCAAGTGGTAACGCTTCCTTGAGGTAGATTGTACAGCCATCTCCTTGCTCTGTCCACCAATGAGAATGGAAAAAGAACCAGTTTCACATATTCTTGCTGATTCTCATTGGACTGATGCATCACTGTCATTTCGAAGTCCTGGAGATGGGTATGCGGGTCGTCTCCTGGATATCCATTAAATTTCGGTAAGACCTGTATTAATGCAGGTTTCAAGTCGAACCGCTCAAGTGCGAAAGGATTTGTTGGTAAGGTGATCCCGTTCGGCCTGAGATTCAGATTAGTTGGGTAAGCCAACTGCTTGAGGGTCTGCGGCGGCTGTGGTTGTTCACCCATAGCGTCGCGTCTTGCTATTCGTGCAAGTGTGCGTAGTCATCATTCAGTTTATTCAATATTTGGATCAAAGGTTAATGCTCTCTGTACTCGACGAGTTCCATGTATACACTAGTAGCGGAAGATGGAATGACAAGAGTAAAATTGTAGCGCATCACTCCCCGAAAATGGCACCAATTTTGACACACACCCATCGTGCGGTACGATCAAAATACATGTGTTTGCCCTAGACAGACAATACACGCTCCTGAGCCCACTACCGGACTGGCTAGTCATCGTGGCAAGCTAGGGTCGATTCCACGGAGAGTGATGAACCACCTTACTCTTTAGTGCACAAATCGAGTTGTCACGGTCTCAATCTGTATATCTGCACAAAATAAACTAAACGGAATTCAGATATAAAAGAGGGGTAAGATTTGGGGTAGGTTATGATCATTGTTGATATGTTAATTCGGTCATGGGCACACTGAAGATCCGTCCATGCTTCATATAAACTCAAGGCGTGGCCCAAAGACATTGGAGCGTTTCAAAAGTTCATACTCCACACTTGGGATGGTTGAATCCCTTATTGTCGTCTCGGTCCGAAGGTCACGCTTCACCCCGGTCACAAGGCCGTGCTTCACTCCTCCTTAGATAGTAGTCATACCCGATCTCTCCAAGTATGACCCTCACCAACCTTCTCTTCCAAACTTCTCATGTCCGCACCTACAGAGTAGACATAACTCACGGGATATCCATTTCCGGTACTACGTCCAACCGGTCATCGATATGTCTACGATACGCGAGATGAGTCCTTTGGTCGATAACCATGGCTTGATGCCTCATCACAGTTGATGGGTTATTGTTAGAGAAGCCCAAGACTGAAGAAGGACGCAGTATCCCCTTGTCCATTCCTCACCATCTAGATCTATAGCACCATGTCAGGTGCTGCTTAGCTACTCGGTCATGGGCACATCGAACATTGCCGTCTGTCATGCCCTGCCTTTGCTTGACATGGTACAGCTCCAACCGAGCGGTGATCACTCGTTAAGTCAGGACTGTCCATGATGTCTGCTCCAGTCTTTCCAGAACTACTGGACTCAACCGATGGCACAAGTGCCTCACGAATGTTTCACATATCAACAGTCAATCATTTCCCATACCCAATCTCACCAGGTAGATTACTTACACATAATTAAATATATAATGATAAGCGAAATAGAACACATGAATGAAAAGAAATACGAAATACTTGAATTTAAAGTACCTAAGGCAAACAGCCTTGGATTCGTTCTTTACTACAGAATGTAAATTAAGCGGATAAACTGTTTCGATCGTAAAGAAAATATCAAACTAAGATTAAAATTGTTTCTTGGACTAAGAACTATAGAATGGCGAAGTAACCAACATTGTGCCAGCCGTTCTGGCTGGACTTTTATAGTAGCAATGGCAGCGAGCAAAACCCTAAGCGAGTAGACTGAATCGGCATGATTGGCACTTTCCATGTTGAGCGAGATGCTGATTATTCCTGATTGACTTGATTGGTGATTGGCAATCTCCGATTAGTTGATTGATTTAGGGCGATGCGTTGACTTAAAGATCCTTCTTTCCATAAACGCTCGGCAGATATGCTGTGAATCTTTTCCACGCGGCTTCCCTTCTTTAGCTCTGGCGACTGACTGGCAATTGTTGTAGTGGTCAAACTGGTTGCATGCTTCATGATTTGATTCTTCGTAAGCAAGGCAGTTGCAAGATCTTCTTTGTTGTTGGGTGCATTGCGTTAATACCACGAATGCGAATGATGAATAGCAACTTAGCTTCAGGGTTCACATGGAATCCTCCTTTCAACCTCGTCTCTTACTTCAATTCATCTCCTGCGCTGTATAATCCTTTGCGTAGTCCTTGCAACCGACTGAATTCACTCCAGTTCTGCTCATTCTGACCACCTTTCTTCTGTTTGACTCGGACTGAGCTTTCTTCCTTCGAACAATAACTTCTTTCCCCTGGACAGACACTAACTACACAAAAAGACATGAAAAAATAGGGCCAAATGGCCCAAAAGTCGAAGACGCATCAGCTATCTCCTCTATTTTGGTTGCGATGAGGAGGTACATACAATGGTTGTTGTACCTGATGTTGAGGTTGTTGATGTGGGGATGATAGTGTTTGTTCCTATAGCGTAGGTTCTCATGTTGCCTACCCATAACCATTGTTCTGTGTTGGATCGAATCGCCTCTGCCCATTAACTCCTTGTTGTTGCCCAATAGCATTGACTTCCTCATCCACGAACCAGTTTGGATATTGATCAGTGCCATGAGTTGTGGCTTGACACACCTCGCATTTCTTCACTGGTTTCTTCAACATCTGCGGTTGCCCAACAGGGTTACTTAAATTGGTCATGAATTTCTCCATAGTGTTGACCAACCTTTCTATCTTGTCATCCCCTTGGGAGCTAGATGTTCCTCTTCACCCTTTGCCTGATCTGCCATCTCGGCCAACTTCTTGAATGCTTCTGGAGAAGGTTTATCAATAATGTTCCCTCCACAAGCTGCATTTATCCACTTCTTTTTTGCCAGCCTCAAACCAATCATGAAGTAATCTATAAGTTCGTTGTCCTGAATTATGTGTTGTGGGCAACGGGCTAGTATTTTCTTTAACCTTTCATGGTAGTCGTTGAGCGACTCTCCTGGTCCCATTTGAATGGATGTGATGGCCTTTCTCCCACTTTGAATTCGTGCTGTAGGGAAGTATTTTTCCAAGAATTTCTGCTGCATTTCCTTCCAAGTGGTTATGCTCTTCTCGAGCAAGGTATAAAGCCATTCTCGCGCCCTATCTTGTAAAGAAAATGGGAACGTGAGAAGCCTGACATAGTCCCCCAATCTGGGGTTCTCCGTACGAGTCTGGATGGTGCTACACGCCATCTCAAAGTCTTGGAGGTGATGTTGTGGATCCTCTCCAGGATAATTACTGAACTTGGGCAGGATCTGGATTAACGAGTGTTCAAGTTCCAGATTTCCAGTAATTGTTGGCAACTTCACACTCGATGGCTTGACGTTGTTCTCATCAGAAACCACCATTTCCCTTATAGTTTGTTCCGCCATAACTTCCGATCGAGATTCCTCACTCTCTTGCTCAGAGTAAGTACCGTCTTGCTCACTACTTTCTTTTCCTGATAGGTGAATCTCCTTTTCAGGTTCGTTAACACCGCTCGCTAGAGTTTCTTTTCAATTCTTAGCTGATAACGTCCTAGCCTCTTTCTCAGGATCTTCCACGTAGATTAGTTCTCCTGAGTAAGAGGCTAGGGCAATGGCGCCAATTTACTTTTAGTTCATACTTGATATTAAACTAAAAGTAAACGAAGTATCTAGCAAAACAGTAAATTGTCTTGGCCACGATGGCCTGCGGAAACTAAAGCAAAATTATAGTAAATATTGCCCGTAGGACTTGTTTGTTCCTCACCACACTCTCAAAGTAAATTGCAACAAAAGACAGAACATGTTTCCAATGACAGCAGCTCCATATTTATAGGCTTGAATTAGGGTTAGATTCGATCTTGTTCATAGGCTGGACTCCCTCCCTATTCCAACCTTATTTCCCTGTTGAGTAGATTTGGATCGACTTTCCTTCTCCATGGCAGATTTGGTGTTGATCAGGATCTAGTAGGATAAAGAAGGATATATTTCATCCTTATCCTCTTCCTTGAGAAGAAAGTATCCTTTGCTGCTATGCCACGTCATCCTATCTTGGTCATGTAATTCCTTCTCTTGCCCACGATCCATGCTTCACCCAGGTACTCTCTGCTCGGCATAATGATATGGGGGAGGAGGGTACTACTTAACTTTGAATAACTCTTTGTTGCCCAAGTTGCGAGCTTCAGCCCTTTGCCCATTTGCATCGTATCGTTGATCAAGTCCTTTTTAGCAGATTTCCACCTAATCATGCCCAATACTCCATCTCTCCTGCCCTGCATACACTTTCCTCTACTTGCGCACTCTCAGACATATAAAAGACTCTAAATGCACACAAAACACGAACAAAAGATGCACAAAAAGTATACAAAATATGAGTTCATCAGGGCCAAACTTTAACAATTGAATCATATCATTAAATACTTTCAAGAGGCCCGTTGGAAGCCCAAAACTACTTTTTAGTTTGATGAAAAAGATATTCAAGTTTCGATAGTTGTCAAGCATCAAAGAGGATTCGTGGTGAAAGGGGTTCGGGATGTACGCACCAAGGATTAAGTTACAGACCCAAATAAAATAATAAGGTTACAACCATATCGAATAAATGAATCTTGCAGCGGAATAATAAAGTTTTGACATATGAGTATGAAGACTCAAATCCCAAACTTGGCAAAACTAAAACAAATGGGGAATCCTCTGAGCTTGCCCTCATCCCACCCAAAAATTACCTGCATGTTTTTAAGAAAAACCAATGCAGGGCGTGAGTACGAATACTCAGTGAAAACATGCCAAAACTTGCTTTACAACTTTAAGAATTTGATAAGTTTTAACTTGCCACTTGCGCTTAAGCACCAAGAATTTTTAATAAAGAAATTACCTTGAGCAAAAGCCAAAACATTTTTCTTACTTAAACGACTGCAATAAAAAATATAAGTGAATGAATCCAAAAATGTCTACAATTTTACTTTAACAGTGAAGAGAAGGAGGCCTCCTTCTAATCACCGGAAACCGGCCTGAGGCTCACAATTCCTACTGTGCACAAATCTCACCTTGTATGAGACCGAATTCGTTCTTCTTTCTAGTAGACGGATCACACATACAACTTAGAGAAAAGGCAAGTTAAACAGTTATAAAACATGCATCAACATGTATAGAGGCCAAAGAGGTCCTCGGTTTAGAAAAGCACACCTTAAAGACGTTTTTCCTAGTATCCACTTGTTTTCTCTTCTCGCCTTCACTTCACTTCTCCTCTGGAAGTTCCTTCAAGTGAACGCAATTTAGAAATAGAACAACTAAGTACGAGAAATGAACCTTATCCTTTCAACTTATACTATCTTAAAAGGATAATTCTTAACTCTTAATGAAGGCATCTTAACAACAAAGGAATTCAAAAGATTCCTACTACTTTGCTCTTACTAAACTTTCTTAACAACTTTCCACATCTATGCATGCTTTGATATGATCATGATATGCATAACTTCAACATGCTTGGTCTCTTAAGACCTCACAACTTGCAAAGATTCATGTTTTAAAACAATCAAGCAAGTCTTAATACTTCTACATCATGATTACTTTCATTTCTCATCATAACATGGTACTACTTCATCACTTCATACTTAACTTCACTTTTCTTAGTCTCTTATGACAACATGTTCTCAAGACAGCATGATAATTAGAAATCTAAACAAGTCATAATAATGCTCGTCTAAATTATGATTTACAAATGTATCATGAGATCATAACATACTTGGAGCAATCATACTCATACATATAATGCACATTTTCAGTTCTCATAGGGCTTAGAGCTAGGGTTCATCATTTTCATGCAAACCACTTCCAATCATGCTCAAATATATCATAAAGGAATTATATATCCTCAATTTATCAATACAAGCTCATAAACAAAAAGCCCTATTTCTTACTACTTGCATAATTTTGACTTTCATCAAATAATCATACAAAAATTCTCAAAAATTCCATATAAGCTCCAAATCTACCCAAGAACAAGGTTTGATACTCAATTCATGCATATAAAATCATCATCATCAAGATCTCACTTCCTTCTACATGTAGAACTTTCGAAAATTTTATACATTTGAGCAAGGGGGTTTCAAATCATGGAATCCACACATGGATAGATACATCTAGCTACTTAAACCTCAAATCTTGCTTCAATTTTATCATAAAAGACATGAATCAAAAACCCCTAATTTAAGCCCTAAAAATCGGCCAAGAGAGAGAGATACAAGGCTTTGAGAAATTCATGCAAACAACTCCAAGAAAGAGGTTCATTTGGGGCTAGAAACTTCATACCTAAAGAGTAGGAGGATTCTAGAACTTCTTCTTGAATCAAGAACTAATGACTGATCTTGGATGAAGAAAATACATGTGTGTGTGTGTGGAGTGGGTGCCGAAATGAAGGGGAGAAAAGGTGAGACTTTTGGTCTCCAACCACCTTATATAGGGAGCATTTAGGTTTGAAATGGAAGGTTAGATTTTAATCCCTAAAATGGAAGGCTAGGATTGAAACTTGCATCCAAAGTAAGTAAGGTGGATTGTGGAAGTGACACGCGTCTATGGATGGACTAGTTGAGAGTGACAAGTGTCCTCTTCTAAGAGTGTGGTCCCCACATTAAATGCAGTCTAACTACACAGTGTACTTTTACTGAAAATCGGCTAACACACACATTCTTCTTCCGACATGAATGATTTTGAACTAAAAAATTATACCAAAGTTTATGAAATTTTGTCATGAAAAAATACTAAAATTTGGTGAAAACGAACAACTTTCAATTTTTCACTAAAAGGCGAAAAACTGCGCTTTGACCCGAAAACCAGAATTTCGACTTTTCATGCAATTCATTGCAAAAATTCACATTCTCATGCACACATAAGTCACATAAGATCATATAAACATACATTTCAATTAATCTTGCTTTTATTCACCAAATTTCGCAAATTCGGAAAAGCTGCTATTTTGGAAAACTTCCCTTTTATGGAAACTTTCTATTTCTAGAAACTTTCTACTTTAGGAAACTTTGAGAGATGGGGTGTTACATAACACCTTTTGTAAGCTTGGAAAAACCCGTCACCTTCTTGGCTCTCAGTGACACTGAGATTGATACTTCTGGAAGTATTATTGAAGAACCACCAGAAGTTCCTCCCCAAGAGCATGCAGCTTTGATGGCTTATGTTCATGAAGCTGACATTACAGTTCTCAGTGATGTCGAGATCACTTCAGACAGGTATGATGAGTCTTACTATGAAACCCTTTTTTATTTCAATGCTGTTATTAACTCAACAGAAGAAGAGGAAGAAGAGGAAGTCACTGAGGAAGACATTGGACATGTTGGTGAAGATGTAAGTGTTGTACAAGGAGTTGTACATGAAGTGGCCAAAACAGTACAAGGAAAATGAAGCACTAAATAAGGAGAATATTGCACAGAAGTCGTGACTTGTAAAGCTGGAGGTTATACTAACTAAAAAGGATGCTGAAATTGGAAAGCTAAAAGTTCAACTTGATCTCGCAAATGAGACCTTCATAATGTTGAACACAAGTACCTCTAAACTTGACGAAGTTCTAGCTCAAACCCAGGTAACATCTCATGGACTTGGTTTTGATAAAACTCTTAAAATGGTGTTTCCTTAAATCATGTCCATGCATGGATTACCTTTTGTAAAGGCTAAAGAAACTCCTCTCAAACCTGCTTCTAGGAAACGTAGGAAATATGTGTGCCACTATTGCTACTTACCCGGTCATATTAGACCATTTTGTTATAAGCTTTTACAAGAACACAAGAAAAAGTCCCACATAAGGAATCAAGCTTTGAAACCAGGCATTACCACCAAAAGTGGTAGAGTCCGAAAATGGGTGTGGAGACCCAAAGCTGCCTACACTGAAACCTGCAGAGTGGTCTTTACTGCAGCCGTAACCAATGATGATGGGTCTTGATACTTTGACAGTCGATGTTTATTCAAACGATACTTGACCAACTAAATGAAGATAAATGAAAGTGAAGTCACTTTTAGAAGAGGTAAAAATGGTAAGATTGTTGGGTGAGGTGTTCTTAACATACCTGAGCTTCCCAAACTTAGCGATGTGTCACACGTGGATGGACTAGCTGCAAATCTCATTAGCATTAGTTAACTATGTGATGATGGCTGTAAATTTATTTTCGATGGGCATAGTTGTCTAGTTGCAAATGATGATGATGAAGTTGTCATCTCTGGAGTAAGATCTTCAAACAATATCTATGAAATGAAGAGTAACAAGTGTTTTAATGTGCAGGTAAATGACTTGCAACTGTGGCCTCAAAAGTTGGGTCACACCAACTATCGCAATATGGAAAAGCTTCAAAGATTCAATGCAGTTCAAGGTGTTCCAAAACTGAATATCTCCAATCCTGGAATATGTGGAGGCTATTAGATAGGAAAGCAGGTGACAGTTCCCCATCCAGTGGTCACCACTTTAGAGAGACCTTTCGGAACACAGAACTGTTTCGAACTGCTTCACATGGACTTGATGGGACCAGCTGAGGTCGAAAGCCTAGGAGATAAGAGATACTCATTTGTGATCGTGATGATCTTCCAAGGTACGCATGGGTCAAATTCCTTAATGATAAAACTGAAACCTATGATGCTTTCATAGAAATATATGCAAAAGTTAGGAATTTTTATCAATCCCATGTGAAAAGATTAAGATTTGATCATGGAAAAGAATTTAAGCACTCTCAACTTCTAATTTCTATGTAAAGGAAGGGATCCATCATGAGTACTCTACACCTAAAACACACAACAAAATGGTGTAGTTGAAAGTAAAAATAAGACATTGCAAGAGATGGCTAGGGTAATGTTTAACTCAAAGAAACTTTCTAAAAGGTTTTGGGCTAAAGCTATGAACACTGCATGTCATGTTAGTAATCATGTGAATTTAAGAACAGGTACAACTATGACCTCCTATGAAATTTTAAATGGCAAGAAACCAAATCTGAAATATCTACATGTTTTTGGTTGTGTTTGCTATGTTTTAAATGATAGAGATTATCACCTTAAGTTCGATACTATCTTCATAGGATATTATCTCAAGCAATATGTGCCTAAAGTAATCAAGTATTTTTACACAAATCTTGGTCCTGAGTTCTATGATTCACATTCTAAGAATTATTTAAAAGTTTATGTGTGTGGGAAAATTTTTACTGTGACTCCTACTAATATAAATAACTTTTTGAAGTTTCCTAAGGTGGTTGAGTCTGGAATTGAGTATATTGAGGAGGAGATTGAAAAAATTGAGAATATTGTGACTGGTGGTGATGGGTACATAAGGGAAAACCTTACCGTCGGGTGTCAAACTTGACCTTCTTTTTCTCAGCTCTTCACAGGTTGTCCAGTTATAACTGGATTCCAACCTCCAATTCGGCTGTTATTCCATTTGAAAATGTTCTCTATTTGTACAAGATTTATGCTGGGATCTCCTTTGATTTGGGGAAAGTGATCTTCAAGAACATATCAAAAATTTGAAAACCCCCTACCTCAAACAATTTGTTACTTCATCCTTCACTTATTTATAGTATCTTAGTGGAGCAGGGATTTCAAGCCACTGCAAGTGATGTTCTGTCCACTAAGCAGGGAGATGTTACTATCCACAAGAACTTCTTCCACGTGCCTTCTTACAGGACAAATCTTCTATGGAGAGATGTTCAAGCCCCTCGTGCTTTTAAAACTGACACTTCTACAGGCACAATTTTGTTGCAAATCTCTATTTTGTAGCGGCAGATTAATTGGTGCAATGAGCAAATTGACTCTCTTGTTGCTTTTCGTGAAGGTCTTCAAGCTTTACTTTTTTCCCAAAAAGGGGAAAATGTGGGAAATGATGGAGGTGAAGGGAACAGCAAGGCCAATGAGGAAAGAGTCCATACAGCTGGTGGTTCTGATGGTGATTAAAGGTGGAATCTAGAGCTGGAGCAAGTGTCACAGATGGTGATTAAAGTGGTCTGAACATTGGTGCAAACTTCGATGATAATCTATGCAGATTTTTGAATACTGTTTTATTATGAACTCTTGGTTATGCTTTGTTTTTGTTAGAACAATTTTAGTTTTTGATTTCTGGATTCTGGACAAGTTTTGTTTTGATGGTTGATGGTTGGATATTTTTGTTTTGATGGCATAATCTAGTTTGTTTTTGTTTTGTGATTGTTAAGTTATTTTGAGACAAGGGGAGTTTTTATTGATAGGGGGAGCATCTTAGCTCTAAACTTCTTAAGTTTTATAGCTATTGTATATATGTGTCTCAGGGGGAGTAGTTGACTCATTTTATACAGGTTTTGGGAAGAAAGACAAAAAGGGGAGATTGGTGAAGTCAATCTCATGACTTCGGTTTTTTCTTGATTTGTCTTTCTTTGTGAATGATGTGTGTAGGTGATTGTGGAAAAGAAAACGAGCTTATGACCAAGTCCAAAGGATGAGTCAGTAAGGTTGTTATTAGTGGAAGCATCAGCTATTTTCGTGGAGGTGGAAGTTGGAGTTTGTTGAGATGATTCAGGGAAGTGGTTCATGAAGTCGTGGGCACTGCTGATGGAAATCATGGGCTTAGATCATGGATCGTGGAGATTACATGGAGTGAAGCCCAAGTTTGAGAGCAGCTATAAATGTAGATCATATCTTAGTTGTTAGATATAGATTTGCATAGATAAATACTCATAGATTAGATTTATCTTTATTCTTTGTTTTTTTTAGTGATAGTTGAGACAACTTCAGTCATAACCTTCTGTGAAGGGAGTGTTGAGTTGTCTTTCTTTTAGTGACCTTTTTTACTCGAAGTATTTTTGTTGTTCACATATTTATAGTGAATATTTTGCCCTGAGGCATTATTAATTGATAATCTTGTGAAAATTTATCTATTGTGTTCATTTATCTTCCGTTGCTTTCTGTCCGAAGTTGTGAGCACTTTAGTCACAACTTTGGTCATCACTTTGTCTAATACCTTCAGATTCCGTTCGTGCTAAATATACTAACATCTTACGATTGGAACTAATTATCCCATTCGTGCCAAAAGTACCACAGTGCAACAATCGTGGTTAAGCACAGTTGGAACTAATTAGACCATTCATCCCGATTGTACCAAAAATAAAAATAATAAAATTCATTATTAACAAAAAAAAATATCATCACAAAATCAACCTAAATATAATTAAATAAAAAATTCAAAATTTTAAAAAAAAATTGATAAATCTGAAAATTTTCACGATTTGGTAAAAATGGCACGAACGAGACCTAAAAAGTGTCAAAATTTCCAAATCCGGGCGTAAACTAACCCGACCCACGCACTATTCATTAAAAGTAAATTCGTTCCAAATTGAAAATTGTGTCCACAATTTGTAATTATGAAGAAAGTGAACCAAAATTTATATTATAATGTCCATATCTATATGACACAATATTCTCAAAATAATATAAGCTTAAATTTTATTAACATCTTATACGTAAATTAAGTTGTACTCCTAAAATTTATAATAACTCTATTCGGACACACTTTGACCGACCAGACGTGTAAAAAAAAGTTAATTATAAAAATAGAAATAATTACGTTTCTCCTTATTGTTTATATTCCCCAATTACGATATATTTTTCTTTTTTCAAAATTTATATAATTAGTATGATTGGTCACAATATATCGAAATTTTATTAGTGTAATATACCTTTCTTCATTTCCTTTATGAATTAAAAGGTGCATGGGGGTTGCCTGGGACTAAGAGGTCTCAGGTTCAATCCCCATTGCCGCCTCTATATGTCGAGCCTGTCTCACATATACTTGGAAGGTGTGGTTTACCTGCCTTGTGTGGTTTATAGGCTACTGCACAAGGACGGGGGTTTACCCAGTTTACACCAAAGGTAGCGGCTGCGAGTACCCATGAATTTAAAAAAAAAAAGATGCATAAACTTTTAGTTATCATTGTCGTAAAGAAGAGGATACGGAAATATAAATTACTTATAATTGAATACACAACGTTTCTATTATTATTATTATTATTATTATTATTATTATTATTATTATTATTATTATTATTATTATTTATTTTCGATTAATTAATATTTAAATAAATTATAATAAAAAATTTGCAACCATAATTCAAATTATTAAACTTTAATAAGAATTGATAAATTCTAACTGCGACTAGTTTATTATAACTGACAATTAAAAAATATATATGAAGGTCTTTTTTACCGACTTGGATGAAGAAGATTAGCGGCAGTGTGGTTTGAAATTTAGAATTCACCGAATAAAGACCGAAGCATGCACTCAGTGGAAATTTAATCATTATTGAAGATTAATAAATCCTAATACATGTAATTACTTCTAATTTTTTTAGTTTATAACCCCTAAACACCCCATACTTACACCTTAATCACAATCAACTCTCTCTCTTGATTGTAGTGTTGATTTTATCTAAGTTTTTGTCGTTAGACTGTGTGTAGCGGTTGTCTCCATGGGTGTCTCGAGACACCCAATCCATGGAGACAGCCCAGTGCAACACCGACTATTTCTAAGACAGTTTCGTGCCATAGAGACAGTCTCGATCCTTTTCTTCTTCTTCTTTTTTTCTTCATTTTTTCAGTTTTTTCTTCTTCAGATTTTTTTCTTTCATTTTTTAATTTTTTTCTTCTTTGATTTTTCTTGTTCATCACTTTTTTTTTCTTTTCTTTTTTCATTTTTTAGTTTTCATTTTTAATATGTTTCTTAATAAAAAAAGTAATAGTTTTTTATTTTCGGACTAATACAATTTTTTATTTGTGTATGTAAAAGTTTTGAATTTTATGATTAAAATTAATGCAAAATTAATATTCACAATTAATAAACTAATTAGATGGAGACACCCTATAAAGACGGTCTCACTGTAGCTGACTGTCTCAGTCATAGCCCGAATTCTAGTGTGTAAAAACGACAAAAATCCATTGAAGAGTGAAGAATGAAACAACTGAATAAACACGACTTGTCACAGCCCCAAATCCCGAGGGACGGCAAAGTCGGGGTGCGACTAGGGGTTGGATTAAAAAAGCGGGGAAGAAGGGGGATAAATGAATAAACAGATAACGATTAACGACAACTGATATCTATGAACAGATTTTATATTAAAAGAAAGAGAGAGTCGACCTTGAAGGGTCGCTCGACAAGTTGTTCAAAAGTTAACTAAGTTCATTGTACGGGACTTAGACCAAAAAGGTTTACATTAACTCAAAAGATTGGCAGCGGAAAGCGTAAAGCTAGATACAAGTTCTTCTTCCTAACTACAACTCTTTACTCAACCTCCGCCGCTCCCGTCACTCAACCTGCACATTTATAAACATATGCAAGGCTAAGTATAAACATACTTAGTAGGCACGTTGCCGAAAACATATAATAAGTATAGATTAAATCAGGCATCTTGATAAATAGCGCATCAGGGTTTTTCAACAAATACCCGAGCCTACTCAACATTTTCTTTCACTTTCACAATATAGCTTGGCCAAGCCTTTTACTTGATGTTACGTTCAAATTTTCCCAACTTCCGTTTCAACGCCGGGGGAGAGTATACTTCTCCCGCGCACGTTCTATTCACCGTGGCTGGCTACCCCTCAACAGGGTACCACACACACCGGCTATTGTGTACACTTAAACCCTGGAAAACCCTTTCTGGTTAACTCAGCGGTCCGATCGATTAGTTAACCCCTTTTGACTAACTCAGAAAGGCACAAGAGAACTCACATAAAACAAATATTTTTATGCCTTGATAATCACTTTAAAACACAGTTATAAAGCGATAAGTAAACATTTTTGAGCTTCGCTCATTTGATTTGATATATAGAAAAGCCCACCTTACCGATTACAGAACTACAATACGAGCTTCCGTCTTCTGTCTTTCGTCCTATCCTTGGCGCTGACTTCCTCCTTTTATCGTAAATAAACAAACTTAAATAACTTGATCGCAACGATAAAAGAAACAGGAAATCAAAATCGGTTTTAGCCTTTTAGGCCTTTGCACTTTACTACTTTCTTTTGATTAACGAATAAACGAGACTTGATAAATTATCATTTATAAACTGACTCGGCTCATTACTCGACACTTAGGTCAGTAGATAATGGATGTCGATAACTTATAACGACTTAAGAGTTCACAAGGAATGAAGTTGAAAAGGATTCAACTTAAGAAATTAAGTTTTTGGAAACATCCTGCACAAGGCAGTGGTTCTGGAGTTCGCACAGAACAGAGAATTTTAAAACAGGGGATGAAATTTATACCAAAAGAAAGCTACGTATGTCTAGTTTACTCTCCAATTTACGGATCTTGATTTTGTTAAGCGAGCTAAAAGTTATGATATTTTCCGTAAAATGTCGCAAAACAGTCCGTACGAAACCCTAATGCTCGATAAAACTCGACGCACGATTCCCTAGGTTCGATTAATGCTATTCCACTTTTATTCTTACGAAATTTCCATCTCAATGCAGTCTACATGCATGTCCCTTAATTGAATACACATTTACGTCTTTTGATTTAAACAAACGACGAGCATATCCTCGCCCCTTTTCAACTAACCAATTACTAAACCAATTCAATTTCAATTTCTATTTCATTCAACAACTTCTCGTTTATTAACTATAACTCAAATCATCTCGTATATCGGATGGAAATATCGTCAACTACAATATCGTTCGTCAAACGACAACAATCATTAATATCAAATTGGTTTTCCTTATTCGACTTTTCTGTCGATGTTTAATCTCGTTTCTTCGTCTCTTATCAAAATTCCAATCTTCTTAGAATTCGTTCAAATTTTACGGTTACGATCATTAACTATCAAGATTATCATATATTCGAATCATAGACCTAAATCATTATTCATTCTCGAATTATCGACGATTCTTCGTCTCTTAGCGAAAATCCGACGTTCTCCGATTTCGTTCAAATTTTACAACATCGATCATTATCTATCTAGCATCACTAATATGTAAACCATATACTCAAAATATTAATGAGTCTCAACTTATTGTCAGGTTTTCGTCTCTTACGATTTTCATTTTATTTTTAGAAAAAATCCAATAAATTATGTAGTCATCCACATGCATACTACGTCTCATTTCTATTAACATTTCATGAAAATCATAACATCAAAACATCAAAACATCGATTCTTTCTCTCTTACATTTCTATTTTTATTTTAGAAAATTCTAATTTAATTCATGCAATCATCTAACATCACATAGAACACTAATCCATCAATCAATTATCAAGAAAATCGAACTACATCAAACCCCTAAATCTCCCTAAAAATTTCGGTAATAACATATAGGTTAGGAGGGATGATTTCTTCATGATTTCAATCCATAAAACCTAATTCTAAGCATACTATAACATGTTTTAACCATAGGTTCATCATCCTATTTCATTTCCATATTTTTCGAAAAAAATAAGTAGAGAGAAAATGATTTTTGTTCGGTTCAATACGTAGAAGAAGTGCCTACCTTGTCGAATATGGAATCGGATCTAAGATCGATCAATAGACGAGAGACTTGTGGAGCTTTGAAAAGCTTGAAGAATGTCTTTTAATGGAAGAAAAATGAGAGAGAATAGAGTGAGAGAGATGGCGGATGGAAATGGGGAAGAAAGGAGGATGACTAGGTGAAATACTATTACATAAAGTGAAGAAATATCTAACTAAAAAGGTGATGACTCATGTGGCGGTTTGTTTTGTGATTTTTAAGCCAGAAATATCTCGTTTACGGGTCTAGAACAACGTTATAAAAGTCGAGAAATAATTTCTTAGATGGTTACGTATTTGACAAAATCTAATTCGACCGTTAGATTAGAAATAAATCACATACTCGAAAACCTAATTCGTTTTTCAAAATCCGATAAAAAGTCGGGATAAGAAAGTCTAAAATTCGCCCGGAAAAATCATAAATACTGACTTTCTCCGGTGAACTCGTATTGAAGAAAAAGTGAATGTAAATTCTGACGGTTTTTCGATCTGAGTTTTCGGACGACCGACTTCTAGAATTTATTTTCAGAAACGGATTTCACCGTTAGTCTTAGAATCGAAAATCCTTAAGTTAGGCGTGCAAAGCCTTAATTAATATTTAAATTTTTATTTTGACGATGGAAGAATTATCCGGGGTATTACACGACTCACAAGGGAACATGCTCATATAGAAGGAAGTCTTTATTGAAAGCGATAACAATTAATCAACTTGCTATTGATTAACCATTTCAAAACTCAATGAAACAAGTTTGTTAATTAAGAGTCGAGAAGATATCGAAAGAAAGTGTCGAGCATGGATCTTATATTTAAATATCAGAGTTGAAAGAATTTAAAACACGAATAAGTTTCGGTGTTGCAGCGGAATATTACATCAAATCCCAAAGTTATATGTATGAAGACATATAACCCAAGCTTAAACAAATCTTGACTCGAAACAACGAACGCCACCAAGCACTCTGCACCATCATCTTCCGAGCTAACCTGCACGTTTTAGAAATAACATGCAAGACTGAGTACTGAGTACACATGACAAAATAAATTGAACGCTTGCTCGATAGAGCTATATAATTGAACTTGTCTTTCTTGCTGCATCACAAGTATTAGAGTTGTAAAATAGTTAACTTGTGCATGCAATAAAATCATTTCACTTTTAAAAATGCTTGCACAAGTAGTAATATATTTAAGTATGTACCAGATCTACAATCAAATAGTAGTGCCGAGAAGTAGGTCTCCTTCTCAAACACCGTGACCGGCTTACCCAAGGGAAAGCACACGATAAATAACATGTGTACACAGAAATTTCGTCTCACACAGGACCGAATTCGTCTTCCTCAAGTAGGTGGTAACTATCACACCCCGACTCTCGAGGTGCGTTGATATGAACACTAACACTACTAAACCATCCATCACTCGACTCAAATAAGGGAAACATGCTCGGGAAACAAGGGAATATCAACGAAAAGCAGTAACATTCAAGACATGCTTTCAAAGATATATCGAACCAACCAACGAGCACGAATAATTTACAAATCTAGTTCGAATAGAAACAAGTATTTCAAGTCAACGAGAATGAGATTCATCAAAAATAGAAATTAGTATCGAGCACATCGCTCGGAAATAGAACATGTATCAGAGTATGATATCCAAAAGACTTCAATAAACAAAAGCATTTCATTGCAGCGGAATTCTCGACTCAATCCCAACAACTACATGTATGAAGACATGCAATTGCCAGTCTAACTTTCGACTCGATCAACAAAACATACATCACACCACACCACACCACCAAGCTTTCCTCTCCATCCGCATCCCGCTAACCTGCACGTTTAGAAATACATGCAGGGCTGAGTACTTCGTACTCAGTGAACACATGCAGTGAAAACAGTTTTACTTGTGAATGCAAAAATATTTTCCTTTCGAATAGACTGCGCAGTCAAACAATATATATATATATATATATATATATATATATATATATATATATATATATATATATATACTCAAGCAGTATGTATCATATACCACATTTCACTCTCACTGTGCCGAGTAGTAGGCCTTCTTCTCGAACACTGTGACCGGCCCAACCGAAGCAAGGCTCACAGTCACCTCAAACAATTCATATTCCACACCACACGTGGGTTTCCTTCCTTTCACAGGACAATAATATCTCAACAAGTAGATGATAACACATACCAAAAACTCAAGTAAAAACGGCAAGTCAATTTGAACTCTAAAAGCTCACATAATAATACTCAGTTATCATAATAGCATTCATCGATAGTTTTGGTTTTAGAAAAGCCCACCTTACTTCCGTCGATTAGCTAGGCGGCTTATCTTTCTTCGTCCTTGCTACTTCTCCGTCCCGCTCGGTCCTTTATATTTTGGCATCGATAAAAGAAGTAAGACACGAAGCTTAAGACGTAAAGTAGACATTTGTTTTGACTGAAGGACTTCTACTTGACTCATCTCTTTCTATTTTTATCTTTTGTAAGCCAATCTCGATTCTCGACTTTCTCGTCCTCAGTTCTTATTCTACTCGGTTACTAATTACTGCATCCCATACTCTTGTTTCTAAATCATGTTCGCTACTCACTAATGCTTGGCATTTCTCATTAGTTAAAGAAACGTTAGTTTTCTAAGCTTCAATACTTGAATCCTTACTCACATTCTCAATTAGATACTTGATTATACATCATTCATGTCATGAACACGCATTCTCAACAATTTGGACGATCATTTCATTATAACTCAAAGCATATATATTCTACTTAAGCATGTAGATTCAGTTAAGCATATTTAACATGTTTAATCACATAAGTCTACTCAAACGAATTTAATTCAACATAGAATTTCAATCGATCATTATAACTCAAGTTGGAATCTAAATAAACGTATTATCTCCAATTCGATTCACACTTCAAGACACATTAACAATTTCTCGTTATTACTTGACTCTCATTTTGGCAAAGACATTAATTCAAATAATAACAGTTTTCTTAGATTAAACTCAAATATTCATTTATTATCTCTTAACTTAATATACGATGCTTATTTCCAAAGACGTCGACTTATCTCAATTACTTATTCGTATTCTCATACGTACTATTACTTATGCTTCTATTATTATTTCTCTTTTTCTTTTAATGAAATACTTATTGAAATAAAAATTCATTTTCTATTTATGGCTCGACTCTTATCTCCGATTCAAAACTCGATTCTTAAACTATTATTCGATAACTTTTATTTCTTTATTTAACATTCAAAACTCGACAATTTCCTCGACTCCTTTTTAATTAAACGATTTGAAAACTAAACTCGATTATCACGAAATAATCATTACTCGTCATAATATAAACAATTACTCAAACAATTATCATTTATAAACTCGATTCTCAAAATAACTCTTATTAACTCTTATTCTCTTTTCTTATTAAATCTTATTCTCTTTTTATAACCTTTCTCAATTAATTACTTTAATTCGCTCAAATAAATTCTTACTCGACTCTTAATCTCATAGTTTCTCTTACTCGACTTATTTCTTTATTTATTTTCTAAGCTCGACTCACCTTATTATTCTCATATTCTATTATTTCTTATTTTAGTTATTTTGCTTCAAACTTCTTTATTATTATTTATTATTTTCATTATCTCTCATTTATTCAAACGACTTGATTCTCAATTTCTCGTCTCAAATTTCATACTCGTTTTATAACTCATTTCCTTTATTTCTATTTCGTCTTCTATTTCTCAATTATTACGACTTCTAATTCTTCATTATTTATTTCTCGATTATCAATTTCTCTAGTCTCGATTTATTTAACTCGATTAACTTTTTCTCTTAATCATCAATTATTTAAAAAAGAAATTACCTTCCTTTATTAATTTCTAATTTATAACTTATCAATTATTAATTGATTTTTATCTTTTATTTTCTCTTTAATTTTATTTCAACAAATATCTTGAATATTTTATTATTTTAATAATTAATTTCTTTTAGAATTAATTTTAATGAAATTCAAATCTTCAAATAAAACACCAAGAACACCTAGAACACCAAGAACACATATTCAAAAACTCATATTTTTCACCAAGAACACCTAGAACACACACTAGGTATCCTTTCTCATTTTCTTCGATTTCTACCTCTTTTTATGCTTAAAATTTCATTCTTGTTATCTCATAAATCCTACTAACATCTATTATTCAACATTTTCACATAACATGCTCTTAAACATCATCAATTCATCAAAAATCATCACAACATCATAAACATCAAAATATCATAACAATTATTTTTCTTCTAAACATGCATATATATATTTCGATTTTCTTCATAACAACATCATAGGAGATTAAATCATCATATACTCATAATCATCTCATGCTCATTATATCATCAAATCATCAACAAAATAATCAAATAAAAATACTCCTCCATCCTTCATTACACACGGCACATACATATATTTTTAGACATGTATTTTCTCAAATTTCTCATGCATAAAATCTCAATCAAAATATACTCATAAACACATATCAAACATCAAATTATCAAATACTCAAGAAAATCAAATTTCCTTATTTTTCTCCTAATTTTTTTTTTTTATAAAATTATTAGGAGATTATTTTTCTTTCTTCTTTTAATCAAGGATTAATTTCTAGGCTCGATTTCCTATTGATTTTTCACTGGAATCTCACATCGAATTTTATATAAAAATCCCTAGTTTTTGACTAAGCAAAAATTAAATCATGCATGTATGTTTTATTTAGAGATTATGGAGATTACAAATATACAAGAAATCAAATAAATAAACCTACTGCAAAATAATTAAATCGGAGCTTCTCTCTTGAATCTCTTGAATCAAAGATGAACAAGATTAGGGCTCAAACTCTTGACTTGGAATTTCCATGGTTGAATCCACCTTAATCCTCAAGAAAAATGAAACAAAAATTAATCATCCACACTAGGGCATGTTTGACGAAAATTATAGAAAAAATAGAGGGATGATTGTTTTGATTTCAAGCTCAAGAATTTGAAGAATTATTACCTTTCTCTTTAGAGTATGAAAGAACTAGGTAGATGATGATGGATATCTCTCGATCTTGAATGCTTGAAGCTTGAAGATTAGATGCTTCAATGGAGAAATCTCTTGTGTGTGTTGTATGAGTGTGTTTTCGGTAGAGAGGGGAGAGAGATGAGAGGATTTTTTTTCTTCTTTCTTCCCTAGTAAGCAACGAGAGAGAGAGAGAGCTTGAGAGAGAGAGTAGAGTTTTTGAGAGAGAAAATGGTATGATGAATGAGAATGATGAAAATGAATGTTATTAATCTTAAGATTAAGAATAACATCATTATATTCTCAAATAGGTGTTGAATTATAGGGTAGCTAGAGAGAGATTAGGGAGAGAGAGGAGAGTGATGTCGGTGGTGGGAGAGAGAGGGAGAGAGATTCTTCCTGATAGATAAAATTTTACCCGGTTCAGAAAGTTTTCCGGATAAAAAGTCCGTATTATTTCATTTATACTGAAAACGGCTATAATCTCTCCTCGTCTCGTTTCCGACACTAGAAACATCTCAAACCTATCTCATTTCCCATTAAATAAATCAAGGATTCCGATTATCTAATTTTTAGGTCAAAATTCCAAGTAACGAAGAAAACCTAAAAATTAATTAGCTAATTAATCCGTTAAGGACTGAATTCTTATAACTCTCTCATGTGATCTCGGATAAGCTTCTAACATATCTCAGGGGTCTTAGAATTAAATCTAGATTCAAAAGACTCTAAATAGGTCAAATTCTATGTTCGTCAGTGAATAGCATTTTCTCGGTTATCGTTACTATTCACTCAAAAGTAAAAATTCTCGGAATTCGCTAAAATTCATACTCATGCTCAAACTCATATAAATAAACTCAATCAATGCATCACATCCTCAACTCGAGTAATTTAAACACATATGTTCACGTTAAAGCACATAGGGGCGTTTTATACTTTTCGCAAATTTTCTTTTTCCTTAGAAAAATTTTATCACTCAAAACTTGATAATTTAAGCATATCAACTCATTTAGTATGCACTTAAGAACTTTTGAAAGCTCGGGGTATTACATCCTCACCTCCTTAAAAAAAATTTCGTCCCGAAATTTACTAACCTCAAGAAAACAGCTCGGGATATTTTGCTCTCATCTTTTCTTCAAGTTCCCATGTAGCTTCTTCAAGGTCATGATGACACCACTTAATTTTAACTAAGGGAATCGACTTTGTTTTAAGCTGCTGGACCTTACGGTCTAGAATTTTCTCGGGTTTCTCTTCGTAGCTTAAATCTGGCTTCAAAGCCACATCCTCTTGATGAATTACGTGCTTTGGATCGAAAACGTACTTCCTCAATTGTGACACGTGAAAAACGTTATGCGAATTCCCAAAACTGGGAGGCAACGCTAATCTATATGATACGGCTCCGATCCTCTCAAGGATTTCAAACGGTCCTATAAAACGAGGCTTAAGCTTTCCTTTAACACCAAAACGGTGTATTCCTCTCGAAGGGGATACTTTCAAAAAGACTTTATTCCCGATTTCGAATTCTAATTTGGACCTTCGGTTGTCGGCATACGACTTCTGTCGACTCTGAGCTTCTTTAATCCTCTCGCGAATCTGACGCACAGATTCTATCATCTCTTCGATCGCTTCCGGCCCTATCACTTTTCGCTCGCCTACTTCATCCCAATAGAGCGGCGATCTACACTTTCTTCTGTAAAGGGCTTCATAAGGGGCCATTCCAATCGTATTCTGGTAGCTATTATTATACGCAAACTCGATAAGAGGTAAAATTTTCTCCCACTCGTCTCTTTTGTCTAATAAAACAGCTCTAAACATGTCCTTGAGGATTTAAATCGTTCGCTCGGATTGTCCATCCGTCTGTGGATGATAGGCAGTGCTGAACTGCAACTGTGTTCCCAACTCTTTCTGGAAACTTTCCCAAAAATGGGCTGTAAATTTCGAATCTCGATCCGAAGTGACCGTACTCGGCACTCCGTGTTTTCTTAACATAAATCTGAGCTAACTTATCCACTATTACCCATACGACTGTGTTTTCTTTTCTCGATCTTGGTAGACCTATCACGAAATCCATCGTGATTCCATCCCACTTCCACTATGGAACTGGTAGTGGCTGTAAGGGTCCATACGGTCTTTGGTGTAGGGCTTTTACTTGTTGGCAGGCTAGACACCTTTCAACATACATTGCCACATCTTTCTTCAATCCTTCCCACCAAAACTGTTGCTTCAAGTCTTGGTACATCTTAGTACTGTCGGGATGGGCTGTGTACGGAGTTTCATGAGCTTCACTCATTATCTCGTTCCTCAAAGTCTCGTCATTGGGCACACAAATCCTTCCTTGATACACTAAGGCATTATCTCTTGACTCTGAAAAATCCTTAACTCCTTCACTCCTAATCTTCATCCTCAATTTCTCCAATTCTTCGTCTCTCCTTTGACCTTCTATGATATGAGTCCTCAAATCTGGCATTACTACTAAAGTAGCAATCACTTTCTCTACTGTTGTGGGAGGTACAATTAATTCTATTTTCATTTTCCCAAATTCTTCAATCAAACTCACCTCATCACTTAGCAAAAATCCTAATTCAGTTTCTTCCGATTTCTTTTCCTTCTTCTTTCGGCTCAAAGCGTCGGCTACAACGTTAGCTTTACCGGGATGGTAAGATATCTTGCAATCATAGTCTTTCACCAACTCGAGCTATCTTCTTTGTCTCATATTTAGCTCCTTTTGCTCAAAGAAATACTTCAAACTTTTGTGATGAGAAAAGATTTCACATTTGGCTCCATAAAGATAATGTCGCCAAATCTTCAAAGCATGTACTACAGCTGCTAACTCTAAATCATGAGTTGGATACTTCTCTTCATGAGGCTTAAGTTGTCGTGAAGCATATGCTATTACTCTTCCACCTTGCATTAGCACACATCCAAGGCCTTGTGCAGACGCGTCGGTATAAATGGTATAGTCTTTTCCTAATTCAGGAAGGGCTAACACTGGAGCTGAAGTTAATCTTGTTTTAAGCTCTTGGAAACTTTTCTCGCATTCCTCCGTCCACTCAAACTTCGTTCCTTTTTTCAACAAACCCGTCATTGGCTTCGCGATCTTGGAAAATCCTTCTATGAATCTCCGATAGTAACCTGCTAAACCGAAGAAACTACGGATTTTATGAACTGACGTCGGCGATTTCCAATCTTGCACAGCTTTCACCTTTTCCATATCAACTTTAATTCCTTCGGATGAAACAACATGTCCTAAGAAATTTACTTCCTTCAACCAAAATTCACACTTGCTGAATTTGGCGTACAACTTCTTGGATCTTAGCTTTTCCAACAGAATTCGCAAATAATTCTCATGTTCCGCTTTGTTTCTTTAATACACCAAAATGTTGTCAATGAACACAATCACAAATTTATCCAAATATTCGTGAAAAACTCTATTCATCAGGTCCATAAACACTGCTGGAGCATTGGTCAAACCGAATGGCCTTACTATGAATTCGTAATGTCCATATCTCGTCCTAAATGCAGTCTTTGGAACATCTTCTTGCTTGATTTTTAATTGATGATATCCTGACCTTAGATCAATCTTAGAGAAAACACTGGCTCCTTTTAGCTGATCAAACAAATCGTCTATCCTTGGCAATGGATATTTGTTTTTAAGCGTATCTTGTTAAGCTCTCGGTAGTCTATGCACATTCTCAAACTACCATCATTCTTCTTCACAAAAAGAATTGGGGCTCCCCAAGGCGAAACACTTGGTCGGATAAAACCCAAATCTAATAATTCTTGCAACTGGATCTTCAATTCTTGGAGTTCCTTCGGGGCCATTCTATACGGGGATTTTGATATCGGGGCTGATCCTGATTCTAGATCGATCGTAAACTCCAATTGCCGATCAAGGGGCAATCCTGGTAGTACTTCTGGAAATACGTCTTTAAATTTTCTCACGATAGGTACGTTATCGACACTTAACTCTCGGTTTTCATCTTTATTCAGGTAAACTAGATACACCTCTGTATCTTTCTTCCTCATCAACCTCTGAGCCTTTATAGCTGAAATTATCAGTATGCTCTTTCTTACTCTCTTCTCAACTCCAAAAACTACAGTCGGCTCTTCTCCCGGAGGTTGAAACGAAATTTGTCTCAGGTCGCATCGAATCATCGCAAAATTCTCGGTTAATCAATCCATTCCTAGGATTATATCTATATTCCACATCTAAATCAAATTTAGGGATTTCGCTAACAACTTTCGGTTTTCGAATTCGAATTCTAGGTTTGAATAAACACGCGAAACTAACGCAGATTTACCTAAAGGGGTTGCGACACTAAGCACCTGATTCAATTCTTTTACTTTCAAACCTAGGTTCTCTACGCAAGCGCTAGAAATAAACGAATGCGAAGCACCGGTATCGAATAAAACGATAGGTATGCCAGTAAGCTTTCCCATACCTGCTAAATTTCCTTGGTCTTTCACTGACGGTTTCTGCTCAATTGCAAAAGCTCTTTGAAAATGCGGGGAATCTTGTTGAGGAGGTTGCTGCTTTGGCTGATGCGGTTTACGCTGGTGCTGAATAAACTTGTGCGGTCGAGTTGCTTCAACGGCTTTCATCTGCGAAGGCTGAAACTGATTTGGCCTTCCGACACTCATTCCTTGTTGTTTACTTGGGCACCTGTTTGAGAAACGACCAGGCTGACCAAAAATATAATAGACGTTACTTCCAATCTTACAGATGCCTTGATGCATTCTGCCACATTTCGAACAAGCAGGGAGTCCTTGAGGTCCTACGGGTACATTGCTTCGATTAACCTGCGGAGCTCTCGATTTCTAGGATTGCTGAGATTGCTGCTGGCTTTTTCCTTGCCACGATTTCTTGCTTGGGTGGCCTCCACCACTCCATTTTCCTTTTCTCTTTCCATGCTGACCGAACTGAGACTGATGGGTAGTTACGGTCGTCGTCGTCTGGCTTTGGAATTAAGGATTCGCTGAAGAATGCGATGCTTTCTCTGGCTGCATAGCCAACTCCATGTCTAGGGCTCTGTTCAGGGCTTCGGCATAAGTCAGACCACTCTGACTGGAAAGAACCACTCGTATATCTTGTCTCAATCCTGCTCGGAACAACTCGCACATTTTCTCGTCGGTATCTACCTTATCTAGCGCAAAACGAGCTAACTCGCAAAACTCTCGCTCATACTCGGCTACAGACTTCTTTCCTTGCCTAAGGTTTGCAAATTCGTTCGCCTTCTGCTTACAATAACTCCTAGGCACGTACTTCTCATACAAGGCTTCCTTGAATTGTTCCCAAGTCAAATTCTCACGTTCTTTGGGTGTATACGTTCTTTGTCTTGCTTTCCACCAATAGTCGGCAGTTCCTTTCAGTTGGTACGTCATACACTCGAGACGTTCGCGATCGGTGCAACAAAGCGAATCTGGTCCTCGGCTTCTGTCGGACTGCCTTTACCATCGAAGGTTGGGGGATTTTGGCAAAGAAAAAGTTCTTCGACACGACGTTCATTTTGAAGGGGCGGGGTAGGATCACGCTGACCCTCTTCTTCATTTCTCTCATTCCTAATATTTCTTCGTCTTGGAGGCATTCTAAAGAAAATGCAAAAGAAAAATTTTAATTATTTTGGAAGAACGAATTTTCTCACTCGGTACTTATCAAATGCATCGAAGGAAATTAATTTCATGCTCATTGCGAATATAACAATCATCTCAATTACTCATATATTTTAAAACAGTTCAATTCGCAACTCAAAACAATCAATCACCATTAAGGAGAATAGATATTATCATCATCATCATGTATAAATAATTTCTCAAAACAATTACTTCCTCAAACAAATCAATCAAAGATAATAATCTCAAATATCATCATATCAATATTCACATATAAATTTTTCTCAATACTAAAAAACATGAACTTATATAATATGAATTTCAACTCATATATAACTCATTTCTAAATTTTCATTACTCAAGATCAAGCTGTCTGATTAACTCGTTTCCCTTCTCATTATTCTTCACTATATAGTTTTCATCTTATTTTGCTAAAGATTAGCTTAACTCTTATCTCGTTAATCATTCTCGTCTTAATCATTATTCCGGAATCTTGCATACTCAGGTTAATTTAATTTCTTGAGAGACTCAAAGTTGATTTTAATGGCCTAACGGCTCATCTTTTCATATCACTCGATAGTGGCCTCTTCTGAGGACTTAATACACGATAGGGATTAAAGCATTTACACAGAAAAATTTTCCCTCACGTCTACTCGATAATCTAGCACACTAGTCGAACTACACGAACTATCTCATCACGTTCGACTGTACCATCTAACTCAAACGTCATGCCACGAATAATTACATCACTACTGAAAATTAAATAGAGTTCGACTCTAAAACACAAACGATAAACAGTTCTCGAATTTCCACAACTTGCTTGAACTGATTCTAGACGTTAGAATCATCCTCACTCGGACCATGATCATCATAGTGCTCTTCATCGGCGTTTCCACCTTCTGGGTTCTCTTTCTCTTCAGGATCCTTTTCGGGATCTTCTTACTCTTCTGGCTCCTCTGCCTCGACGCCGTTGTTGTTGACGTTAAACTGCACTAACTCAGGTGCTCTCACTTCTTTCTCATAGTCCTGGAGGATATAGTTGGTTTGCTCCAATTCATGCTCAACCCACGGGGGTGTCAAGAGGCGATCTTCGCTACGATGAAGGTATGACGCTACATCGGCAGGGGTACCAAACTGGGATTCATATTCTTCATCGACTGGCACGACAGGAGTAGGGGCAAACATATATGGATTTGAAAAGTAATCATTTGGCAGGGCTTGGAGATAACCACTGCCCACGGTCGCCTCGGCTGTTTGCTCCTCATCGTACTCATCGTTGTTGCCGTCATCGGTATGGGCTGGCCTAGAAGGCTCGGCTATGGGCTGAATCGGCGAGAGAGTGTGATTACGACGCATGTATTAGGCAAACTGGTCATCCAAAGGCGATAGGATTTCATTGGGATCATGATAACCGTTTGGCTGCAGAGCTGACGAGCTGGATGTCGAAAAAGGATCATGGGCTCGAAGAGGGAGTACACCATTCACATATGGATAGTCTTGATATGCTGCTCGGGGTTTCGGCTCAACTCGAGGAGGTGTAGGGTCACGGGGAGGAACTGGGCCATCTTGGAGAATAGGAGGGGGACTACGAACAATACCATTTGGCATGGCAGAGAGGTCGTCATCATAAGGCTCTGGAGGAAGTTCACCGTACTGCATGTACTGTCTGGAGATCGTGTAGATGAACGCATTGACATCACCGTAAAGAGTTCCATCAAGATGTCGGTATCCTAAGAATCGATGAACAAGGGACGCTGCCCAATCTCACCATTCTCGAGGCAAAGCCTGAATGAGATGGATCATTCCATCCACTGGTCCGACGTCCATATTCTTGACCTTCTCCCAAATTTTGTGGTATCTTGCTAGAAATTCCGCAATAGACTCGCGGGGCATTTTTCTAACGTGCAGGTATTCCTGCATCCACTCTTGGTCGTCCATCCTATACGCAATTTAAACGAATTAAGCACACTTAAACAATTAATCAAGCATGCTAGAATTTTCCAACCGCCACATACTCATTTTTGCTTTCCATAGGGGTACTATCATTCAAGGTATCGAACAATTCCATTTCACGTAACCTCTTGCACAAATGTTTCATCCTTTTCGATTTTCCATAAAAACGCATTAGGGAAGACATTCTAGAGCAAACTAGTTATTCAATCAACTTAATAAGCTTTTATCTCTAGATAAGCGCAAATAACAACTTCATAACTCAAATACTCAAAAATTCAGAATCTCAAATTCAATAACTTATTAACTCAGGATTTAATAGCTTGATCATCACTTTAACTTAAAAAGTTTTAGAAAAATAAAGCATACCTGGTTGCCGGATGAGATGGGGGATTGCTTGGTGTGTTACTAACTCAAATAAGTCTAGGAAATAAATCTAGACTCGACTTATCAAGAAAATTAGACTTCCGAGCAGAACAAACCTGCTCTGATACCAACCTGTCACACCTCGACTCCCGAGGTGCAACAATACGAACACTAACACTACTAAACCATCCATCACTCGACTCAAATAAGGGAAACATGCTCGGGAAACAAGGGAATATCAATGAAAAGCGGTAACATTCAAGACATGCTTTCAAAGATATATCGAACCAACCAACGAGCACGAATAATTTACATATCTAGTTCGAATAACAAGTATTTCAAGTCAACGATAATGAGATTCATCAAAAATAGAAATTAGTATCGAGCACATCGCTCGAAAATAGAACATGTATGAGAGTATGATATCCAAAAGACTTCAATAAACAAAAACATTTCATTGCAGCGGAATTCTCGACTCAATCCCAACAACTACATGTATGAAGACATGCAATTGCCAGTCTAACTTTCGACTCGATCAACAAAACATACATCACACCACATACTTGTTTTATAACTGTCACAGCCCCAAATCCCGAAGGACGGCCAAGCCGGGGTGTGACTAGGGGTTGGATTAAAGAGACGGGGAAGAAAGGGGAATTACTGAGATAAAAATACTATGAACTGATTCTTATTAGACAGAAGAGTCAATCTCGATAGATCGCTCGACAAAGTTGTGATCAGAGAAGACTAGGTTTAAAGTATAAACAACTTAAACCGAAAAGATTAACATCAATAAGAGAGTTATTTTGCAGCGGAAAAACGTAGAATGATAACACAAATCTTCTTTCTTATAAACGACCTTTACTCAACCTCCTCCGCCTTCATCACTCAACCTGCACATATAAAAACAAACATGCAGGGCTAAGTACATAAAGCACTTAGTGGGCACATTGCCGAAAACATATCATACTTAGTAAAGATTAATCAGGCATCTTTTCATAAACACTCGTAAGACTTATACTGCTGTACACTTAATTTTGGATAACACACTGTAGGTTAACTCAGAATTCGATCGTCTGGATAGCACTCTGTGGGCTAACTCAGAATCTGATCGTTTAGTTGGAATTTCTGGATAGCACTCTGTGGGCTAACTCAGAATCCAATACTCTGGATAGCACTCTGTGGGCTAACTCAGAGAGGCACAAGAGAATTCACATAAAACAATTCATTATGCACTAATAGTTACTTTAATACACACTTATTAAAGCAGTAAGTAAACACTTTCGAGCAACGCTAATTTTATTTTGATAGAAAAGCCCACCTCAATTGTTTACAGAACAACCTTTAAACTTCTGTCTCCCGTCCTGTCTTCTAATCTCAACGTCCTCGTTCTTTTAACACAAATAATCACACTTTAGTATTTGGTCGAGACGTTAAAAAGAAAACAGAAATTCGGAATCGGTTAAGTCTTTTAGGCCTTTGCAATTTAACTATATTCTTTTGATTAACGAATAAACGAGATTCGATCAATTCTTATCTACAAACTGACTCGGCTCATTACTCGGCAATTAGTTCAGTATGGATGTCGATAACTTATAACGACTTAGAAGTTCACAAGGAACGAAGTTGAAAAGAATTCAACTTAAGAAATTAAGTTTTTGGAAACTTCCTGCACAAGGCAGTGGTTCTGGAGTTCGCTCAGAACAGAGATCTTTAAAACAGGGAATGAAATTTATTACAAAAGAAAACCACGGGTGTCTAGTTTACTCTCCAATTTACGGATCTCGATTTCGTTAAACGAGCTAAAAGTTATGACAGTTTCCGTGGAATGTCACAAAACAGTCCGCGCGAAACCCTAATGCTAGATAAAACTCAACGCACGATTCCCTAGGTTCGATCAATACTATTCCACTTTTATTTACACGAAATTTCCATCTCAATGCAGTCTACATGCATGTCCCTTAATCGGGTACACATTCACGTCTTTTGATTAAACAAATGACGAGCATTTCCTCGTCATTTTCAACTAACCAATTACTAAACCAAAATCAAATTTCAAATTCTATTTCATTCATCAACTTCTCGTTTATTGACTAAAACTCATATTATCTCATATCTCGGATGGAAAATTCGTCAACTACAATATCGTTCGTCAAACGACAACAATCATTATTATTAAATTGGTTTTCCTTATTCGACTTTTCTATCGGCTTTTAATCTCGATTCTCCGTCTCTTAACGAAATTCGAACCTTCTTAGAATTCGTTCAAATTTTACGGTTACGATCATTAACTAACAAGATTATCATAGGTTCGAATCAAAAACCTAAATCATTATCTATTCTCGACTTATCGTTGATTCTTCGTCTCTTAACGAAAATTCTACGTTCTCCGTTTTTATTCAAATTTTACAACATCGATCCTTATCTATCAAGCATCACTAATATGTAAACCATATTCTAAAAACATTATCGAGCTTCAACTTATCGACAAGTTTCCGTCTCTTACGTTTTTCGTTTTATTTTTAGAAAAATCTCAATAAATTATATATTCATCCTCAATCATCCTACATCTCATTTCCATTAACCAATCATGCATATCATATCATCTTCTTCATCATAACCTCACTTGTTCTTCTCTTACACTTTCATTTTTATTTTTAGAAAATTCTAATTTAATTCATGTAGTCATCTAACAACATGTAGAACATAATTCCATCAATCCAACATCAATAAAATCGAACTAGCAAAAACCCCTAAATCTCACAAAAATTTCGGTAATTACAATATTCAAAGGGAGATGATTTTCTTCATGATTTGATCCATAAAATCTAATTCTAAGAATACTATATCATGTATTAATCAAAGGATCATCATGCTTCTTCGTCCAATAAGTTTCGAAAAAAATAAAGATGATGGAATCGAGTTTTTGTTCGGTTCATATCGTAGAAGAAGTGCCTACCTTGCGAAATATGAACTCGGAAATGAAATCGATCGGTAGACGGATGACTTGTTGTTCTTGAGAAAGCTTTGAGGAACTACTTTAATGGAGGAATTTGAGAGAGAAATGAGAGAGAGAGAGAGAGATGAAGGGGGCGGTAATGAAGAAGGAGAAAGAAGGGTGATGACAAGGTCTTTTACTATTACATAAAGGTGTAAAAATCTAACAACAAAGGTGGCGACTCACTATGGTGCGTTTGGATGCGTTTTAATTGCCGGAATATCTCGTTTCCGGGTCTAGAACTACGTTATAAAAGTCGAGAAATAAATTCTTAGTTGGTTTTGTATTCGACGAAATCTAATTCGTCCATTAGATTAGAAATAAATCACATACTCGAAAAACCTAATTTATTTTTCAAAATCCGATAAAAAGTCGGGATTAGACAGTCTAAAATTCGCCCGAAAAAATCATAAAAACTGACTTTCTCCGGTGAACTCGTATCGAAGAAAAAGCGAATATAAATTCTGATGGTTTTTCAATCTGAGTTTTCGGACGAAAATTCTTTCGGACGCGAAAACCCTAATACAGTAATCGTTCGACCGACTTCTGGAATTTATTTTCTGAAACAGATTTCACCGTTAGTCTTAGAATTGAAAATCCTTAACTTAGGCGTGCAAAGCCTTAATTAATTAGAAAATTTTTATTTCTCGTCGGAAGAAAATATCTGGGGTATTACAATAACTCTTTTCCTTTAATTCTATTTCGTCTTCTATTTCTCATTTATTACGACTTCTAATTCTTCATTATTTATTTCTCGATTATTAATTTCTCTAGTGTCGATTTATTTAACTCGATTAACTTTTTCTCTTAATCTTCAATTATTTAATAAAGAAATTACCTTCCTTTATTAATTTCTAATTTATAACTTATCATTTATTAATTGATTTTTCTCTTTTATTTTCTCTTTAATTTTGTTTCAACAAATATCTTGAATATTTTATATTTTAATAATTTATTTCTTTTAGAATTAATTTTAATGAAATTCAAATCTTCAAATAAAACACCAAGAACACCTAGAATACAAAGAACACATATTTAAAAACTCATATTTTTCACCAAGAACACCTAGAACACACACTAGGTATCCATTCTCATTTTCTTCGATTTCTACCTCTTTTATGCTTAAAATTTCATTCTTGTTATCTCATAAATCCTACTAACATCTATTATTCAACATTTTCACATAACATGCTCTTGAACATCATCAATTCATCAAAAATCATCACAACATCATAAACATCAAAATATCATAACAATTATTTTTCTTCTAAACATGCATATATATATTTCGATTTTCTTCATAACAACATCATAGGAGATTAAATCATCATATGCTCATAATCATCTCATGCTCATTATATCATCAAATCATCAACAAAATAATCAAATCAAAATACTCATCCATCCTTCATTACACACGGCACATACATATATTTTTAGACATGTATTTTCTCAAATTTCTCATGCATAAATCTCAATCAAAATATACTCATAAACACATATCAAACATCAAATTATCAAATACTCAAGAAAATCAAATTTCCTTATTTTTCTCCTAATTTTTGGTTTTTATAAAATTATTAGGAGATTATTTTTCTTTCTTCTTTTAATCAAGGATTAATTTCTAGGCTCGATTTCCTATTGATTTCTTCACTCGAATCTTACATCGAAGCTTATATAAAAATCCCTAGTTTTTGCCTAAGCATAAATTAAATCATGCATGTATGTTTTTCTTTAGAGATTAGGGAGATTACAAATATACAAGAAATCAAATAAATAAACCTACTTCAAAATAATTAAATCGGAGCTTCTCTCTTGAATATCTTGGATCAAATATGAACAAGATTAGGGCTCAAACTCTTGGCTTGGAATTTCCATGGTTGAATCCACCTTAATCCTCAAGAAAAATGAAACAAAAATTAATCATTCACACTAGGGCATGTTTGCCGAAAATTATAGAAAAAATAGAGGGATGATTGTTTTGATTTCAAGCTCAAGAATTTGAAGGATTATTACCTTTCTCTTTATAGTATGAAAGAACTAGGTAGATGATGATGGAAATCTCTTGATCTTGAAGGCTTGAAGCTTGAAGACTAGATGCTTCAATGGAGAAATCTCTTGTGTGTGTTTTCGGTAGAGAAGGGAGAGAGATGAGAGGATTTTTTTTCTTCTTTATTCCCTAGTAAGCATCGAGAGAGAGAGAGAGAGAGCTTGAGAGAGAGAGTAGAGTTTTTGAGAGAGAAAATGGTATGATGAATGAGAATGATGAAAATGAATGTTATTAATGTTAAGAATAAGAATAACATCATTATATTCTCAAATAGATGTTGAATTATAGGGTAGCTAGAGAGAGATTAGGGAGAGAGAGGAGAGTGATTTCGGTGGTGGGAGAGAGGGAGAGATATTCTTCCTGACAGATAAAATTTTACCCGGTTGAGAAAGTTTTCCGGATAAAAAGTTCGTATTATTTCATTTATACTGAAAACGGCTATAATCTCTCCTCATATCAATTCCGACACTAGAAACATCTCAAACCTATCTCATGTCCCATTAAATAAATCAAGGATTCCGATTATCTAATTTTTAGGTCAAAATTCCAAGTAACGATGAAAACCTAAAAATTAATCGGCTAATTAATCCGTTAAGGACTGAATTCTTATAACTCTCTCATGTGATCTCGGATAAGCTTCTAACATATCTCAGGGGTCTTAGAATTAAATGTAGATTCAAAAGACTCTAATTAGGTCAAATTCTAAGTTCGGGTGAATAGCGTTTTCTCGGTTATCGTTACTATTCACTCAAAAGTAAAAATTCTCGGAATTCTCTGAAATTCATACTCATGCTCAAACTCATATAAATAAACTCAATCAGTGCATCGCATCCTCAACTCGAGTAATTTAAACACATAAGTTCACGTTAAAGCACATAGGGGCATTTTAGACTTTTCGCAAATTTTCTTTTTCCTTAGAAAAATTTTATCACTCAAAACTTGATAATTTAAGCATATCAACTCATTTAGAACGCACTTAAGAACTTATGAAAGCTCGGGGTATTACAGTAACATAAATCAAAGCTCAAAATTTGGCAAGTCAATTAATTTTAAAACTCACATACTATGATAATAGTAATCACATTCATCGATTGGTTTTGGTTAGAAAGCCCACCTGTCATCCAGTGGTTTTGCTCGGAATACCTCGTTTCGTCTCGCTCCTTACTTCTGGACTCCACTCGTCTCTTACTATCGAACTTCACTCATTCTTTCAAGGATAACATTCTTATAAGGGCGAGTTCTGTTTCTCGAATGAAAACAAAATCTAAACTCGATTATTCGGAATCTACTTGACTCGAGTTTTTCTAACTTTTCTCGGCTTGACTAATTAAACTTCTCAACTCTTAACTCTACTCGAGTACTATACCAACAGACTTTCCTCAGACTCGAACATTCGTACTCAGAAAACTTGGAACAACAGATGTCACACCCCATTTCCCGAGATGCGACTAACGATGCTAACACTACTAACCATCCATCAACTCAACTCAAATAAGGGATTCATGCTCGGGGAAAATAAAGGAATATTGACTGAAAGTGATAACAAATAAAAACATGCTTCCAAGTCACAAATAAAACATCAAACGAGCATGGATAATTTACATACCAAGTTCAAATGGAATAAGGATATCAAGTTCACAAGAAACGAGAATCAACAAAAACCATAAATTGTATCGAGCACATCGCTCTTAATCAATAGAATATCAAAGTATTGGTTCAAAAACATATAAACAAACGTCATTATCATAGCATTGCAGCGGAAACCTCGACTCGATCCCAAAAACTACATGTATGACGACATGTAATTGTCAATCAATTTTCGACTCAAAGAAAACACACCACACCACCAAGCCGCCCACGCCATCCACATCCCACTAACCTGCACGTTTAGAAATACATGCAGGGCTGAGTACTTCATACTCAGTGAACACATGCCAAAATATTTGAAAACTTGCTCTTAGAGCTATACAATTGAGCTTGCGTTGCCGAAGCATCACAAGTATTTATGCAGTTAAAAACGTTTACTTATGAATGCAAAAACATTTTCTTTTCTAAATAGACTGCACAGTCAAAACATAATATATACTCAATGATGGTCCCGATACGAGTTCTGGTGTATGGAGGGGGGGGGGGAAATACACCAGTAAAGACTTTTAAAAACAACCCCCTGAAAATATCACAACCGAGTAATGCAACTCTGTTGGAATCGCAACTGAGTAAGAAACACTCAGCTGGAAGTGAAGTGTTGTGCGGAATGTGGTGGAAAATAACAACTCGTAAAAATAAAACTCACGCTTTTATGCAAGGTTGGTCAATAACCAAGTCAGTTCATATGCAAAGATGCAGGTTTGTATGTTGGTTAGTTGGTCAGTTGAATATGCAATAAATAACTGAATAATAAACACAAACACACAAGGATTTACGTGGTTCGGAGATAACTCCTACGTCCAAGGGGAGTTGTGAGTCCACACAACTCAGTCCAAGTACTTCTGGACAAAAACCACAAAGCTTACGCGGGCTTTGCAACAGTTGAGATAAGTTTACGGGTACTTATCAACCTTACAGATAAGTTTACGGTACTTATCAACCTATCTACTCAATTCCGGGAAGAGTAGGGTCCTAACAATCCTTTTGAGAGGATGTGTAAAAAGGTGGGTTTCCAACTAATAGCTCGAACAAGAAGTAAGCTAGGATCTAACACTCTACGAACTCTCAACTAGTGATGTTCTCAAGGTTGGATCGAAAAATACAGAGACAGAATCTAACACTCTAGAACTCTCAACTAGTGATGTTCTTAGAGGATAACAGCAGTTTTGCTTGAGTGCAGAAAGTCGTTCTTTCGCTCGTATATCTCTTCTCGCACTTGTCTGTCTCGTAAATCTTGGTGAATGAATGAAGGCCTTTATTTATAGGCGGAGAGAATCAACTAGCCGTTGGAGGAGCCGTTGATCTCTGCTCTTTGAAAGCGATGGCTTGTCTCTCATCTCTGCAGACTTTCCAGATTTGGCAACTGCGTGCTTCTGCTTTCCATCTGAGACAGCCTTGTGTTGGGTCAAATGAGGTAATGACAGAGAGTCAAACCTTCACGTGACTTCCTTATTTGAAATTCAAATCTTAACCTTTGACCTCCAACATTTGATAGTCGGTTGAGTTGTTTGATCTTCATCTGATTGGTCTTCAACTGATGTTCTATCTGAATGCTTCTGTCTGAGTAGGAACAGTTGAACTCTCAGCTGACTTTGAACTTCATGCTGTTGATCTAACTGGTTGAGTCCTACAACTGATGTTCCATCTTGAACGCTCAGTTGTCTTTCTTGTATCTGACTCTGATCAGTTGGTTTCGAACGCTCAGTTGTCTTCCTTACAACTAATGTTCTATCTCTTGAACGCTCAGTTGTCTTTCTCACAACTGATGTTCTCTTGCATCTTCCCCCTTTGAATACTTAGCTATTGTTCTGAGACTTGAACGCTCAGGTGTTTTTCTTACACCTGATGTTCTATCCGAGTGAAGCCTTGTTGCCGTCTTCAGCTGGAGTCCTATAAAGATAAAATCTTAACAATGCTCAAACAGCGAGCCTAACTACTAACATTAGGATCTGGCAACATCTACTCGGTCGGGGTCAGTTGGTTTTGGAATCAATCAAAACTTTAATAATTTTCCCAACAGTCAACAAAGGTATGTATCATCTACCACTTTAACTCTGTGCCGAGAAGTAGGCCTCCTTCTCAAACACCGTGACCAGCTAAACCGAAGTAAAGCTCATAGCCACCTCAAACCATTCAAATACTACACGTGGGTTCCTGTCTTTCACAGGGCATTCATATCATAAAGCATACCAAAACTCATGTAAAAACGGCAAGTCAATCGAACTTCAAAACTCACATAATAATACTCAATAATCATAATAGCATTCATCGGAGATTTTGGTTTTAGAAAAACCCACCTGACTTCCGAAGACTAGCTAGGCGGCTTACTTTTGACTGTCCTTGCTACTTGTCCGTCCCGCTCGGTCCTTCACAATTTAACATCGATAAAAGAATAAGACTCGATGCGAAAGACGTAAAGTAGATTTTGGCTTCAACTGAAGGACTTCTACTTGACTCGTCTCTTTCTTCCTTTATCTTTTCTAAATCAATTTCCTTTTTCGATTTTCTCGTTCTCGACTCGTCGACTCTACTCGGTTACTAATTACTTCGTCTCACATTCTCGTTTCTAAATTACTTCTACTTAGCACTTCTCACTAGTTAAGAAGATATTACTTTTCTAGACTACATCACCCAAATTTGTTTTTATTTGAATACTCGATTCGACTAACATCATTCAAATCAATTACGTTGCATATATAAGCATTCTCAACAATTTGAACGATTGATTTCATAAGGCATAATCATTTATTCAATCACATAAGTTCATTTAATAATAACAACTTAACATAGAAATTCAATCAAAAATACAATCTCGACATGATTCATATTTCAACTCAATTAACAATAACTTAATATTGCTCGACTCTTGTTTTAGAAAATGCTAACTTCGATCTTATAAAATAGATTCTCGTTTTTCAAATAAAGCAATCAAAATTTCAAGTAATAAGAATTTAAAACTCAAGTTATCATTTAATATTTCTCGACTCAATATACGACATCATTTCCAACATACGTCGTCTTTCCTTAACTTCATCTACGTGCTCGTATACGTACTATTATTTATTCTATTACTATAATTTCTCTTTTATTATTCTCCATTAAACTCTTATTTAATCGAAATTCGTTTTCCATTTAAAACTCAATTCGATCTATTATTCTCACACTCTATTATTTCTTATTTTATTAAGAAATTCTTTTTAGATTATTTAATTCTAACTCTATTATTTATTATTATTTCTCGTTGTTTCTCGTTCAATCGAACGACTTAACCTCGACTACTCGTCTCAAATTTTATACTCAATTTCCCATTCCATTCCTTTAACTCTAACTCGTCTTTTATTTTACAACTATCATCTCTTTTAATTCTCTATTATTTATTTTACTCAATTTTCTCCTTCTAACTCTAATTATTTATCAAAGAACTATTTTTCTTTATTTTTTCCAATTTAATAACTCATTATTAATTTAATAATTTTTCTCTTTAATTTCTATTTGATTTTATTTTCTCTATTTTCGGATTATTTTATTAATTAAATAATTAATTTAAGTTTATTTCATAATTAATTTTAATGTTCTTTAAATCTTCAAAAATTACACCAAGAACACCTAGAATACCAAGAACACTCATTCAAAAACTCATTTTTTCACTAACAACACCTAGAACATACACTAGGCATTCAACTCCTAATTTTCGATTTTTTTTATGCCTAGAATTTCATTTTCTTTGTCTTAAACATCCTCATTAAACATCTAACACTCAAAAGCAACTATAATCATACTCATATCATCATATCATCACAAATTATCATGAATCACTAAAAATCATCAAATTATCATTTCTTCCTTCTCAAGCATATATTTCGATTTTTCTCATATAATAACATAAGAAATTATATCATCTTTAACACATTTTTTTTCACAACCCCAAATCCCGAGGGACGGCAGAAGTTGGGGTGCGACTAGGGGTTGGATTAAAGAAGCGGGGGAGAAGGGGGATGAATAAGAATGAAAGAATAAACAGACATTAATAACAGAATGAATTGCTATGAACGAGACTTTAATATATAAAAGGAAAAGAGTTGATCTCGAAGTATCACTCGACAAGGTTCTTAAACAAGACACTGAGCTAATTGTACAGGGTTTAGACCCAACAGAAAGATACAATAACTTCAAAAAGAGATTGGCAGCGGAAAAACGTAAAGCTGAAAACAAGTTCTTATTCTAGTCATAACTTCTTAATTCAACATCAACCACCGCCGCTTCCGTCACTCAACCTGCACATTTTATAAAACATATGCAGGGCTAAGTACAAAAGCACGTAGTGGGCATGTTGCCGAAAATATAACATAAGTATAGATAATCAGGCATTTCATTTTCATAACTTAGCTTGATCAAGCATTTTTTTCATAAATGTTACGTTCAATCTTGACCATTTATTATCACCACGGCAGGTCGTCCCCTCAACAGGGTTCCATACTTCAACGGCTACTGTGTACACTTAACTTTGGAAAGTCCCTTTTGACTAACTCAAACCCGATCGTTTAATTAACCCCTTTTGGCTAACTCATAAGGTACAAGAGAACTAACATAAAACAAATAGTTCATGCCATGATTATCATTTTGAAAACACGATTATCAAAGCGATAAAGAAAAGGTTTTCGAGCATTGCTCATTTTATTTCATATATAAAAACCCACCTGACTGATTACAGAACTATTAAACGAGCTTCCGTCTCTGGTCTTCCGTCCTATCCTCAGTACGACTTCCTCCTTTTATCGTAAATAAATAGACTTAAGCAACTTGAACGCAATCGATAAAAGAAATAGGAAATTGAAACGGTTTTTAGTTCTTTAGGCATTTGCACTTTACTACTTCCTTTTGATTAACTAATAAACGAGACTTCGATTAATTCTCGTCTATAAACTGACTCGGAACACTGCTCGACACTTAAGAGAGTAGGTAAAAAGGGTGTCGATAACTTAGAACGACTTAGAAGTTCACAAGGAACGAAGTTGAAAAGGATTCAACTTAGGAAACTAGACTTTGGATACTTACTGCCCAAGTCAGTAAGTTCGTACAGAACAGAGCATAAGATAACAGGGGATGAATCTTATACCAAAAGAAAGGTACGGGTGTCTAGTTTACTCTCCAATTTACGGATCTCGATTTCGTTAAGCGAGCTAAAAGTTATGACAGTTTCCGTAAAACGTCGCAAAACAGTCGCGCGAAACCCTAATGCTCGACAAAACTCGACGCACGATTCCCTAGGTTCGATTAATACTATCCCACTTTTATTTTCACGAAATTTTCGTCTTAATACAGTCAACATACAGTGTCCTTTAAACGGGTTCATATTCACGACTTTTGATTAACAAACGACGAGCATTTCCTCGTCATTTCCAACTAACCATTTACTATACCAAAACAAACTTAAATTTCTATTTCGTTCAACAACTTCTCGATTCTTAACTATATCTCATAACGTCTCATATCTCGGATGGAAAAGTCGTTAACTACAATATCGTTCATCAATCAATAACAAACATTATTATTAAAAGGGATTTTCTTATTCGACTTTTCTACCGACTTTTAAACTTGATTCTTCGTCTCTTATTCAAAATCGAAACTTCTTAGAATTCGTTGAAACTTTACGGACATGATCATTAACTATCTAGATTAACAAAGGTTTGAATCAAAAACCTAAAACATTATCTATTCTTGACTTATCGTCGATTGTTCGTCTCTTAACGAAAATCTTACGTTCTCCGTTTTCGTTCAAATTTTACAACAACGATCATCATCTAACGAGCATCACTAATATGCAAACCATATTATCAAAACATTAACGAGCTTCAACTTAACGACGTGTTTCCGTCTCTTACGTTTTTTGTTTTATTTTTAGAAAAATCCCAATTAAATATATAATCATCCTCATACATCTTATATCTCATTTCTATTAATCAATCAAGTATATCATAACATTTAATACACTAAATCATGCATTCTTCCTCTCTTATCTTCCAACTTTTATTTTTAGAAGAATCTAAATTAATTCATAGAGTCAATTAACAACATGCAGAACACTAATCTATCGATCAAACATCAAAGAAATCGAACTACGAAAAACCCCTAAAACTACTATAATTTTCGGTAATAACCTAAAGGAATGGGGAGTGATTTTCTTCATGATTCGATCCGTAGAACTCGATTCTAAACATACTAAAACATAAATTGAACAAGAATCAACATGCTTCTACATGCTCCAATGGTTCGAAAAAAAAGAAAAAGATGGAATCAAGACTTTGTTCGGTTCATTACGTAGGAGATGTTCTTACCTTGCGGAATACGAACTCGGAAATGGAATTGATCGGTAGATGGAAGACTTAAGAGCTTGAGAAGAGCTTGGATGTTGAAGCTTTAATGAAGGAGAATGAGAAGAAAAATGAGAGAGAGAGAGAGGGCTTGGAGTGGCGGTAAGAGAGGAGAGGAGAAGAGAGAGTGGTGAGTCATGTATAGATACATAAAGTGAGAAAAAATCTAACTAAAGAGGTGGTGAGTCGCTAAGGGCCGTTTGTTTGCGAAAATTTTGACAGCAATATCTCATTTCCGAACTTTAAACGACGATTAAAAAGTCGAGAAATACTTTATTAGATAGTTACGAATTCGACGAAATCAAATTCGTCCGTTAGATTGGAAATAAATCACGTACTCGGAAAACCTAATTCGTTTTTCAAAATTCAAGAAAAAGTCGGGATTAGACAGTCTAAAATTCGCCCGGAAAATCATAAAAACTAACTTTCTCTGGTGAACTCGTATCGAAGAAAAAGTGAATGTAAATTCTGACGGTTTTTAATTCTGAGTTTTCGGATGACAAATTTACCGGACGCGAAAATCCTAATACAATAGTCGTTCGACTGACTTCTGGAATTTATTTTCTGAAACGGATTTCACCGTCAGTCTTAGAATCGAAAATCCTTAACTTAGGCGTGCAAAGCCTTAATTATTAATTAACTTTTTATTTTAAAGACAGATTAAACATCCGGGGTATTACATTTTTATCTCATGCTCATAACATCAACAAATCATCAAACAAAATAACTCAAATAAAAATTCCTCTCCAAACTCTAAAAATCACGGTTTTAACAAGAAAAATAGAGCAATTATTTTCTCAAATTTCTCATGCATAATAATCATATAAATCATGCTCATACACACATATAAGTCATCAAATCATCAATAAAACATGAAAATCAATTTATCTCTTTTTCTTCCCAATTTTCGGTTTTAATCAAATTTTAAGGGTTTTTATTTTTCTTTTCTCTTTTAATCAAAGATTAATTCCCTAAGCTCGATTTCTCTATCGATTTCCTCACTCGATTCTCACCTTGAATCCTTAGTTTGACTAAGCATAAAATTAAAACATGCATCTTTCTTTCTTTTAGGGATTAGAGATTACAAATATACAAGTAATCAAATGAATTAACCTACTTTTAAGAAATTAAAATTAAGCTCTCCTCTTGATTCTTCTTGGACCGAATTGAAGGGGTTTGAGGCTCAAACTCTAGCTTGAATTTCCATGGTAGATTTCGTCTTGAATCCTCAAGAAAAATAAAACAAGAATCAACATCTCATTTTAGGGCTAGAGTGCCGAAAATTAAAGGAATTAGAGAGATGTTTTTGCTTGGATTTGAACTCAAAATTGAAGGATTATTACCTCTTAAATTAAAATTGAAAGAACTAGAGAGGATGATAATGATGATCTTTTGAACTTGGAAGCTTGGAAGCTTGATGATTGAAGCTTTAATGGAGGTTTCTCAATCTTTGTGTGTGTGTGCCTCTCGGCAATGAGAGGAAGAGAGGGAGAGAGAATATTTTTTTTTCTTCTTCCTTGGCTAGGCACGAGAGAGAGAGAGATTTTGAGAGATGATGAGATGGATGAATGATGAATGATGAAATGAACTTGGCTTTCTCAGTAATGAAAGAAATTAATTTCAAGTGAAAGGAATATCATCATTATTATTCCATATAGGTTTTGACATTAGGGTTCTAGGGAGAGAGATTAGGGAGAGAGAGAGAGGGAACTCGGTGGTGAGAGGGAGAGAGATGAGAGAGATATTCTCATTTTACAGATAAAATCTTACCCGGATGAAAAAGTTTTCCAGTAGAATATGTCCGTGTTATTTCATTTATGCTGAAAATGGCTCTAAACTCTCCTCGTCTCTTTTTCGACATCGAAAACACCTCAACTCTATATCATATCTCACGAAATAAATCAAGTATTCCGAATATCAAATTTTTAGGTTAAAATTCCAAGTAACGAAGAAAAACCTAAAAATCAATCGGCTAATTAATCCATTAAGAACTAAACTCTTAGAATTCTGTCAGGTGATCTCGGATTTGTTTCTAACATATCTCAGGGGTCTTAGAATTAAATCTAGATTCAAGAGACACTAATTAGGTCAAATTCTAAGTTCGTCGGTGAATAGTGTTTTCTCGGTTCTTGTTACTGTTCACTGAAAAGTAAAAATTCTCAAAATTCTTCGGAATTCATACTCATACTCAAACTCATATAAATAAACTCAATTAATGCATCACAGACTTGATTCATATAATCGAAACGAGAAAATTCACGTCAAAGCACATAAGGCCAATTTGGTCATTTCAAGCAAATTCCTTTTCTTGGAAAAATCTTATTACTCAAGGCATATTATGAAATTTAGAACGCACTTAAAGACTTATAAAACTTCGGGGCATACATCCTCACCCCCTTAAGAAAAATTTCGTCCCGAAATTTACTAACCTTGAGAAAACAGCTCGGGATATTTCGCTCTCATCTTCTCCTCAAGTTCCCACGTAGCTTCTTCAAGATTGTGATGACACCACTTAATCTTAACTAGGGGAATCGATTTCGTTCTAAGCTGCTGGACCTTACGGTCTAAAATTTTCTCGGGTCTCTCCTCGTAGCTTAAATCTGGCTTCAAGAATCACGTGCTTTAGATCGAAAACATACTTCCTCAATTGCGATACGTGAAAAACATTATGTGAATTCTCAAAACTGGGAGGCAACGCTAACCTATATGATACGGCTCCAATCCTCTCATGGATTTCAAACGATCCTATGAAACGAGGCTATAGCTTTCCTTTAACACTAAAACGGTGCACTCCTCTCGAAGGGGATACTTTCAAAAAGACTTTATTCCCTACATCGAACTCTAACTTGAATCTTCGATTGTCGGTATACGACTTCTGTCGACTTTGGGCTTCCTTGATCTTCTCACGAATTTGGCGAACAGATTCTATCATCTCCTCTATCGCTTCTAGCCCTATCACTTTTCTCTCGCCTACTTCGTCCCAATAGAGCGGAGATCTACACTTCTTTCCGTAAAGGGCTTCGTAAGGAACATTCCAATCATATTCTGGTAGCTATTATTATAAGCAAGTTCGACTAGAGGTAAAAAATTTTCCCACTCATCTCCTTTGTCTAATAAAACAACTCTTAACATATCCTCAAGAATTTGAATCGTTCGCTCTGATTGACCATCCGTATGGAGATGATAAGCGGTGCTAAACTGCAACTGTGTTCCCAATTCTTTTTCGAAACTTTCCCAAAAATAGGTTGTGAACTTCGAATCTCGGTCGGAGGTAATCGTATTCGGCACTCCATGCAATCTTACAATCTCTTTAACATAAATCTGAGCTAACTTATCCGATCCGTAGGTGTAATGCCCCGTAAAAATCTTTACGTTCTAAGAAGTTTTAAGTAAATTAATTAAAGGCCTTGCACGCCTAAGTTGGAATTTTTGATTTATAAGACTAACGGTCGAATCCGTTACTAAAAATAATTTACATAAGTCGGCTAGACGACTACCATATTAGAGGTTAGCGCATGCGAAAAGTTTTTAGATCGTAAGCTTAGAACGAGAAACCGTTTAATTTTACGTTTAAAAATCGCGAATACGAGCACGCCGAAAAAGTTTGTTTTCACGTTTTTCCGGACGAAACTTGGACTTGTCGTTCCGAGTTTTTGTCAAAATAAATTTTAGAAATTTATTTTCTAATTAAGATCATACGTTAGAATTTATAAGTCAAATCGAATCACGACGAATTTTTGTATCGAACAACGTCTTCGTCGTTCGTTTTTCCGTAACGTCGGATCGCGCCGGAAAAACCCGTAAAATCTCAAAAAAATCTGCATGGCAGCCGCCACCTCACCATGTTTAGGTGTTAACATGCATGTTAATACACCCTAAGCTAATGACACCTAAACCTATCTTTTTTGCATGGTCAACCATTAATCATTTCACAAGCTTAGACAAAACAATTCTTTCTCTCTCTTTCGACTCTCTCTCTCGGCCACCCTCTCCATCTCTCCCTCAACTTCATCTTCTTCATCTCTTCAATCCTCCATTGAAGACTTCACCAAGAACTTGAAGAACTCACACAAACCATCCATCCATCCATTCAATTCCATAACTTCATTCATTAAATCTTAAGGTATTTTCATTCTCTACAACCCTATCCAATTAGATTTTCTTTTCTTCTCTTTTCCCTCATGTTCGAATTTTTAAGGTGTTGGAATGGAAGAAATGATCTTAGAATAATGTAATTGGATATGCTAGACATGATATTTATGGATTAAAAATGATCAAAAATAAGAAACCTAACATCTAGGTTAATGCAGGATTTTTTTTGAAAATTGTAGGATTTTTGTTTTTCTTCTTTTGATTGCAAATTCATGCTTAGTAGAGGTTTAATTAGTGTATAGAATGAAAAGGGATTGAAAGCCCTATGTTGTTATGAAATTGAGTTAGGGTTTGAAGTATGAAATTAGGGGTTTTTGCATGTTAGTTATTTTTGGAATTGCAAGTGAATAATTAGTGATATAAGAGCATGTTTGGTATATAAATGTTATTAATTTAAAAAGAAAATCATTCCATAAACATATGTTCAAAACCAGAAATTTTAAAGTAGTTAGGAGTTTTCCACATGATCATTTAAAGTGATGATTTGTTAGTTGATTATTGTTACATATCATGTTAATTGATAATAGGAATTAATTGGAAATTTTCTAAAGATGTTTAATGGAATGTAAGAGACAAAGATCACTATATAATCTGAGTTATAAAGATGTTAAGACATGTTAGCATGCATGAAAACGATTCCTATTAGACGTAGATTAACGTCGTAAAGTTTGAACGAAAACCGACGACTTTTAAAGATCGCGTAAGAGGCGAATATCTAGTTGTAACTAATAATCGGGAAGTCGGATGAAAATTTTAACTTGATATTATTGATTATAATGAAATTTGGAACATCTTTCTAGTTGACATCGTAAGCATCCGAGTTCATATAATATGGGTTAAAGTGATAATCGGAAACTAGAAAACGTTTGGAATTTCTTTGTTGGTATAGTAATTGATAGTTGAAATCCGACGTTAGAACGTTGTGCCTTTGAGTAAGTGAGAAGGAGTTTGTCACGTACGGAGGTACGTGATGACTGCCTTGAGAGTTCAGTTTCTAAAAAAGTTGAGTACGAAGATTTAAAACGAACCTAAAACGTTATACGGCGAACTTATCAATAAGCTAGGGTTTCACGGCAGTTTTTGCGACCCCTGCCGGAAACTGTAATAACTTCCAGCTCGTTTATCGGATTTGTGATCCGTAAATTGGAGCAGAAACTAGACTTCCTAAGATTTCTAGTGGTACAGGGCTCACCCCCTGTTTCCAAGTCCTCTGTTCTGGACAGCCTCCAGAGTTACTGGACTGTGCAGTAGAAATTTCAGTTTCTTGTTTTCTAAGTTATTTGGTTCACAACTTAGTTTCTTTTGATCGTTTAAACCGTTTTATCTAACGAATACCTTCTATCTGACCCTAGAGTCAAGGATCAGACCTTTAATGATGAAAACCAGTCGAGATCGTATCTTATATCTTATCTTTTCTTTAAAGAAGTAATAAACGAGAAATATTCATAAGTCGTGAAATGAGCTATAAATGAAATCGCCTAAGTTGGTTCTTCCCAACTTAGTTTCTTATAATCCTTAAAGTCGTTTTAAGACTTCGACAACCTTCTCTACTGACCCGAGAGTCGAGTACGAGATCTTTCAAGTTCTAAACGAGATTGGTACGAGTCTCGTTTCCCGTTAAGTAAAACGAATCTAGTAAGCGTGCAAATGCCAAAAAAATAAAATGACTAGAACTTTCTTCGATTCTCTTTCTTCGAGTATCTTTTACGAACCGTTTTTAAGTATATTTTATTTTACGATGAAGGAGGAAGCCAACTATAGAGAAAGGACAGAAGATCTCAAGTTGGAAGCGTTTGTTTTAAGTTCTGTAAAATAAGGTGGGCTTTTATATACAAATAAAACGAGCAATGCTCGGAAAATCTTTCTTTATTGCTTTGATATCTGTGTTTTCAAAGTGGATAATATGGCATGAACTGTTTTATGTTTTTATGTGAGTTCTCTTGTACCTATCTGAGTCAACATACGTGTTTTCCAGATTTAGAGTTAGTCTATTTTTAGATTAACTAACGATCGGCTCTGAGTTAGCTGCTAAGTGCTTTCCAGAGTTAGTGCACTTTGTAACCTGTGGTGTATGTGATATCCTGTTGAGGGGTACCAGCCACGGTGAATTAGTAGTGGTCAAGATTGAACGTAACATTAGTCAGAAAATGCTCGCGCGAGCGATTTATGAGAAAAAGTCAGAAAATGTTTAGTAGACACGGATTCTTTCAATAAAACCCCGTGTGCTACACTTATGAGATGTCATTTTATCAATAATTATAAGTATATTTTCGGCATCGTGCCCACTAAGTACCTTTGTACTTAGCCCTGCATTGCTTTCTAAATGTGCAGGTTGAAGCGACGGTGAGCGGCGACGGTTGTTGTTGTTGAGTTTAAGGATAAGATGCTTAGTAGAACTCTTCCGCTGTCAATCTCTGTTTTTCTTTTGAGATGTATTTTGAACAACTCAGTAGTTTATGTCCGTATATTTGAACTTAGTTTTATCTTTTGTACTTATGTCGAGAAATCCTTAGGGATTAACTCTTTCTTATCTATAATCAAGTCTTGTTCATAGTTTATTGATGTTTATCATGTATGTTTAGTTAGTTAGCCCCCTTCTTTCCCGCTTCTTTAATCCAACCCCAGTCGCACCCCGGCTTCTGCCGTCCCTCGGGATTTGGGGCTGTGACAGTAGGTATGTGGAATGGAGATGAAATGAGCGGACTTCGTCAATCTATCCACAATTACCCACACAACTATATTTCCTTTTCTCGATCTTGGCAAACCCGTCACGAAATCCATCGTGATACCATCCCACTTTCATTCTGGGACTGGTAGCAGTTGTAAGGGTCCATACAGTCTTTGGTGTAGAGACTTCACTTGTTGGAAAGCTAAACATCATTCAACATACATGGCCACGTCCTTTTTTAATCCTTCCCACCAAAACTGTTGCTTTAAGTCTTGGTACATCTTTGTACTGCCGGGATGGGCTGTATACGGGGTCTCATGAGCTTCACTCTTTATCTCATTTCTTAACTTCTCATCGTTGGGCACACAAATCCTTCCTTGATACAATAAGGCATTATCTCTCGACTCTGAAAAATCTTTTACTCCTTCATTTCTAATCTTCAACCTCAACTTCTCCAATTCTTCGTCTTTTCTTTGGCCTTCTATGATACGAGACCTCAAATCTGGCATTACTACAAAAGTAGCAATCACTTGCTCTACGGTCAGTGGAGATATAATTACTTCGATCCTCATTTTCCCAAATTCCTTGATCAATCTTGCTTCTTCACTTAGCAAAAATCCTAAGTCGGTTTCCTCTGAATTCTCCATCCTTCTTTTTTGGCTCAACGCGTCGGCTACAACATTAGCTTTACCGGGATGATAGGATATTTTGCAATCGTAATCTTTCACCAACTCGAGCCATCTCCTCTGTCTCATATTTAGCTCTTTTTGCTCGAAGAAATACTTCAAACTCTTGTGATCCGAAAAGATTTCATACTTGGCTGCATAAAGATAATGTCTCCAAATTTTTAAAGCATGCACTATGGCTGCTAGCTCTAAATCATGAGTCGGATACTTCTCTTCATGGGGTTTAAGTTGTCTTGAAGCATATGATATGACTCTTCCATATTGCATTAGGACACATCCTAATCCTTGAGCTGATGCATCGGTATAAATGATGTAGTCTTTTCCTGGTTCGGGAAGAGCTAATACTGGAGCTGAAGTTAATCTTGTTTTGAGCTCTTGGAAACTTCTCTCACATTCCTCCGTCCATTCAAACATTGATTCTTTCTTAACAAACTCGTCATCGGCTTCACGATCTTTGAAAATCCTTCTATGAATCTCCAATAGTAACCTGCTAAACCGAGGAAACTACGGATTTCATGAACTGACTTCAGTGATTTCCAATCTTGCACAGCTTTCACCTTTTCCATGTCAACTTTAATTCCTTCGGACGAAACAACGTGTCCTAAGAAATTCACTTCTTTCAGCCAAAATTCACACTTACTGAATTTGGCATACAACTTCTCTGATCTTAACTTCTCCAATACGATTCGCAGATGCTTCTCGTGTTCTTCTTCATTCCTTGAATACACCAATATGTCATCTATGAAGACAATCACAAATTTGTCCAAAATTCGTGAAAAACTCTATTCATCAAGTCCATGAATACTGCTGGAGCATTAGTCAATCCAAATGGCATTACTATGAATTCGTAATGTCCATATCTCATTCTGAAAGCGGTCTTAGGAACATTTTCTTGCTTGATCCTTAGTTGATGGTATCCGGATCTTAAGTCAATCTTGGAGAAAACACCGGCTCCTTTTAGCTGGTCAAACAAATCGTCTATCCTTGGTAAAGGATACTTGTTCTTGAGCGTAATCTTGTTAAGCTCTCGATAATCTATACACATTCTCAAACTTCCGTCCTTCTTCTTTACAAAAAGAATCGGGGCTCCCCAAGGCGAAACGCTTGGTCGGATAAAACCCAAATCTAACAGTTCTTGCAACTGGATCTTCAATTCTTGGAGTTCCTTTGGGGCCATTCTGTACGGAGCTTTTGATATTGGGTCTGATCCTGGTTCTAAATCAATCGTAAACTCCAATTGCCGGTCGGGAGGCAATCCTGGGAATACTTCTGGAAATACGTCTTTAAATTCTCGCACAATAGGCACGTCATCGACACTTAGCTCTTGGTTCTCATCTTTGTTCAAGTAAATTAGATACACCTTTGTACCTTTTTTTCTCATTAGCTTCTGTGCTTTCATAGCTGAAATTAGCGGCGTACTCTTTTTTGCTCTCTTCTCGACTCTGAAAACTACAGTCGGCTCCTTTCCAAGGGGTTGAAACAAAATCTGCCTCAGGTCGCATCAAATCATCGCAAAATTCTCGGTTAACCAATCCATTCATAGGATTATGTCTACATCCCACATTTGAATCAAATTTAGGGATTTCACTAGCAACGTACGGCTTCCGAATTCGAATTCTAAGTTCGAGCAAACACGCGAAATTAACGCAGATTTACCTAAAGGGGTTGCGACTCTAAGCACCTGGTTCGATTCTTCTACTTTCAAACCTAAATTTTCTACGCACGTGCTAGATATAAACAAATGCGAAGCACTGGTATCAAATAAAACGATAACAGGTATGCCGTTAAGCTTTTCCATACCTGCTAGGTTTCCTGGGTCTTTAGCTGACAGTTTTTGTTCGATTGCAAAGGCACTTTGGAAATGCGGCGTCTCCTGCTGAGAAGGTTGTTGCTTTGGCTGCTGTGGCTTGCGCTGATGCTGAAGAAACTTTTGCTATCGAGTTGCCTCAACTGCTTTCATCTGTGAAGGCTGAAACTGATTTGGTCTTCCGCCACTCATTCCTTGCTGCTTACTTGGGCACTGGTTCGAGAAATGACCGGGCTGACCATAAGTATAACATATAGTACTTCCAATTTTACAGATGCCTTGATGCATCCGTCCACACTTCGAAGAAGGGGGAAGTCCTTGAGGTCCTACAAGCATGTTGCTTCGATTAACCTGTGGGGCTCTCGCTTTCTGGATTTGCTGAGATTGCTGCTGTCCTTTTCCTTGCCAAGGCTTCTTACTTGGGTGGCCTCCACCACTCCATTTTCCCTTTCTCTTTCCATGTTGACCGAACTGAGACTGGGAGGTAGTTACGGTCGTCGTTGTTTGGCTTTGGAACTAAGGGTTCGCTGAGGAATGCGATCTTTTTTCTGGCTGCATAGCCAACTCCATGTCTAGGGCTCGGTTAAGGGCTTTGGCGTAGGTCAGACCACTTTAACTAGCGAGAACTACTTAAATATCTTGCCTCAATCCTGCTTGGAACATCTCACACATTTTCTCGTTGGTATCTTGGCGAAGAAAGAGTTCTTCTACACGACGTTCATTTGGAGGGGACGGGGTAGGGTCTCGTTGTCCCTCTTCCTCATCTCAAACATTTCTAACGTTTCTTTGTCTTGGCGGCATTCTAAAGAAATGCAAAAAGAAAATTTTTAAGCCACTTGAAAAGAATGAATTATCTCACTCGAAACCTTTCTCGATTCTGAAAATGTTTCCCTTTTTCAAGAGGAATATGATTCTCGATCAGTACTTATCAAACAGATTCAATTTAATAATTGCTGCAAAATTATTCAATCATCTCAAATTCACATATCTCAAACAATTCAATTCTCAATTCAAAAATAATCAATCATCATAAAGAAGAACAGACATTCATATCATCATCATACATATATATTCTCAAAACAAATATTTCTCAACATCCAATCACAATCATAATCTCAAGCATCATCACATCAATATCCACATATGTCTCGTCACTTGCTCTTGTCTCAAACAAAATTTTGGAATCTCGAATTCTCGGGTTAATTTAATTTCTTGGAGACTCAAAGTTGATTTTAACGGCCTAATGACTCTTCTTTCATATCACCCGTCGATGGCCTCTTTGGAGGACTTACAACAAAATAAAGGATTAAACATTTACATCGGAAAATTTCCCATACGTCGACACGATGGTCTACAACTCAAATCGAACTACACGAGCTATCACTTCGCGTTCGATTATACTAGCTAACCAAACCTCAAGTCATAAATATTTACATCACTGCTGGAAAGGTAAAAAGAGTTTAACTCTTAGACATAAAAGATAAATATTGTTCGAATTTCTCCACAGCTTGCTTGAACTGATTCTAAACATTAGAATCACCCTCACTCAGGCCGTCATCATCGTACTGTTCTTCGTTAGGGTACTCCTCTGGGTTCTCTTCCTCCTTGGGATCCTCTTCGGGATCCTCTTCCTCTTCCTCTTCTGCGCCGTCATTTATGATGTTGAAACGCTCGTGTTCGGCTGCCCTCATTTCCTCTTCATAGTCATGAAAGGTGTAGTTGATCGCTTCCCAAGGATTCGTCATATCTCCTGTATCCTCGTCTTCAAAACGAGCATTGACGTCCTCTAACTCTGACTCGACCCATGGAGGTATCTCGGGATTATCCTTGTTGCGGCGAAGGTAGGATGCCACATCGGCTGAAGTGCCATACTCTGACTCATGTTCGTCACCAGGCCTCACTACAGGGGTAGAAGCAAATGTGTATGGAGCAGGGAAATAATCGTTCGGCAGAGCTTGGAGATAATCGCTTCCCACGGTAGTTGCGGCTGTTGAATTCTTGTCATACTCATCGTCATTGCCATCGTCGGAACGGGCTGGCCTAGAGGGCTCGGCTACGGGCTGAACTGGAGAATAAGTTTGGTTACGATGCATATATTCTGCAAACTGATCATTCAATGGCGGCAAGGCTCCGTTAGGATCGTGAAAACTGTTCGACTGCTGGGCTGTCGAACTAGATGAGGCAAAAGGATCATAGGCTCGAATGGGGAGTACACCACCCGAATATGGGTAGTCCTGGTATGCAGCTTGAGGCTCTGGCTCAACACGAGGCGGTGAAGGGACACGGGGAGGAACAGGGCCATCTTGGAGCACAGACGGGGGACTGTGAACAAAACCATTTGGCTCGGCAGGGAGGTCATCATCATAAGGGGCTGGAGGCCATTCACCGTACTGCATATACTGTCCGGAAATAGTGGAGATGAACGCATTATAGTCACCATACAGATAGCCATCAAGGTAGCGATGTCCGAGAAATTGGGGCACTAGCGAAGCTGCCCAATCTCGCCACTCACGGGGCAAAGCCTGAATCAAGTGTGTCATTCCATCCAACGGTCCTATGTCCATATACTGAACTTTTTCCCAGATCTTATGGTATTGGGCTAAGAATTCTGCAAGAGTCTCAGAGTTCATTTTTCTCACATGCAGGTATTCCTGCATCCACTTACGGTCGGCCATCCTATACGAATTTTAAACAAGTTAAGCACACTAAAACAATTAAACGAGCATGCTAGAATTTCCAACCACCACATACTCATTCTTGCTTTCCATAGGGGTATTATCGCTCAGGGTACTTGGCAATTCCATTTCATGTAACCGTTTGCACAAACGTTCCATCCTTTTCAATTTTCCACACAAAAACGTATTAGGGAAGGCATTTTAAAGCAATCTAGTTATTCAATCTACTTATAAAGCTTTTATCTCTAGACAAGCGCAAATAATAAACTCGATAACTCAATAATTATTTTAAACTTGAAAGCTTTTGAAAATAAAGCGTACCTGGTTGCCGGATGAATGGGGGACTGCTTGGTGTTTTACTGACTCAAATAGGTCTAGGAAATAAACTCAACTCAACTCAAATAAGGGATTCATGCTCGGGGAAAACAAGGGAATATTGACTGAAAGCGATAACAAATAAAAATATGCTTCCAATTCACAACTAAAACATCAAACGAGCATGGATAATTTACATACCAAGTTCAAACAGAATAAGGATATCAAGTTCACAAGAAACGAGAATCAACAAAAACCATAAATTGTATGGAGCACATCGCTCGTAATCAACAGAATATCAAAGTATTGGTTCAAAAACATATAAACAGACATCATTATCATAGCATTGCAGTGGAAACCTCGACTCGGTCCGAACAACTACATGTATAATGACATGTAATTGCCAGTCAACTTTCGACTCAAAGAAAACACACCACACCACCAAGCCGCCCTTGCCATCCACATCCCGCTAACCTGCACGTTTAGAAATACATGCAGGGCTGAGTACTTCGTACTCAGTGAACATATGCCAAAATATTTGAAAACCTGCTCTTAGAGCTATACAATTGAGCTTGCGTTGCCGAAGCATCAGAAGTATTTATGCAGTTAAAAATGTTTACTTGTGAATGCAAAAACATTTTCTTTTCTGAATAGACTGTGCAGTCAAAACATAATATATGCTCAACAAAGGCATGTATCATCTACCACTTTAACTCTGTGCCGAGAAGTAGGCCTCCTTCTCAAACACCGTGACCGGCTAAACCGAAGTAAAGCTCACAGCCACCTCAAACCATTCAAATACCACAAGTAGGTTCCTGTCTTTCACAAGGCATTCATATCTTAAGCAGATGATAAAGCATACCAAAACTCATGTAAAAACGGCAAGTCAATCGAACTTCAAAACTCACATAACAATACTCAATAATCATAATAGCATTCATCGGAGATTTTGGTTTTAGAAAAGCCCACCTGACTTCCGAAGACTAGCTAGGCGGCTTACTTTTGACTGTCCTTGCTACTTGTCCGTCCTGCTCGGTCCTTCACAATTTGAGATCGATAAACGAATAAGACTCGACGCGAAAGACGTAAAGTAGATTTTGGCTTCGATAGAAGGACTTCTACTTGAGTCGTCTCTTTCTTCCTTTATCTTTTCTAAATCAATTTCCTTTCTCGATTTTCTCGTTCTCGACTCGTCGACTCTACTCGGTTACTAATTACTTCGTCTCACATTCTCGTTTCTAAATTACTTCTACTTAGCACTTCTCACTAGTTAAGAAGATATTACTTTTCTCAACTACATCACCCAAAATTGTTTTTATTTGAATACTCGATTCGACTAACGTCATTCAAATTAATTACGTTGCATATATAAGCATTCTCAACAATTTGAATGATTGATTTCATAAGGCATAATCATTTATTCAATCACATAAGTTCATTTAAGCATAACAACTTAACATAGAAATTCGATCAAACACACAATCTCGACATGATTCATATTTCAACTCAATTAACAATTACTTAATATTGCTCGACTCTTGTTTTAGAAAATGCTAACTTCAATCTTATAAAATAGATTCTCGTTTTTCAAATAAAGCAATTAAAATTTCAAGTAATAAGAATTTAAAACTCAAATTATCATTTAATATTTCTCGACTCAATATACGACATCATTTCCAACATACGTCGTCATTCCTTAATTTCATCTACGTGCTCGTATACGTGCTATTATTTATTCTATTACTATAATTTCTCTTTTATTATTCTCCATTAAACTCTTATTTAATCGAAATTCGTTTTCTATTTAAAACTCAACTCGATTTATTATTCTCACACTCTATTATTTCTTATTTTATTAAGAAATTCTTTTTAGATTATTTAATTCTAACTCTATTATTTATTATTATTTCTTGTTGTTTCTCGTTCAATCGAACGGCTTAACCTCGACTACTCGTCTCAAATTTTATACTCGATTTCTCATTCCATTCCTTTAACTCTAACTCGTCTTTTATTTTACAACTATCATCTCTTTTAATTCTCTATTATTTATTTTACTCAATTTTTTCCTTCTAACTCTAATTATTTATCAAAGAACTATTTTTCTTTATTTTTCTCAATTTAATAACTCATTATTAATTTAATAATTTTTCTCTTTAATTTCTATTTAATTTTATTTACTCTATTTTCGAATTATTTTATTAATTTAATAATTTGTCACAGCCCCAAATCCCGAAGGATGGCAGAAGCCGGGGTGCGACTGGGATTGGATTAAAGAAGCGGGGAAGAAAGGAAACACATACATGAACATACATAAAAGACATCATTATTTCTATGAATAAGACCTTGATATATATATATATATAAAGGAAGAAAGAAGAGTTTGATCTGTAAGATCACTCGACAAGGTTTTACAAACAAGGAAACCTATGTTATAAACAGAACAGAATCTAAAAGAGATAATCATTTACAATAAAGCATCTAGAGTTTGGCAGCGGAAACATGAGCTATCGTACTAAGAACATAGGTCTTCTCTGACTCAAAACAATCTCAGCTCCTAACTCTACTCATAGCTCATCTCATAACTCAACTCCTAACTCAACTCATAACTCGATTCATGGCTCAACTCATAGCTCAACTCACAGCTCCTAACTCAACCTTCCACCGCTGCCGTCGCTTCAACCTGCACATTTAGAAATATATGCAGGGCTAAGTACGAGAGTACTTAGTGGGCACATTGCCGAAAACATAATCATAGGTATTGATAAACAGGCAGCTCATTTTATAGCGCATCGGGATTTTCATTTAAAAGAGCCCGTGCCTATTAAACATTTTCGTTCATAATACTTTAGCCAAAGATTTTTCATAGATGTTACGTTCAAAATCTTGACCAGACATTATCACCGTGACTGGTTACCCCTCAATAGGATACCACATACACCACATGCTACAGTGCACTAACTCTGGAAAGCACCTAATTGACTAACTCAGAGCCGATCGTTAGTTAACCCCTTTTGATTAACTCAAAATTCTGGAAAGCGCGACGGCTAACTCAGAAGTGGTACAAGAGAACTCACATAAACATAAAACATTTTATTTATGCCTGATATCACTTTTGAAAATGCATTATCAAAGCTCATAAAGCTCACTTTTGAGTTGTGGAAAAACCCACATTTTGTATGATATAGATAAAAGCCCACCTCGAAGATTACAGAACTAAATAACGAAATTCCTTCCTTTAGCCTTGTGTCCTTTCTCTGAGCTGACCTCCTCCTTCATCGTGAAATAATCATACGTTGGTAAGTCGTCGAAATGATATAAGAAAACGGAAATCGAAATCAAATTCGATTTAGTCTTTTATGGTTTTTTTCAAACTTTTAGGCATTTGCACGCTTATCTAACTCTTTTACTAATTCGAAAACGAGATACGAGCTCATCTCGTATAGCATTCATAAGCTCGGTACTTGACACTGAGGTCAGTAAGAAAAAGTCATTCATTAACTCATAATGACTTTAAAGATCAAAAGAAACTAAGTTGAGAAGAAAACAACTTAGGAAATTTAGGTTTAGAAGCTCACTACACAGAACAGAGGTTCTGGGGACTGCTCAGAACAGAGCATTTGGAAACAGGGGAAAAGCCCTGTACCGTGAGATAGCCTTGGAAGTTTAGTTTATTCTCCAATTTACGGATTTCAATTCTGATAAACGAGCTAAGAGATATAGCAGTTTCCGTGAAGGGTCGCAAAACTGTCGAGGTTAACCCTAATTGCTCGATAGAATCGACGTATGACTTCCTAGGTTCGTTCTAAGTTATTGAACCTACATTCTTATGAAAATATCACATCAAGGAAGTCAACACGTACCCTCGTACGTGAAGAACTCCTTTCCATTTCCCGTTTATAAACACGACGTTTAAAACCTCGTCGTTTCAACTAACCAATTACTATACCAATCAAGTTATCAATTTAAATCCTAACTTCTCGATTATAATTAAAACTCGACACTTCATAACTTGGATTAATACGCCGCCAACTACAAAGTTGTTCTCCTATCATTAGCGATCAATAATATCCAATTAGAATCCTCAATCGCCGTTTCTATCATTAATTACGTTCATTTGATCGTCTCTTATAAAATTTCCAAAGTTATCGGAATTCGTTCAAATTCTATATTATAAATCCTCATCTATCGAGAATCATTACTACGTATGTCACAACATCAAATCATTTACCATACTCGGTTAAATTCCAATTCTTTGTCTCTTACGTTCTACAAAATAAGTTTAGAATAATTCCAATTAATTCCCATCATCATCTAATATCATTAGAAGCATTAATCCATCATTATATTATCAACTAAATCAAGCTACAATCAAACCCTTATTCCTACTAATTTTCGGTAGTAGCATAATAATTTAAGGGGTGATTTTCCCATCAATTAGCTCCATTAATTCATTTATCAACCTACTACAACATATATTAACCAAAGATCAATACTACTACAACATTAATCAAGAAAATCAAGTGAAACCCTAGCCCTAATTTTCGGTCATCATCAATTACATAGGGGAATCCATTTATTTTTGCATCAATCCTCAATTAAGCATCCCCTAAGCTCAATTATACATTCAATTTTAAGAATTAAACATCCTATCCTAAAATCCCTAAAATCGGTTCATCCTAGAAAATTAGGGTTCTTGAATACCTTTAAATTTTAACCATAGAATTCAATCCCTAATACTTCTAATTGCATGAATTAAACAATATAACATCTACAACATAATCCCCCAATTTCGGTCCTAATGAAAATTAAAGAATCATAATTTTAAATGGATAGATTAGAAGAGGAGATGTATACCTTGTGTTTTAATTAAAGAAGTAGATGAAATTGATGAAGGATGAATGACTTGTTGAAGAATCCTTGCAAGAACTATGCTTCAATGGAGGTTTTGGAAAACAAAAATGAAGTGGAGGATGATGATGGTGAATGGCGATAATGGAGAGTGGAGAAGGAGGTGAATTTGGCTAATTAACTAAGTTATAAAATCCTACAACTAATAGGTGGCCATTAAAGAATAAAAATAAAATACTAATGGAACCATGAGATATTAAGTAATAATAATATAAAAAGAAATATCCTAATGTTGTATATGTGTGTATGTCGACCATAAGAGGGATTTTTATCCCAAATACTGCATTTTCCGGCTCGTTACGACGTTATGACAATCGAGAAATAATAAAACGTGTTCGGCACGTTTCCGTCAAATTTCGATTTGACCAATAAATCCGGAATAATTAATATACTTAAGAAGTATATTTTAAACTTTAAAAATCTAAAAAAAAAATTGGGACATCACAGTCCGGAAATTAGTTTTCGTACGCAAAAACCCCAATACGGTAGTCATTTAATTGACTTCCGTAATTTATTTTTGGAAACGGATTTCACCGTCGATCTTAGAATTCAAATTCATGAACTTAGGCGTGCAAAGCCGTAATTATTAATTACTTTTATTTTTAATGACAGTAAGGATTTTCCGGGGTATTACATCCTACCCCTCTTACCAAAAATTTCGTCCCGAAATTTGCATACCTTCTTCGAAAAGGTAAGGGTACTTCTCCTTCATCTTCTCCTCGAGCTCCCACGTGGCTTCCTCCTGCCCGTGGTGATTCCATTACACTTTCACTAATGGTCTCGATTTGGTTCGTAATTTCTGAATTTTCTTATCCATAATCGATATCGGCCTCTTATCATAGCTCAAATCAGATTCAAGAACCACGTCTTGCTGACTGATTATATGCTTAGGGTCATAGACGTATTTTCTCAACTGAGAAACGTGAAACACGTTATGGACACTTTCTAGACTTGGCGGTAAGGCCAATCTATAGGCAACGGTTCCTATTCTCTCGAGAATCTCATAGGGTCCTATGAACCTTGGTCTCAACTTACCCTTAACACCAAATCGAATGATTCCTTTCAAAAGTGAAAATCTTAAGAAAAACTTTATCTCCTATTTCAAACTTAAGATCCTTATGACGTTTGTTGTCATAAGATTTTTGTCGGCTCTGGGCCTCTTTCATTCTCACACGAATTTGCCGAACGATCTCGATCATTTCATTGATTGCGTCTGGTCCTAAGTTCTTTTGTTCACCCACTTCATCCCAATAAAGTGGTGACTTGCATTTTCGCCCATATAAAGCCTCATATGGCGCCATTCCTATCGTCGCCTGATAGCTGTTATTATACGCAAATTCAACCAAAAGTAGAATATCTTCCCAAATCGCGCCTCGATCTAATACTACCGTTCTCAGCATATCGACGAGTATTTGAATCGTCCTCTCAGACTGTCCATCCGTCTGAGGGTGAAAAGTTGTACTGAAGTTAAGCTCCGTTCCTAACTCTCTCTGCATTGTGAACCAAAATCTCGATGTGAACTTGGCATCTCTATCGGACGTAATCGATTTTCGGTACTCCATGTAAACGTACAATTTCACGGACATATAGCTGCGCCAATCTTTCTGATCCATAGGTGGTTTTAATCGGTAAAAAAAGTGAGCCGATTTTGTGAGCCTATCGATAATCACCCATATGGCATTATTTCCTCTTCTCGAGTTAGGCAAGCCTGTCACAAAATCCATAGCTATGCCTTCCCATTTCCATTCTGGGACATCCAATGGCTGTAACAGTCCATATGGTCTTCTGTGTAAAGCCTTAACTTGCTGTCAAGCTAAACATCTCTCTACGAACGAGGCAACGTCTCGTTTTAGTCCATTCAACCAAAAATTCCTCTTTAGGTCCTGATACATCTTTGTACTCCCTGGATGTGCTGTATAAGGGGTATTATGAGCTTCACTCATAATATCGTTCTTTAACTATTTGTCCTCGTCAGGGATACAAAGTCTGCCCTCGAATAATATCGCATTATCTGGCGCTTCGGAATAACCCTCTGGTTTATCCGTCCTGATATTCAGTTGGAGTTTCTCTATCTACTTGTCCTTTCTCTGGGCATTTATGATTCTTTCCCTCAAGTCTGGTGTAGCTACTAGTGTCGCTATCTGAGCTGTTATGGTAGCTGGTGTATCAAGCACTTCTATATTCATCCTCTCACATTCTCGCATAAGTGCTTCCTCCTCGACACAAAGACATCCTAACTTGCCTGAAGACTTGCGACTTAACGCATCTGCTACTACATTTTCCTTTCCGAGATGGTAATTTATCTCACAATCATAGTCCTTTACTAGTTCGAGCCATCTCTTTTGTCTCATATTCAGTTCTTTCTGCTTGAAAAAAGTACTTCAGACTCTTATGATCTGTGAAGATCTCAACCCTTACACCATAAAGATGATGTCTCCAAATTTTTAACGCATGCACTACGGCTGCAAGTTCTAGGTCGTGGGTTGGATACTCAACTTCATGAGGTCAAAGTTGTCGTGAAGCATAAGCTATCACTTTTCCATCCTGCATTAATACACATCCTAATCCGTTCTACGAGGCATCGGTGTAAACCACATATTCCTTGTTCGCTTCTGGAAGAGCTAATACTTATGTTGTGCTTAATTTCTCCTTGAGAGTTTGAAAGCTCTCCTCACACTCGTCTGTCCATAAGAATTTGTTTTCCTTTCGTAGCAATTGAGTCATAAGCCTAGCTATGGTAGAAATTCCTTCAATGAATCTTCTGTAGTAGCCAGCTAAACCTAAGAAACTTCTGATCTCATTGGGAGTCGTAGGTGACTTCCAGCTACGTACTGCCTCTATCTTGGCAGGATCCACCTTAATACCTTCTGCTGATACAATGTGTCCAAGGAACATCACTTCTTTTAGCCAAAATTCGCATTTACTGAGTTTGGCGTAGAGTTTCTCAGCTCTTAGTGTTTCTAACACTATTCTCAGATGTTCCTCATGTTCTTTCTCATTCTTGGAATAAATGAGAATATCATCGATGAATACTAAGACGTATTTGTCTAAGTACGAGTGGAAAACTCTATTCATGAGATCCATGAATATTGCAGGGGCATTGGTCAAACCCAATGGCATAACTAAGAATTCGTAGTGGCCATATCTGGTTCGAAAGGCAGTTTTAGGTACATCCTCGGGTTTAATTTTCAACTGATGGTACCCAGATCTCAAATCTATTTTCAAGAAGACTCCTGCTCCTGTTAGCTGATCGAAAAGATCCTCTATCCTCGGCAAAGGATATTTGTTTTTGAGGGTGATCTTGTTCAGCTCTCGATAATCTATGCACACCCTCATTGTGCCATCCTTCTTTCTAACAAAAAAACACTCATGCTCCCCAAGGTGAGACACTTGGTCTGATGAAACCAAGGTCTAACAACTCCTGTAATTGGATTTTGAGTTCTTCTAACTCCTTCGGCGCAAGCCCATATAGAATGGCGTTTATTGGTAGATAATCAATCCATCCCATGGATTTGATCTACGTCGAACATTTAACCACGTTCTGATGGTTTGCTATGATCTTAAAAAGACCCTAAATTAAATTTTACGTTGAAGTGTAACTAAGGAAGTAACGTTGATCTCTCCTAAGCGTAGTTATCTCCATTTCATGATTATCGCACTATAGTTCTACTCCTAAAATGTCAACATGTGTTAACATTAATCGCATATGAAAACTCTGGTATGAATCACAACTATACGGATATTCTAAAAAGTTCGTCCAACATTTGCCTAATTTCCTTTGCCATTAATATGTTCCTCTCACTAGATCGCGAATGCCCTATCGTTCTGTTGCTATTGGGCGTGCTGTTGAAACTATTGCTGCGTCGTCTGTGGCTACGGCTGTGCCCGAATGGCCCTCAAAGGCACTGCCTGCACTGGGTTCAGGCAATCCTTTTTCATGTGGCCCTTCTGTCCGCAGTTGAAGCAATTGTAGGTGCCTATCCGACAAACACCATAATGCGCTCTGTTGCATTTGGGGCAAACAGGAACAGTAACCCTCCCTGGATTATTCGCTCCCTGATTCAAATTTCTCTGTTGCCCCTGTGGTTGGTTCGGCAGGTTGTTACCTCTCCCTGGTCCGGTTTGTCGGTTTCCCTGTATGTACAACCCCGACTGGTTGTTTTCCTGCCACTGTCGTTTGTTATTGTTCTGATTCGGGTAGCCCTGCTGGTTTCCTCTCCTCTGGTTTCCCTGGTTGAAATTCTGGTTGTAGCCACTGCTACTTCCTCCATCCCATTTTTTTTCCCCTGGAAATTGCTATTATTGTTGTAATAGCCTCGGTTCTGGGTTTGGGTTGGTGCTGGGGTGGTTGTTAAAGTTTTCCTCTCATCAGGCACAACTGCCTCCATTTTCAAAGCTCTCCCTAATGTATCCGTATAGCTCAGTCCTCCGTGACTGGCTAGAGTGATTCCTAATTCATGTCTCAGTCCCTCCTGAAATTTTGTCGATATCTTTTCCTTGGTGTCGACCTGTGTAGGCGCATACCTTGATAGTTCACAAAATTTTGCATCATATTCTGTTACGGTCATTTTTCCCTACCTCAGGTTGTAAAACTCAGCCTCCTTCTGAGCCCTATATGTTTTCGGTACATACTTGTCAAACAGAATTTCCTTGAATTCCTCCCATGTAAATCGAGCTAAGTGATCTGCAGATATCACTTTCTGTCGTGCCTCCCACCAGTAATCCGCTGGTCCAGATAATTGGAAAGCTACACAAGCTAGTCGCTCCTCATCGGTACATCTGAGGAGTTTGAAGATTTTCTCGGTGGCTCGCACACATAGCTCAGCATCGCTAGGGTTGCCCTCTCCAGTGAACATAGGGGGGTTACGTTTGAGGAAAAGCTCCTCAATATCCCTTCATGGTGGTGGTGGAGGTGGTGATGAAGGTGATGGTGGTGGTGGAGTTTTATTATGTTCCTGCTCCCACTCATTCTGCGGTTGACGTCTCCCACGTCCTCTCGGTCTACCTGGTCCTTGACCCCTTCTGGCGTTAACATTTCTCGACGGCATTTTCCTAAAACTAAGGAAAACAGAAATTCTCGTTAGCTCTCTCATTCAAACCCTCGTTTACTCACTAATTCTTTTTCCCAACCTAACAAGCTCACGAAAAAGAGAATATAACAAGCTCGCGGAAAAGAGAAAATACATTAACCTCATTACTAGCTCGTTAGACCTTTTAACTCTCAAGGGTAAGCTCCACTCTCGTTACAAGAGTTCATTTAGCATTTTTGTTTTCATTTCACATTTTACAAGATTTTCTCGTGGTCAAAAGCCCACTCATGGGTTATAATTATATATACGCATATATATATATATATATATATATATATATATACATCAAAAAAAAAATTTGTTGTTGCCTTCAACAGGAACTTATAGAAGAAAACTAGACTTCTACGAGTCTAAGCTAAGCTAACTGTCGATCTGAGTACAGGAGTAATGCATCCAGTACCACTGGGAGTACTATAACGGAAACGATCCAAAAATTTCATGTCCGTAAACTAGTTACTGATCCGGCTATGTACATCACAAAAAATGACTACTACAGCTAATACAACTATGCGTCTCTAACGCTCTGCTCAGCAAGCTGCTGTCGAGTCCACACTGCCCTCCGCAGCCTCAAACTCCTTTGGGTCTAACTCTGGATCCATCTCTGGATCCTCATCCGAATCCTCGTCCGGATCCATCTCCAGATCCTCGTCCTCTGACTCTGAGCCAAAGACGAGTTGTAGTGCCTCGTCGACTCTCTCTGCAGTGTCGTCAGTGTGGGTAAATGGTAGCGGGGCTGGTACCTCAGAAACTGTCCTCCCTGAGTAGGACACCAAGTAGTCACAGATGGGCTCTATCGCACGCTTCTTCAGGGGAAGGAGGTGCTCTGGAATGGAACTGAACTCGAACTCCTCTCTGGATCGGACCCTGGACGGCCCTGCCTCCATCTGATCTCTAACTCTATCCCACTTCGTGCAGATCTCCTCAAGTGGTATAGGTGGAGTGGGTAACTCTAGCAAGGCAGCAAGCTCTGAGTCTGGCTCTGAACGCCATGGTTCCGTCTCCAACGGTCCTCGAACTCTGACACAAACCTCAGGTATAAATGGTGAAGATAGTCCTAACAAAGCGGCTGTCTCTGCATCAACCTCTACCAACCCTGGCCCCCGATCAACTCCTCAACTTGTGTACGAACTGGTGGCAACTCTGGTGTAGCTACAGGCTCCTCGTCAGCCTCTGAGTACTCTGTCTTTGACTCTAAGTCTGACTCCTCCTCGGGTACAAAGTCCGGCGGAATCTCCAACAAAGCAGCAAACTCTGGGTCTAAGTCTGAAGACTCTGACTCTGGCTCGTCCTCTACTGGAAAGTGTCGAAGGGGATACGTCTCAAAAGGAACTGCAATCATGAACCTGCTCTCAAAGAACCTCCTATGAATAGCCAAAGCAAATCCATTGTAGTTACCCACCGGCTCTGGATTGTCGCCGAACAATCCTAAATAGAACCAAGCTGTGTTGTTTGCCCAAGCAATCCACTCGTCAGGTAGTATAGTAGTCAGGTCGGCTATAGCCCGACTCTTCGAAATATAAGGTCGTACTGTATCATATACTGCCGAGAAGTTGCTCACAATCATCTCTATATCCTCCATACCTAAATCTGGCTCATAAGCATGGTACTCGTCCTGCAAAATCTCTTCTTGGGTATGCTGTGGTAAGGGTATGCTTTTCCGAGCTGTAACACGTCTCCTAGCCATCCTTGAACTTTTAAGGAAACACGGATCAGTAACAGGTAAGGATAATAACTTATCTTATGAAAAATATTAAATTACAAAAGAATATTCCTTATTCAATTTGTAACATCATCATACTTAACGACCGCTTATCTCAACAAATAGCAATTCACAGAAATTGCACGCAAAACAATATATAGAAATAAAATTTCAAGATTTTATTCACATTTCCTATCTCATTATCATTAATACTTGTTCGCGTTATTTCAAGCTCGAGGGAAATTTTATTAACAAATCTTTATTCATCACACGAAGTTCGAATTTCTCAACTTTGGATTTTGCACATTTTTCCTCGAAGGAAAAACCCTCAATGATTAGCATTCATTAAAACAAAGTACGTCTACTTTGTTCATGTTACTTATTCAAAAATAACATTCATTTACAAAAGACTTTGTCGTTCACGTCACTTGATGCTCGCACTCGTCGCATTCTTCGTTTAATTACGAAGTAGGAAATGAATTCCATAAGAAAAAGGAATAATAGTTAATAGATAACTCTTAGAACCCAAGTTCTAATCATCATTGAAACCGATCGATCGATGGAAAAATTAATCAAGCTTTGTGCTTGATTCTTAATAATAAAGCATATCTCTTCTCAAAGTTCATACAAAGCAAACTCCACTAAAAAACGACAGAATGAGACGACACAAAATGACACAAAACGGAACGACATCGTTTCATGTTACTTATACATAAGTAACATTCGTCTCTTTAAACCACCTATACCTTACTGAAAAGGTTGTGCTCGCGGGGCATAAAACCCATATTGCTGAGTTTCTTATTATGTGGGTTGATCAAGTCCACATAACAGTCTCTCAATCATATGGAACTTCTGTCCCGTTATATCATTCATTAAATTTTCTCAAAGGAAATTATTATCGGCTCCTAAGTATAAAAACAAGATTCGTCTCTGCTGAGTCTTGTTCATGTCACTACACGCACGTGACATTCATCTGAAAAAGTCGTTCTCGTTTCATGATCTCCTTTCGAAATCATATGGAATCAAAGCTCTTAATAGTCAATGTTCTCAAGGAATCGGGAAGTCCTTAGAACAATAGTCTACGTTCTCAGGGAACCAGGAAAAATCCCTAGATTCACTCTAGATTCTCGTGCAAACATATTTTGCAAAATAAAGAAAATTATTGCGCAGATAATTTCACATAAGATAGTACTTGTACTATCACATAATCACATAACAAGCAAGGTATAGTTATATACTTGCAAAACAATCATTAGCTCAAATACTCATTCCAAAAATTTTCATAAAATGGAACCATGTTCCTTTAAGCTCATTTCTTTCTTACCATTGAGTCGACGTAGCGGGAGGTTGAGTTGTCGTCTACACTCTCTATCTCAGTGTCACGACTTAATTGTACTCTGAAAAGAGACTCGGATATAGAGTATATACAAATACTCTATCATACTTCTCGAAAGAAGACTAAGGTATAGAGTATGAACGAATACTCTATCTAACTATTCTGAAAGAAGACTTGGATACACACTCTGTGGTATCACTAGAAAGAATGACTCATACTAGAAGAATGACTCATGACCAGAGCAGGAACCACTCTGATACCACTCTGTCACAACCCCAAATCCCGAAGGATGGCAGAAGCCGGGGTGCGACTGGGATTGAAGTAAAGAAGAGGGGAAGAAAGGGAACACATACATGAACATACATAAAAGACATCATTATTTCTATGAACAAGACCTTGATATATATATATAAAGGAAGAAAGAAGAGTTTGATCTGTAAGATCACTCGACAAGGTTTTACAAAAGAAACCTATGTTATAAACAGAACATAATCTAAAAGAGATAATCATTTACAATAAAGCATCGAGAGTTTGGCAGCGGAAACATGAGCTATTATACTAAGAACATAGGTCTTCTCTGACTCAAAACGATCTCAGCTCCTAACTCAACTCATAGCTCATCTCATAACTCAACTCCTAACTCAACTCATAACTCGATTCATGGCTCAACTCATAGCTCAACTCACAGCTCCTAACTCAACCTTCCACCGCTGCCGTCGCTTCAACCTGCACATTTAGAAATATATGCAGGGCTAAGTACGAGAGTACTTAGTGGGCACATTGCCGAAAACATAATCAAGGGTATTGATAAACAGGCAGCTCATTTTATAGCGCATCGTGATTTTCATTTAAAAGAGCCCGTGCCTATTAAACATTTTCGTTCATAATACTTTGGCCAAAGATTTTTCATAGATGTTACGTTCAAAATCTTGACCAGTCATTATCACCTTGGCTGGTTACCCCTCAACAGGATACCACATACAGCACAGGCTACAGTGCACTAACTCTGGAAAGCACCTAATTGACTAACTCAGAGCTGATCGTTAGTTAACCCCTTTTGATTAACTCAAAATTCTGGAAAGCTCGACGGCTAACTCAGAAGTGGTACAAGAGAACTCACATAAACATAAAACATTTTATTTATGCCTGATATCACTTTTGAAAATGCAGTTATCAAAGCTCATAAAGCTCACTTTTGAGTTGTGGAAAAACCCTCATTTTGTTTGATATAGATAAAAGCCCACCTCGAAGATTACAGAACTAAATAACGAAATTCCTTCCTTTAGCCTTCTGTCCTTTCTCTGAGCTGACTTCCTCATTCATCGTGAAATAATCATACGTTGGTAAGTCGTCGAAATGATATAAGAAAACGGAAATCGAAATCAAATTCGATTTAGTCTTTTATGGTTTTTTTCAAACTTTTAGGCATTTGCATGCTTATCTAACTCTTTTACTAATTCGAAAACGAGATACGAGCTCATCTCGTATAGCATTCATAAGCTCGGTACTTGACACTGAGGTCAGTAAGAAAAAGTCATTCATTAACTCATAATGACTTTAAAGATCAAAAGAAACTAAGTTGAGAAGAAAACAACTTAGGAAATTTAGGTTTAGAAGCTCACTGCACAGAATAGAGGTTCTGGGGACTTCTCAGAACAGAGGATTTGTAAACAGGGGAAAAACCCTGTACCGTGAGATAGCCTTGGAAGTCTAGTTTACTCTCCAATTTACGGATCTCAATTCCTGTTGGGAAATTTATTAGTATAAGTTTTGATGAATTCCAAAACCGACTGACCCCAACCGAGTAGATGTTGCCAGAACCTAATGTTAGTTTAGGCTCGCTGTTTGAGCAAAGTTAAGATTTTATCTTTACAGGTCTCCAGCTGAAGAAGGCAACAAGGCGTCACTCAAACAGAACAGCAGTTGTGAAGAAGGACAACTGAGAGTTCATATGATCAGATGGAAACAAGGGGAAGTCTTCAGAACATCAGTTGTGAAGGAAACCAACTGAGCGTTCATCAGATGAGAAACAGTTGAAAGGAAGAAAACATCAGATGAAAAGGAAAGTCATCTGAGGGTTCAAACCCAACTGAGTAAATACAAGGAAGACAACTGAGTGTTCAGTTTCAGAACCTCAGTTGTAGAACTCGAACAAGAAGATCAACTGCTTGAAGTTCAAAGTCCGCTGAGAGTCCAATAGTTCAGAACATCAGCTGAAGACCACTCAGATGAAGATCAAGACTTTCAACCGACGAACCGAGGTTGACTGTCAGAAAGGTTAAGATTTGAATTTCAAAAGGAAGTCACATGAGGGTTTGACCGTACAGTCATTACCCCATCTAGCCCAACACAAGGCTGTCTCAGATGGAAAGCAGAAGAGCACAGATGCCATATCGAGAAAGTCTGCAGAGATGAGAGACAAGCCATCGCTATCAACCGATCAGAGATCAACTGCTCCTCCAACGGCTAGTTGATTCTCTCCGCCTATAAATAGAGGCATTCTCTCATTCGAAAGATATAGAAGACACACGAGACAGACTGAAGCAAGAGAGAAAAGTTCAATCACAAGCGAAAGAAAAATCTTCTAAACTCCTATTCTAAGAACATCAGCAGCTGAGAGTTCAAGAGTGATAGAACATTAGTAGCTGAGGGTTCATAGAGTGAAAATCTGTCTTAGATCTTAATTTGAGTGTTTATTCGTTCAAGCCTTAGATCCAGCTCTCATTCGTGATCGAGCTGTAGTTGGAAATCCCACCCTATCTCACACCCTAAAAAGTGTGCTAGGACCTTACTCTTCCTGTAATTGAATAGTCAGGTCGTCAAGTACCCGCAAACTTGACATAGGCTGTTTAGTGCCCGGAAACTAAACTGTAAGGTCGATAAGTACCCGCAAACTTATCCTTAACGGTTGCTCAGCCCGCGTAAGCTGAGTGGTTCTGTCCAGAAGAACTTGGACTGAGGTGTGAAGATTCACATCTCCCCGTGGACGTAGGAGGGTTATCTCCGAACCACGTTAAATCCTGTGTGTTCGTGTTTGTTTTTATTCAGTTGCATCTGCATTTTTATCTGATCAATCTAACTAACATGCAAACCTCTTTTGCACATTTTCAACCGAGTTATTTTGGTTCTTGACCAACCGAGCTTTTTTGCGTGAGTTGTTTTTAACGAGTATAATTTTCCACCACTTTCCGCACAGCCTCACTCTTCCAGCTGAGGTCGCTTACTCAGCTGTGAGATTCCAACTGAGTCCTCTTTCACTCAGTTGAAGTGATTTTTCAGGTTAAGTTTTCAAATCCTAACTGGTGTATTCCCCCCCCCCATACACCAGTAACTCGTTTCGGGACCATCAATTCCGATAAACGAGCTAAGAGATATAGCAGTTTTCGTGAAGGGTCGCAAAACTGCCGAGGTTAACCCTAACTGCTCGATAAAATCGACGTATGACTTCCTAGGTTTGTTCTAAGTTATCGAACCTACATTCTTATGAAAATATCACATCAAGGCAGTCAACACGTACCCTCGTACGTAAAGAACTCCTTTCCATTTCCCGTTTATAAGCACGACGTTTAAAACTTCGTCGTTTCAACTAACCAATTACTATACCAATCAAGTTATCAATTTAAATCCTAACTTCTCGATTATAATTAAAACTCGACACTTCATGTCGCAGCCCCAAATCCCGAGGGACGGCTGAAGCTGTGGTGCGACTGGGGTTGGATTAAAGAAGCGGGGAAGAAGGGGGCTAACTGACTAACATACGTAAAAGACATCAACCAATCAATGAACAAGACTTATACTACAGAGTTTTGTTCAATAGACATCAACCAATCAATGAACAAGACTTATACTACAGAGTGATTACTCGACAAAAGTACATGATAGTAACTAAGTTCAAGTTTATAGACTTATACTACAGAGTTTTGTTCAATAGACAAGTTCTCAAAAGACTTAGAGTTTGGCAGCGGAAGAGTCCTAACTAAAGCATCCTATCTTTTCAACTCAACTTCAACCGTTGCCGCTCACGTCGCTTCAACCTGCACATTTAGAAAACAATGCAGGGCTAAGTACAAACGTACTTAGTGGGCACGATGCCGAAATCATAATCATAAGTATAGATAAATATGGCATTTCATAACTGTAGCACCTCGGGGTTTTATTGAAAAGAACCCGTGTCTACTAAACATTTTCTGACTCTTTTCTCAAATTAGCTTGCAAGCATTTTTCTGGTATGTTACATTCAATCTTGACCAAAACTCATTCACCGTGTCTGGTACCCCTCAACAGGATATCACATACACCACAGGTTACAAAGTGCACTAACTCTAGAAAGCACTTAGCAGCTAACTCAGAGCCGATCGTTAGTTAACCTAGTTAGATTAACTCTAAATCTGGAAAACACGAATGTAAACTCAGATAGGTACAAGAGAACTCACATAAAATGTAAAACAGTTCATGCCATAATATCACTTTAAAAACACAAATATCAAAGCGATAAAGAAAGATTTTCCGAGTGTTGCTCGTTTTATTTTATATATAAAAGCCCACCCCGTAATACAGAACTAAGAAGTACTAGCTTCCAATCTTCGGATCTTCCGTCCTTTCTTTACTGTTGGCTTCCTCCTTCATCGTAAAATAATAATACTTAAAATCGATTCGTAAAAGACAATCGATCAAAGAAACTCGAAAAAAGTTTTAGTCGTTTCATTCTTTAGGCATTCACACACTTACTAGATTCATTTTACTTAAACAGGAACGAGACTCGTAAAAATCCCATTTAGAACTCGAAAGGTCTCATACTCGACTCTTAGATCAGTAGAGAGGGTAGTCGATAGCTTAATACGACTTAAAAGATCAAAAGGAACTAAGTTGGAAAAGAAATCAACTTAGGAAAATTACGTTTTAGTTCATTATACGACTTATGCAATTTCTCGCTTAACTAAACTTCTTTACTTGAACGGATAAGAGGTACCAACTCGTCTCGGTTAGCACTCGAGGCTCCTTTCTTGACTCTAGGGTCAGTAGGAAGCTAGTCGTTAGTTATTACGGCTTAAACGATCGAAAGAAACTAAGTTGCGAACGAAACAACTTAGAAGAATGAAAACTGAAATTTCACTGCGCATTACAGCGACTCTGGGGACTGCCCAGAACAGGGGATCTGGAAACAGGGGATGAGCCTTGTACCGTTTCAAAATTTGGGATGTCTAGTTTACGCTCCAATTTACGGATCGCAAATCCGATAAACGAGCTAGAAGTTATTACAGTTTCCGGCAAGGGTCGCAAAACTGCCGCGCTAACCCTAGTTGCTCGATAGAAACGACGTATAACGTCTTAGGTTCGTTCTAAGTTCTCGAATTCGATTTCTTAAGAAACTGGACCCTCAAGGCAGTCAACACATACTCCCGTACGTGATGAACTCCTTCTCAAAACTCGTCCAGTAGCACGACGTTCTAAACGTCGGCTTTCAACTATCAAGTACTAAACCAACAAGTTATCAATTTCCCGTTCTAGTTCTCGACTATCACTATAACTCATATTATATTAGCTCAAAAGCTCATGACGTCAACTACAAAGTTATTCTCAAGTCCATCATAAGCAATAATATCAAGTTAGAATTCTCATTCGACTTCTCGGTTATTAGTTACGACTAATTGTTTGTCTCTTACGCAATTTTCAAAGTTCTCGGATTTCGTTCAAATTTTACGTCATTAAACAACATCTAACTAGAATCACTTTCATGCATATAATCACTTCACATAAACACTATATTTCAACTTACGACGAGTTCTTCGTCTCTTACATCCCACAAAATAATTTAGAAATTTCTCAAATAAATTTCTATCAACAATTAATATTAATTACAACCTTATTCCATCAACCAAACATCATCTAAATCAAACACAAGAAAACCCCTAATTTTCTACTTATTTTCGGTTTTAATACATAGATTAAGAGGGTGTTTTTCTTCATCAATTAACATCATTTAACTCTTAATCATCCTTTTATAACATCAATTAATCAATGCAAGTCCAATTACACATTAAAAAGCAAAAACCCCCAATTTCAAACCCAAAACCCTAAATCGATTTCAAACAAACAAAGGGCTTTCAATTTCTCTTGGTTCTAATCACTAATTAAACACTTCCTAAGCATGAATTTAACATCAATTGAAGAATTCCAAAAATCCTACCATAAGCCCTAAAATTTCGGTATTGGCATAGAGTTAGGGTGTTCATGATTTTCAAACAATTTGTAATGCCCCGTAAATTCCTTACGTTCTTAATATTTAAAGTTAACAAAATAAATGGCTTTGCACACCTAAGTTTATAATTTTTGAATTCTAAGGCTAACGGTCGAATCCGTTATTGAAAATAAATTACAGAAGTCAGTTAGATGACTACTGTATTTAGGGATAGCGCGTACGAAAAATTTTTAGTTGTAAATTAAGAACGGAAAACCGTCTAATTTTTACGTTTACAAAATTGCGATACGAACACGCCGAAAAAGTTTGATTTTACGTTTTTCCGGACGAAACTCGGACTATGTCGTCCCGAGTTTTTGTCAAAATAATTTTGTAATTTTATTTTCTAATTAAGTTCATACGTTAGAATTTTTTAAATCAAATCGAATCGCGACAATTTTTTTTTACCGAACAACGTTTTTCGTCGTTCGTTTTTCCATAACGTCGGATCGCGCCGGAAAAACCCATAACCCTCTAATCTTTCTCCATGCAGCCGACACCTCACTTCATGAGTGGCAACATGCATGTTTTGACTTGCTTAATTGTATGACACCTAAACTACCTTTACACATTATCAACATAATCATCATATCACACATTTGAACAAGACAATTCCATCTCTCTCTCTCACACTCTCTCTCGGCAATTCTCTCTCTCTCTCCCTCAAACTTCATCTTTCCATCATCCATCCACCATTGAAGAACACCTCCAAGAACAAGAAGAGTTCATACAAGTCACAATTCATCGAACAAAACTCTATACATCCTTTGTTAATTCTCTAGGTAATGATATCCTCTACAACTCCATCCATTTAGATTTATTTTCTTTTCTTTTCCATCTTGATCGAAATTTTAGAGGTTTGATTTAGATGTTTTGATCTTAGAATGAGGAAATTAGATGTTAAATATGATAATTAGGGATTAAAATTGATCAAAACCAAGAATCCTAAAACCTATGTGAATGCAGAATTTTTTTAGGATTTTGTAGGATTTTTGTTTTTCTTCTTTTGATCATGGATTAATGCTTAGTAGATGATTAATTAGTGTTTAGAATGAAAAGGAAACAAAAGCCCTATGTGTGTTAGTGAAATTACAATTAAAATTGGATTGAATTTAGGGATTTTATGCATGTTAGTTAATTTTGGAATTGCAATTGGTTAATTGATGATATAAGAGATTGATTAGTAAATAAATGTAGTTAATTGGAGAAGAAAATCATCCCCTTAACATATGTTTAAAACCAGAAAATTATAGAGTAATTGGGGGTTTATACATGTTTGATATAAGTGATCATTTGTTAGTTGATTTATGTTGCAAATAGTGTTAGTTGATAATAGAAATTAAATGAGATTTTTTCTAAAAATGTTTAATGAAACATAAGAGGCAAAGATCACCATATAAACTGAGTTATAATGATGTTAAGATGTGTTTGCATGCTTGAAAACGATTCACGTTAGACGTAGTTTAACGTCGTAAAATTTGAACAAAATCCGACAACGTTGAAAAAAATCGCGTAAGAGACGAATATTTAGTTGTAACTAAAAATCGAAAAGTCGGATGAAAATTCTAAGTTGATATTATTGTTTATAATAAAATTCAGAACATCTTCCTAGTTGACGTCATAAGCTTTCGAGTTGGTCTAATATGGATTATAGTTAGAGTTGAGAACTAGAATGCGTTTTGAATTTTCTTTGTTGGTTTAGTAATTGATAGTTGAAACACGACGTTAGAACGTCATGCCTTTTAGCAAGTTGAGAAGGAGTTTGTCACGTACGGAAGTACGTGATGACTGCCTTGAGAGTCCAGTTTCTAAAAAAATGAATACGAGAGCTTAAAACGAACCTAAAACGTTATACGTCGAACTTATCAATCAATTAGGGTTTCCACGGCAGTTTTGCGACCCTCGCCGGAAACTGTAATTTCTTCGAGCTCGTTTATCGGATTTGTGATCTGTAAATTGGAGCGCGAACTAGACTTCCTAAGCTTTCTAGTGGTACAGGGTTCACCTTCTTTTTCCAAATCCTCTGTTCTGGACAGCCTTCAGAGTTACTGAACTGTGCAGTGAAATTTCAGTTTCTTGTTTTCTAAGTTGTTTAGTTCACAACTTAGTTTCTTTCAATCGTTTAAGCCGTTTTATCTAACGAACATCTTCCTACTGACCTTAGAGTCAAGTACAAGACCTTTAATGATGAAAACCAGTCGAGATCTTATATCTTATCCTTTCAGTAAAGAAGTAATAGACGAGAAATTTCATAAAACGTTTAAAGAACTAGAATGTAAATCGCCTAAGTTGATTCTTTCCAACTTAGTTTCTTTTAATCTTTAAAGTCGTATTAAGATACCGACTATCTTCTCTACTAACCCGATAGTCAAGTAAGAGATCTTCCGAGTTCAAAACGAGATTGGTACGAGTCTCGTTTCCCGTTTAAGTAAAAGGAATCTAGTAAGCGTGCAAATGCCAAAAGAATAAAACAACTAAAACCTTTCTTCGTTTCTTTCTTCGATTATCTTTACGACCCGTTTTTAAGTATGTTTATTTTACGATGAAGGAGGAAGCCAACTGTAAAGAAAGGACGAAAGATCCGAAGTTGGAAGCTTTTGGCTTATAAGTTCTGTAAATCAAGGTGGGCTTTTATCTATATCAAATAAAATGTGGGTTTTTCCACAACTCGAAAGTATTATTTATCGCTTTGATAATTGTGTTTTCAAAGTGATAATCTTGGCATAAACTGTTTCAACTATTTTATGTGAGTTCTCTTGTACCTATTTGAGTTAACATTTGTGTTTTCCAGATTTCTGAGTTAACCTTCGGGTTTTCCAGACTTTTAGAGTTAATCTAACTAGGTTAACTAACGATCGGCTCTGAGTTAGCTGCTAAGTGCTTTCCAGAGTTAGTGCACTTTGTAACCTGTGGTGTATGTGGTATCCTGTTGAGGGGTGGCCAGCCACGGTGAATTAGCTTTGGTCAAGATTGAACATAACATACTCTAAAAATGCTTGCGCAAGCTGCTTTATACAAATCAGTCAGAAAATATTTAGTAGGCACGGACCTTTTCAACAAAACCCCGATGCGCTACGGTTATAAAATGACAGATTACTTATACTTATGATTATGATTTCGGCATCGTGCCCACTAAGTACATTTGTACTTAGCCCTGCATTGTTTTCTAAATGTGCAGGTTGAAGCGACGGTGAGCGGCGACGGTTGATGTTGAGTTAAAAGATAGGATGTTTAGTTAGAACCCTTCCGCTGCCAAACTTTGAATTTCTTTGATGTACTTTTGAACAATATTCAGTAGTCTAAGTATGTAAATTTTGAACTTAGTTTCTTTTTATACTTTTGTCGAGTAATCTTTAGGGATTAACTCTTTCTTATTTATGTTAAAGTCTTATTCATGGTTTAATGATGTCTTTTCGTGTAAGTTAAGTCAGTTAGCCCCCTTCTTCCCCGCTTCTTTAATCCAACCCCAGTCGCACCCCGGCTTCTGCCGTCCCTCGGGATTTGGGGCTGTGACAGAGTGGTATCAGAGCGGTCGTTCCTGCTCTGTACCAGAGTCTTCCTTTCCTAAGTAGCACCACAAAGTTGTAGTAACAGAGCAATCGTTTCTGCTCTGCATATGAGTCTTCATTCAAGTAGTAGCATATAGTATTCGTTCTTACTCTATAAGGAGTCTTCTTCGCGTCGCAAGATAGAGTGTTCATACTGATTCTATATCGAGTCTTCTTTCGAGTCGTGAAATGGAGTATTTATTCATATTCTATAGTGAGTCTCTTTTCGAGTCATAAGATAAAGCACCTGTATATACTTTAGATCAGAGTGTTCTTTCAAGTAAAGATAGGAGTTAAGTTATAACATTAAGATTCAGAATATAGATAACAACTCAACCTCCCGCTACGTCGACTCAACGTGGAAAAAAAATATATATAAGGAAGGAATGTCAGTAGTTTAATTTCTTTTCAAATAAGGAATTTCGAATAATTATTTCGGAGTATAAGAATTTATACTTGCTTGTTTATGTGATTATGTGATAGCACTAGTGCTATGTTATGTGAAATTATCTGTGAAATAATTTCTTTTTGCTTGAAAATATTTTTGATGCACAAGAATTTAGAAGGATTTTAGGGATTTTTCCCGGATTATGGAGAACGTAGACTTGAAAAACTAAGGTTTTTCCGGCTCTTCAAGAACTTAGACGTTTTAAGAAATATTAATTTCAAATGATTTTGAAAGGGATTCACAACACGGGAAGGACTTCTTTTGACAAATGTCACATGCATAAAGTGACATGAATAAAGATTCAACAAGAGTCGATCTTTGTTATAACTCCGATATGAATTTCCTTCAAGGAAATGAAATGAATAAATAAAAAGGTAAATCGTGTTAGTAATCGAAAGGAACAAGTAGATGTTAGAGAAGCATCGGCTCTAAAGTAAGAAAGATGCAAATGAGACAGAAGTTCCATGTGATTGAGGGACTGTTATGTGGACCTGATCAACCCACATAATAAGGAACTCAGTAATATGGGTCTTATGCCCCGTGAGCAAACCCTATTTTAGTATCGTATAAGTGTTTTAAAAGAAATTAATAATGCTTACGTATAAGTAACATGAAACGTCGTCGTTCCAATTCGTTCCATTTCTTTTAACGGATTTCGCTTTGTTAAGTTTTAGGAAGCAGTTATTATTAAGAAACAAGCACGAAGCTTGATTAGAATTCTTTCTACGAATGTTTAAATCAGACAACGTTTAGAACTTATGTTCTAAAGCCTATCCCCAGATAAAAGTCTATTCTTCTGATGGAATTTAATCTTATACTTCATTCTCGAACGAAGAATACAACTAGTACGAGTATTAACTTTCTTTGGGAATAAATGTTACTCTTGAATAAGTAACATGAACAAAGTGAACACGCATTGTCTTAATAAGTGAAATTGTTAAGAAATTTTCTTCAAGAATGGAAATAATGAAGATTTATAAATAAATAAAAGTTATAAGAAAATAAATGGTTAATAAGATAGGGAATGGGAATAAAATCTTGAAAATTTATTTCTATATATTGTGCGTACGAATGCAATTTTCTGTGAAAATTGCTAAAATGTCTAAGATAAGATGGTTTGACTAAGTACGGTGTTATTACAATTGAATAAGGAATATTCATTTTGTAATTTAAGATTTTTTTTTCGTAAGATAAGATATTATCCTACATGTTACTGATCCGTGTTTCTTAAAAAAAAAAGGATGTCATCCAGTAGCGATTTGACTCAGGGGAGTCAATCTCCACCGCAGCGGACTTGGGAAGGTCAGGTAGTAGATAGGTTTTGGGATTATGGGGCAAACCCGGGACACGACGTAGGGCAGAGGATCAGTTATTTCTCGACGGTTTACTACTTCGCCCGGCGTTGGGTTACAGAGGCTCATGCTATCATGGCTTTGGTTAGATGTCTACCAGAGGAATGGCGTGGTTGGGCAAACGACACGGCATGGTACCATCTTGGAGTTTTTGGTGACGACGTAGAGCCGACAGGGAACTATTATGGATTTGCTTTAGAGGTACACAGTCGCTTCTACCTGAGCAGACACATGACAGCATATCCAGTTCAGGAGCACCCCCCCCTACACTCACTACCCAGCAGATTCAGAGTCAGATCACGAGGGGATAGATCCAGAGTTTGTCGCACAGTTGGAGATTCCTTCGGTGATGATACCTAGCATGGGCACAGAGGAGTTATTGCAGGGACAGTTGACGGTTTAAGGTTACCTGCTCCTATCCTACAAGGGCCTTCCGTGAGAGCTCAGGGACCATTCAAGTCAGGACTGGAGTACTTAGACACAGACGCAGAGCTTGCCGCCCTGTTACAGTTTCCATCTTCTTACAGACCCCTTGACGAGATTTGCGCGGAGTTGGCTAGAGTTAGGACAGAGTTTGAGGCAGGACCTTCCAGGGTCCGTTCCAGGGAGGAGTACGAGCCCAGTGCACTTTCCGACCCCCCCTGCTACCTCCAAAGAAGCGGGCGTCAGTGACCTGCTGGGACTACTTAGTATCGGATAGCGAGACGACAGCTTCGAATGTGCCTGCACCACCATCACTTACCCTTGCAGACGGCACTACATTGAGGGTCGTTGAGGTGCTCCAGTTTACCTTCGGTTTAGAGTCAGATGATGAGGACCCGAATGAGGAGCCGGAGGAGGATACCGACGAGGATACTGATGAGGACCTGGACGAGGATCCTCAGGAGGATCAGGCCGCAGAGGGTGATGCAGATTAGACCGCAGTTAGACGAACGGAGCATCAGGGACGCGCAGTAGTATAGTAGCCCTCTGTTATGTACATAGTCGGATCAGTAACTAGATAGTTTTTGTAGTACTCTAACGGATACGAAATTTTAAGGATCGTTTCCGTTCTAGTACTTCTGGTAGTACAGCAATGCAATATGTTAGTGCATCCTGTACAGGTAGGAAATTAGCCTAGCTTATACTCGTTGTAGTCTAGTTTTGTATAAGTCCTTGTTAAAGGCAAAACTAATATTCTTTTTGATGTATATATATATACATGACCCCAAAAAAAGGGTTTTTAATCACAAGAAAGTCCTTTATGAATCTTATAACTAAACCAGATTATCAAATTAACTCGTGTAACGAGTGCTTTTAATTTAACCTTGGAGGTTAAAAGTTGAAAGAATTAGAATCAAAGCTAATTCGATATTTCCGTATACGTGAAGTTGTTAAGTTGAAAAAAAAGAAAATTTAATAAGAGAAAGAAGATTTAAAAGTAAATACTAACAAGGAAAATTCTTGTATTATATAGTTCAGAAATGTCGCAGAAAGTCGTTAACAACCCAAGAGGACCTGATAGTCATAGAAAGTCTGACCAAGGTCAAGAGCAACGCATAAGGGAAGGAAGGCAGAAATATCCAGGAACTTTTTCACATTCCCAACCTTCTCAACATCATAGTACGACGAACTTATTCTTCGAAAGACAACCACCATCTTTCAATGGGTCTGGTAACCCAATGAAGGCCGAACGATGGATACACGCTATAAACAAAATCTTTGAGATAATTAGACCTAGCGATGAGGAGCGCCTAGCATATGCCGAATATCAGCTAACCGGACCAGCTAAATATTGGTGGGAGAATAGGCAAAGAGTTATGACTGAAGAGCGAGCGGCTCCAACTACTTGGAATGATTTTAAGAAGGCATATCATGATAGGTATGTACCCAAAAGAGCCGAGCTTGAGGAGGAAATAACCAGGAAGCTTCAGGGAGAACTTAAATACGAACTGGGAATAGCAGTGGCTAGAAAGGAAGGATTGAGTTATGAAGAACTACTAGGTCGAGTTGTGAGATAGAGGCATTAGTGCCTAATAAAGGAAAAATGGTAAAGTCCACACCAGTACCAAACGAGACAGCAACCCAAGACCCTCCCAACAATAAGGTTAATCATAAGGGAAAAAGAAAATGGGAAGGGAATAGCAGTGAGTGCTACCAGAGCCGCAATAACCAAGGGAAAAAGAATAGGATTCGGTAGAATTATCAGCAGCCAGGAAAGGGAAGTAAGGATGGAAAGAAAGTAGGGCAGCAAAGGAATAGAAATCGGGGAAGAAAGCAACTAGAAAGGGTTCACATTCCAATTTGCTCCAAATGCAATAAGACGCACCCTGGAATATGTCAGGCAGGCACTAACAACTGTTTCAACTGTGGATATGAAGGACATATGAAGAAAAATTGCCCAAACCCACCGATGGCAAATAATGTATACCAACCCAAACACCTCCAAATTCTGAGAAATACCCAAGAAGGGATCTTTTCTCCAGCTTGCCCTAGGTGTGGCAAGATACATCCCGGTATATGTTTAGCAAAGTCTGATGTGTGTTTCAATTGTATGAGCGAGGGACATGTTAAGAGGTATTGCTCAGAACGGAAGCAGGCAACAAAACAGAAACAGGAACTTTCTGTATGTTCAGAATGTGGTAAGAGACATGAGGGTGTGTGCCTAGCAAACATGAATAGATGTTTCTTATGTGGGATGCTGGAGCATATAAGTGAGAATTGCCCAACACGGTTTCAAATGATAGTACCATATCAGTACGACCAGCCTCAATCATTGATTACAGCTCAAATCCAGTCTCGGGCAGAACCGTTACAACCACAACAAAATATAAGAGCTTACATGATAGGGCAAGGAAAGCAGCGTGAAGGAAAGGGGAAGCTGGCAGGTATTGGACGAACCTTATAATTAATTTGTCATGGCTAAACCCATTTTAGGGCGTTATAATTATTTCCTTAGTACTTATTGATACTTTAGGGATAGAACTAGGACGCGCTAGCTACGAACTAGGGAGAACTACACTTTAGGAAGAACGATAACCTCAGAGAAATTATTTCCTTAGTTTCGTCGAACATGGAATTTAGATCTAGGGTCTTTTAAAAGTGATAACAAACAATCGAACAGTGATATGATGTTCAACATATTGTTTTTATATATATAATTTTAGGAATAAACTAGTTGTTTGGGAATTACATCATGATTCTCTACAACGAGAGAAAAATCTCTTCTCAACCCCGATTAGAGAACCAACAGAACTCTATGGAATTTCGATGGACATAAGGATACTGATAATATTCGCCCTACAAGTCAAGAAGTCAATGAAAATGAAATATACGATCGTTTATCTCGTGAACCTAGTTGGAGACCCCAGAGCCAACAAGACTTTTGAACGTGGGAATTAGGAACGAATATGAAAATATCTTTCCAGAAGTATTGATGGGACTACCATCGAATTATCATGTAGGTTCTACGATCAACTTAGAACTGTTAGCAACGCCCAAATCAAAAACCTATTTAAAATGATACCAGGAGAATTATAAGAATTCTAGAACCATCTGCTAATGTTGTTAGGTAATGATTTCATTAGGCAGACGTTTTCCGTTGGAAAACACCGTGATGTTTAACGCAAGGATAAATGAGTCTTCAAGAACGTTCATTGGATATCAAGTTAAATAAGATAAGAAAGCAATAGTTTATGCTTCACGGCACTTTAACCTCAGGAATTTAAGTAACCAACCTATGACTTAGAGCTTGCAACCGTAGAACATGTACTGAAATATGGTGTAAGAGATTAGATCTTCACAGATCACAATAGATCAGAGTGCATTATCGAGCAAAGGAATTAGCGTAAGATAAAGGAGATGGCTCAAATTAGTAGAATAGTACGCTTTTGAAATAAATTACCACCTAGGTAAAAGTAGTGAAAGGATAGACACACTGAGTCGTAAGACCCCACCTAAGTTTAGGTATCTCTTCTTAGGAAAAGAAACGTTTATATAAGGGTTTGGGATAATAGGTGTAGTAATGCACGATACCCCAACATCAATTATAGAAGCAAATAGCGATACAAGTAGCTATACCAAATTACGAGAAGGATTCTAAGTACCTAGAAGAAGGACGAGTAAATGAATTAGTTTCAACTAAGGATAAGATTGGACAAACCAGGCAATAACTCTAAAACAAAGAGTTTTGATAGGAATTAGGAGTGGACTTAGTATCTCCAATGACAACAATTAAGGATTTAAGAAAGGTTTTCCAGTGGAATAGAGCGAAACAAGACTTTGTCTTGTTGATAGAATATCTTTAGCTTATAAGTAAGTGGAAGTTCTCACTGACGACCATGTGAGCTGTTACAACCATTAAGTGTTCCGAAATGAAAGTAAAAGGATATAGTATTAAATTGTTTAAGACTCGCTCAAAGTTAACAGTAGGAATACTGCCTTGGGATAGTTTTTTATAGGCCGTTAATCAGTTTACTACCTACCAAATCCTAAATTTTTCCATAGATCAAAGAAGTTATCAGGACTATATATCCGTAAGATAGTACGTCTGTACAAAATACCAACTTCAATCTTAGCACCATTTTCCCGTCTCCAGTTTGATTAAATAATCTGAGAAAACGATTCAGATACTCGCTGATATGCTGAGATCGATAATATTAGCTTAAAGAGTGACATGGAAGAATAACTTCCATCAATCGAATTGTTATAATAATAGAAATAAGTTACGATAGGTAAAACGCCTTACGAGGCTTTAAATTTCTTTTAATAGCCACCTTATTGTTATAATGTGAGTAAAGGAACAAACTTAGGGTTAGAAGCGGTCAGTGAAATAATCGAAATCATACGATAGATCCGAATCGGAATAAAAGAATTTAAAGAAGACAAATGTCTTATGTCTATACTTCAATTTGACCCTTAATAATGTAAAGGAGGATATATAAAAAAAAACTCTTAAAGAGAAACGACAATTTTGTGTCAAGTTTAAAACTTCGACAAAGATTTTCATAATTAGCAAATAACTCGGAAAGAATAGTTTCCAATACAAATAGTTATGGCTTTATCGCCAAATTTACAAATGCTTATCTTACGTGTATCTCATTTTGAGAAAGTATTATAAATCGTTTTATGCACAAAGTGTTGTCAGTAAGACGTCGGTCTTAAAACCGACCTAAATTATGGAAAAAGAACGAAAATGATCTTGAAACGAAAAGCATAAGAATTTAGAAACGAGTCAATGTGTTATTGAGTAGATAAGAAGATCAGTACGACCAGGAAAAGCCACGAGAGTTTAACAAAGAATTGAGAAAGGAATACCCCTATCAGTTAAGAGGATAAGCAAATTTCGGGACGAAATTTTTCGTAAGGGGGGTAGGATGTAATGCCACGTAAATTCCTTACGTTCTTAATATTTAAAGTTAACCAAATAAATGGCTTTGCATGCCTAAGTTTCTAATTTTTGAATTCTAAGGCTAACGGTCGAATCCGTTATTGAAAATAAATTACAGAAGTCAGTTAGATGACTACTGTATTTAGGGATAGCGCGTACGAAAAATTTTTAGTTGTAAATTAAGAACGGAAAACCGTCTAATTTTTACGTTTACAAAATTGCGATACGAACACACCGAAAAAGTTTGATTTTTTTACCGAACAACGTTTTTCGTCGTACGTTTTTCCGTAACGTCGGATCGCGCCGGGAAAACCCGTAACCCTCTAATCATTCTCCATGCAGCCGACACCTCACTTCATGAGTGGCAACATGCATGTTTTGACTTGCTTAATTGTATGACACCTAAACTACCTTTACACATTATCAACATAATCATCATATCACACATTTGAACAAGACAATTCCATCTCTCTCTCTCACACTCTCTCTCGGCAATTCTCTCTCTCTCTCCCTCAAACTTCATCTTCTCCATCATCCATCCACCATTGAAGAACACCTCCAAGAACAAGAAGAGTTCATACAAGTCACAATTCATCCAACAAAACTCTATACATCCTTTGTTAATTCTCTAGGTAATGATATCCTCCACAACTCCATCCATTTAGATTTCTTTTCTTTTCTTTTCCATCTTGATCGAAATTTTAGAGGTTGATTTAGATGTTTTGATCTTAGAATGAGGAAATTAGATATGTTAGATATGATAATTAGGGATTAAAATTGATCAAAACCAAGAATCCTAAAACCTATGTGAATGCAGAATTTTTTTAGGATTTTGTAGGATTTTTGTTTTTCTTCTTTTGATCATGGATTCATACTTAGTAGATGATTAATTAGTGTTTAGAATGAAAAGGAAACAAAAGCCCTATGTGTGTTAGTGAAATTACAATTAAAATTGGATTGAATTTAGGGATTTTATGCATGTTAGTCAATTTTGGAATTGCAATTGGTTAATTGATGATATAAGAGATTGATTAGTAAATAAATGTAGTTAATTGGAGAAGAAAATCATCCCCTTAACATATGTTTAAAACCAGAAAATTATAGAGTAATTGGGGGTTTATACATGTTTGATATAAGTGATCATTTGTTAGTTGATTTATGTTGCAAATAGTGTTAGTTGATAATAGAAATTAAATGAGATTTTTTCTAAAAATGTTTAATGAAACATAAGAGGCAAAGATCACCATATAAACTGAGTTATAATGATGTTAAGATGTGTTTGCATGCTTGAAAACGATTCACGTTAGACGTAGTTTAACGTCGTAAAATTTGAATAAAATCCGACAACGTTGAAAAAAATCGCGTAAGAGACGAATATTTAGTTGTAACTAAAAATCGAAAAGTCGGATGAAAATTCTAAGTTGGTATTATTGTTTATAATGAAATTCAGAACATCTTCCTAGTTGACGTCATAAGCTTTCGAGTTGGTCTAATATGGATTATGGTTAGAGTTGAGAACTAGAATGCGTTTTGAATTTTCTTTGTTGGTTTAGTAATTGATAGTTGAAACACGACGTTAGAACGTCGTGCCTTTTAGCAAGTTGAGAAGGAGTTTGTCACGTAGGGAAGTACGTGATGACTGCTTTGAGAGTCCAGTTTCTAAAAAAATGAATACGAGAGCTTAAAACGAACCTAAAACGTTATACGTCGAACTTATCAATCAATTAGGGTTTCCACGGCAGTTTTGCGACCCTCGCCGGAAACTGTAATAACTTCCAGCTCGTTTATCGGATTTGTGATCCGTAAATTGGAGCGCGAACTAAACTTCCTAAGCTTTCTAGTGGTACAGGGCTCACCTCCAGTTTCCAAATCCAAATCCTCTGTTCTGGACAGCCTTCAGAGTTACTGAACTGTGCAGTGAAATTTCAGTTTCTTGTTTTCTAAGTTGTTTAGTTCACAACTTAGTTTCTTTCAATCGTTTAAGCCGTTTTATCTAACGAACATCTTCCTACTGACCTTAGAGTCAAGTACAAGACCTTTAATGATGAAAACCAGTCGAGATCTTATATCTTATCCTTTTAGTAAAGAAGTAATAGACGAGAAATTTCATAAATGTTTAAAGAACTAGAATGTAAATCGCCTAAGTTGATTCTTTCCAACTTAGTTTCTTTTAATCTTTAAAGTCGTATTAAGATACCGACTATCTTCTCTACTAACCCGATAGTCAAGTAAGAGATCTTCCGAGTTCAAAACGAGATTGGTACGAGTCTCGTTTCCCGTTTAAGTAAAAGGAATCTAGTAAGCGTGCAAATGCCAAAAGAATAAAACAACTAAAACCTTTCTTCGTTTCTTTCTTCGATTATCTTTACGACCCGTTTTTAAGTATGTTTATTTTACGATGAAGGAGGAAGCCAACTGTAAAGAAAGGACGAAAGATCCGAAGTTGGAAGCTTTTGGCTTATAAGTTCTGTAAATCAAGGTGGGCTTTTATCTATATCAAATAAAATGTAGGTTTTTCCACAACTCGAAAGTATTATTTATCGCTTTGATAATTGTGTTTTCAAAGTGATAATCTTGGCAAAAACTGTTTCAACTATTTTATGTGAGTTCTCTTGTACCTATCTGAGTTAACATTCGTGTTTTCCAGATTTCTGAGTTAACCTTCAGGTTTTCCAGACTTTTAGAGTTAATCTAACTAGGTTAACTAACGGTCGGCTCTGAGTTAGCTGCTAAGTGCTTTCCAAAGTTAGTGCACTTTATAACCTGTGGTGTATGTGGTATCCTGTTGAGGGGTGGCCAGCCACGGTGAATTAGCTTTGGTCAAGATTGAACATAACATACTCTAAAAATGCTTGCGCAAGCTGCTTTATACAAATCAGTCAGAAAATATTTAGTAGGCACGGACCTTTTCAACAAAACCCCGATGCGCTACGGTTATAAAATGCCAGATTACTTATACTTATGATTATGATTTCGGCATCGTGCCCACTAAGTACATTTGTACTTAGCCCTGCATTGTTTTCTAAATGTGTAGGTTGAAGCGACGGTGAGCGGCGACGGTTGATGTTGAGTTAAAAGATAGGATGTTTAGTTAGAACCCTTCCGCTGCCAAACTTTGAATTTCTTTGATGTACTTTTGAACAATATTCAGTAGTCTAAGTATGTAAATTTTGAACTTAGTTTCTTTTTATACTTTTGTCGAGTAATCTTTAGGGATTAACTCTTTCTTATTTATGTTAAAGTCTTATTCATGGTTTAATGATGTCTTTTTGTGTAAGTTAAGTCAGTTAGCCCCCTTCTTCCCCGCTTCTTTAATCCAACCCCAGTCGCACCCCGGCTTTTGCCGTCCCTCGGGATTTAGGGCTGTGACACAATTTTAACCCTAGGATTCATATCCAAACACAACTAATTAAACTAATCGAAGATCAAAACATCTAGTTCATCACCCCTAAATTTTCGATCAAAAAGAAAATATAAAGAAGTGGATGATGGATGGATAGAATTAAAGAGGAGATGAATACCTTGATTTTTACTAAAGGAAGGAATGAAGTTTGATGGATGGAAGAAGACTTGTGATTTTCTTGCTCAAGATCTTGAAGCTTTCTTCAACAATGGAGGAAGAAGAAATGAAGAAGGGAGAGAGAAGGGGGCAGCCGAAAATGGGGTTGAGGGAGGGAGGAGATGTGAGTTAGAATGATATAACAAGGTTATATACTTAGGTTAAATAGGTGTAAAGTGAATAGTGCTAGAATAGTAGTAGATAAAAAGTAATACTATATAAAAGAAATGAACTATCTTGCTAAAATGAGAGAGAGATCGGCTATGAGAGGGAAGAGAGGGAAAATACGCGCTTTTCCGATGCGATACGACGTTACGGAAATCGAACGACGAAAGACGTAGCTCGGCACGAAATCGTCACGATCTGATTCGTCCAAAAATCTAACGTATAAAACTTAATTGGAAAAAAAATAAAATTTATAAAAATTAATTCCAAAAAAAACTCGGGACGGCACAGTCTGAGTTTCGTCCGGAAAATCATAAAAACGAACTTTCTCGGGCGAGTTCGTATCACGATTTAGTAAATGTAAAAATCAGACGGTTTTCCGTACTGAGTTCACGAACTAAAAACTTTTCGTACGCGCTAACCCTAAATACAGTAGTCATCTAGCTGACTTCCATAACTTATTTTCGGAAACGGAATCGACCGTTAGTCTTAGAATTTAAAAATCATAAACTTAGGCGTGCAAAGCCATTTATTTTATTAACTTTAAATTTTTGAGATCGTAAGTAATTTCAGGGGGATTACACTTCATAACTCGGATTAATACGCCGCCAACTACAAAGTTGTTCTCCTATCATTAGCGAACATTAATATCCAATTAGAATCCTCAATCGCCGTTTCTATCATTAATTACGTTCATTTGATCGTCTCTTATAAAATTTCCAAAGTTATCGGAATTCGTTCAAATTCTATATTATAAATCCTCATCTATCGAGAATCATTACTACGTATGTCAAAACATCAAATCATTTACCAAACTCGGTTAAATTCCAATTCTTTGTCTCTTACGTTCTACAAAATAATTTTAGAATAATTTCAATTAATTCCCAGCCTCATCTAATATCATTAGAAGCATTAATCCATCATTATATTATCAACTAAATCAAGCTACAATCAAACCCCTAATCCTACTAATTTTTGGTAGTAGCATAATAATTTAAGGGGTGATTTTCCCATCAATTAGCTCCATTAATTCATTTATCAACCTACTACAACATCAATTAACAAAAGATCAATACTACTACAACATTAATCAAGAAAATCAAGTGAAACCCTAGCCCTAATTTTCGGTCATCATCAATTACATAGGGGAATCCATTTATTTTTGCATCAATCCTCAATTAAGCATCCCCTAAGCTCAATTATACATTCAATTGTCACAGCCCCAAATCCCGAGGGACGGCAGAAGTCGGGGTGCGACTGGGGTTGGATTAAAGAAGCGGGGAAGAAGGGAGCTAACTGACTAAACATACATAAAGGACATCGAGCATTCAATGAACAAGACTGGAATATAATAAAGAAAGAGTTAATCACGAGTGATTACTCGACAAAAGTACAGGATAGAAACTAGGTTCAAGTTTACAGATATAAACTACAGTGTATTGTTCAAAAGTACATATTCTCAAGACTTAGAATTCTACAGCGGAAGAGTCTTAACTAAAGCATCCTATCCTTTCAACTCAACTTCAACCGTTGCCGCTCACGTCGCTTCAAACTGCACATTTAGAAAACAATGCAGGGCTAAGTACAAACGTACTTAGTGGGCACGATGCCGAAATCATAATCATAAGTATAGATAAATATGGCATTTCATAATTGTAGCACATCGGGGTTTTATTGAAAGAATCCGTGTCTACTAAACATTTTCTTTTCGCATAAATCACTCGCGCGAGCATTTTCTGACTGATGTTACGTTCAATCTTGACCAATTCTCATTCACCGTGGCTGGTACCCCTCAACAGGATATCACATACACCACAGGTTACAAAGTGCACTAACTCTGGAAAGCACTTAGCAGCTAACTCAGAGCCGATCGTTAGTTAAACTAGTTAGATTAACTCTAAATCTGGAAAACACGAATGTTGACTCAGATAGGTACAAGAGAACTCACATAAAACATAAAACAGTTCATGCCATAATATCACTTTGAAAACACAGATATCAAAGCGATAAAGAAAGATTTTCCGAGCATTGCTCGTTTTATTTTGTATATAAAAGTCCACCTCGTAATACAGAACTAAGAAGTACTAGCTTCCAATCTTCGGATCTTCCGTTCTTTCTTTACTGCTGGCTTCCTCCTTCATCGTAAAATAATAATACTTAAAAATTGATTCATAAAAGATAATCGATCAAAGAAAATCGAAATAGGTTTTAGTCGTTTCATTCTTTAGGCATTTGCACGCTTACTAGATTCATTTTACTTAAACGGGAACGAGACTCGTACAAATCCCGTTTAGAACTCGAAAGGTCTCATACTCGACTCTTAGGTCAGTAGAGAGGGTAGTCGATAGCTTAATATGACTTAAAAGATCAAAAGGAACTAAGTTGGAAAGGAATCAACTTAGGAAATTAAGTTTTAGTCTTTAGACAATTTATGCAATTTCTCGCTTAACTAGTTTTCTTTACTTGAACGGGTACGAGGTACCAACTCGTCTCGGTTAGCACTCAAGGCTCCTTTCTTGACTCTAGGGTCAGTAGGAAGATAGTCGTCAAGTTAGTACGGCTTAGACGATCGAAAGAAACTAAGTTGCGAACGAAACAACTTAGAAGAAATGAAACTGAAATTTTACTGCGCATTATAGTGACTCTCTGGTTTGCCCAGAACAGGGGATCTGGAAAATCGGGATGAGCTCTGTACCGTTGGAAAGTTTGGGATGTCTAGTTTATGTTCCAATTTACGGATCGCAAATCCGATAAACGAGCTTAAAGTTATTACAGTTTCCGGCGAGGGTAGCAAAACTGCCGCGCTAACCCTAGTTACTCGATAGAATCGACGTATAACGTCTTAGGTTCGTTCTAAGTTCTCGTATTTGATTTCTTAAGAAACTGGACCGTCAAGGCAGTCATCACGTACTCCCGTACGTGATGAGCTCCTTCTCAAAACTCGTCCAATAGCACGACGTTCTAAACGTCGACTTTCAACTAACAAGTACTAAACCAAAGCAAGTTATCAAATTTCTCGTTCTAGTTCTCGACTATCACTATAGCTCATATTATATTAGCTCAAAAGCTCATGAAATCAACTACAAAGTTATTCCCAAGTCCATCATAGACAATAATATCAAATTAGAATTCTCATTCGACTTCTCGGTTATTACTTACGTCTAATTGTTCGTCTCTTACGCAATTTTCAAAGTTGTCGGATTTCGTTCAAATTCTACGTCATTAAACAACATCTAACGAGAATCACTTTCATGCATGTAATCATTTCATATCAACACTATATTTCAACTTACGACGAGTTCTTCGTCTCTTACAATTTCAATAATTATTTTAGAAAAATCTAAATAAATTCCCATTATCAACTAACATCATTTGCAACCATATTCTATCACCATTTCATCAATTAAACCAAACACATGAAAACCCCTAAAACTCTAATAATTTTCAGTATTAATAGGAAGATTAAGAGGGTGATTTTCTTCACTAATCAACACCATTTATTCATTAATCAAACTATTATATCCTCAATTAATCAATTGAAATCCAATTACATACTAACATGCAAAAATCCCCAATTCAAAACTCAAACCCTAAATCGGTTTTCAACATAACATGGGGCTTTCGATTTCTCTTTGTTCTAATCAATAATTAAGCACTTCTTAAGCATGAATTTATCATCAATTGAAGAATTCCACAAATCCTCCTAAAACCCCTAAATTTTCGGTATTGACTAGGGTATTAGGGTTCTTGATTTTATTCAATTCTAATCCCTAATTATCCAATCTAATTTCATTAATTCAAGATCAAAACATCTAGTTGATCACTTCTAAAATTTCGATCAAAAGGAAAATAAAAAGAAAAGGATTTTGGAAGGATAGAATTAAAGAGGAGATGAATACCTTGAGCTTTAATGAAGGGAGTTAGAAAAATCGATGGATGATGAAGAACTTGTGAAGGATTCTTTGTCCAAGAACTTGAAGATCTTCAATGGTGAAATGAAGAAATATAGAAGTATAGTATGTGTGTGTGTTTACCGATTTGGGAGGGAGAGAGTGTGAGGATAATTATCTAAATTATGTAATAGATATTACTTTAGGTATTTGTGTAAAGTATGAATAGTACTACCTTAGGTGTCACACTTTAAACTATATAAAACACAAATATCTACTAATGAGAGAGGTTGATGTCGGTTAGAGGGAGAAAAAAGAAAGAAAATACGCGCTTTTCCGGCGCGATACGACGTTACGGAAATCGAACGACGAAATACGTAGCTCGACACAAAATCGTCACGATCTGATTCGTCCAAAAATTCTAACGTATAAAACTTAATCGGAAAATAAATTTATAAAATTTATTTTGACAAAAACTCGGGACGATACAGTCCGAGTTTCGTCCGGAAAAACATAAAAACAAACTTTCTCGGGCGAGTTCGTATCGCGATTTCGTGAATGTAAAAATCAGACGGTTTTCCGTTCTGAGTTCACGAACTAAAAACTTTTCGTACGCGCTAACCCTAAATACAGTAGTCGTCTAGCTGACTTCCGTAATTTATTTTCGGAAACGGATTCGACCGTTAGTCTTAGAATTCAAAATCATAAACTTAGGCGTGCAAAGCCATTTATTTAATTAAATTTAAATTTTTGAGATCGTAAGGAATTTCGGGGCATTACATCATACCCCCTTACGAAAAATTTCGTCCCGAAATTTGCATACCTTCTGCAAAAAGATGAGGATATCGCTCCTTCATCTTCTCCTCGAGTTCCCACGTGGCTTCTTCTTGCCTGTGGTGGTTCTAAAGCACTTTAACTATTGGTATCGATTTGGTTCTTAATTCTTGGACTTTTCTATCCAAAATCGATATCGGCTTCTCTTCATAGCTTAGGTCAGATTCAAGAACTACGTCTTGCTGACTAATGACATGCTTAGGATCGTAAACATATTTTCTCAACTGAGAAACGTGGAAAACGTTGTGAACGCTTCCTAGACTTGGCGGCAAGGCCAATCTATAAGCGACGGGTCCTATTCTCTCGAGGATTTCATAAGGTCCTATAAACCTGGGTCTTAGCTTACCCTTAACTCCGAATCTAACGATTCCTCTGGTTGGTGATATCTTAAGGAAAACCTTATCTCCTATTTCAAACTCAAGATTGGTTCGACGATCGTCGGCATAAGATTTCTGTCGGCTCTGGGCCTCTTTCATTCTATCTTGAATCTGTCGAACTATCTCAATCATCTCATTGATCGCATCTGGGCCTAGGTTCTTTCTCTCACCTACTTCGTCCCAATAAAGTGGCGACCTACATTTCCTTCCGTACAAAGCCTTAAACGGCGCCATTCCTATCGTGGCCTGATAGTTGTTGTTGTAAGCGAATTCGATTAAGTGTAGAATTTCTTCCCAATTCGCTCCTCGGTCCAAAACCACTGTCCTTAACATATCAACTAAAATCTGAATCGTTCTCTCTGACTGCCCATCTGTTTGTGGGTGAAACGTTGTACTAAAATTAAGCTCTGTTCCTAATTCTTTCTGCATCGTAATCCAAAATCTCGAAGTAAATTTGGCGTCTCTATCTGATATTATGACCTTCGGTACTCCATGCAGACGTACAATCTCTCTGACATATAACTGAGCTAGTTTCTCTGATCCGTACGTAATCTTAATCGGTAAGAAGTGCGCTGACTTTGTAAGCCTATCTATTATCACCCAAATTACTGTGTTTCCTCTTCTAGACTTAGGCAAGCCTGTGACAAAGTCCATGGCTATGCCTTCCCATTTCCATTCCGGGACATCCAATGGTTGTAGCAATCCATACGGTCGTCGGTGTAAAGCCTTAACTTGCTGACATGCTAGGCATCTTTCTACAAACGAGGCAACGTCTCGTTTCATTCCATTCCACCAAAAGTTTCTTCTCAAATCTTAGTACATTTTCGTACTTTCTGGGTGTGCTGTATAAGGCGTGTCGTGAGCCTCACTCAAGATCTCATTCTTCAGTTCGCTGTCGTCATCAGGAATACAAATCCTGCCTTAAAAAAGGATCGCATTGTCTGGTGCTTTGGAATATCCATCTGGTTTCTCTGTTCTTATTCTTAATTGCAACTTTTCCATTGACTCGTCTTTTCTTTGAGCACTGATGATTCTTTCTTTCAAATCTGGTGTAGCTTCTAATGCTGCTATCTGACTTGTTATCGTAGCTGGCGTGTCAAGCACTCTGATATCCATCTTCTCGAATTCTCGTACTAAAGTTTCTTCTTCTACAAAAAGGCATCCTAACTTTGTTGGAGCCTTGCGACTCAATGCGTCTGCTACCACATTAGCCTTTCCTGGATGATAGTTGATTCCGCAGTCGTAATCCTTGACTAGTTCCAGCCATCTTCTTTGTCTCATGTTCAGTTCTTTTTGCTCGAAAAAGTACTTCAGGCTCTTGTGATTGGTGAATATCTCAACCCTTACACCATAGAGATGGTGTCTCCAAATCTTTAATGCATGCACTACGGCTGCGAGTTCTAAATCGTGGGTTGGGTACTCAACTTCGTGAGGTCGAAGTTGTCGTGAAGCATAAGCTATCACTCGTCTGTCTTGCATCAAGACACAACCTAATCCATTTTTCGATGCATCAGTGTAAACCACATACTCTTTGTTTGTGTCTGGAAGTGCTAGTACTGGCGCTGTGGTTAACTTCTCCTTAAGAGTTTGGAAACTCTTCTCACACTAGTCCGTCCATTTAAATTTGGTATCCTTTTTGAGTAACTGCGTCATCGGGTGAGCGATCGTAGAGAATTCCTCAATAAACCTTCTGTAATAACCGGCTAATCCCAAGAAACTTCTGATCTCGTTCTGACTCATTGGTGACTTCCAGTTGTGAACTGCTTCTACCTTGGCTGGATCCACCTTGATTCCTTCCGCCGATACTATGTGCCCAAGAAACATTACTTCCTTCTACCAAAATTCGCATTTACTGAATTTGGCGTAGAGTTTCTCAGTTCTTAGTGTTTCCAACACTATTCGTAGATGTTCCTCGTGCTCCTTTTCATTCTTAGAGTAAAAGAGGATGTCGTCGATGAATACTAAAACGAATTTGTCCAAGTAGGGGTGGAAGACTCTATTCATAAGATCCATGAATACGGCTGGAGCGTTGGTCAAACCAAATGGCATTACTAGAAATTCGTAATGGCCATATCGGGTTCTAAAAGCAGTCTTCGGTACGTCTTCAGGTTTGATCTTGAGCTGATGGTACCCTGACCTCAAATCTATCTTGGAGAAGACTCCTGCACCCTTGAGCTGATCGAACAGATCCTCGATCCTTGGCAAAGGATATTTGTTCTTAAGCATGATCTTTTTTAGTTCTCGGTAATCTATAAACATTCTCATTGATCCGTCCTTTTTCCTAACAAAAAGCACGGGTGTTCCCCAAGGTGAGACGCTTGGCCTAATAAAACCAAGGTCTAGTAATTCCTGTAACTGGATTTTGAGCTCTTCCAGTTCCTTCGGTGCCATCCTGTATGGGGCTTTCGACTTTGGAGCTGCTCCTGGTTCTAAGTCGATCGTAAAGTCTACATGACGATCTGGTGGCAATCCTGGTAGCACTTCCAGAAAGACATCTTCGTATTCATTCACAACTTTTACGTCTTAGATGGTCTTTTCGGCTCCTGGCTCTCCGACTAGGTACACAAGATAGGTTGTGGTACCTTTCTTCTTCATGAGTTTCGTGGCTTGAAGGGCTGATATAATTGGTACGCCTCTACCCATTGAAATTCCGTGGAATTCGGTCGGTTCTTTTCCTGGCGGTTGAAAGAGATTTTTCTCTCGTTGCAGAGAATTGTGGCGTAATTCTCTGACAACCAATCCATTCCTAGGATTATATCTACGTCCCACATTATCATAACATTTAAATTGTTCGCTATAACCTTATGAGTTCCGATTTCTAGTTCTAGGTTAGAGCAAACATGAGTGGAAGTAGTGATCTCTCCTGAAGGTGTAGCTACTCTCATAGGATGTTCAGCTCTTACAGGCCTGATGTCTAAGTTATCAGCACACGAGCCAGCAATGAAAGAATGCGATGCGCCAGTATCAAACAGTATCTTAATGGGGATGTTGTGGAGTTTTCCCATACCTGCTAGATTGCATTTTCCTTTGCGCTGACCACCCTGTTTGATAGCGCATGCCCTCGCATTCTGTTGCTGCTGTGCATGCTGCTGAAACTGTTGTTGGTTCATTGGCAGCTGCTGCGGCTGTGCTTGGATGGCTCGGAGGGGTACTGCTTGAAGCGGTTTAGGGCAATCCTTTTTCATGTGCCCCTTCTGTCCATAGTTGAAACAGTTAGGGGTGCCTATCTGGTAGACTCCGGGATGGGCTCTGTTGCACTTCGGGCAGACAGGGATGGTAACCCTCCCTGGGTTATTCACTCCCTGGTTGAAGTTTCTCTGTTGCCTCTGCGGCTGGTTCTGCTGATTGTTGCCCTTCCACGGCGAGTTCTGCTTATTCCCCTGAATAAACAACCCCGATTGGTTGTTTCCCTGCCACGGCCTCTTGTTGTTGTTGTTGTTGTTGTTGTTGCTAGGCTATTGATAGCCCTTTCTCTGACCTCCCTGGTTGTTGAAGTTCTGATTGTAGCCTCCGCTACCTCCTCCGTTCCATTTCCTCTTACCCTGATAGTTGCTACTATTGTTGTTATAGTAGCCTCGGTTCTGATTCTGCGCTGGTGCTGACGCAGTTGGTACAATCTTATTCTCATCAGGCACGACGGCCTCCATTTCCAGTGCTCTTCCCAAAATATCTATATAGCCTAGTCCTCCATGACTAGCTAAAGCGATTCCTAGCTCATGTCGTAAACCCCCTTGAAATTTCTTGGACAGCTTCTCCTCAGTATCGACCAATGTCGGCGCATACCTTGACAGCTCGCAGAACTTGGCGTCATATTCGGTCACGGTCAGCTTCCCTTGCTTCAGATTATAAAACTCGGCTTCCTTCTGTGCCCTATACGTCTTGGGGACGTACTTATCAAACAAGATTTCCTTAAACTCTTCCCAAGTAAAATGAGCCAAATGGTCTGCGGGTATCACCTTCTGTCTCGCTTCCCGCCAGTAATTTGCCGATCCCGTCAGCTGGAATGCGACACATAGCATTCTCTCCTCATCAGTGCATCTGAGGAGCTTGAAAATCTTCTCGGTAGATCTCACCCATAGCTCAGCATCGGTAGGGCTACCCGTTCCGTTGAACATTGGAGGGTTCCTCTTGAGGAAGAGATCCTCTATATCTCTACGGGGCGGTGGTGGAGGTGGTGGTGATGGGGGTGGTGATGGGGATGGTGATGGGGATGGGGTGGCATTCTGCTCATATTCTTGTTCTCTGTTGTTTTCTGGCTGACGTCTACCACGTCCTCTCGGCCTTCCAGGTCCTCGACCTCTCCTGTTGTTAATATTTCTCGGCGGCATTTTCTTTAGTCTAAGGAAAAATTGAAATTCTCATTAGTTCTCTTCTGTTAATTTCTCTTAGCACTTACTAGCTCGTTCTCAACTTAATCAAGTTCACAGAACAACATATCAAACAAAACTTCGATATTATTTCATTAATCTTTTAACTTTCGAGTTAAACTCAATTTCTCGTTACATTAGTTCATTTGACATTCTGATTTTAATTACTCGATTCATAGGAAATTTTGCTTGTGATTAAAAACCCTCTTCACGGGTCATGTATATATATATATATACATCAAAAAGAATATTAATTCTGCCTCCAACGAGGACTTATACAAAAAAGGGTTAGACTACTATTAGTCTAAACTAGGCTGACTGCCTACTATTTACCGGGTGCACTAACAAGTTGCAACTCCGTATCTACTAAATTACTAGAACGGAAACGATTCATAAAATTTCGTATCTGCTAGAGTATTACAAAACTAACTAGTTACTGATCCGACTCTAAACAGGACAAAGAGCTACTACTACTACTGATATTTACCCGCGTCTACAACGCTCTGCTCAACTAAACTGCAGTCGAGTCCAAAAACTACCCCCTATGGTCTGCAAAAACCCTAAGAGTCCTCCTCTGGGTCCTCCTCCGGGTCCCCCTCCGGATCCTCATCTGGATCCTCATCCGGTTCCTCGTTCGGGTCCTCCTCCTCGAACTCTGAACCAAAAACAAGTTATAGTGCTTCATCCACCCTCAGAGTAGAACCGTTAGAAAGTGTAAGTAGGGTGGGCGAGGGTGCCTCTGAAACCGTCTCCTCCAGGTCGGAAACCAAGTAGTCCTCGCTGACCTCTATCGCACGCTTCTTCAGGGGAAGAAGGTGCTCGGGAACTGAACCTGAACCTGACTCGAACTCCTCCCTAGAACGGACCCTGGACGGTCCTGCCTCCATCTGCTCTCTGACTATTCCCCACTTTGCACAGATCTCCTCGAGTGGCGTAAGTGGAGAAGGTAACTCTAACAAGGCAGCAAGCTCGGCGTCGGTCTCTCGGTAGTCTGGCTCCTCCCTGTACAGTCTCGTCTCCAACGGTCCCCTGACTCTAACACAGACGTCCGGCACAAAACGTGAAGGCAACCCTAACAGCTCAGCAGTCTCAGCGTCAATCTCCACGAATCCCGGCCCTGGGATCAACTCCTCGATCTGCTGACCAACTGGTGGTGACTCTGGTGTAACTACTATCTCCTCGTCCTCCTCTAGCTGCTCTAACTCAGCGTCAGACTCCTCAACCAGTACACCGTCTGGTGGCAACTCCAACAGGGCAGAAAACTCTGGGTCTAAGTCAAGGTGCTCTGGCTCTGTCTCCGCAGGAAATTGACTGTAGGGAAGGTGCGGCTCTAATGGGATAGGAAGCATGAATCTGCTCTCAAAGAAGCGCCTGTGCACAAACAGGGCGAATCCGGTGTAGTTGCCGGTCGGCTCAGTGTCGTCACCGAAAATTCCTAAGAAGTACCATGTCGCACGGTGCGCCCAACTGCGCCACTCATCCGGTAGGTGAACAATCAGGTCTAGAATCGCCTGACTCTCCGTGATCAAGTGTCGCACTGGAAAGTAAGCTGAAGAGAAATTGCTAACGATTTGCCCCACGTCTTCCTCGCTGTAGTCTGCCTCAAACTCATAATACTCGTCCTGAATCATGTCCAATATGGTGCGCTCGCACTCTACCAAAGGCTGGCTCTTTCGAGCCGTAACACGAGTCCTAGCCATCCTACAAAAGTTTTAAGGAAACACGGATCAGTAACAGGTAGGGAAAAATAACTTATCTCAATCAAAACTTAAATTACAAAATGAATATTCTTTATTCAATTGTAACATCATCACTTAAGTCAACCACTTATTAAGACTTCTTGCAATTCAAGAAATTGCACTCAACAACAATAAATATATAAAAAAAAAAATATATTCAAGATTTTATTTTCATTCTTTATTTCACCATATTTTCACTCATTTTAATTCTTTATTTTTTTTTCTCAACACATTTCTTAACGACTTTCAATATTAAAACAAAGTACAATTACTTCGTTCATGTTACTTATTCAAAAGTAACATCCATTTACAAAAGAATTTGTCATTTACGACTCTTGGTATTCGTACTAGTTGTAGTCATCGCTCAAGACGAAATATGGAATTAAATTCCATAAGAAAAATGGAATATATAACTTAAGAATAATTTTCTGGAAAACTGAGTTCCAGTTGTCGTCGCTAGAATCGGGCGATCGATGGAAAATTTAATCAAGCTTCATGCTCGATTTCTAATAATTTATACGATTTTTCTTCGTAAAGTTCGATCTAGGCGAACACTACTGAAACACGAAACGAATAGAAAACGGAATGACGTGTCACGAATGACGTCATTTAAGTTACTTACACGGAAGCAATGTTCACTTATTTCATCTGGCTTTGATTCCCTTTACTCAATTTTCGTCGTCTCGTTCATATCTTTCTTAACTCGAAGCTGAAAGCTTCTCAAACGTCTAATCGTTCCCTTCATTTACTAACACGATTTATCGAATCATTTTTATTTCATTTTATTTCTTTTTCCTCGCAGGAAATTCTTAGAAAACAAGTTCGACTTTGCCGAATCTTTATTCATGTCACTTAACGCATGTGACATTCATCAATAGAAGTTCTTCTCGCGTTGGGGATCTCCTTTCGAAATCATTTGTAAACAACGTTTCTTAAAAACGTCTAAATTCTCAAAGAACCGGAAAGATCTTAGGTTTCAAGTCTACGTTCTCATTGAACCGGGAAAAATCCCTAAAATCTGACTATATTCTTGTATCCGCATAATTAATTTTTTTTTTCATAAAAAGGAAATTATCGCGCAAATAATTTCATATAAGATAGTACTATCGCATAATCACATAAGGTATTAAATTTTACTTCCATAAAATTCTTAAACTCGGAACACAACCCATTCTCATTCTCAAATTCATTGCATACTTGATCATAAAATTTCTTATTTAAAAGAAATTACATCATAAAATTCTTTCCTTTTTCTCGTTGAGTCGACGTAGCGGGCGGTTGAGTTGACATCTACGTTCTCAATCTCAGTATTGTAGTCTAACTCTCGTGTTATACTTGGAAAGACGACTCTGATCTAGAGTATATACAAATACAGTATCTTATGACTCGAAAGAAGACTCGATATAGAGTACGAATGAATACTCTATATTATTAGTCGAAGGAAGACTTGTATACGAATACCACTTGGTGATATTACTATGAGAAATGACTCGTACTAGAAAAGGATGACTTATAGTCAGAGCAAGAGACGAACCTTTGCTCTGATACCACTCTGTCACAGCCCCAAATCCCGAGGGACGGCAGAAGCCGGGGTGCGACTGGGGTTGGATTAAAGAAGCGGGGAAGAAGGGGGCTAACTGACTAAACATACATAAAGGACATCGAGCATTCAATGAACAAGATTGGAATATAATAAAGAAAGAGTTAATCACGAGTGATTACTCGACAAAAGTACAGGATAGAAACTAGGTTCAAGTTTACAGATTTAAACTACAGTGTATTGTTCAAAAGTACATATTCTCAAGACTTAGAGTTCTGCAGCGGAAGAGTCTTAACTAAAGCATCCTATACTTTCAACTCAACTTCAACCGTTGCCGCTCACGTCACTTCAACCTGCACATTTAGAAAATAATGCAGGGCTAAGTACAAACGTACTTAGTGGGCACGATGCCGAAATCATAATCATAAGTATAGATAAATATGGCATTTCATAATTGTAGCACATCGGGGTTTTATTGAAAGAACCCGTGTCTACTAAACATTTTCTTTTCTCATAAATCACTCGTGCGAGCATTTTCTGACTGATGTTACGTTCAATCTTGACCAATTCTCATTCACCGTGGCTGGTACCCCTCAACAGGATATCACATACACCACAGGTTACAAAGTGCACTAACTGTGGAAAGCACTTAGCAGCTAACTCAGAGCCAATCGTTAGTTAACCTAGTTAGATTAAGTCTAAATCTGAAAAACACGAATGTTGACTCAGATAGGTACAAGAGAACTCACATAAAACATAAAACAGTTCATGCCATAATATCACTTTGAAAACACAGATATCAAAGCGATAAAGAAAGATTTTCCGAGCATTGCGCGTTTTATTTTGTATATAAAAGCCCACCTCGTAATACAGAACTAAGAAGTACTAGCTTCCAATCTTCGGATCTTCCGTCCTTTCTTTACTGCTGGCTTCCTCCTTCATCGTAAAATAATAATATTTAAAAATCGATTCGTAAAAGATAATCGATCAAAGAAAATCGAAATAGGTTTTAGTCGTTTCATTCTTTAGGTATTTGCAGGCTTACTAGATTCATTTTACTAAAACGGGAACGAGACTCGTACAAATCCCGTTTAGAACTCGAAAGGTCTCATACTCGACTCTTAGGTCAGTAGAGAGGGTAGTCGATAGCTTAATACGACTTAAAAGATCAAAAGGAACTAAGTTGGAAAGGAATCAACTTAGGAAATTAAGTTTTAGTCTTTAGACGATTTATGCAATTTCTCGCTTAATTAGTTTTCTTTACTTGAACGGGTACGAGGTACCAACTCGTCTCGGTTAGCACTCAAGGCTCCTTTCTTGACTCTAGGGTCAGTAGGAAGATAGTCGTCAAGTTAGTACGGCTTAGACGATCGAAAGAAACTAAGTTGCGAACGAAACAACTTAGAAGAAATGAAACTGAAATTGCACTGCGCATTACAGTGACTCTCTGGGCTGCCCAGAACAGGGGTTCTGGAAACACGGGATGAGCCCTGTACCGTTGGAAATTTTGGGATGTCTAGTTTATGTTCCAATTTACGGATCGCAAATCCGATAAACGAGCTAAAAGTTATTACAGTTTCCGGCGAGGGTCGCAAAACTGCCGCGCTAACCCTAGTTACTCGATAGAATCGACGTATAACGTCTTAGGTTCGTTCTAAGTTCTCGTATTCGATTTCTTAAGAAACTGAACCCTCAAGGCAGTCATCATGTACTCCCGTACGTGATGAGCTCCTTCTCAAAACTCGTCCAATAGCACGACGTTCTAAACGTCGACTTTCAACTAACAAGTACTAAACCAAAGCAAGTTATCAAATTTCTCGTTCTAGTTCTCGACTATCACTATAGCTCATATTATATTAGCTCGAAAGCTCATGACATCAACTACAAAGTTATTCCCAAGTCCATCATAGACAATATCAAATTAGAATTCTCATTCGACTTCTCGGTTATTACTTACGTCTAATTGTTCGTCTCTTACGCAATTTTCAAAGTTGTCGGATTTCGTTCAAATTCTACGTCATTAAACAACATCTAACGAGAATCACTTTCATGCATGTAATCATTTCATATCAACACTATATTTCAACTTACGACGAGTTCTTCGTCTCTTACAATTTCAATAATTATTTTAGAAAAATTTAAATAAGTTCCCATTATCAACTAACATCATTTGCAACCATATTCTATCATCATTTCATCAATTAAACCAAACACATAAAACCCCTAAAACTCTAATAAATTTCAGTATTAATAGGAAGATTAAGAGGGTGATTTTCTTCACTATCAAACTATTATATCCTCAATTAATCAATTGAAATCCAATTACACACTAACATGCAAAAATTCCCAATTCAAAACTCAAACCCTAAATCGGTTTTCAACATAACATGGGGCTTTCGATTTCTCTTTGTTCTAATCACTAATTAAGCACTTCTTAAGCATGAATTTATCATCAATTGAAGAATTCCACAAATACTCCTAAAACCCCTAAATTTTTGGTATTGACTAGGGTATTAGGGTTCTTGATTTTATTCAATTCTAATCCCTAATTATCCTATCTAACACATTTAATTTCTTTAATTCAAGATCAAAACATCTAGTTCATCACTTCTAAAATTTCGATCAAAAGGAAAATAAAAAGAAAAGGGTTTTGGATGGATAGAATTAAAGAGGAGATGAATACCTTGAGCTTTAATGAAGGGAGTTAGAAAAATCGATGGATGATGAAGAACTTGTGAAGGATTCCTTGTCCAAGAACTTGAAGATCTTCAATGGTGAAATGAAGAAAAATAGAAGTATAGTATGTGTGTGTGTTTACCGATTTGGGAGGGAGAGAGTGTGAGGATAATTATCTAAATTATGTAATAGATATTACTTTAGGTATATGTGTAAAGTATGAATAGTACTACCTTAGGTGTCACACTTTAAATTATATAAAACACAAATATCTACTAATGAGAGAGGTTGATGTCGATTAGAGGGAGAAAAAAGAAAGAAAATACGCGCTTTTCCGGTGCGATACGACGTTACGGAAATCGAACGACGAAATACGTAGCTCGCCACAAAATCGTCACGATCTGATTTGTCCAAAAATTCTAACGTATAAAACTTAATCGAAAAATAAATTTATAAAATTTATTTTGACAAAAACTCGGGACGACACAGTCCGAGTTTCGTCCGGAAAAACATAAAAACGAACTTTCTCGGGCGAGTTCGTATCGTGATTTCGTGAATGTAAAAATCAGACGGTTTTTCGTTCTGAGTTCACGAACTAAAAACTTTTCGTACGCGCTAACCCTAAATACAGTAGTCGTCTAGCTGACTTCCGTAATTTATTTTCGGAAACGGATTCGACCGTTAGTCTTAGAATTCAAAATCATAAACTTAGGCGTGCAAAGCCATTTATTTAATTAACTTTAAATTTTTGAGATCGTAAGGAATTTCCGGGGCATTACATCAATTTTAAGAATTAAACATCCTATCCTAAAATCCCTAAAATCGGTTCATCCTAGAAAATTAGGGTTCTTGAATTCCTTTAAATTTTAACCATAGAATTCAATCCCTAATACTTCTAATTGCATGAATTAAACATTATAACATCTACAACATAATCCCCCAATTTCGGTCCTAATGAAAATTAAAGGATCATAATTTTAAATGGATAGATTAGAAGAGGAGATGTATACCTTGTGTTTTAATTAAAGAAGTAGATGAAATTGATGAAGGATGAATGACTTGTTGAAAAATCCTTGCAAGAACTATGCTTCAATGGAGGTTTTAGAAACAAAAATGAAGTGGAGGATGATGATGGTGAATGGCGGTAATGGAGAGTGGAGAAGGAGGTGAATTTGGCTAATTAACTAAGTTATAAAATCCTACAACTAATAGGTGGCCATTAAAGAATAAAAATAAAATACTAATGGAACCATGAGTCATCAAGTAATAATAATATAAAAAGAAATATTCTAAGGTTGTATATGTGTGTATGTCGACCATAAGAGGGATTTTTATCCCAAATACCGCGTTTTCCGGCTCATTACGACGTTATAACAATCGAGAAATAATAATACGTGTTCGACACGTTTCCGTCAAATTTCGATTTGACCAATAAATCCGAAATAATTAATATACTTAAAAAGTATATTTTAAACTTTAAAAATCTAAAAAAAATTTTGGGACATCACAGTCCGAAAATTAGTTTTCGTACGCGAAAACCCTAATATGGTAGTCATTTAATTGACTTCCGTAATTTATTTTTAGAAACGGATTTCACCGTCGATCTTAGAATTCAAATTCATGAACTTTGGCGTGCAAAGCCGTAATTATTAATTACTTTTATTTTTAATGACAGTAAGGATTTTCCAGGGTATTACATAATTAATTTAATTTTATTTCATAATTAATTTTAATGTTCTTTAAATCTTCAAAAATTACACCAAGAACACATAGAACACCAAGAACACTCATTCAAAAACTCATATTTTCACCAAGAACACCTAGAACACACACTAGGCATTCAACTCCTAATTTTCGATTTTTTTCATGTTTTTATGCCTAGAATTTCATTTTCTTTGTCATAAACATCCTCATTAAACATCTAACACTCAAAATCAACTATAATCATACTCATATCATTATATCATCATATCATCACAAATTATCATGAATCACTAAAATTCATCAAATTATCATTTCTTCTTTCTCATGCATATATTTTGATTTTTCTCATATAATAACATAAGAAATTAAATCATCTTTAACTCATTTTTATCTCATGCTCATAACATCAACAAATCATCAAACAAAATAAATCAAATAAATATTCCTCTCCAAACTCTAAAAATCACGGTTTTAACAAGAAAAATAGAGCAATTATTTTCTCAAATTTCTCATGCATAATAATCATATAAATCATGCTCATACACACATAAAATTCATCAAATCATCAATAAAACATGAAAATCGATTTTTCTCTTTTTCTTTCCTATTTTTCGGTTTTAATCAAATTTTAAGGGTTTTTATTTTTCTTTTCTCTTTTAATCAAAGATTAATTCCCTAAGCTCGATTTCTCTATCGATTTCCTCACTCGATTCTCACCTCGAATCCTTAGTTTGCCTAAGCATAAAATTAAAATATGTATCTTTCTTTCTTTTAGGGATTAGAGATTACAAATATACAAGTAATCAAATGAATTAACCTACTTTTAAGAAATTAAAACCAAGCTCTCCTCTTGATTCTTCTTGGACCGAATTGAAGGGGTTTGAGGCTCAAACTCTAGCTTGAATTTCCATGGTGGATTTCATGTTGAATCCTCAAGAAAAACAAAACAAGAATCAACATCTCATTTTAGGGCTAGAGTGCCGAAAATTAAAGGAATTAGAGAGATGTTTTTGCTTGGATTTGAACTCAAAATTGAAGGATTATTACCTCTTAAATTAAAGTTGGAAGAACTAGAGAGGATGATGATGATGATCTCTTAAACTTGGAAGCTTGGAAGCTTGATGATTGAAGCTTTAATGGAGGTTTCTCAATCTTTGTGTGTGTGTGTGCGCCTCTCGGCAATGAGAGGAAGAGAGGGAGAGAGAATTTTTTTTTTTCTTCTTCCTTGGCTAGGCACGAGAGAGAGAGAGAGATAGAGAGAGAGAGAGAGAGAGTTTGAGAGATGATGAGATGGATGAATGATGAATGATGAAATTAACTTGGCTTTCTCAATAATGAAAGAAATTAATTTCAAGTGAAAGAAATATCATCATTATTCTTCCATATAGGTTTTGACATTAGGGATCTAGGGAGAGAGAGAGGGAAGTCAGTGGTGAGAGGGAGAGAGATGAGAGAGATATTCTCATTTTACAGATAAAATCTTACCCGAATGAAAAAGTTTTCCGGTAGAATATGTCTGTGTTATTTCATTTATGCTGAAAACGGCTCTCAACTCTCCTCGTCTCATTTCCGACATCGAAAACACCTCAACTCTATCTCATATCTCACAAAATAAATCAAGGATTCCGAATATAAAATTTTTAGGTCAAAATTCCAAGTAATAAAGAAAAACCTAAAAATCAATCGGCAAATTAATCCATTAAGAACTAAACTCTTAGAATTCTCTCAAGTGATCTCGAATAAGCTTCTAACATATCTCACGGGTCTTAGAATTAAATCTAGATTCAAGAGACACTAATTAGGTCAAATTCTAAGTTCGTCGGTGAATAGTGTTTTCTCAGTTCTTGTTACTATTCACTGAAAAGTAAAAATTCTCAAAATTCTCCGGAATTCATACTCATACTCAAACTCATATAAGTAAACTCAATCAATGCATCACAGACTCGATTCGAATAATCGAAACGAGAAAATTCACGTCAAAGCACATAAGGCCAATTTGGTCATTTCAAGCAAATTCCTTTTCTTGGAAAAATCTTATTACTCAAGGCATATTATGAAATTTAGAACTCACTTAAAGATTTATAAAAATTCGGGGTATTACAACTGACAAATTGAGACTTAATCAAATAATCAAAATCGAGAAATCACTATTCATTCCATAAACTCGGAATTTCTCGATTTCACACATCAAATGACTTCAAAAAATTACGAGATTAAATCTATATCACTTTAAACATGATTTATTCACATTCAAGTCTTTCACATCACAAATCAAGTACTCACAGATAGGTAAACGATCGACTTAAATAAATAGTCACAAAATGAAAAATTTTCCAAACTTTCTAAAAATATTCTAGAAAAATTCTAGCAATTCACATATATTCATACATATTTAATTTTATACTCAGAAATTCATTCAAGACTCAAAACAATGTCTCATGCCGACTCTATACTACTCGACTTTTTAACTTAAAAATAAGAGTTCTTGGTTTTGGATGAAAATAGTTTTATTTTTCTTATAAAAATTTAACAAGTCAAACTATGGAATCGGATGTGAAATCTGAGACCTTGTTCAAGAATTCTCGAAATAAAGTAAGACACTATTTTTCTCGTAAAACATGCACATGTTTCAAAAATTTTCAAACTTTTACGATTGGCTTAAAATAAATCTAGCCGAACAATTATTCAATCAATTTCAACTCTTAATTTATAAATCGAATAACCCTTATTTTAATTCCTCTCAAGCTTCAACTTTTATTCCTTTTCAAGCATATGGGTTCGTTTTTACTCGATTCAACTTTCAACATGCTCGATTTAATTATCTAAGCTCTTTTGTCGTAATCTCACTTAACTTTATTTTAATTTTAGAAAATCGATTCTTAGTGCAAGAAAACTTCGTTTTGGCATAACTTTTTCATATGATCTCTGAAATCAGAAATTCAAAAGGCTAATATACTTGTTTTAATCTCAATTTCATCTTGGAATCATCATTTACAACATATCTCTTCAGGAATTTTCCAGATTTCCTGTAAATTTTTCTACACGAAATAAAAATCTTTATATATACTTGATCTTTTTCATCAATTTCAAGTTCTATCTTACTTGGAATAATTCTAATTTCACTAATCTCTATTCATCTTATTACCAAGAACACATGATCATGAAAAATCACAAGTTCTTATGCCCATTTAGTTCGAATTTTTCATATTTTTAGGCAATGAGTTTCTTTCTTCGATTCTTCTCATACTTAAGCTTAAAACATACTCAAAGTCATTTATCAAGCATCAAATTAAAAATCAAGGCTCAACAACATCAAAAATCATCAATAAACTCATATTCTTAACATAATCATCAAAAACATCAAAAGTTCATCAACTTCTTCAAGCATATATACTTCGAATTTTATGGAGAAAATAGCAAAATAATTCATATTTTCACTCAATCCTCATATCATGCATAAATCATCATAAAACTTATCATCTTATCATAATCTACTCAAGAACATCAGAACTCAAAATTTTCTCAAATCTATATATATATATATATATATATATATTCGAAATATTCAAGAAAATTAACTAGAAATTCATACTCATCATTTTCTCAATTTCTCATGCATTACATCACTCCAAAATTCATCAAATCATCATTAAATCCATAATAAGAACTTAGGAAATAAAACCATCAAATTTTTTTCTTTAAAAATTTTTGGTCTTCTTCTAAATAAAAGACCAAAATTTCCTAACTTCTTATTCAAGCATTCAAACCACTCAAAATCATCATATATTACTCATCAACTCATTCATCAAACAAATATATCAAAACTCTTCTTTTTTCCTCTTCTTAAATCCATCGATTTTTATGGAAGAATTTAGGGGAAAATTCTTCTCTTTTACTACTTATCTCATATCTCCTATATTAAGTTTTAGAACTCATTTTCATCAACAATCTCATGTTAGAATTATCAACTTAAAAATTCCTAAAAACACCTATTATTTTCGGCCAACACAAGAAATAAATATGCATGATTTTTCCTTCATCTTTTCACATACATATATACATACAACAATCAAGAAAAACATACTTAAAAATCAAAATCAAAATTCTTTCTCCATCATCTTCATCTTCGGTGCTCAAGAGGGGGAAGAGGTTTGGACTTCTACTTCTATTTCCTTGTATGAAAATTACTCAAGAGTTTAAGTATCAAGACTAAAATGAAAAGCTTCAATCCCTTTCTCAAATGACCATGTTGGTCGAAAAAAAGAGGGAGAGAAGGAGGGGTTTTTTGTTGACTTAATTCAACAAAAATGAAAGGAGATGAGCAACTTACTTACTTTCGAATATTTTGATGGATAGAGAGGGAGATTTCCTCAAACTCAAGCTAGAATCATCCTCCTCCTTGGCATGAAAGCTACCGAAAAAAATGAAGAGAGAAAGAAGGGTGAATTCTAGTCTCAAAATGATCACCAAGATGAGAGGGTTACGATTACCTCATCGATTTATTTGTTGGATGATTAGAGGTGATCTCCTTGGAGGTTTTGGAGCTTGAAGCTTAAGCTTCCATGGAGGAGAACTCATGTATGTGTGTATGTGTGTGTGACCTAATTGGGAGAAAAGGAAGAGAGAGAGAGAGATGGAAATATGGCGTGAGGGAGAGAAAGTGATGGAGAGTGAGAGTTGTGAGAGTGGGAGAGTTTGGAGAGTGTTTCTCACTCTCAAGAGAGTAAGAGTAGAGTTCAATATATAGAGGAGAAAAAGAGCCATGTCGGCTGATAAGGGAAGGAATAATGTGTAATACCCCAGAATTTCCGTACGATCTTAAAAATTTAAATTTAATAATAAAAATGGCTTTGCACGCCTAAGTTTACGATTCTGAATTCTAAGACCAACAGTCAAATCCGTTTTCGAAAATAAATTACGGAAGTCAGTTAGAAGACTACTGTATTTAGGGTTATCGCGTACGAAAATTTTTTAGTTCTAGAACTCAAAACGGAAAACCGTCTGATTTTTACATTCACGAAATCACGATACGAACTCGCCCGAGAAAGTTCGTTTTTTTGATTTTCCGGACGAAACTCGGACTGTGTCGTCCCGAGTTTTTGTCGGAATTAAAATTTTAAATATTACTTTCCGATTAGGTTAAATACGTTAGAATTTTTGGACAAAACGGAATTTGACGATTTTGTGCCGAGCTACGTTTTTCGTCGTTCGATTTCCGTAACGTCGTATCGCGTCGGAAAAGCGCGTAATTTCTCTCCCTTTCCCTCTCTTGGCCGACATCACTCACTCTCTTACACTAGATATTTCATGTTTTATATAGTATTAATCTATGACTAATGTCCTTTTAATTTATACAACTTTACACCTATTAAGTAATACATGTTATAACATATTAAGTCATCATCTTCCTTATTCTCTCCCCCCCAAAACCGAAAACACACACACTTACATTCACTCTCTCTTTTTCTTCCATCACCATTGAAGACATCAAGTTCTTAGAGCAAAAATTTCACAAAAGTCTTCATTCATCCATCGAATCTTCTAACTCCCTTTACTAAAGCTCAAGGTATTTGTCTCCTCTCTTGATCTATCCATTCCAAATCCATTTCTTTTCTTTTTTCATTTGGATCGAAATTTATGGGTTGATGAATTAGATGTTTGATCTTCGATTAGTGTAATTAGATGTGTTAGATGTGATATTTAGGGATTAAAATTAGAAGAAAATCATGAACCCTAATTCCTTGTCACTACCGAAAATTAGGGGAATTAGGTAGGTTGTTTGGATTCTTCAATTAGTTGTGTAATCATGTTTAGGAGGTGTTCGATTGAGGATTAAAACAAAAAGAAATCGAAAGCCCTATGAAATTGAAAGAAACCGATTCTAGGGTTTAGGGTTTGAATTGGGGATTCTCAATTTATTGTGTAATTAGACTTGAAATTGTTTGATTGATGTTATAGTAGTATGATTAAGGGATTAATGATGATGTTTGATGAAGAAAATCACCCTCTTTAATATTATGATAATACCAAAATTTATGAGAAAATAGGGGTTTGCATGTAGTTGATCTAGTTGAGAATTTGTTGATGAAATAATATTGTTGATGATATAAATTGATGCTAGGAATTTAATTGGAATTTTCTAAAAATATTTTGTGAGTCGTAAGAGACAAAGAACTCGATCTAAGTTGAGATTTAGTAATGATATGAAGTGATGATATGCATGAAAATGATCTATGTTAGATGTTTTTTGATGACGTAGAAAATAAACGGAATCCGATAACTTTTGAAATCTCGTAAGAGACGAACAAGTGGTCGTATTTAATAACCGAGAAGTCGAATAAGAATTCTAACTTGATAATATTGTTTATAACGGACTAAGGCATAACTTTGTAGTTGACGACATGAGCTTTCGAGCTATTATAATATGAGTTGTAGTTATAGTCGAGAACTAGAACGAGAATTTGTTAACTAGATTTTGGTTTAGTAATTAGTAGTTGAGACGACGATGTTTAGAACGTCGTGCTAATGAATCGAGTTTTGACAAGGAGTTCTTCACGTACGGGAGTACGTGTTGACTGCCTTGAGAGTCCAGTTTCGTGTGAAATCGAGTACGAGAACATAGAACGAACCTAAGAAGTCATACGTTGTTTTTATCGAGCAATTAGGGTTAGCCGCGGCAGTTTTACGACCCTTCCCGGAAACTGTAATATCTTTTAGCTCGTTTATCGGATTTGAGATCCGTAAATTGGGACGTAAACTAGATTTCCCAAGCTTTCTAGTGGTACAAGGCTCATCCCCTGTTTCCAATTATTCTGTTCTGGGCAGCCCCCAGAACTACTGCTTTGCACAGTGATTTTTCAGGATTTGTTTTACTAAGTTATTTCCTTCGCAACTTAGTTTCTTTCGATCGTTTAAGCCGTAATAAGTTGACGACTATCTTCTCTACTGACCTAAGAGTCGTGTATGAGACCTTTTGAGTTCTAAACGAGATTTGTTCAAGTCTCGTTCCCGTTTAAACTAAAATGAAACTAGTAGCGTGCAAATGCCTAAAGAAATGAAACGACTAAAACCTAAATCGAATTTCTATGTTCGATTATCTTTTGCGACCGATTTTAAGTGTTATTATTTTACGATGAAGGAGGAAGCCAGCAGTAAGGAAAGGACTGAAGATCAGGAGATCGGACGCTAGTACTTAGTTCTGTAAACACTAAGGTGGGCTTTTAGATATAAAATAAAACGAGCAATGCTCGGAAAATCTTCCTTTACCGCTTTGATATCTGTGTTTTCAAAGTGATAATTATGGCATGAACTGTTTTATGTTTTATGTGAGTTCTCTTGTACCTATCTGAGTTAACATTCGTGTTTTCCAGATTTAGAGTTAATCTAAATAGGTTAACTAACGATCGGCTCCGAGTTAGCTATTAAGTGCTTTCCAGAGTTAGTGCACTTTGTAACCTGTGGTGTATGTGATACCCTGTTGAGGGGTATCAGCCACGGTGAATGAGAATTGGTCAAGATTTGAACGTAGCATACCAGAAAATGCTCGGCCGAGTAAATTGTGAAAATCAGTCAGAAAATGTTTAGTAGGCACGGGCTAATTTCAAATAAAACCCCGATGTGCTACAAATTATGAAATGCCAAATTATCTATACTTATGATTATAATTTCAGCATCGTGCCCACTAAGTACTTTTGTACTTAGCCCTGCATATGTTTTCTAAATGTGCAGGTTGAAGCGACGAGAGCGGCGGTGGTTGAAGTTGAGTTGAGAAGTTAGGATGCTTTAGCTATGACTTACTTTCGCTGCAAAACTCTAGACTTTTTGAGAACATGTACATTATTAAATCACTGTAGTATAAGTTTGTAATCTTGAACTTAGATACTTTCGAGTACTTTTGTCGAGTAATCCTTCACGATTAACTCTTCCTTTATATTAGTAAAGTCTTGTTCATTGAATGTATGTTGTCTTTTATGTATGTTTAGTTAGTCAGCCCCCTTCTTCCCTGCTTCTTTAATCCAATCCCAGTCGCACCCCGGCTTCTGCCGTCCCTCGGGATTTGGGGCTGTGACATAATGTGACTTTTATCAGATAAAAATCCCCGGAAGAAAATATTTTGCGGTACAAAACATCCCTCTTAAATCAATTAACTCTCAAACGACTCAAAACTTACCACGTAACTTTCTCGACATCCAATTTCACTCTAACTTGTCACATTTTTCACCAAATAAATCAAGGATACTAGAAACCCAATTTTCGGATCAAAATTCCAAATAACGAAGAAAACGTAAAAATTTACTATTCACATTCGTTTCTCAAAGAAATAAAATTCAAATTCAACTCAAACGAATTCAGAAAATTCTCAAACATGCATCAATGGTCTTAAAATAAATTTTAGATTCAAATGACACTAATTTGACGAGATTCGGAAATAGTCGATGAATAGTGAATTCTCGTCGGTAGTTACTATTCATTGAAAAATCAACTTTCTCAGAATTTTCCGAAATTCGCACACATACTTAACTTCACATTCTCATGCTCATTTAACTCATCACATCTTTGTTTCGATTCACCAAAACGAGAAAATTATGTTTTTATCCTTCAGGGGCATTTTGGTAATTTTGCATGGAAAACTATTTCTCAAAAATTTTATCACATCTTCGCACATAATCACATATAAACACCTTTAATAAGCACTTAGGCACAACTAATCATAATTAGGATGAATAATTAAGACTCATGAGATCGGGGTATTACATCATTTCCCCTTTAAAGAAATTTCGTCCCGAAATTTGCTTATCTTAGGAAAATAATTCGGAGAAAACATACTTTTATCTTAACTCTTAAATTTCACATCACATCTTAAAGATCATGGTGTTACCACCTGATCTTAACTTAAAGGAATTAATTTCGTCTTTGACTGCTGGATTTTACAATCTAAAATCTCCTCAGGTCTCTTCCGCGACTCGAATCTAGCTCGAGGGCCATGTCTTCTTGACGGTCTACACGCTTCGGATCTTACGTATCAAAGGTGCATGAAAAACTTTTATACTAATTCCCGCAACTTGGCGGCAATACTGACTTATAAGAAACGAAACGAATCATTTCTTAGGATTTTGAACGATCAAATATATATATATCTCGATTTAGACTTCCTCTTTTTGTTAAAACTGTAGATTTCTCTCGAAGAAACACTTTTAGCTTTATCTCTAGATGCGAATTCTAGCTCTAATCTTCGATTAATGATTTACGACTTCTGTCGTCTCTCGACTTCTATTATCGGCTCTCTAATCCGACGAAGAAATTATAACGTCTCTTTAACCTTTTCAGGTCTCATAACTTTTCTCTCGCTTACTTCACTTCAGTAAAGTGGAGAACAACACTTCTTTCTAAACAAAGCTTCGTACGACGCTATTCCAATCGCATTTAAATAACTCGTTGGCAACTCTTTCTTGAAAACTTTTCTAAATTCGCGTGGAGAATTTGGAATCTCGATCTAATGCCATCGAACTTAGAACTCTACGCAAACGCATTATAGACTTTATAACAAAAATTTTCCCATTTCTACTTCGGGATTGGAGACGGTTGCAACGGACCGTAAGGTCTCTGATGCAAAATCTTCACGCGCTCACTCACTAAACATCCTTTTAAAAACTTTGCTACGTCGCGTCTTATTCTTTCTCGCTATGACTAATACTTCCAATTTTGGGGTAAGTAGTATCATAAGTTTTACTCATAATTATCCTTTCTAAGCTCCTCGACATTTGCCTACATATTCTCCTATAGAATGACTAGCGTTGACACTTGCTTCTAAAAAATCTTTTCTGACTCTAAACTTCACTTTCTCCAACTCATCATCTTTTCTTAGCGATCTAATTTGAGATCTCATGTCTAGACAACTACAAAAGATGCAATTTCCTTGCTCCATCGACATCAAAATCTAAACAACTTCTATTCTCATCTTCTCTAACTCCTCTATAGATTATTCCTCTTCTGATAGGATAAATCCTAACTCGGGATTTTCTTTCAACTTAGGGCATCGGCCACTACATCAGCTTTTCTGGGGTACTAAGAGATCTTACGATTATCGTCCTTTACTAACTCAAGCTATCTTCTCGATCCCATACTTAATTCTTTCTACTCAACGAAGCATTTCAAACTCTTGTGATTTGCAAAGATTTCACACTTAACTCCATACAGATGACATCTCCATATCTTTAAAGCATACGCTAAAGTTGCTTATTCCAAATTATGATTTGGGTACTTCTGCTTATGAGGTTTGCGTTGCCTTCAAGCATAGTTCATAACTTTTCCATCTTACATTAGGACACAACTTAGTCCTTTCAACAATGCATTTGTAGTCCTTTCCAACTCCAGGAAGGGCTAACACTGGAGCGGAGGTTACTTTCAATTAAAGAGCTTAGAAACTTTCCTCGCATTCTTTCGATCTACAAGACCTCAAATCTTTCTTTAATAAGCTGATCATTGACTTTCATTCCTTTGGTTCCTTCGAACGACACAACATGTCCTAGGAAATTTATTTTAGCCAAAATTTCATACTCGCTGAATTTGGCATTCAACTCCTCAGCTCTCAACTTCTCTAATGCGATCGAGGCTTCCCACACTCAGCTTTACTCCTCGAATAAACTAGAATATCGACTCTAAATACAATCAAAAACTTGTCTAAACTTTGTGAAAGGCTCAATTCTTCAAATTCATGAGCACTATTGGAGTATTTATCAATCCAAACGACATCACAACAAACTCGTAATGTTTGCATCTTGAACTAGAATAGTCTTTGGAATATCTTCTTGCTTATTCTTCAATTGGTGATATCTAGATCACAACTTGATCTTGGAGAAAATACTGACTCCTTAAATTAATCAAAAAGGTCGTCTATTCTTTCAAAAGGGTACTTGTTCTTAAGTAAAATTGTAATATGCTCTTGACAATCATTACTTAACCTCGGACTATAGTCTTTTGCCTTCATCACAGAGTTGGTGCTCCACACGGGGTTGCACTCGGTCGAAAGGAAATCTAAATCTGACATCTCCTACAATGAAAACTTTCACTCTCGAAGCTCCTTTGGTGCCATAGGGCTGCTCCGGCTCTTAATCAATCGTGAACTTCAATTGCCTATCGGGTGACATTTTGGCAGAACTCCTCGGGAAAACATCTTCATACTCTCTAACTATTGCTACGCCATTGATACTCGACTCTTGCTCCTCATCCTTACAAGCGTATTCTTTCTCTTCATCAACTTCTCTTCTCTCATGATAATCACCATCAATCTCCTCTTCTCTATACTGTGAACTTCGGTTAGCTCTTCTCCTCAGGGTTTTTATAAGATCTAACACTAATCGCATCTAAACGTCGCAAAAACTCTTGATTAATCTGTACTAAATTATCCATGTCCCATAATGGAATTTGATTCGAGGACTTAGCGCATTTCTCATGAATTCTACAATCAAATTCTAAATTCGAGCGAACGCGCGAAACTATCGCTGTCCTACCCAAGAGGGGTTGACACTCTAAACTCCCAATTCGATTCTTCTCTAGCTAGGCCAACGATATCTACGCAAAGACTTGCTAAAAACAAGTGCGAAGTACCAGTGTCAACTTTTCACACCTCGTCGTTTGATCATACTTGCGAGATCTTCTTTGGTCCTCGTCTCCAACTTTCTACTTCATCGCAATAATTCTCTGATGGCGCGGCTACTCGTGCTAAGGAAGTAGTTATTTCTTCTGTTGTGGCTAGTGTTGAATGCCACATCCTCTTACTCGGGTGATTTCCACCATTTCACTTTTATTTTCTCTTTATTCTCTAACCGCGTGGGGAGGTCTGAGGGGTTGCGGTTTTTGTCATATGTCTTTGAAATTAATGAGGCACTAAAGAATGATCTTTTCGTCGGCATGGCTTAATTCTCGTCTAGGGCTCGATTTAAAACTTTAGCAGAAGTCAGACCACTCTGACTTGCAGGAATTTATTCGGATATCACGTCTCAAAATAGCACAAAACTAATGCACATCTTCTCGTCCGTATACACCTTGTCGGGGCAAAATGATCTAACTTACAAGGCTCACGATCGCACTCGGCTACTAACATTCTTCTTTTCCTCGTCTCAAACTCGTGAATCCATTCGCTTTTCGTTGTTGATAACTCTTCGATACGTATTGCTAAAACAAAGCTTCCTTGAACTACCCTTAACTCGTGCTCTCGGACTCCTCGGAAAGATTTATCCTCTAACGGCTCTCCACCAGTAGTCAGCTGCTCTCTTCGTCTGGTACTCCATGCGCTCAAGATGTTCTCTGTCTCTATAATAAAGAAATGAAAGATCCGTTCAAAAGAACAAATTTAGTCCTCAACTTTGATAGGACTGTCTTCATCGATAAAGGTCGGCGGATTTCTTTGAAGAAAAAGTTCTTCGAGTCTCTGGTCATTTAAAATGGCGGGGTTGGCTCCCGTTACTATTCCTTAGCGTCTCTTGCGTTTCTTCTTCTTCTCATCGGCATTAAAAAAGAATGCTGAAACTAGGGAACTCGGAGCTATTCGCAAAAACGCAACTAACGCAAACTAAGCTCTCCTAGACTTCTAAATTTCTTTTACTCAAAGATTACTAATTCTCAAGCAATACTCAATATGTATATATATAAATTTATCAGAAGCAATTACTTTCTCGATCAGAACAAATACTCAAGTAATTACACTAAAATTTTTCTCAACTCAATCACTTAAAACAATTATTCACTCACATGCGTACTCAATCATAACTCAAGCATTTATTCATAATCATTAACTCAAACTTTGGCATAGATGAAAATTTTCAGATATATGCAATAAATCAAACTCAAACATTCAATCACAATCATTTTCTCAAATAGTGTCGCGAACGACCATTTAAATAACTCAAGACTCAAGCATGGATTTAACGAGAGACTCAACTAATAACTCAAATTCTTTCTTAACTTATTCTTGGACCTCATACTAAAGAATTTATTCAATAACCCAGATTTAATAGACTTGACTATCAACTCAAACCTCGGCTTACTCTCAAATATTCTACTTGAGGATTCAATAATTAACTCGGTCGAACAAACTCAGGCATAGAACTCAAAGGCTGACTTTTAACGATCTAACGATCTCTTTTCTCCTATTATCAAATGATGGCCTCTCTTGAGCACTTATACCAACACAGGGATTTAAACCACCAAGGTTAATCCTAACATCAATTGGATGTGCTAAATTTCTCAAAAACACGAGACATGAGCTACTACTTCATGTCTGACTCGACTACTATACTCGGCATTAACATTCATCTCGATCATTGAATAAGAAGAGATCATCTCTTATACGTAAAATAAAAGATTACTCGATTTTCCACAACTTCCTAAACTGAATCCCTAAACGTCATTCTCGATTGAGTTCTCATCTTCATCATCTTCTCTCGGCTCTTCTTTGGGATCCTCTTCTGGATTCTCATCCTCTTTTCTTTTGACGGCGGCTAGTATCTCCTTGAGATGTCTAGGACGAGCTACAGGGGCTGTCCATGGTGAACTCTTGCTGCCGTACTACTCGTCCTCGTAAACTACTCCGGTGTCCTCAACTTTTTATCATCCCATAGAGGGGTCTCGTTGCTGTAATCGTTGCATCGGAGGTACACAGATTTGTCGATGTCTCGATTAAGTTCTAACTTTAACTCCTGACTCGGCCTCGGAACAGCGCCTCAAAGGCTGGAAATTGGAAACAAAATAGTTGCTTGAAATGAGTTGGAGGTGGCTTGTGCCTATCATTGCTTCCGCAGAGGAATGCTCAAAAAGCTCGTCGTCGTCGCTATTCTTGGTGCTAACGTGCTACGAATTCTACTAGCGTCTCGCGATAATTCTTCCTCACATACTCGTACTCTCGCATCCTTGTTCAGCTTCTTTCATCATCTATCTCGTTTTCGTCTCTCACAGGTGATTTTAATCTTATAGCACTGGGTAAGTCCACGTCACGTAGTTAATCGCACAATCGCTTTATCTTTTCGAATTCGAATGCCGAAGCATAATTAAGGGAGAGAACTCTAAAGCATCCTAGTTCTTCAAGCAACTTATCAATCTCATTACTTCTAGATAACCGAGTAATAAATGAATAACTCGAAATCAATTGTAAACTTTGAAAGCTCTTAAAAATTTTGTACCTAGTTGCCAGATGAGATAAGATGAGGTGCTTGGCTCGTTGTATACTCAAATAAGTCTAGGAAATCAAATCTAGACTCTTACTCTCAATAAAGTTTAAGCTTCGACAGACGAGCTGCTCTGATACCACTATGTCACAGCCCGAATTTTAGTGTGTAAAAACGACTAAAATCCATTGGACAGTGAAGAATGAAACAACTGAATAAACAAAACTCACAAGGGAACATGCTCATATACAAGGAAATCTTTATTGAAAGCGATAACAATTAATCAACTTGCTATTGATTAACCATTTCAAAACTCAATGAAACAAGTTTGTTAATTAAGAGTCGAGAGGATATCGAAAGAAACTGTCGAGAATGGATCTCATATTTAAGTATCAGAGTTGAAAGAATTTAAAACACGATTAAGTATTGGTGTTGCAGCGGAATATTACATCAAATCCCAAAGTTATATGTATAAAGACATATAACCCAAGCTTAAACAAATCTTGACTCGAAACAACGAATGCCACCAAGCAGTCTGCACCATCATCATCCGAGCTAACCTACACATTTTAGAAACAACATGCAGGGTTGAGTACTTCGTACTCAGTCAACACATGCCAAAATAAATTGAACGCTTGCTCGATAGAGCTATATAATTGAACTTGTCTTTCTTGCTGCATCACAAGTATTAGAGTTGCAAAACAGTTAACTTGTGCATGCAATAAAATCATTTCACTTTTGAAAATGCTTGCACAAGTAGTAATTTATTTAAGTATGTACCAGATCTACAATCAAATAGTAGTGTCAAGAAGTAGGCCTCCTCCTCAAACACCATGACCGGCTTACCCAAAGGAAAGCACACAATCACTAACATGTGTACAGAGAAATCCCGTCTCACAAGGGACCAAATTTGTCTTCCTCTAGTAGGTGGTAACATACATCAAAGCTCAAAATTTGGCAAGTTAATTAATTTAAAAACTCACATACTATGATAATAGTAATCACATTCATCGATTTGTTTTGGTTAGAAAGCCTACCTGTCATCCAGCGGTTTTGCTCGAAATACCTCGTTTCATCTCACTCCTTACTTCTGGACTCCACTCATTTCTTACTATTGAACTTCACTCGTTCCTTCAAGGATAATATTCTTGTAAGAGCGAGTTCTATTTCTCGAATGAAAATTGAATCTAAACTCGATTATTCAGATTTCTACTTGACTCGGGTTTTTCTAACTTTTTCTCGGCTCGACTAATTAAACTTCTCGACTCTTAATCAAATTGAGACTGAATCAAATAATCAAAATCGAAAAATAACTATTCATTCCATAAACTCGGAATTTCTCGATTTCACACATCAAATGACTTCAGAAAATTACGAGATTAAATCTCGATCACTTTAAACATGATTTATTCACATTCAAGTTGTCACATCACAAATTAAGTACTCACAGATAGGTAAACGATCGACTTAAATAAATAGTCAAAAAATGAAAAATTTTCCAAACTTTCTAAAAATATTCTAGAAAAATTCTAACAATTCACATATATTCATACATATTCAATTTCAAACTTAGAAATTCATTCAAGACTCAAAACACTGTCTCATGCTGACTCGATACTACTCGACTTTTTAACTTAATAATAAGAGTTCTTGATTTTGAATGAATATAGTTTTATTTTTCTTATAAAATTTAACAAGTCAAATTGTGGAATCGGATGTGAAATCTGAGACCTTGTTTAAGAATTCTCGGAATAAAGTAAGGCACTATTTTTCTCGTAAAACATGCACATGTTTCAAAAATAATCAAATTTTACGACTATCTTAAAATAAATCTAACCGAACAATTATTCAATCAATTTCAACTCTCGATTTGAAAAATGAATAACCCTTATTTTAATTCCTCTTAAGCTTCAACTTTTATTCCTTTTCAAGCATAAGAGTTCGTTTTTACTCGATTCAAGTTTCAACATACTCGATTTAATTATCTAAGCTCATTTGTCTCGTAATCTCACTTAACTTTATTTTAATTTTAGAAAATCGATTCTTAGTGCACGAAAACTTCGTTTTGGCATAACTTTTTCATACGATCTCCGAATTCAGAAATTCAAAAGGCTAATATATTTGTTTTAATCTCAGTTTCATCTTGGAATCATCATTTACGACAAATCTCTTCAGGATTTCTCCAGATTTCCTGTAAATTTTTCTGCACGAAATAAAAATCTTTATACTTGATCTTTTTCATCAATTTCAAGTTATATCTTACTTGGAATAATTCTAATTTCACTAATCTCTACTCATCTTATTACCTAGAACACATGATCATGAAAAATCACAAGTTCTTATGCCCACTTAGTTCGAATTATTCATATGTTTAGGCAATGAGTTTCTTTCTTCGATTCTTCTCATACTTAAGCTTAAAACATACTCAAAGTTATCAAGCATCAAATTTACAATCAAGGCTTAACAACATCAAAAATCATCAATAAACTCATATTCTTAACATAATCATCAAAAACATCAAAAATTCATCAACTTCTTCAAGCATATATACTTCGAATTTTATGGAGAAAATAGCAAAATAATTCATATCTTCACTCATTCCTCATATCATGCATAAATTATCATAAAACTTATCATCTTATCATCATCTACTCAAGAAAATCATAAATAAAAATTTCCTCAAATATATATATATATATATATATATGTATATATATATATATATATATATTCTTCGAAATATTCAAGAAAATTAACAAGAAATTCATACTTGTAAACACAAAATTTAATATATTTATAACAAACACAAGAAATCGTGTACAAATAAATATTTGCGGATTTGAAGTAAAATTTGGGTTCGATCTCTAGCTTTTATCCTCTGATTCGTCTCTTCCACTTGTTCTTGAACGATCTTCAAGCAGCTTCCGGGATCCTTGGAGATTTGGCCTCCTTGATCTTGATCGGTGTTAATGCTTGATTTGATAATGTTAATCCGGAGGGCCGACGCCTTATTTTTGGATCAAACGCTGATTTGGGACGCTTTTGGTGAAGAACTCCTTGATTTCCAAGAAGAACGCCTTGAATACTGCGAAGAACGCCTTGTATATTGTAGAGAATTTTCCTACAACTCTTGAGCTCTTCAATATGATTTGTGGTGTGTTCTTTGACCTCTCCAATCACCCATATTGTAGAAAATGTTGTGGACTTGTTGAAAGACGGGCTTTAGGGCTGAGGTGGCACAATTCAATTGGCTCCTCAATTTTGGTAGTTATCTCCATCAAATCTTTGACTTAATGACCAAGAAATGACACGTGTCAATCTTTTTAATTGGTCAAAAATCTCTATCTTTTATATATCACTTTATATTTATTTAATTTAGGATTTATCTTTAATAAAATTCCTAATGTAATGCCCCGTAAATTCCTTACGTTCTTAAAATTTTAAAGTTAATTAAATAAATGGCTTTGCACGCCTAAGTTTACAATTTTTGAATTCTAAAGGCTAACGGTCGAATCTGTTATTGAGAATAAATTACAGAAGTCAGCTAGATGACTACTGTATTTAGGGTTAGCACGTATGAAAAGTTTTTAGTTCGTAAACTCAGAACGGAAAACCGTCCGATTTTTTACAATCACGAAATTGCGATATGAACACGCCCGAGAAAGTTCGTTTTTATGTTTTTTCGGACGAAACTCGGACTGTGTCGTCCCGAGTTTTTGTCAAAATAATTTTTGTAAATTTATTTTCCAATTAAGTTCATACGTTAGAATTTAAGGTCAAATCAAATCGCGACGATTTTGTACCGAGCAACGTTTTTCGTCGTTCGTTTTTCCGTAACGTCGGATCGCGCCGGAAAAACCCGTAACCCTTCTAAAAATTCTGCATGCAACCGTTTTTTTTTTTATTTTTTTAATTAATTTAGTGGGGAACATGCATGTTGACAATGTCTAAACTAAATGACACCTTAATCTTCACTTTTCACATTTTCAAATCTTTCATCATATCAAACATTCTAAAACAATTAAAATAACCTCAAACTCTCTCATCCTAACCATCTCTCTCTCGGCATCTCTCTCCCCTCTCTCTTCAAGAATTTCTTCAATCACCATTGTTGTTCTTCAAGAAATACAACAAGAAAATCCTCCTAGATCATCATTCATCCATCTTTTCATCTAACTCCTTTCACTAATATTCAAGGTAATGATCTCCTCTTCAATTCTATCCAACCATCTTCTTCTTCTTTTATTTTTTTTCCTTCTTTGATCGAAAAATAAGGTATTGAAATGGATAATTTGATCTTGGAATAATGAAATTAGATGTGTTAGATAGATTAAATAGGGTTTAAAATTGATCAAAACCAAGAACCCTAAATCTTGTGTTAATACCGAAAATTTAGGCATGTTGTAGGATTTTTTAATTTTCTTCTTTTGATGGTTGATTCTTGTTTAATAGATGTTTAATTAGTGATTAGAATAAAAAGGAATCAAAAGCCCTATGTGTTTGTGAAATTTCAATTAGGGTTTGAGTTGAATTTAGGGAGTTTATGCATGTTAGTTGGTAATTTTTTTACAATTGATTAATTGATGATATAAGAGGTTGATTAGCAAATAAATGTAGTTAATTGGGGAAAAAATCACCCCCTTAACATCTTTATAAAAACCGAAAGTTATAGGATAATTAGGAGTTTCCACATGTTTGATTTAAGTGGTGATTTGTTGGTTGAATTGTGTTGCAAATAATGTTAGTTGGTTATAGAATTTAATTGAAAATTTTCTAAAAATGTTTAATGAAACATAAGAGATAAAGATCACCTTATAAGTTGAGTTATAATGATGTTATGATATGTTTTCATGCATGAAAGTGATTCACGTTAGACGTAGTTTAACGTCGTAAAATTTGAACGAAATCCGACAACTTTGAAAAAATCGCGTAAGAGACGAACATTTAGTCGTAACTAATAATCGAGAAGTTGGATGAAAATTCTAATTTGATATTATTGTTTATGATGGAATTTAGAACAACTTTCTAGTTGACGTCATAAGCTTTCGAGTTGATATAATATGGGCTATAGTTATAGTCGAGAACTAGAACGCATTTTGAATTTTTGTTGGTTTAGTAATTGTTAGTTGAAATCCGACGTTTAGAACGTCGTGCTTTTGAGCGAGTTTTGAGAAGGAGTTCATCACGTACGGAAGTACGTGATGACTGCCTTGAGAGTCCAGTTTCTAAAAAATTGAATACGAGAGCTTAGAACGAACCTAAGACGTTATACGTCGAACCTATCAAGCAATTAGGGTTTTCGCGGCAGTTTTGCGATCCTCACCGGAAACTGTAATAACTTCCAGCTCATTTATCGGATTTGTGATCCGTAAATTGGAGCGGAAACTAGACTTCCTAAGCTTTCTAATGGTATAGGGCTCATCCCCTGTTTCCAAATCCTCTGTTCTGGACAGCCTCCAGAGTTACTGGACTGCACAGTGAAAATTCAGTTTCTTGTTCTCTAAGTTGTTTAATTCACAACTTAGTTTCTTTCGATCGTTTAAGCCGTTTTATCTAACGAACATCTCCCTTCTGACCCTAGAGTCAAGTATAGGACCTTGAGTGATGAAAACCAGTCGAGATCTTATCTTTTATCCTTTCATTAAAGAAGTAATAAACGAGAAATTTCATAAATCGTTCAATGAACTAAAACGTAAATCGCCTAAGTTGATTCTTTCCAACTTAGTTTCTTATAATCTATAAAGTCGTATTAAGATATATACTACCTTTCCTACTGACCCGAGAGTCGAGTATGAGGTCTTCCGAGTTCTAAACGAGATTGGTACGAGTCTCGCTTCCCGTTTAAGTAAAACGAATCTAGTAAGCGTGCAAATGCCTAAAGAATGAAACAACCAAAACTTGCTTCGATTCTCTTTAATCGATTTTCTTTTACGACCCGTTTTTTAAGTATGTTTATTTTATGATAAAGGAGAAAGCCAACTGTAGAGAAAGGATAGAAGATCCGAAGTTGGAAGTTTTGCTTTAAGTTCTGTAAATCAAGGTGGGCTTTTATATACAAAATAAAACTAGCAATGCTCGGAAAATCTTTCTTTATCGCTTTGATATCTGTGTTTTCAAAGTGATATTATGGCATGAACTGTTTTATATTTTATGTGAGTTCTCTTGTACCTATCTGAGTTAACATTCATGTATTCCAGATTTAGAGTTAGTCTAACTAGATTAACTAACGATCGGCTCTGAGTTAGCTGCTAAGTGCTTTCCAGAGTTAGTGCACTTGTAACCTGTGGTGTATGTGATATCCTGTTGAGGGGTACCAGCCACGGTGAATTAGAATTGGTCAAGACTGAACGTAACATTAGTCAGAAAATGCTCGCGCGAGTGATTTATGAGAAAAAGTCAGAAAATATTTAGTAGACACGGATTCTTTCAATAAAACTCCAATGTGCTACACTTATGAAATGCCATATTTATCTATATTTATGATTATGATTTCGACATCGTGCCCACTAAGTACGTTTGTACTTAGCCCTGCATTGTTTTCTAAATGTGCAGGTTGAAGCGACGGTGAGCGGCGACGGTTGATGTTGAGTTAAAGGATAGGATGCTTAGTTAGAACCCTTCCGCTGCCAAACTCTATATTTCTTTTTGAGATGTACTGTTGAAACAATACTCTGTAGTCTAAGTCTGTACATATGAACTTAGCTTCTTTTTTGTACTTTTGTCGAGTAATCCTTAGGGATTATCTCTTTCTTATTTATATTCAAGTCTTGTTCATGGTTTATCGATGATTTTCATGTATGTTTAGTCAATTAGCCCCCTTCTTCCCCGCTTCTTTAATCCAACCCCAGTCGCACCCCGGCTTCTGCCGTCCCTCGGGATTTGGGGCTGTGACACCTAAAATATAAATAAAATATAAATTTAATATTTATATTAATTTTATGCGTCTACAAATGCCCCATTGAGACTTGTTTGTGGACAACTTGTCTTGGAAATGAATAAGTCTCAAAACTTTGAGGTTTATTAGAATGTTTAAACTCGTATCAAGGAGCTCTTGAACTTGAAACTTGAATTTATAAACAGTTTAGACTCGTATTTAAGAGGTCTTGATTTTGAAGTATGAAAATTTATACTCATTTCATAGAGTTCTTCAATTTAAAATTTAAAATTATAAATAGTTTATACTCGTATTTAGGAGTTCTCAAATTTGAAACTTCGACTTGGCAATATTTGGGTTTATTTTCTCAATTTTGACAACCCAAATCATACAACTCGTCCAGCTTTAGCAATTGGAAACCAAATAGCACCAATTGAAAATCAGCTAATTAATAACATTATTTATATTTCTAATCCAATTAATTAATATACTCGACACCAAAGTTTTATCTCCTTCAATTTGGATATCTCCAAGTACCTACCCATATGGATCCTCATGATTTACATTTGATATAGTAGCCCACTTCCTAGCCCAATTAATAAGTCTAAAGAGAAACTTTTTTCTTTACCAAGGCACCAGTTTTCTTTTCGAAAACTTCTACAGCAAGTTTTTCCTTGTGTACCACGTTTATTCTTGTTAGGAGATAAAATTATTTCCTTCTAAAATTTGCATACGTCCACCCAGGCACATGCCCATTACAAATTAATCAAAATTGATATTTGTACTTCGTATCCCTCCATCTGTAGCATTTGTCAAATTGTTGGCAACAATTTTATTTTGCTTCTAGAATCTTCACCATACAAAGATCCATACGAAAAAAAATGTTTCCTTAGTGTGTAAAACCTTGTGTTGCAAGAATTATACTCCTAGAAGGAATTGGTTTCCTTCTTATGTTTTGCCGACTTGAACATTGATTGGTACCTATAAATAGTCCCCTTGTTTCATTAATTTCCTCCACACAACTCAGAGCTCGAATAAATCCATAGCACACAGCTCTCTTTTCTGCTAATCTTAGTCAAATTAGCGGTGAGTTCTACCATCCATGTTGGTTAGATTCGGTTCCAACACATCCTGCGCGCCAAGTGTTCGATTATTTGACGGGATGGAAAACAACCCTTTTTCTCGTTTTTTTCTTTTTTTTTAAATGTAAACCAATTCTTTCATGCAGAGAAACACCAGCAGCAGAGAAATCACATTCACCTTGAATTGATTTGGATCTTTTAGGTAAGCTTCAACCTTTAAGTTCGTCAAAACATGTCCTTCTATACATTGCACACCACGCGTTCGATGAAAAGCCTGAACAAAAGACAGATTTTTTTCTCAACTTTCTTAATATGATTTTCTTTCTTTTTTTCAGTATTCTTTAGATTTCAACCGAAAAGGTGGAGTTTTAGCTGATTATTACACCAATTCGTTTCGTGTATCACTTAATTTCATCCTTCTCTTCATAAAATTCCATTGGTTTACATGATGCATGCCATTCGTTTGACGAAAAGCCTGAACGAAAAACCAGATTTTTCTCTTTGTTTTTTTTTCGAAATTTTGAAGTGACTCTTTTTGCAATTTTTGCAGGAAAGCAACAGCAAGAAGAAGCCTAAAGACCATAAAGCGAATTCCTCAATCTCGTTTGCACTTCATCCCTTTGTTCTTCTTTGTAGATATATTTGTACACCACATGTTTGACAAAATTCCTGAATGGACAAATTTTTTCTTCTTTTCCTTGCATTTATAGTGCATACCAGCTGTTTAACGATTTGCCTTCCCCTTCTTTTGTTGTTGTTTTGTGTAGGTCCATCATGGTTTACTTCAAGGATATCACTAAAAGCAAGAAAACTTACTTACTTACCTTGGACAACGAGCAGCAGCATGCGGAGAAAGGGACACGCTTGAGGACTTACAAGTCCGTATTTAGCGATGATTGGCCCAAGTTCGTCAATCCACTTCATACTAACGGATGGTGCCAAGACAATGAGTTAAAAGGAGCTATGACTTGGATTTTTCAATCTACTCATCATCACGGGCTGGCCGATTCAGACCCACTGCCTACCTTGGGGAGATGTATGATTGATGAAAAGCTTTCGTGGGGAAGAAGCAAGAAGTTTGTTGGAGAAGCTCATTACTTTAAAGGCTATTGGGAGTGGACCGAGGACGTACTTAGCCTTTGCAGAGATGACCTTCGCACAACCGGGCTTTACGATGTTGTATATACTTCGCATTTTTACTTACGATCGAAACACGGAAGTCATTAAGGCTTTTTGCGAGTCTTGGTGCCCTTTCACCAATACTTTACTTACTTCTTCCGGCGAGCTTTCAATCTCACTTTGGGACTTACATACTTTGTCCAGACTTCTCATGAATGGCATACTTTATGATGAGGTGGTTCCATCCGCGGAAGAGTTGTTTGGTGGCGATGGAGGAGGAAGATCTCGTATCCCAGCAAGTTGCAGGCACTTACTTCATGGATATCATATACTTCGGAGTAAGACGAAAGCTTACAATACTTCCCATACTTCTAATACTTCCAACACTTCAGTCCAAGTCGAAGAGTGGATCCGATTTTGGTACAAGGGTTATTTGAAGTATCAAAGACCTCCTGCCCACAGAGAAGCGAAGAAGTCAGTGCGTCCAAAGCCAACTTACAACCCCAATGGAAAGCTTGTGAGTCACGTGTCATGGAGTTCTTCCCAAAAAGTTCCATTTACAGAGACAAGTGTTAGAGAAAGATATTGGCATGAAACGTATCTGGCTGCATTCCTTGCTTGTTGGTTGAGAACTTTTGTTCTTCTCGAAGATGAAGTAGGCGTAATTCGACCAAGCACATTCAAGATGGCTAGCACCATGGCGAGCCAAAAGAAGGTTGCTCTTACTGTCCCAGTTTTGACAAGCATTTATAGAGGTCTAAACAAGATCTCCAAACTTCGCGATCTCACTTGAGTTCATGCAGTATTCCCTATTCACTTCGTTTATGGTTGGCTAGCATATTACTTCAAGACTCACTTCCCTCTTGATCACATGCCGTGCATACCCCAAATAATTCAATACTCAGGCGAAGGAGGAGCACGATATTACAACGCTGAAGATGCTCGCAAACGAATATACAAGTGGGATCAAATTTGTTGGAATGCTACCATGATCACCAAGAATGAGAGTACTTTATACAGGGATGATGGGAATGCGAATAAAGTTGATCGTGCTTTCTTCATGGCAATCCGCTCCAACTACTTAACTTGGAGGTTCGGTGATGAGTTTGTCGTCGAGCCCTATAGTCCACACCGCTTTAGTCGTCAATACGGGTTCTACTAAACTCCTCCAGGCGTTCTTAATAAAGATGTCCGCCGAGCTAACCTTGATGAAGGCATTCAATACTAGCGTGCCTGTTTGCTCCAAAAATCTTATAGCAAGGCCATAATTCCAAGCTCGCTTCAAAGCTCCAGAAAGCTCCACTCGCTCGCGTACAAGAATTGGTGGCAAAAAGTCTATGAAGAGTCCATAGGAAAGCATTTTACAATCTTAAAACAGCCTCAAGGGCATGATGCCCCCAAAGACTATGAAAGGAACATACAAGTCAAATCTCATGGTGTTAATGAGGAAATGACTTCGTCTCCGTTGAAAGATTCAAGAAAAAGAAAAGCATCCTTGGATGAATCCTCTAATGGAAAGCGAAGATCATCTTCAAATCACTTGGATGGCTCTCTTAGCAACAATGCAAATCCTCGTCGGCAAAGCCATGTCAGTCTACCTAAGGAAGCTTCTTGCGAAGGTAGTGTCGATCATAAATGCAAAGCTACTCTTGAGGTTTCACTTCTCCATTTTTTACTTTCCTCTTTTTCATGTAAGTAGTTATTTCTAACAAACTTTTGTTTTATCTGTTTTGTAGTTAGAGAAAGTCCTTGGCATTGATAATCTTGAAGACTCTCAAAGCTACCATAAATCTTGTGGGTCAAGTCAGTCACTTGGGATGCACCATTCCAACAGGCAAATTCCACCAGTCGGAACTAAGACCGAGTTCAATAGTACTGTTCTCTTTGCCGATCGATGTAAGAGACTTTTGCAAGAGTTTTGGAGTGATCTTCAAGCCAAGATAGTAAGAACTTCGGTTGATGACTTGTCTTCCATAGAGGATGAAATTCGCAAGGGAATGTCATGCATGCAGAAGTATTCTTATGGCTTTGATATATCTCATCTTGAAGATAGCTTGAACACACTTTTTGATAAGGCTGGTGACTATGACAAAGCCCGATCGACCTCTCATGACTTTGAAGGATCTGCTGCACAACGCTTGAAAGAAGTCCAAAAGAAGTTCCATGATGCAAGTGAAGAGGCAAAGGAACAAGCTGAACAAGTCAACTCCATGAAGGAAGAGGTTGCTAAGCTATCATCAAAGATGAAGTAACTCCAACACACACTCCAAATTACTAAAAAAAAAGTGCTTGTATTCAAAGAAGGACTTGACAAACTTATGGATGCACCTTTAGTGAATGATGAAGTGTTGAAGAACTTGAAGGACTCGAAGCAACTTTGGAGGCCACTCAACAATCATTGAAGGACCAAAAGCCCTTTGCTTAGACATAGTTTTCCTTTTTGTTTCGTACTTTGTTTTACTTCTTTTCTCTTTTTGTTGCACTTTTGATGAACACTTTTATGCAATAAAGTACTTGTTTCTTTTTTCTTGCTTCTCGTCATTCATGGATGTCATCTTTTTATCTTGAATACTTGCTTCAATTTTGAATTTCAATTATTTGCAATCATCCAATTTAAAGGAAGACACAAAGCATGACTGAACTTAGAATCTATCCAAGCTGCCTACGTACATCTTTATATAAAAAGGATCAAGTCAAAACGTAGTTCAAGAAACAAAACTAATTTGAGTTTTAAGGGGGAGGAGAGCCGTACACAGTTTATACTCATGTGGGCCAGGAGTGACTATTTATTTAACCACTATATAGACAAAGTGGAGTAAATAACAGTTTAACCACATAACTTTACCTTTTGGTGAGATAATTAAGTTTTTCCACATTAACTTAACTCTTGGTGGAGAAGTTAGCAGTTTAACCACGTACACTTTCATTGGTGGGTGCCTTTACACAGTTTATACTCATGCGGGCCAGGAGTAACATGCAGTTTTAGCTCGTGCGTCATGGAGCAGACTTCTTTCTCTTTCTTTTGGTTTTCTGCTTTTCTCTTTTTTTTTTCTTTTTTTTTTGTTTTTTTTTTTTGTAAAGGTACGCTTCCACACTTCAATGATAGTAGCGCTTCAAGAACTTCCCATTGATTGGACCAACATTAACATTGTCTTCATCAACCGACTTGTAGGCGCCGTTGGTGTAGACTTCTTTGACAACATAAGGACCATCCCATCTCGACACAAACTTGTTTCCAACACGATGAGTGGTGATAATTGGCCTCCTCACAGCTAGCACTAAGTCTCCAACTTGAAAAGAGCGCAACTGCACATTCTTATTGAAAGACTTTGAGAGGCGAGCTTGATAATATTCCAACCTTTGTTGAGCTTACAATTGTTTTTCGTCCAACGCTTCTAACTTTTCAACGTGTAGACGAGCATTATCTTCTTCAGTCAAACCCTCTTGGATAGCAATCCGCAACGAAGGAATTTGTTGCTCTAGGGGATTCACAGCTTCCATACCATACACTAAGGAGTAAGGGTTCGCTTGTGTTGGAGTTCTATACGTCGTTCTATATGCCCATAATGCTTCTCCAATCATTTCATGCCAATCGCGCTTTGTCTTTGCAACAACTTTCTTCAATAAATTGCACATGGATGATTTCCTTTGCTTAAATCCAAACTTCTCACAAAGCTTATCAATGAAGGAATTACTGAAATTCCGTCCATTATCAGTGATGATGTAACGAGGAATCCCATGGCGATAGATGATATGACCTTTGATGAAATCAGCAACATTCTCCTTCTTCACTTCTTTCAAAGGGATTGTTTCCGCCCACTTGGAGAAGTAATTTGTTGCAGCCAAGATATATAGATGCCCCCTTGATGATTTTGTCAAAGATCCAACGACATCCAAGCCCCAAGCATCAAAAGGCCAAGACGCAACCGTGGGGTATAGTGGCTCAGGCGGTTGATGAATGAGATTTGCGTGAAACTGACAAGGTTAACATCTTCGAGCATACTCCATGCAGTCATTCACCATGGTTGGCCAATAGTAACCCATCCTTTTGATTTAAAAGTGCAATTTTGGACCAGATTGATGAGCACCGCAAATTCCAGAATGCGCTTCCTCCATGGCTTTTACAGCTTCTTCCGTTCCCAAACATCTTAAGAAGATTCCATCAAACGAGCGCCTATAAAGTGTGCCTTTAAAGTATATAAAGCGAGCCACACGACGACGAACATCAACTTTTCTACGTGGATCACTTGGCAACTTATCATACTTCAAGTAATCAACAAACACTTGGCGCCAATCTTCTTCTTCTATCTCGAATACTTCGACAACATGGTTTTCATCTTCTTCACAATCATCTTCTTCAAAGATAGGCGGAACAACCCAACTTTGGCAAACTGGCACAGAAATCTTATCCTCAGACATAGCAATTGTAGAAGCAAGTTTGGCTAATGCGTCTGCTTGCTTAGTTTCACTTCTTAGTACATGTCCAATCTCCACATCTCCAAGCCATACGAGGATTTTCTGGGCGTACTTAACATACGGAAGCAACTCTGGCTTCTTTACTTCATACAATCCCAGTATTTGGTTTATCACCAACTTAGAATCACCATACACTTTCATGTGTAGTCTCTTAGCATCCACTGTCATCTCCAAACCAAGGATGAGCGCTTGATATTCCGCAACATTATTGGAGCAATTTTCAGTCAAAGTGAAAGAGTATGGCAATACTTCTCTTTCGGGTGTGACAAACACCACTCCGGCACCAGCTCCTTCTCTAGAGATGCTCCATCAAAGTACATTACCCAAGGAGGGCAAACATCAATTAAAAGTGCATCTTCATCCGGGAGATCATCGGTCAGCTCTCATTCGGCAGGGATTGGATGATCAGCTAAGAAGTTTGCTAACACTTGTCCTTTCACTGCTTTTTGGGGAACATACATAATCTCAAATTGTTACAACAGTAAGTACCACCGTGCAAGTCTATCAGATAAGACAGGCTTAGACATCACGTAATTCAATGGATTTGCCTTGGAGATAAGACGCACTGTATGCGCTTGAAAATAATGCTTTAACTTTTGGATAGAGAATATCAAAGCCAGACATAACTTCTCGACCGGAAAATAATTCAGCTCGTCGGGTGTCATCATCCTACTCAAGTAGTATAAGGTATTCTTATTTCCTTCTTCATTTGTTTGCGCAAGCAATGTCCCCATAGAACATTCTTGTGCGGCAAGGTATAAGATCAACAGACGACCCGCAACAGGTGCGGCAAGAACAGGGGGTTCATCAAATAAGTTTTTATACTTTTGAAGGCATTTTGGCACGACTCATCCCACTCAAACGGTATGCCCTTCTTCATAATCCGGCTAAAAGGTTGACAACTTCCGGCTAGGTTCGAGATGAACCTTCTTAGGTACGCCAATTTCCCTTGCAAACTTTTTAACTCATGAATATTCCGAGGTTCAGGCATCTTCATAATAGCGTCAATCTTGGCTTGCTCTATCTTAATACCTCGATGGCGGACGATGAAACCAAGAAACTTCCCCGACTTCACTCCAAATGCACACTTTAACGGATTCATCCTTAGCTCATATTTCCTTAGTCTTTCGAAGACTATTCTTAAGTCTTGGAGATGATCCTTTCTTGCTTTTGACTTTACGACCACATCGTCCATGTAACACTCAATGTTCTTATGGAGCATGTCATCAAATATCTTTTGCATAGCTCTTTGATAGGTAGCGCCAGCATTCTTCAATCCGAACGGCATAATAGTGTAGCAATATATTCCTTTTGGACTGCGAAACGCCGTCATTTCTTCGTCAGCCGGTGACATGCGAATTTGATTGTAACCGGAGGACCTATCCATAAATGATAATGCTTCATATCCGATTGTCGCATCAATCATCAGTTAGGCAATGGGTAGTGGAAAGTTATCTTTAGGGCATGCTTCGTTAAGATCTCTAAAGTCAATACAAACACGGATCTGCCCATTCTTCTTTCTTACTGGCACGATGTTGGAGATCCATGTCGGGTAATTCACTTCCCTAATGAATCCAACCTCAATAAGTTTGTTTACTTCAACTTCAATTAATGGTATCAACTCGGGTCGAAATCGACGTTGGGATTGCTTAACAGGTCATGCCTTCTTCTTAATAGCTAAGTGATGAACAACTATCTTTGGATTATATGTCCATGCGAATATATCTTCGAATTCTTTCAAGAGCTCAAGATATGCATACTCTTCATCGGGCATCAATGAAGCACTTATGTAGGTAGGTCATGGATCATCAACAGTACCCAAGTTAACTTCTTTCAACACATCGATGGTGGACTTCACACCGTCTTCAAATTGTGGGGGCGCTATGTCCGCATCTTCTTCTTCAACGCTCCCTTCTTCACAAAGAGTAATGTGATGTGATGAGGCGACCTCTTCAATGATCTCTTGATTCCTTGGCACAGGGCTTTGAAAATCTATGCGCAGCCTCAATGTTCTATCTCTTTGCCTCATTATAACGACCTCTTTTATATCACTTACTCTAACAACGCCGTTCTAAGTAGAAGAGTGATCTCTTGATGTAAATTGATTTGAGCAGCTTGATTTTGAGTAGATTGACTTTGAGCACTCTCGATAGTGTAGTAAGACGATGCCACACTTTCTCTATCTTCTTCATCATCTTTTTTGGGGACTTGTGTATGAATGTCTGTCTTCATCTTAGCCTTCAACACATCTTCACATGACACGGTCAGTATAGTACTTCTTTTCATGCGAGACGGGTCAATACTTCTCAACCTTTGGGTTGCCCCTTGCTCGGTTTTCTTGTCTTTGCCAAGTCTCTTGAAAACAGACACTCGTTTTGCCCATCCTTCTCCTAACCTCTTGAAGGTTGACACCCTTTCAACTTTCTTCTTCTTGGGGAGACTTAATGTAGACGACACCTCTCCTTCAAAGATATGGTTAGCAGTTGCCCGTTTGATTGCAATACGAACTGCACCTTGTGAGACAAATCCCAAGCCTGTCTTAGTTCCTTGGACCATAGGACCATCTTTCTTTGATACTTTCGAGCTCGTCTTACAATCAGGATCATGCTTGTTCATAACCTTTGAATTCTCTTTGGGATCGTATCCGGCTTTCACAAACAGTTTATATGCCTTTGGTCTAAAACACTTAGCAACTTCAGGGCTCGTAAGTTCGCCATGCTCCGTAGCACTATCTTGTTTTGGCCGAACAAATCCTCCATATGATTGTTGAGTGGGTTTCGTAGCATTAATCTTTGTTAAAGGCACGGTGAGCCTGTCCAAAGACTCTTTCTTAGTGAGTGACACCTCCTTCTCCTTTCTTTCAAGTCCTTCTTGAGACTCAACTTGTGGTTCTTTTGGAGACTTTGGCTTTACCATGTAGTACTTTGCTTTGGCGAAGTATGATTCGGTTTCTGCAAAGGGCTTATGATTACCAATCACTGTCTTTACCGTACCATCTTGGTAATACTTGAAGCATTGATGCCATGTTGAGGGGATGACACCATATTCATGCAACCATGGTCTACCAAGGAGCATGTTGTACGAGGTTTTAGCATCAATTACTTGGAATAACGCGGTTGATCTCATATCATCAATTAGCAAGTCCAACCTTATTGTGCCAAGAGCTCTTTGTCCTTCGTAATTGAAACCATGGATCAGCAACCGACTGCATGCTAGCTCCTCAACTTGGATTCCTAACTCATTCAAAGTTCTCAACGGCAATATGTTTACCGCAGACCTTCCATCTATGAGTACTCTATTTACCCTTTTCTCATTAGTATAACAACTCACTAACAGAGGTCGATTATGAGGCTCAAATCCAAGCTGTAAATCATCATTGGAAAATGCCACCAGCAACACATCTTCATTCTCTTGATTTACTACTCCGCAAAAAGCTTTGTTATCTTTTTGTATGCTTTCGGCAGTGATGAGGTTTGCCCCGACATTGTCCTCTTCAAGCGTTATCTTTCCTTGTCTAGCCAGTTGCATAACCTTGTCCTTGAAGATGAAGCAATCGTGTATGGGATGACCCACTAGTCGATGGTACTTGCAATATTTTGGATCATTAGTTTGCCCTGCTTCATTCGATCGCTTCATTTCAGGCAGTTCAATAAGTCCCTCCTTGATTAAGTCATCAAATATGCCAGAGACATCCGATTCCAAGATAGGATACTTCTTTTGCTGCTGCTCTTTCAGAGTCGGCCTCCTTTGCCCCATGTCTTGAAAAGCATTCGGCTTATCTTCCTTATTGGCTTCCTTTCTCGAGAACTTGACAGGCGTTGCTTTAACCGCCATTGATTCTTTCTTTGGGTTCTTTTCAAAAGAATTTCCCCCTTTCTTAAATTCTTGCTTCTCTTTAAACCGACGAGGTTCTTGAACTGGCGGTTCTACAACTCCATTGGATTCCATGCTCAACTCCATATCATGTGCTCTTGTGGCCAACTCCTCGAACGTCTTGGGTTGAATTCCACACAGAATATATTGCAGGCCCAATGCATCCCTTGAATACACATTTCAATGGCACAAGACTCGGACAACCGATCTTTGCAGTTAAGACAAAGGTTCCTCCATCTATTGACGTAGTCAATTACTGGCTCATCTTTGAATTGTCGGGAACTTGTGAGCTCCACCATGCTGACCGTTCTTCTAGTGCTATAGAATCAATTTAGAAACTCGTGCTCAAGCTGCTTCCAATGATTGATTGAGTTCGTCTCTAAATCCGTGTACCAATCAAAAGCATTTCCTTTAAGTGAACGAACAAACTGCTTCACCAAATGATCTCCAAAGGTGCCGGCATTATTTCAAGTATCGATGAAGTGAGCTATGTGCTGCTATGGGAGGCTGATAGCCGAGGGGCATCATTAAGTTATCGGTTCTTTGAGTATATGGTTTTGAGTAAACCAATGAAGACTTGGAACTCCCATCGAATTTATCTTTTATGGTTCCTTCAATGAGCTGCTTGACTTGTTCAATTGAGATGAGAGTGCCTGAAGCGGATATAGACTCTTTATCATCCGACTGCTTCTATTCACGTCTTTTGGACACATCATCATCATCCTCGTCTTCATCTTCATCTTCCTCTTCATCTTCATCATCATGCTTGGATACCCGTTTTCCTTTTGCATTAAGATTATGGCATCTTGTTTGATCATATGCTTGTCCATAGCCTCCATCATTGTCATTAGATTTGCTATTTTGCTCCTCTAAATTCGTAGTGCCGGTTGTCATAACAGACACCTCGGATGAGTAATTATTCGCTGAATAGTTTTTGGGTGATTCGGAACCATCACTTACGTCGTTGCCATCTTCCTTGACGTGGGGCTCCTTCTTCGTAGCGAAAGTTGACTTGGCAGCTTTGGCAGCTTCCGCAGCTTCTTGCAACATCATAGCTTTCCTTTGCGTCATCGTGCCACCACCTTCCACAAGGTTCTTCGAAGTGAAGTTATTAGCATCTTCCAAAGGTTTCTTCAAAGTAAAGTCACTAACATCATTAGCTTTCGGAGACATTCTTCAAGATTTGGGGAAGAGTTGAGATGAGAGGTAGAGAGGTCCCACTGAGCATGCCAAAATTTGTAAACACAAATTTTAATGTATTTATAACAAACACAATAAATCGTGTACAAATAAATATTTGCTGATTTGAAGTAAAATTTGGGTTCGATCTCTAGCTTTTATCCTCTGGTTCGTCTCTTTCACTTGTTCTTGAACGATCTTCAAGCAGCTTCCAGGATCCTTGGAGATTTGGCCTCCTTGATCTTGATCGGTGTTAATGCTTGATTTGATAACGTTAATCCGGAGGGCCGACGCCTTATTTTTGGATCAAATGCTGATTTGGGGCGCTTTTGGTGAAGAACTCCTTGAACTCCATGAAGAAAGCCTTGAATACCGCGAAGAACGCCTTGAATGTTGTAGAGAATTTTCCTACAACTCTTGAGCTCTTCAATATGATTTGTGGTGTGTTCTTTGACCTCTCCAATCACCCCTATTTATAGGTGACAATGTAGTGGACTTGGTGGGCTTTTGGACTCCAAGACGGGCTTTAGGGCTGAGGTGGCACAATTCTATTGGCTCCTCAATTTTGGTAGTTATCTCCATCAAATCTTTGACTTAATGACCAAGAAATGACACGTGTCAATTTTTTTAATTGGTCAAAAATCTCTATCTTTTAAATATCAATTTATATTTATTTAATTTAGGATTTATCTTTAATAAAACCTAAAACATAAATAAAATATAAAATTAATATTTATATTAATTTTATGCGTCTACAATTTTCTCAATTACTCATACATTATATCACTCCAAAATTCATCAAATCATCATCAAATCCATAATAAGAACTTAGGAAATAAAACCACTAAATTTCTTTCAAAATTTTCGGTCTTCTTCTTAATAAAAGACCAAAAATTCCTAACTTCATATTCAAGCATTCAAACCACTCAAAATCATCATATATTACTCATCAACTCATTCATCAAACAAATCATGAAAACTCTTCTTTTTTCCTCTTCTTAAATTCATCAATTTTTATGGAAGAATTTAGGGGAAAATTCTTCTCTTTTACTACTTATCTCATATCTCCTAGATTAATTTTTAGAACTCATTTTCATCAACAATCTCATGTTAGAATTATCAACTTAAAAATTCCTAAAAACACCTATTATTTTCGGCCTACACAAGGAATAAATATGTATGATTTTTCCTTCATCTTTTCACATATATATATATACATACAAGAATCAAGAATAATATACTTAAAAATTAAAATCAAAACTCTTTCTCCATCATCTTCATCTTCGGCGCTCAAGAGGGGGAAGAGGTTTGGACTTCTACTTCTATTTCCTTGTATGAAAATTACACATGAGTTTAAGAATCAAGACTAGAATTAAAAGCTTCAATCCCTTGCTCAAATAATCATGTTGGTCGAACAAAAGAGGGAGAGAAGGAGGGGTTTTTCTTGGCTTAATTCAACACAAATGAAAGGAGATGAGTAACTTACTTACTTTCGAATATTTGGATGGATATAGAGAAAGATTTCTTCAAACTCAAGCTAGAATCATCCTTCTCCTTGGCATAAAAGCTGCCGAAAAAAATGAAGAGAGAAACAAGGGTGAATCCTAGTCTCAAAATGATCACCAAGACGAGAGGGTTACGATTACCTCATCGGTTTATTCGTTGGATGATTGGAGGTTATCTCCTTGGAGGTTTTGGAGCTTGAAGCTTGAGCTTCCATGGAGAAGAACTCATATATATGTGTGTGTGTGTGTGTGTGTGTGTGTGTGTGTGTGTGACCGAATTAGGAAAGAAGGAAAAGAGTGTCACAACCCGACTCTTAGTGTATTGAAATGACTAGAAAACAAAAGGCAGTGAGGTGGAACAACTTAACTTTTACTCGAAAACATGCTTGATAATTGAAGGATAACATCAAATACCAGGTCATGCTCACATTAATGTGGGCTATCAATCAATTACTTTTCCAAGAAACGAATGTTTAATAAGTTCATGGATGTCAAACTCATCAATGATTTAAGTTTGGTTATTAATAAATGTTGCATTCAAAAAGTGGGCTAACTTTTAACTTTTAATCGCCAAATGGCGGTGAAGCAGATATGATGAATCGTTAGGTGATTCAACCGTGTTTTGATTGGACTTTAGAAAGGAATTAATGGCTTTGCTCGAACACACGGCTCATTGGATTTTGGACCAAGCATGCAAGACACGATTATAACAAATAAATGATGTTGCAGCGGAATATAAAGATTGACTTAAAAATCCCAAGGTTATATGTGTGAAGACACATAACCTCAAGCTTAAATTGTAATTTAGGATTTTATTGACAACGAGCCGCCCAAGCACACCGCAACCTTCCTCATCCGAGCTAACCTGCACGTTTTAGAAATAACATGCAGGGCGTGAGTACTTTTGTAATACCCCGGATGTTTAATCGGTCATTAAAATAAAAAGTTAATTAATAATTAAGGCTTTGCACACCTAAGTTAAGGATTTTCGATTCTAAGATTTATGGTGAAATCCGTTTCTGAAAATAAATTCCAGAAGTCAAACGAACGACTACTGTATTAGGGTTTTCGCGTTCGATAGATTTTTCGTCCGAAAACTCAGAATTAAAAACCGTCAGAATTTACATTCACTTTTTCTTCGATACGAGTTCACCGGAGAAAGTTAGTTTTTATGATTTTTCCGGGCGAATTTTAGACAGTCTAATCCCGACTTTTTTTCGGATTTTGAAAAACGAATTAGGTTTTCCGAGTATGTAATTTATTTTTAATCTAACGGACGAATTAGATTTCATCGAATTCGTAACTACCTAAGAAAGTTTTTCTCGACTTTTTAAACGTCGTTCTAGACCCGGAAACGAGATTTTTCCGATAAATAAATCGCAACCAAACGCGTCTTAATGACTCACCACCTTAGTTGTTAGATATTTTCACCTTTATGTATAGTAAATCATGAGTCAACTCTCTCTCTCCCTCACTCCTCATTGCCGCCACCTCCATCAATCTCCCTCTCTCATTTTCTTTCTCATTTTCTCCATTAAAGCTTCATCCTCCAAGCTTTCTCAAGAGCACAAGTCTCTCATCTACCGATCGATTTCATATTCGACTTCATATTCAGCAAGGTAAGAACATCGTCTACGTTATGAACCGAACACAAATCCTTTCCCATCATTTTCATTTTTTTCGAAACATAGGAGGTGAAGAAGCATGTAGATTCTTGTTCAATTCGTGTTCTAGTATGTTTAGAATTAGGTTTTACGGATAGAATCATGAAGAAAATCATCCCTCCCCTTAATCTTATTATTACCGATTTTTTTTTGAAGATTTAGGGGTTTTTTCTAGTTCGATTTTCTTATTGTTGATTGATGAAATAGTGTTCTACATGTTGTTAATTGACTATATGAATTAAATTAGAATTTTCTAAAAATAAAAATCAAAATATAAGAGATGAAGAATGCATGATTTGATGAAGAAAAGGATGTGATATGCATGATTTATTAATGGAAATGAGATGTAGGATGATTGAGGATGAATATATATTTATTTGAGATTTTTCTAAAAATTAAATGAAAACTCGTCGATAAGTTGAAGCTCGATAATGTTTTTAGAATATGATTTACACATTAGTAATGCTTGTTAGATGATGATCGTTGTTGTAAAATTTGAACGAAATTGGATAACGTAGGATTTTTAGTAAGAGACGAACAATCGTCGATAAGTCGAGCATGATTAATGATTAGGATTTGTGATTCGAACCTATGATAATCTTGTTAGTTAATGATCGTAACCGTAAAGTTTGAACGAATTCTAAGAAGATTCAAATTTTGATAAGAGACGGAGAATCGAGATTAAAAGCCGATAGAAAAGTTGAATAAGGAAAACCTCTTTGATAATTATAATTGTTATTGATAAATGAACAATAGTTTAGTTGACGAATTTTCCATCCGAGATACGAGATGTTATGAGTTATAGTTAAAAAACGAGAAGTTGATAAACGAAAATGAAATAAGAATTGAATATGAAATTGTTTTGGTATAGTAAATGGTTAGTTGGAAATGACGAGGAAATGCTCGTCGTTTGTTTAATCAAAAGACATGAATGTGAACCCGATTAAGGGATACTGTATGTTTACTGTATTAAGATGAAAATTTCGTGAAAATAAAAGTGAAATAGCATTAATCGAACCTAGGGAATCGTGCGTCGAGAGTTGTCGAGCATTAGGGTTTCGCGCAACTGTTTTGCGATGTTTCACGGAAACTATCATAACTTCTAGCTCGCTTAACGAAATCGAGATCCATAAATTGGAGAGTAAACTAGACACTCATGGCTTTCTTTTGGTATAAGATTCATCCCCTGTTTTAATATTCTCTATTCTGTGCGAACCCCAGAATCACTGACTTGTGCAGTAAGTTTCCAAAGCTTAGTTTCCTAAGTTGAATCCTTTTCAACTTCGTTCCTTGTGAACCTTTAAGTCATTCTAAGTTATCGACATCCATTATCTACTGACCTAAGTGTCGAGTAATGAGCCGAGTCAGTTTGTAGACGAGAATTGATCGAAGTCTCGTTTATTAGTTAATCAAAAGAAAGTCGTATAAGTGCAAAAGCCTAAAAGACTAAAAACCGATTCGATTTCCTGTTTCTTTTATCGTATTGTAGTTCGAATTGTAGTTCTGTAATCAGTAAGGTGGGCTTTTCTATATACGAACTAAAATGAGCGGTGCTCGAAAATCTTTGTTTACAAGCTTTGATAATTGTGTTTTCAACGTGATAATTAGAGCATGAAATGATTTGTTTTTATGTGAGTTCTCTTGTACCCTTCTGACTTAGCCGACCTGCTATCCAGAATTATTAGTTAGCTGACTTGCTAACTAAAACGATCGGACTTTGAGTTACCCGACTTGCTATCCAAAGTTAGTGTACACATTAGCCGTTGTGTGTGGAACCCTGTTGAGGGGTGGCCAGCCACGATGATAATTATTGGGCAAGATTGAACGTAACATTTGTCAAAAAATGCTCGGCCGAGTGATTTATGAGAAAAGAAAATGTTTAGTAGACACGGGCTTTTATTGAAAAACCCCGGTGTGCTACAGAAATGAGATGCCTGATTATCTATACTTATGATATGTTTTCGGCAACGTGCCCACTAAGTGGTTTTGTACTTAGCCCTGCATATGTTTTATAAAATGTGCAGGTTGAGCGATGGGAGCGGCGGTGGTTGATGTTGAATTAAGAGTTGTAACTAGAATAAGAACTTGTTTCAAGCTTTACGCTTTCCGCTGCCAAACTCTTTTTTTTGAAGTTAATGTATCTTTCTGTTGGGTCTAAATCCTGTACAATGAATTCAGTTCCTTTTGAACAACTTGCCGAGTGAACTTTCAAGATTAACTCTTTCTTTTAATGAAGTCTTGTTCATAGTAGTTTATTCTGTCATTAATGTCTGTTATCTCGTTCATTCTTATTCACCCCCCTTCTTCCCCGCTTCTTTAATCCAACCTCTAGTCGCACCCCGGCTTCTGCTGTCCATCGGGATTTGGGGCTGTGACAACTTTGTACTCAGCGGACGCTTGCCAAAAATAATTTGAAACTTTGCTCATTAGAACTATATGATTGAACTTGCCTCATCAGCTATGACACAAGTGTTAGATAAATTATTTAAAAGGATTTACGACTTGTGGCAGCTAAAAACTTTTTTCGTTTATTTTCTGAAATCGGTTGCAACCATTTTCTCGGGTACGAATCCATCTATGCATCTCGTATTCTTGCGGTGTCAAGAAATAGGCCTCCTCCTCGAGCACCGTGACCAGCCCAATCAAAGTAGAGCTCACAGTCTTTACATAACTGGCCCAATCGAAGCAAGGCTCACAGTTACTTTATGACCGGCTAGACTATAACAAGGCTCACGGTCACCTAATCTAATACATGCATCATCCCGTTTTTGAACAGGACCTCATCCCATGCATCCACAGGACTTATTCAACTCAAAATATAAAGTAGAGGATTGTATACCAAAACATAAAAACTCAGGCAAGTCAAACAGCTTTAAATAAAAGCGCATATATATAAAATAAATTGCGCATTCATCTTTGAGTTTTAGTTCAGAAAGCCCACCTAGAAAGTGGCTTAGCTCGACTACTCTTTATCTACTTGTCGTCCTACTTTTCCACTCCACTTGCGCCTTTTAAAAAATAATATTATATAAGGGCGAGTTTTACGGTATTGCAAAACAGCGAAATCTTAAGCCATTTAACGGATTTCTACTTGACTCGATTTTTTAATTTCTCAATTTAACTTCTCGAACGCTCGATTTCTAATTTCTATCTAAGTACTATACCAACAGACTTTTTGGCATATATTTTCATCATTAATAAATATAATCGAGCACTCAAACATTATTTTTTCAAACTCAAATTTCTCGTTTTTCTCAAATCAAATATTTTCAAACAAATACGAGATTTATTCGCGTTCATACATTTCACACTTCACTCAAAACTGTATCATTTCACAGTCACATCAAATATTCATAGATAAATATCTCAGATATATATTATACTGTTCATTTTCTACCCAAATAATATTTCTTGGTTTTTATCAAACTTAACTTCGTCTTTTATAGAAAAATTCAAGGAATTAAATTTTAAATTCCGTTTCTCATTCCGACTTCTCGGATAAAATCGCTCAAATTACTTTTTGGCACGTTTCTCGAGAAAACATATTTACTTAGTCGGAAAATTCTTATTTTCTCATATTTTACTCAAAATAATTTCTTTTGAACAATTTTTCGTTCAATTTCGATTCTTGACTTTATCATTGAGAAAAACTCTTTTAATTTTCTCTTTTAACCCTCGGCATCCAATATAACTTATTCATTAAAACTCGTTTTTGCTCGATTCAAATTCTGTTACTTTCTTTTATTGTTTTTAGCTGAAACACTTCTCTTTATTTGCTCGTTTAAAGTTAAACACTCGTTTTTGCTCGAGTTCCAAATTGAGCGATTCAAGTGGCTAATATACTTGTTTTTCTCTCAACTTTATGTTAATAATATCGATTACGACATTTACTCAATGAAATCTCATCAATTTCTCCTGGAAATTTTCTGCTCATATTTATTTTTCTTTTCCTTACTCTTTTTCAAAAATTCCAAGCCCTAATATACTCTAAATTACTCTATTTGCTATCTTATATCATCAAATGATCCATGTTAACTCAAAATCAAAAATTCTCAATTCTATCTTCTTATATAATTCGAATTATTGAGAATCATGTCAATTCTTACTCGATTTTATTAATTCAAAGTTCTATTGAACTTATAAAAACTTCAATTACTCGATTTCTCCATAAAATTTTATTTCCTGCATTTTTAATGCTTCTTTATACGCAAATAAATTATAATTTCATTTTCCTTAACTCATTTTATCTCTTTTAAGCTCAAAATCATCAAAACTCTTTTCTTAGCCTCAAAGGCTTCGAATTTATTGGGGTTTTTCCCTTTGATGATTAAACTCTTGATTTTAATATATAGTTCTATTCCAAATAATTTAAATTTTATTATTTCTCATTTAATTCATCAATTTGTGCTTAAGATTTTATTTCTTCAATTTCTACTTCATATTGTTCGAAATTTTCATCTTTTGAGCAAAAGATTTTATTTCTTCAATTTCTCTTAAACTTATGCTCACTTTACCTCCAATTTTATTTTTATATCATCAATTATTCCAAATATTTATAGGAATTAAATTCTCAATTTTCTCTCTCTCTCTCTCTCTCTCTCTCTCTCTCTCTCTATATATATATATATATATATATATATATATATTTCGAAAATTACATATATATTTATATAAACTCATTTCTTTCTTTTGGCGGTGTTTTTATCCATAGATATTTTTTAGTTTTATTATTTTTTTTAACCACCAATCTATCAAATACGTCATAAAACAATAAATCATATTTATATATATATATATATATATATATATATATATATACACACACGGTCACCCTCATATATCATCAAATAATTTGAAGCTTCTATTAAATCATATACTCATGCTTCTAAACTCTTAAATTAATAAAATCCATCTTCATACTTATCATAAAACATATAAATCAAAAATAAGTTTTTACTATTCATCATCTTCTCCGAATTTCCTCTTCTCATTTTAACGATTATTTCTTCATTTTAATCATTTAATCATTTAATCATCCTCACACATCATCATAGAACTAATGTCATGCATCAAACTCAAAAAATTATTCAAAACTCACAAGAAATCATTTCAAGGCATTAACCTTCGAATTTATTATATTTTCATGCATAAATATTTATTTTCTTCACTTATTCATCTTAGCATGCTACAAATAATTTTTAAAACACACACATATATATATATATATATATATATATATATATATATATATCATCAAACTCAAGGAATTAATCAAAGCATAAGAAATCCAAATTTTTAAACCTAAAATTCGAAACTTGTAATACCCCGAATTTCTATACCTTTAGAGAGCATTTTAAATTAATCGAGTAAGTTTAAATGATGAGATTTGAGAAATAAAAATTTTCTTTTCTAATTAAACAGAAATGAGTGAAACGATTGGAATGCCTTATGTGTTTTTGTGTGAAATTATCTGTTCTATTTCTTGAAATGATAATGTGACGTATATGTTTATATGAGAATGAGTATGAGTTTAATTTCCAGAAGAACCCCGAAGAGTTTGTTTAATTGAAAAAGAATAATGTTGAAAGATGTTCAGGGTTCAGGGTTCAGGGTTCAGGGTTCAGGGTTCAGAGTTTAATTTCCAGAAGAACCCCGAAGAGTTTAAGCCGACTAATTTCTTTTAAGATTTAAAAGACTAAATGATCGGAATTGTTAATCTTTTTAATGAGATGTGAATTAGGTTTGAGATGTTTTAGTGTCGGAAACGAGACGAGGAGAGATTAGACCCGTTTATAACATAAATGAATTAATACGGATCGTTTTATCCGAAAAACCTTTACGACCGGGTAATTAATACCCGTAACGAAATAACGAAGACAAGTGTCGTCATCTCTCTCCCTCTCACCGCCACCTCACCCTACCTCTCTCCTATCTCTCTCGAATTTCCTATGCCACTTTAATCATCATGATGTCTTCACCACAATCTTAGCAAAAGATTGCATGCAAATACAATCACATCAACTATCCATCACACTTAAGTATACCAATTTCCAACACTAATTGTCATCATGCTTTATTCTCTTTGTTAGACAACAAATGCATGCATCCATCTCTCTCTCTCCATATAAAAGAAAATTCCTTCATTCTCTCTCTCACATTCAAAATCCCTCAAGAAAACAAAAAAAAAGAAAACTCTCTCTCTCGGCAATCCACACACACACACAACACACATTTGATTTTCTTCCATGCAAGCTTAGCTTTCAAGCTCAAAATCTATGGAAATGAAGTAAAGATCATCATCCTTCATCTATTTCATCCATACCTTCAAGAAAAAGGTAAAAATTCATCAAGTTCTTGAGTATTAAATTCAAATAATCATCCTTATTTTCTTGTATTTTTTTTGGCTATAAGGCCCTAGATGGATGATTAATTATTCCTTATATTTTTGAGGATTCAAGAGGAGTTCTTCCATATCCAAGCTAAAGTTTTGTAATACCCCGGAAATTATAACTGTCTCTAAAAATGAAATCAATTAATAAAAATGACTTTGCACGCCTAAGTTCATGAATTTGAATTCTAAAACTAACGGTGAAATCCGTTTTCGAAAATAAATTACGGAAGTCAACTAGATGACTACTATATTTAGGGTTATCGCGTACGATAACTTTTTAGTTCTAGAACTCAGATCGGGAAACCGTCTGATTTTTACATTCACGAAATCGCGATACGAACTCGCCCGAGAAAATTCGTTTTTATGATTTTTCCGGACAAAACTCGGACTGTGATGTCCCGAGGTTTTATCGGAATTAATATTTTAAATATTACTTTCCGAGTAAGTAAAATACGCCGGAAATTATGGTCGAGTCGGATTTTGACGGAAACGAGCCGAATACGTATTTTATTTATCGATTTTCGTAACGTCGTATCGCGCGGGAAAAAGCGCGTATTTTCCCTAAGTTCCTAGAGATGGCCGACATCTCTCTCACTCACACACAAGATATTTCATTTTTTTATGTTATATCTTTATGACTCACATTAGGATATTAACTAATTGTAACACCTCATGCTATTTCTTCTTTACACCTAAGTCTTAGATATTAATTCATTAACATGTTAGACACTATTTCTCCTTCCCCAACCCCTTGAAACCGCCATCATCATTTACACACACACATTTCATTTCTTGAAACTCCATTGAAGAAAGCTTGAGCTCTTGCAAGGAATTTCCTTCTAAGTCATCAATCAAACACCAACTTTCATTCTTCTTTCACTAAACATCAAGGTAATCATTCCCTCCATCTTCCTATCCATTTAAAATTTGGATCCTATAATTTCTACCATGACCGATTTTTTTTTTTTTTTGGTATTAAGGTAGTAGATGATTTATTGTTTAATTAGTGTAATTAGATGAATTAGGGTTGAATTCTATGGTTTAATTGTTGGAGAAATCAAAAGCCCTAAATTACTAGGTTGGACCGATTTTGGGGCATGGTAGTAGGGTGTTTGGATTCTAAAATTGGTTTGATAATTAGGCTTAAGGATGGTTTAATAGATGAATTAAACAAAAAGAAATGAAAAGCCCTAAGAAACTAATGAAAACCGAGTTCTAGGGTTTAGGGTTTGAAGGAGAAATCTAAATTAATGATGTAGTATTGTTAATCTTTGGATAATTCATGTTGTAGTAGTGTTAGTAATGGATTAATGGGGCTAAATGATGAAGAAATCCACCCCTCTAATCCTTTGGTTGAAACCGATTTTAGTAGGAAAATTAAGGGATTGGTTGTAGTTGGTTTTAAATGATGAATTAATGTTGGATTAATGCTTCTAACGATGTTAGTTGATAATAGGAATTATTTGGAATTAATCTAAAATATATTGTGTTAATGTAAGAGACAAAGGTTCGATTATTAGTTGAGTTTGAGTAATGATATGAGGTGATGATATAGATAATAATGAATCTCGATAGTTGAGGATTGATAACGTAGAATTTGATCGAAATCCGATGACTTTGGAAAATCCGTAAGAGACGAACAAATGTACGTAATTAATGATAGGAAAGTCGAGTAGGAATGATAATTGGATATTAATGATCATTAATGTTGAGGGAACGAGTTTGTAGTTGACGACTCATTGATCCGAGTTATGAAGTGTTGAGTTTCTTTTATAATCGAGAACTTGGAACGAGATTTGTTAACTTGTTATTGGTATAGTAATTGGTAGTTGAAACGACGAGGTTTTGATCGTCGTGGTTATAGACGGGAAATGGAAAGGAGTTTTTCACGTACGAGAGTACGTGTTGACTGCCTTGACTTGATAATTTCGTGAGAATGTAGGTTCGATAACTTAGAACGAACCTAGGAAGTCATACGTCGATTCTATCGAACAATTAGGGTTAACCTCGGCAGTTTTGCCACCCTTGCCGAAAACTGTAATATCTCTTAGCTCGTTTATCGGATTTGAGATCCGTAAATTGGAGCATAAACTAGACTTCCACGGCTTTCTAACGGTACAGGGCGTCTCCCCTGTTTCCAGATACTCTGTTCTGGGCAGTTCCCAGAACTACTGCATTGCGCAGTGAATTTTCAGAATCTGTTTTCCTAAGTTGTTTTCTTCTCAACTTAGTTTCTTTCGATCTTTTAAGTCGTAATGAGTTAACGACTATCTATTCTACTGACCTAAGAGTCAAGTACAGAGTTTGAGTGTCAAAACGAGATATGATCGTATCTCGTTTTCAATTAAATAAAAGAACTTAGTTAAGCGTGCAAATGCCTAAAAGTTGAAACGTAAAAGACTAAATTGAACTTGTTTTCGATTTCCATTTTCTTTTGTCGTCTCAACGACTCATCGAGATTATGTTTCATGTACGATGAAGGACGAAGTCAGCACAAGGAAAGGACAGAAGACTAAAGAAGAGAAGCTCGTTATTTTAGTTCTGTAAAGCTAAGGTGGGCTTTTATCTATAACAAATAAAATGTGGGTTTTTCCACAACTCGAAAGTGAGCTTTATGAGCTTTGATAACTGTGTTTTCAAAGTGATATCAGGCATCAATGAAATGTTTTATGTTTATGTGAGTTCTCTTGTACCACTTCTGAGTTAGCCGTCGTGCTTTCCAGAATTGTATGTTAACCATTAGGTGTTAACTACTTAACGATCGGCTCTGAGTTAGTCAATTAGGTGCTTTCTAGAGTTAGTGCACTGTAGCCTGTGGTGTATGTGGTATCCTGTTGAGGGGTAACCAGCCACGGTGATAATGACTTGTCAAGATTTGAACGTAACATCTATGGAAAAATGCTCGCGCGAGCTACTTATTGAATGAGATAAAAATGTTTAATAGGCACGGGCTCTTTTAAATGAAAACCCTGTTGCGCTATAAAATGAGATGCCTGATTTTTCAATACTTATGATTATGTTTTCGGCAACGTGCCCACTAAGTACTATCGTACTTAGCCCTGCATATGTTTCTAAATGTGCAGGTTGAAGCGACGAGAGCGGAGGAGGGTTGAGTTAGGTGTGGAAGTCGTCTTTAGGAGAAGACTTGTATTATGTCTCACTTTTTCCACTGCAAACTCTAGACGTTTGAAACACTTTTGATGTTATGTAATTATCTCACTGTAGTCTAAGTTCTGTTAATAACTTAGATTTCTTTTTGAATACTTGTTGAGTGATCTTCCGAGATCAACTCTTTTCTTATATATATTATAATCGAGGTCTTGTTCATAGAAATTATGTAGTCGTGTATGTATGTTTATTCAGTCAGTCCCTTTCTTCCCCGCTTCTTTAATCCAATCCCGGTCACACCCCGGCTTCTGCAGTCCCTCGGGATTTGGCGCTGTGACAGAGTGGTATCAGAGCCATCGTTTCTGCTCTGTATACGAGTCTTTCTTTCTAGTCACGAGATAGAGTACTTGTATATACTCTAGATCAGAGTCTTCTTCCAAGTAAAGTTAAGAGCTAGAGTTATGACATTAAGATTTAAAGTATAGACGACAACTCAACCTCCCGCTATGTCGACTCAACGAGGAAAGAAAGAAAGAAAAGACTTTTCAGTAATGTAATTTCTTTTAAAAGAAATTTTTGAATGAGTATTCAACGAGAATGAAAATGAGAATGAGAATGAAATTTACGTGCCAAGAATAAGAATTATTTTGCAAGTATATATTTATACTTTGCTTGTTATGTGATTATGTGATAGTGCGAGTACTATCTTACGTGAAATTATTTGCGCAATAATTTCTATTATTTTTAAAGATACCTTGGCACGAGAATCTAGAATGATTCTAGGGATTTTTCCCGATTCAATGAGAACGTAGACTTGAAATCTAAGGTCTCTTTCTGAACCCTCGAGAACTTAGACGTTTTAAGAAACGTTATATCAAATGATTTCGAAAGGAGATCGTGAAACAAGAACGACTCCTTCAGGCGAATGTCACGTGCGTGTGACATGAGCAAGACTCAGCAAAGTTGAATCTTGTTTTTATACTTAGGAGCCGGTAATAATTTCCTTCGAGGAAATGAGATGAATAATGACGGGATGAATTAACTTGGTGTCAAGTGAACGAAAGAAACGAGTAAACGTACGAGAAATGTTGGCTTCAGACCAAGAAAGATATGATCGAGACGAAGAGGATAAAATAAAGAGAATCAAAGACAACGGAAATAAACGAATGTTACTTACGTATAAGTAACAAGAACAACGCCGTTCACGTTACGTTGTTTCGTGTCGCTTCGTTTCGTTTCAGCAGAGTTCTCTTCATTCGAACTTCGAGAAGAAAAATGTTTTATTATTGAGAATCGAGCACGAGGCTTGATAAAATTTTTCCAACAATCGATCGTATCCAACGACGATTGGAACTTATGTCCTAAAAGTTATTCCCCAATTAATATTCCATTTTCCTTTGGAATTTATTTCTATACTTCGTTTTTAAATGAGAATTTCGACGAGTACGTGTATTAAGTGTAGTAAAACGACAAGTCTTTTGAGAATGAATGTTACTTTTTGAAGGAGTAACATGAACAAAGTGGACGCACTTTGTTTTTAATGAGTGAGAATTGATAAGAAATTCGTTCGGGGAAGGAAGTTTATGAGAGAAATCAGGAAGGAATAAAATGAATAATAGGATAACGAATGGAAATAAAATCTTAAAATTTTATTTTTTATATATATTGTTGAGTGCAATTTCTTGAATTGCTAGATGTTATGATAAGTGGTTGTTTAAGTTGTGATATTACAATTGAATAAGGAATATTCATTTGTAATTTTAGTATTTACGTAAGATAAGTTATTACCTTACTTGTTACTGATCCGTGTTTCCTTAAAACTTTTGTAGGATGGCTAGGACTCGCGTTACTGCTCAGAAGAGCCAGCCCTTGGCCGCGTGCGAGCGTACCATAATAGATATGATACAGGATGAGTATTATGATTTCGAGGCAGACCCGGATGAGGAAGACAAATGGCAGATAGTGAGCAACTTCTCGTCAGTTTATTATGCAGTACGACACTTTATCCCGGAGAGTCAGGCGATATCCGACCTGATTGTGCATCTACCGGACGAGTGGCGCGGTTGGGCGCACCGCGTGGCGTGGTATTTTCTTGGGGTTTTCGGCGACGACACAGAGCCGACAGGCAACTACACGGGATTCGCTCTATGTATACACGAGCGTTTCTTCGGCAGCAGGTTCATGATTCCAGTTCCTTTTGAGCCACATGTTCCCTACAGTCACTTTCCAGCAGAGACCGAGCTAGAGCCTTTAGAGTTGGACCCGGAGTTGGCCGCTTTGTTTGAGGTACCACCAGACTTTGTACCGAATGAGGAGTCTGACGCGGAGTCAGAGCAGTTAGAGGTGGACGAGGAGCCCACAGCCTCACCAGAGTTACCACTTCCGCTTGGACCACTTGAGAAGTTGGTCCCAGGACCGGGACTCGTAGAGATCGATGCCGAGACAGCCGCTTTGTTAGGATTATCTTCACCGTTTTTACCTGACGTTTGTGTTAGAGTCAGAGGACCTTTAGAGACGGGACTGTTCCGGACAGGATCAGAGTACCAAGGGATAGACGCGGAGCTTGCCGCCATGTTAGAGCTGCCTTTTCCTCCGTCACCACTTGAGGAGATCTGCGCGAGATGGGCGATAGTCAGAGAGCAGATGGAGGCAGGACCATCCAAGGTCCGTTCCAGAGAGGATTTTTAGTCCGGTTCCATTCCAGAGCGCCTTCTTCCTTTGAAGAAGCGTGCAGTAGAGATCAGTGAGGACTACTTCGTTTCAGATTCCGAGAGGACTATTTCAGATGTGCCCGTACCACTACCACTTGCACTTACGGACAACATTACCTCTAGGGTTGACAAGGCACTTTAGCTCGTTTTTGGTTCAGCGTCTGAGGAAGAGGATCCGTAGGAGGACACCAATGAGGATCCGGATGAGAATCTGGATGAGGACCCCAAGGAGGATCAAGTCGTAGAGGGCAGTGGGGATTCAACTGCAGCAAGTTGAGCAGCGCGTCAGGAACGCGTAGTAGTAGCAGTAAGATTAGTAGTCTTCTGCTGATATGTGCATAGTCGGATCAGTAACTAGATAGTTTTTGTAGTACTCTAACGGATACGAAATTTTATGAATCGTTTCTGTTCTAGTACTTTTAGTAGGTACGGAGATGCAGCTTGTTAGTGCACCCGATAAATAATAGGCAGTTACCCTAGTTTAGACTAGTAGTAGTCTAACTTTTTTTATAAGTCCTCGTTGGAGGCAGAATTAATATTCTTTTTGATGTATATATATATACATGACCCATGAGAGGGTTTTTAATCACAAGAAAAATTTCCTATGAATCGAGTAATGAAACCTGAATGTCAAATGAACTCGCGTAACGAGAATTGAGTTTAACTTGAGAGATTAAAAGATTAATGAATTAATATCGAAATTATGTTCGATTTTCTTTCTACGAGCTTGTTTAAGTTGGAAAGAGGGTTAGTAAGTAAGCGAATGATTAAGGAAAGGGGCTAATGAGAATTTTTGTTACCTATAGCTTAAGGAAAAATGCCGCCAAGAAACGTTAACAACAGAAGGGGACCTGGTAGGCCCCGTGGACGTGGAAGACGTCAGCCAGAGGATGAAAGGGAATAGGATCAGGAACATCATGATACCCCACCACCATCACCATCACCACCACCTCCACCACCACCCCGTAGGGATATTGAGGACCTCTTCCTCAAGAGAAACCCCCCGATGTTCAGTGGAACGGGCAGCCCTAGTGATGTTGAGCTATGGGTGCGGTCTACTGAGAAAATCTTCAAACTCCTCAGATGTACTGATGAGGAGCGACTACTATGTGTTGCATTCCAACTGATGGGATCAGCGGACTACTGGTGGGAGGCCAGACAGAAAATGATACCCGCGGAGCGTCTAGCTCGTTTTACGTGGGAAGAGTTCAAGGAAGGCCTGTTTGACAAATATGTACCCAAGACGTATAGAACTCAGAAGGAGGCTGAGTTCTATAATCTAAAACAGGGAAAACTGATGGTAACTGAGTACGACGCTAAGTTCTGTGAGCTTTCTAGGTATGCGCCTTCGCAAGTCGATACCGAGGAAAAGATATCGAAGAAGTTCCAAGGGGGACTACGACATGAGTTGGGAATTGCCTTAGCTAGTCATGGAGGGCTAAGCTATACTGATATTTTAGGAAGAGCTTTAGAAATGGAGGCCGTAGTGCCTGATGAGAAGAAAACCATAACAACCACACCAGCTCCAACACAGAACCAGAACACAGGCTATTATAACAACAATAATAGCAATTTCCAGGGAAAACGAAAATGGGATGGAGGTAATCGTAGTGGTAACAACCAGAACTACAATCAGAACCAGGGAAATCAGAGGAATAATAATCAGCAAGGCTATCACCAGCCTGGTCAGAACAGCAACAAGAGACCGTGGCAAGGAAACAACCAGTCGGGGTTGTACCTGCAGGGAAATAAGCAGAATGGATCAGGGAGAGGTAACGGTCAGCAGAATCCGCCGTAGGGGCAGCATAGGAACACCAACCAGGGAGGAAATAACCCAGGGAGGGTTAACGTGCCTGTTTGCTCTAAATGTAACAAGGCGCATTTTGGCGTTTGTCAAATCAGCACCACCAACTGTTTTAACTGCGGGCAAAAAGGACATATAAAGAAGGACTGCCCTAAACCACTTGAGGTGGTACCTTTGAGGGCTATACAAGCGCAGACACAGCCACAGCAACCGATGAATCAGCAGCAGTTCCAGCAGTACGCACAACAGCAACAGAATGCGAGAGGATGCGCTATCAAACAGGGTGGCCAACAGAAGGAAAAAGGCAATCTCACAGGTATGGGAAAACTTCACAACATCCCTATTAAGATACTGTTTGATACCGGCGCATCGCATTCTTTTATTGCTGGCTCGTGTGCCGATAACTTAGACATCAGACCTGTAAGAGCTGCACACCCTATGAGAGTAGCTACACCTTCAGGAGAGATCACTACTTCTACTCATTTTTGCTCTAACCTAGATTTAGAAATTGGAACTCTTAAGGTTAAAGTGAACAACTTGAATGTTATGATAATGTGGGACGTAAATATAATCTTAGGAATGGATTGGTTGTTAGAGAATTACGCTACGATTCTCTGCAACGAGAGAAAAATCTCTTTTCAACCGCCGGGTAGAGAACCAACCGAATTCCATGGAATTTCAATGGGTAGAGGCGTACCAATAATTTTAGCACTTCAAGCCATGAAATTGATGAAGAAAAAAGGTACTACAGCTTATCTTGTATACCTAGTCGGAGATCCAGGAACAAAGAAGACCATTCAGGATGTGAAGGTCGTAAACGAGTATGAGGATGTTTTCCCAGAGGTTTTGCCAGGATTACCGCCAGATCGTCACGTGGACTTCATGATCGACTTAGAGCCAGGATCAGCACCCAAATCTAAAGCCCCATATAGGATGGCACCGAAAGAGCTAGAGAAACTTAAAATCCAGTTACAGGAATTGTTATACCTTGGTTTCATCAGACCAAGTGTCTCACCGTGGGGAGCACCAGTATTGTTTGTCAGAAAGAAAGATGGGTCGATGAGGATGTGTATAGATTATAGAGAGCTGAACAAGATAACCCTCAAGAACAAATATCCTTTGCCAAGGATAGAGGATCTTTTCGATCAGCTCAAAGGTGCAGGAGTCTTCTCCAAGATAGATTTGAGGTCAGGGTATCATCAATTGAAAATCAAACCCGAGGACGTACCTAAAACTGCTTTTAGAACCCGTTATGGCCATTACGAATTTCTAGTAATGCCATTTGAATTAACCAATGCCCCCGCAGTATTCATGGACCTCATGAATAGAGTTTTCCACCCTAAATTCGTCTTAGTATTCATCAACGACATTCTTATTTACTCCAAAAATGAGAAAGAGCACGAAGAACATCTACGGATAGTGTTGGAAACACTTAAAGCCGAGAAACTCTACGCCAAATTCAGTAAATGCGAATTTTGGCTGAAGGAAGTAATGTTCCTAGGTCATATAGTTTCGGCAGAAGGAATCAAGGTGGATCCTACCAAGGTAGAGGCAGTGCACAACTGGAAGTCACCTACAAGTCAGAATGAGATCTGAAGTTTCTTGGGTTTAGCCGGTTATTACAGAAGGTTTATTGAGGGATTCTCTACGATCGCCAGGCCGATGACACAGTTACTTCGGAAGGAAACAAAATTTAAATGGACAGACGAGTGTGAAAGGAGTTTCCAAACACTCAAGGAGAAATTAACTACAGCACCAGTATTAGCTCTTCCAGACTCAAACAAAGAATATGTGGTTTACACTGATGCTTCAAAGAATGGGTTAGGTTGCGTCTTGATACAAGACGGGAAAGTAATAGCTTATGCGTCACGACAACTTCGACCTCACGAAGTTGAGTATCCAACCCACGATTTAGAACTTGCAGTCGTAGTGCATGCATTGAAAATATGGAGACACCATCTTTATGGTGTAAGGGTTGAGATTTTCACGGATCACAAGAGCCTGAAATACTTCTTCGAGCAGAAGAAACTGAATATGAGACAACGAAGGTGGCTCGAATTGGTTAAGGATTATGATTGCAAAATTAGCTACCATCCAGGAAAGGCGAATGTAGTAGCAGACGCGCTGAGTCACAAGGCTCCAACGAAGTTAGGATGCCTCTTTGTAGAGGAAGAAACCTTAGTACGAGAGTTTGAAAAGATGGATATAAAGGTACTCGATACTTCAGCAACGATAACAAGTCAGATAGCCGCACTAGAAGCTACACCAGATTTACGAGAAAGGATCGTCAATGCCCAGAGGAAGGACGAGTCGATGGAGAAACTTCGACTAAAGATAAGGACGGAGAAACCAGATGGATATTCCGAAGCACCAGACAATGCAATCCATTATGAAGGCAGAATTTGTATCCCTGACGACGATAACGAACTGAAGAATGACATTATGAGTGAGGCTCACGATACGCCATACACAGCACACCCAGGGAGTACAAAGATGTATCAGGATTTGAGGAGGAACTTCTGGTGGAATGGACTAAAACGAGACGTTGCCTTGTTTGTAGAAAGATGTTTGGCATGTCAGCAGGTTAAGGCTTTACACAGACGACCGTATAGATTGCTGCAGCCATTAGATATTCCAGAGTGGAAATGGGAAGGCATAGCTATGGACTTTGTCACAAGCTTGCCCAAGTCAAGAAGAGGAAACACAGCCATTTGGGTGATTATTGACAGAATCACGAAATCAGCTCACTTCTTACCGATTAAGACTACGTATGGATCAGAAAGATTAGCTCAGTTGTACGTTAGAGAGATTGTACGTCTGCATGGAGTACCGAAAGTCATAATATCAGATAGAGACGCCAAATTCACCTCGAGATTTTGGGTCATTATGCAGAAAGAGTTGGGAACCGAGCTTAACTTCAGTAAAGCGTTTCACCCACAGACAGATGGACAGTCAGAGAGGACAATTCAGATACTAGTTGATATGTTAAGGACAGTGGTATTGGATCGAGGCGCGAATTGGGAAGAAATTTTACACTTGGTCGAATTCGCTTACAACAACAGCTATCAGGCCACGATAGGAATGGCACCGTACGAGACTTTGTATGGAAGAAAATGCAGATCACCACTTTATTGGGATGAAGTGGGTGAGAGAAAGAACCTAGGCCCAGATGCAGTAAATGAGATGATTGAGATAGTTCGGCAGATACGAGATAGAATGAAAGAAGCCCAGAGCCGACAGAAGTCCTAAGCCGATGATCGTCGAACCAACCTTAGTTTTGAAGTAGGTGATAAGGTTTTTCTTAAGATCTCACCGTCTAAAGGAATCATTAGATTCGGTGTTAAGGGTAAACTAAGACCCAGGTTCATAGGACCTTACGAAATCCTCGAGAAAATAGGACCTGTTGCTTATAGATTGGCCTTACCGCCAAGTCTAGGAAGTTTCCATAATGTGTTTCACGTTTCTCAGTTAAGAAAATACGTCTATGATCATAAGCACGTTATAAGTCAGCAAGACGTTGTTCTTGAATCTGACTTAAGTTATGAAGAGAAGCCGATATCGATTGTGGATAGAAAAGTTCAGGAGTTACGAACCAAATCGATACCAATCGTGAAAGTGCTATGGAATCACCACGGGCAGGAAGAAGCCACGTGGGAGCTCGAGGAGAAGATGAAGGAGAGATATCCTCATCTTTTTGCAGAAGGTATGCAAATTTCGGGACGAAATTTTTTCCAAGGGGGGTATGATGTAATACCCCGAAAATTATAACTGTCTCTAAAAATGAAATCAATTAATAAAAATGGCTTTGCACGCCTAAGTTCATGAATTTGAATTCTAAAACTAACGATGAAATCCATTTTCGAAAACAAATTATGGAAGTCAGCTAGATGACTACTGTATTTAGGGTTATCGCGTACGATAACTTTTTAGTTCTAGAACTCAGATCGGGAAACCGTCTGATTTTTACATTCACAAAATCGCGATACGAACTCGACCGAGAAAATTCATTTTTATGATTTTTCCGGACAAAACTCGGACTGTGATGTCCCGAGGTTTTGTCGGAATTAATATTTTAAATATTACTTTCCGAGTAAGTAAAATACGTCGGAAATTATGGTCAAGTCGGATTTTGACGGAAACGAGCCGAATACGTATTTTATTTATCGATTTCCGTAACGTCGTATCGCGCGGGAAAAAGCGCGTATTTTTCCTAATTTCCTAGAGATGGCCGACATCTCTCTCACTCACACACAAGATATTTCATTTTTTTTATGTTATATCTTTATGACTCACATTAGGATATTAACTAATTGTAATACCTCATGTTATTTCTTCTTTACACCTAAGTCTTAGATATTAATTCATTAACATGTTAGACACTATTTCTCCTTCCCCAACCCCTTGAAACCGCCATCATCATTTACACACACACATTTCATTTCTTGAAACTCCATTAAAGAAAGCTTGAGCTCTTGCAAGGAATTTCCTTCTAAGTCATCAATCAACCACCAACTTTCATTCTTCTTTCACTAAACATCAAGGTAGTCATTCCCTCCATCTTCCTATCCATTTAAAATTTGGATCTTATAATTTCTACCATGACCGATTTGTTTTTTGGTATTAAGGTAGTAGATGATTTATTGTTTAATTAGTGTAATTAGATGAATTAGGGTTGAATTCTATGGTTTAATTGTTGGAGAAATCAAAAGCCCTAAATTATTAGGTTGGACCGATTTTGGGGCATGGTAGTAGGGTGTTTGGATTCTCAAATTGGTTTGATAATTAGGCTTAAGGATGGTTTAATAGATGAATTAGTCAAAAAGAAATGAAAAGCCCTAAGAAACTAATGAAAACCGAGTTCTAGGGTTTAGGGTTTGAAGGAGAAATCTAAATTAATGTTGTAGTATTGTTAATCTTTGGATAATTCATGTTGTAGTAGTGTTAGTAATGGATTAATGGAGCTAAATGATGAACAAATCCACCCCTCTAATCTTTTGGTTGAAACCGATTTTAGTAGGAAAATTAGGGGATTGGTTGTAGTTGGTTTTAAATGATGAATTAATGTTGGATTAATGCTTCTAACGATGTTAGTTGATAATAGGAATTATTTGGAATTAATCTAAAATATATTGTGTATTAGTTGAGTTTGAGTAATGATATGAGGTGATGATATAGATAATAATGAATCTCGATAGATGAGGATTGATAACGTAGAATTTGATCGAAATCCGATGACTTTGGAAAATCCGTAAGAGACAAACAAATGTACGTAATTAATGATAGGAAAGTCGAGTAGGAATGATAATTGGATATTAATGATCATTAATGTTGAGGGAACGAGTTTGTAGTTGACGACTCGTTGATCTGAGTTATGAAGTGTTGAGTTTCTTTTATAATCGACAACTTGGAACGAGATTTGTTAACTTGTTGTTGGTATAGTAATTGGCAATTGAAACGACGAGGTTTTGATCGTCGTGGTTATAGACGGGAAATGGAAAGGAGTTTTTCACGTACGAGAGTACGTGTTGACTGCCTTGACGTGATAATTTCGTGAGAATGTAGGTTCGATAACTTAGAACGAACCTAGGAAGTCATACGTCGATTCTATCGAACAATTAGGGTTAACCTCCGCAGTTTTGCGACCCTTGCCGGAAACTGTAATATCTCTTACCTCGTTTATCGGATTTAAGATCCGTAAATTGGAGCATAAACTAGACTTCAACAGCTTTCTAACGGTATAGGGAACCTCCCCTGTTTCTAGATACTCTGTTCTGGGCAGTTCCCAGAACTACTGCATTGCGCAGTGAATTTTCAGAATCTGTTTTCCTAAGTTGTTTTCTTCTCAACTTAGTTTCTTTCGATCTTTTAAGTCGTAATGAGTTAACGACTATCTATTCTACTGACCTAAGAGTCAAGTACAGAGTTTGAGTGTCAAAATGAGATATGATTGTATCTCGTTTCCGATTAAATAAAAGAACTTAGTTAAGCGTGCAAATGCCTAAAAGTTGAAACGTAAAAGACTAAATCGAACTTGTTTTCGATTTCCATTTTCTTTTGTCGTCTCAACGACTCATCGAGATTATGTTTCATGTATGATGAAGGACGAAGTCAGCACAAGGAAAGGACAGAAGACTAAAGAAGAGAAGCTCGTTATTTTAGTTCTGTAAAGCTAAGGTGGGCTTTTATCTATAACAAATAAAATGTGGCTTTTTCCACAACTCGAAAGTGAGCTTTATGAGCTTTGATAATTGTGTTTTCAAAGTGATATCAGGCATAAATGAAATGTTTTATGTTTATGTGAGTTCTCTTGTACCACTTCTGAGTTAGCCGTCGTGCTTTCCAGAATTGTATGTTAACCATTAGGTGTTAACTACTTAACGATCGGCTCTGAGTTAGTCAATTAGGTGCTTTCCAGAGTTAGTGCACTGTAGCCTGTGGTGTATGTGGTATCCTGTTGAGGGGTAACCAGCCACGGTGATAATGACTTGTCAAGATTTGAACGTAACATCTATGGAAAAATGCTCGCGCGAGCTACTTATTGAATGAGATAAAAATGTTTAATAGGCACGGGCTCTTTTAAATGAAAACCCTGTTGCGCTATAAAATGAGATGCCTGATTTTTCAATACTTATGATTATGTTTTCGGCAACGTGCCCACTAAGTACTATCGTACTTAGCCCTGCATATGTTTCTAAATGTGCAGGTTGAAGCGACGAGAGCGGAGGAGGGTTGAGTTAGGTGTGGAAGTCGTCTTTAGGAGAAGACTTGTATTATGTCTCACTTTTTCCACTGCCAAACTCTAGACGTTTGAAACACTTTTGATGTTATGTAATTATCTCACTGTAGTCTAAGTTCTGTTAATAACTTAGATTTCTTTTTGAATACTTGTTGAGTGATCTTCCGAGATCAACTCTTTTCTTATATATATTATAATCGAGGTCTTATTCATAGAAATTATGTAGTCGTGTATGTATGTTTATTCAGTCAGTCCCTTTCTTCCCCGCTTCTTTAATCCAATCCCGGTCGCACCCCGGCTTCTGCCATCCCTCGGAATTTGGGGCTGTGACAAGTTTGAAGCTCATTTCCCCCTTCAATTCGATCCCAAGAAGCCAAGGAGAAGAGATCCAAATTTAATTTTCAAAGTATGATAATCCATTTGATTAATTGTATATATGTATATCTCTAAGCCCTAAAAGAAAGAAAATATGCATGCATGATATTTATTTTATGTTTAGGCAAACTTAGGTTATCGATGTGAGAATTAAATAAGAAGAAATCGATAGGAGAATCGTACATTAGGAATTAATCGGTGAATTAAGAGAAGAAAAAGAAATTAAAAACCCTAAAATCTTGTTAATACCGAAAATATTAGAGAAAAATAGGAAAATGTGAATTTCTTGAGTTATTGTTATTTTAATGCTTGATTTATTATTTTTATCATGTTTAGAATGAAGTTATATGCATGAAAAATTGAAAAATAAAATGCCCTAAAAATCCCATAAATGCCGTGAGTTTGGGAAGAAAAAGAGGAAATTATTTTGTTGATTTTGTTGATGATCTAGTTGATGTTTTAATCATGAAGTTACTATGTGAATTGATTGATTTAATCTTGTATAATGTTAAGTATAAGAAAATTGAATTGCATGTGAAGATATTAAAGAAAACAATTTGTGATAATATAGAAGATTTGATGTTTTGATGTTTTGATGTTATAATGTGTGTATAAGTGTTAGTTTGAATTATAGATGAAAATAGAAAATTTTTATAACAAAAAGAATGAAGTTTAAAAACTTTTAAAAGTGTTAAGAATTGAAAAATGCATAAAAAGATATATCTAGTAAGTGTTCTTATAATAAAACTTGAAGATTTGAAATTTTATTAAATTAAATCAAAAAGAAATTTTGTAATTAAATTAATAAGATAAACTAGTTTTTATAAAAACTAATTGAAAAATAAAAGAAGAATGTTAATTAAAGAAATTGGTATTAAATTAAGAACAAAGAAGAAATAAAGTTATTAATTAAATGAACAAGAGTCGAGAAAATCAAGTTAAAAAGAATTAATTAATAAGGAAATAAAAAGAAGTTTTAATCGAGTTAAGAAAAAGATATTAGACGAGTTAAGTTTAAATACTCGTATACTTAATCGAGAAAATAATGGAATGAGATGTCAAGCAATGTTGTTGAAAGTAATTAATTAAAGTTAATTAAGTAAATTGTTTTTCAAACCATGTGGATTAAAAATAAATCGAGAAGAAATGTCGAGTTAATAATTAGAAAATAATAGTTGAGTTAAGAAATGAGAATCGAGTTAGAAATGGAAAGGAAATTCCAATTTCATAAGAAATTAAAATAAATTAAAGAGAATTTTTATTAATTGAGTAAAAGTTTATAAAATGCTTCATAAAATAACGGATTTGGAAAAGCGTTGTTTATAAGACGAGAAAAGACGAATTATATCATTTGAGTTTTTATGAAAAGAAATGCATAATCGAATTAAGTTCTAAAGTATAATTGAATAAATGTTAATGTGTCTTGAAATGTGTTTGATTTATTTGATTTTGTTGTGTAATTGAATAAATGTTTAAGTGCATGATATTAATTGTGACGTGAAGAATTACTAAGTTATTTGTATGCAAAATGATTGAGCTATTGATTTGTTAAATCGAGAATTAATGTAGTTTTTAAAAGAAAGCTCGAGTAATGAAATGTAGATAGACAATGTTTCATAATTAAAGCGTGAAGTGCTAAGACGTTGGTTAGTGGCATTAACCAACCATCGAGTAGAGTTAATGGTTTAAAGACGAAAATGCGAGATCTTTTAGAAAAGATAAAGCAAAGAGAGAAACGACTCAAGTAGAAGTCCTTCAGTTGAATCCAACGCCTTTTTATCCGTCTTTGCGTATCTTATTTTCTTTATCGATGTCGATCTATGAAGGATCAAGCCGGACGGAACGATAAGCGAGGACGAATAGCCCTTAAACCGCCTAGCTAGAATCTTCGGAAGTCAGGTGGGCTTTTCTGAACCAAAACTATCGATGAATGTTATTATGCTATTGAATATTATTATATGATTTTAAATGAGATTGACTTGCCGTTTTTATTGAGTTTGGTATGTGTTATCATCTGTTTATATGAGATGTTATTATCCTATGAAATGCGGGAAACCCACGTGTGGTATGTTGAATGTTAAGGTGACTGTGAGCCTTGCTTCGGTTAGGCCGGTCACAGTGTTCGAGAAGGAGGCCTACTTCTCGGCACAGTGAGATTATTTGTGATAGATGATGCATACTATTAATATATGTTATGTTTGACTGCGCAGTCTATTTAAAAGAAAATGTTTTAGCATGCACAAGTAAAACTGTTTTAAGTTATTAAGTACTTGTGATTTTTCGGCAAGACAAGTTCAATTGTTATAGCTTTTAAAAGCATCTTTATCCAAATGTTTTGGCATGTGCTCACTGAGTACAAAGTACTCAGCCCTGCGTGTATTTCTAAACGTGCAGGTAGACTGGATGGTGATGGCATGGACGCTTGGTGGTGTGGTGTTTTTGGTTGAATCGAGTAGAATGTCAGACTGGCATTTGCACGTCTCCATACGTGTAAATGTTGGGTTTTGATGCAAGTTTCCGCTGCTACTTTTTGAAACAATGTCTGTTGATACACTCTGACACTTATGTTTTTGATTCCGAGCGATATGCTCGATGGTTTAAATGCCTGTTAAAGTCTTAATCTCTTGACTTGAAATACTTATTACCCTTTATTGGTTGTGATTTTGAAATGCTCGGTTATTGCTTCATTATGTCTTTGGAAGCCTTATTCGATTGCCTTGCTATATAATTGATGTTTCCCCGAGCATGTTTCCCCGTGTTTGGTTTAATTGTTAGTCGATTAGGTTGTGTTGTTATTCGCAAGTCGCACCTCGAGAGTCGGGGTGTGACAAAACTCTTCCTCTAAATAGGATCATGGATTTCTTGCTTGATTTATATCATGGAAAGCATGCTTATTTATGAATTCAAGCTCAAAAACTCAAAGATTAAATCATCTCTTCACGTACTCATATATTTCGAAACATGGAGGAAGAGAAATCTTGAAGTTCTTAGGCAAAAAGATTGGAAATCTTACTACTCTTCCTGGATCGATAATCTCTACTTCGTTCCTCGCAACTCTAGCTTCTTTTCCTTGATTTCTTTGAAGAAAAATCAAAGTTTATGATGAGATGGAGAATCGGCAGCTTCAAGGAAGGGAAGAAAGAAAAGAGTTGTTCTTACTTTGAAGTTTACAAGAAGTAGAAACCATGTCTTGAATTCTTTGGATTTCTAGCCTTGATTCTTGAATTTTGATCGGAAAATATATAGCTTTAGAGCTTCAAAACCAGCAGCTATGGAGGTGATTATGGTTGCCTTGAAGGTGGAAGGAGAAGAGAGTGATGATGTTGATCAACCCTTGAGCTCTTGAATTCTGGCTTCACTTTGATGGAAGAAATGATAACTTATGGAGGAGTATGGAGCTTGGCAGCCATGGGAGAGCTTTTGCTCCTATGAAGATGATGAAGGAGAGATGATGATGTTGTGAGGGTGATGAGGCCAAATGAGAGAGATGAGAGAGGAGAGAAATGTGGTGTGTGAATTAAGAGAGAATCAAGAGAGTGATTTAAGGTGAGAGTGGGGAATTTGTAGGGAATGAGGGAGGATAAGGACGGCTGGTGGAGGGAGATAATATCAATTTTTATCAGATAAAAATCCCTAGAAGAAAAGATTTTATTGGTACAATGTATCTCTCTCAAAACGGTAAACTTTAATTTCCCTTTTCGGCACTTTCTAGACATCGTATTTTGCTCTAACTCGTTCCATTACTCATGAAATAATTTAAGAGTTCTAAAGAACCCAACTTTCATACATAAATTTCAAATAACGAAAAAGTCGTAAAATCTCTATCGTGCATACTCGTCTCTAATTCAAAAATAGCTCAAAACTTGATTTCTAGATCTCGAATTTTTTTCTAACTTGCATCATTAGTCACGAAATAATTTCTAATTTCGGAAACAACCAAGTTTCAGTGGTAATTTCCGTTTAACGAAAAAGTCGTAAAATGTCGCGACAAGTTACTATTTACGTTAGTTGCGTTTTCAAAATAAATTTATTCTCGACTCAAATGATCTCGGAAAATTCTCAAACTCGTATCATTGGTCTCAAAATAAATTTTAGATTCCAATGACATTGATTAAACTGAATTCGGGGTCCGTCGACCGAGGGTTAACTTTTCTAGTCAAAGTTACTATTTACCCAAAAGTTAATTGTCTCGGAATTACCCGAAATTCAAACTCATACTAAATTTCTCATTCTTAAACTCATATAATTCTTCTCATCTTCATTTCAAGTTTCTAAAACAAGAAAAATTACGATTATGCCCTTCAGGAGCATTTTGGTCATTTTACGAGAAAATTTATTCTCAGAAATTTTTATCACATAGAATCATACAGGATCACATATAATAACACTTCAAATGCACTTAAGCACACATAATCACACTTAATATGATTAAATAGGGTTATAAATATACGAGGTATTACATCCCTTCCCCCTAAAAAAAATTTTGTCCCGAAATTTGCTAGTTCTTCAGAAAATGGTTCGGGAAATATCTCTTTCATCTCGTCCTAAACCTTTTCATTACTTCTCTCAAGAATCAGTGCATTCTTGTTTTGTAAATTTATTTTATTCTAAATTATTGGATCCCTACGGATCAAGATTTCTTCGATTAGTCTCTTGCGACTAATACTCGGCTCGAGATCTCGTTTTTATGACTAAATACGTCTTTTTGGGTCGTAAAATCGCTTCGTGAAGGTACTAGGAAAAATTCCCATAATTCAGAGGTGGAACTAAACATTGGTTTTGTAATACCCCAAATATTTTCTTCCGACGAGAAATAAAAAATTTCTAATTAATTAAGGCTTTGCACGCCTAAGCTAAGGATTTTCAATTCTAAGACTAACGGTGGAATCCGTTTCTGAAAATAAATTCCAGAAGTCGGTTGAACGACTATTGTATTAGGGTTTTCGCGTCCGATAAAATTTTAGCCCGAAAACTCAAATCTAGAAACCGTCTGATTTTACATTCACTCTTTTTGTGAGACGAGTAAGTTAGTAAAAATCCGTTTTTATTATTTTTCCGGATAAAATTTGGACTGTGATGTCCCGACTTTTTATCGGATTTCGAAAAACGAAATATGCTTTCCAAGTATGTGATTTATTTCTAATCTAACGGTCGAATTAGATTTCGTCGAATACGTAACTATCTAAAAAATTATTTCTCGACTTTTATAACGTCGTTCTAGACTCAGAAACGAGATATTTTTGACATTTTTGGCATGCCCAAACGCCCCTTAACGAGTCATTCCCTTTGTTGGAGATATTTTATGACTTTATGGAATAGTATAAGCTTAGTCATCTCTCTCTCTCTCTCTCTCTCTCTCATTTCTCTCTCAAACTCCTCCATTGAAGACATCTCCTTCAAGCTTTCTCAAGCTCACAAGTCTCCCGTCTACCGATTGATTTCATTTCCGACTTCATATTTCGCAAGGTAGGAGTTTCTTCTACGATATGAATTGAACAAAAGCTTGATTCCATCATCTTTTTTTTTTTCGAAACATAGGAGGTGAAGAAGCATGATGATTCTTGTTTATTTCATGTTCTAGTATGCTTAAGAATAGATTTTATGGATCAAATCATGAAGGAATCATCCCCCCCTATATTTATGTATTACCGAAATTTTATGATATTTTAGGGGTTTTGTTGTAGCTCAATTTTTAGATAATTGATTGATGGAATTATGTTGTATATGATGATAGATGGATGCATGAATTAATTTAGAATTTTCTAAAAATAAAAGTTGAAAGATAAGAGATGAAGAATGGTGGATTCGATGTAGTAAATGTTATGATATGCTCGATTGGTTAATAGAAATGAGGTATAAGATGTATGAGAATGAATATGTATTTATTTGGGATTTTTCTAAAAATAAATTAAAAAACGTAAGAGACGGAAACGTGTCGATAAGTTGAGGCTCGTTAATATTTTGATAATATGGTTTGCATATTAGTGATCCTCGTTAGATGATAATCGTCGTTGTAAAATTTGAACGAAAATGGAGAATGTAAGATTTTTAGTAAGAGACGAACAATCGATGATAAATTGAGATTAGATAATGTTTTGGGTTTGTGATTCAAACCTTTGATAATCTTGTTAGTTAATGATCGTAACCGTAAAGTTTGAACGAAGTCTAAGAAGTTTGAAATTTCATTAAGAGACGAAGAAACGAGTTTAAAAGTCGGTAGAAAAGTCGAATAAGAAAATCCCTTTTCTTAACGAGTTCAAACCTTTGATAATCTTGTTAGTTAGATGATGAACGATATTGTAGTTAACGACTTTTCCATCCCAGATACGAGTTTTTATGAGCTTTAGATAAGAAACGAGAAATTGTTGAACGAAATAGAAATTGAAATTTGTTTTGGTTTAGTAAATGGTTAGTTGGAAATGACGAGGAAATGCTCGTCGTTTGATAATCAAAAGTCGTGAATATGAACCCGATTATGGGATACTGCATGTAGACTGTATTGAGATGGAAATTTCGTGAAAATAAAAGTGGAATAGTAATGATCGAACCTAGGGAATCGTGCATCGAGATTTGTCGAGCATTAGGGTTTCACGCGACTGTTTTGCGACGTTTCATGGAAACTGTCATAACTTTTAGCTCGCTTAACGAAATTAAGATCCGTAAATTGGAGAGTAAACTAGACACCCGTGGCTTTATTTTGGTACAGAGCACATCCCCTGTTTCGAAGTACCCTGTTCTGTATGAACTTACTGACCTGTGCAGAAATTTCCAAAACTTGATTTCTTAAGTTAAATCCTTTTAACTTCGTTCCTTGTGAACTTCTAAGTCGTTATGAGTTATCGACTTCCTTTTATCTACTGACCTAAGTGTCGAGTAATGAGCCAAGTCAGTTTATAAACAAGAATTGATCGAGTCTCATTTATTAGTTAATCAAAAGAAAGTAGTAAAGTGCAAAAGCCTAAAAGACTAAAACCGATTCCGAATTTTTTTTTCCTTTATTAACTCGACCGCTTGTTAAAATTTGATTATCTTACGTTAGAAGGAGGACGTCGAGATTAGAATACAGGACGGAAGACAGAAGGTTAAAGTTTTTTCTGTAAACGATTGAGGTGGGCTTTTCTATCAAAATAAAATGAGCGTTGCTCGAAAGTGTTTACTTGTTGCTTTAATAAGTATGTATTAAAGTAACTATCAGTGCATGATGAATTGTTATATGTGAATTCTCTTATGCTTCTCTGAGTTAGCCCACAGAGTGCTATCCAGAGTATTGGATTCTGAGTTAGCCCACAGAGTGCTATCCAGAGATTCCAACTAAACGATTAGAATCTGAGATAGCCCACAAAGTGCTATCCAGATGGACAGATTCTGAGTTAGCCCACAAAGTGCTATCCAGACGATCGGATTCTGAGTTAACCTTCAGGGTGTTATCCAGAATTAAGTGTACAGCAGTTTAAGTCTTATGAATGTTTATGAAAAGATGCATGATTAATCTATACTCTTGTGAGTTGTTTTCGGCAATGTGCCCACTAAGTGCTTTATGTACTTAGCCCTGCATGTTTGTTTTTAAATGTGCAGGTTGAGTGACGAAGGCGGAGGAGGTTGAGTAAAGGTCGTACTTAAAGAAGTAAAGTTTAGTTAAGCCTCGATTTCACATTTGATATGTGATATCATTCTACGTCTTTCCGCTGCAAACTAATACACTTTTTGTTGTGTAATCTTTTCGGTTTAAGTTTTTCATACTTTAAACCTAGTCTTCTCTTATCACAACTTTGTCGAGCGATCTTTCGAGATTCACTCTCTTTTGTCTAATAAGAATCAGTTCATAGTATATTATCTTGGTTATAGTGTTAAATTATTCATTTATTCAGTAATTCCTCTTTCTTCCCCGCCTCTTTAGTCCAACCCCTAGTCGCACCCCGGCTTGGCCGTCCCTCGGGATTTGGGGCTGTGACAGGTTTCTAACTGACCTAATCAAGCTTAAGCTTTCTCCGACTTCGATAAGTTAAACTTTGTTTGAAGAGATGGTTCTCATGGATAACTCCATCTCGGAATTTAAATCTATTTTTCAGCGTAACCTTTGTTAGTTCTCAACTCATTCTCGTCATCTCGAATCTGATAAACAGATTCTATCGATTTTTTAATTACTTCTAGTACTATAGGTTTTCTCTCATTTTACTTTTACTTCAGAAGAACAAAATACGTCATTCTTCTTTATAATAACCTCGACGCTCTCACCATACTCTATTTGTCATCATCAATGGTGCAAAGGTACAATTTCTTTTTATTGATCATGAACTTGCTGATAGAGATTCGAGGTTTCGAATAATCATACTCGTACTCAAGACTTTACGAAATTCTACTATCTCGCATACGTATGTTACTTCGTCTTCTCCATTTTACTCCTTCAGAGTTGATACTCTTGATTTTGATACGTTTCGTACGTTAGAGATGCTTGATATGGCTTATTTTACTGGTTCTGTTCATAACTTCTGGCAACTCTTCGCTTGTTGATATGCAAAGTCTATTACTGTACGTTAAAACATTATCTTTTCTTTCCCTAGAATTGTCATGTCTTTCTTTTGAGCTCTAAACTTTCTCGTACATCGATAATTCAGAGTCTCATCTTGAAATATTTATAAAGTACGTATTTATTTACTTTCTTTGGCTGCATAGCCAATTCCATGTCAAGTGCTCGGTTGAGGACTTTAGCATACGTCAGACCACTCTGATTTGCTAGGACTATGCAAATATCTTGCCGTAAACAAACACGAAAGAATTCACACATTTTCTCATCTGTATTCAGTTAGTTAGGTGCGAAACAGCCTAGCTCATAAAATTTGCGATCATACTCAGCTACAGTTCTCTTTCCTTGACGTAGGTTAGCGAACTCATTCGCCTTTGTCTTCCTATAATTTCTAGGATCGTAATCCTCAAACGGGATTTTCTTGAACTAGTCTTAAGTCAAATTCGTATGTTGCTCAGAGATAAACATGCATTGACGGGGTTTCCACCAGTAGTCGGCTGCTCCTTTAAAGTGGTACGTCACATACTCTATACGTTTATGATTATTACATTTAAGGAATTTGAAAATTCGTTCGAGCGAACGAATCTAGTCCTCAGCTTCTGCAGGACTGCCTTCATCTTCAAATGTTGAAGGGTTTTGTCGAAGAAAAAGTTTCTCGATTCTCTTATTATCTTGAGGGGATGGGGTTAGTTCCTTATATTCTTCCTCTTCCTCATTCCTATCATTTCTTCTTCTTTCTCTCGAGGGCGTTCTATTAAATACTTTAAATTAAGATACTCGGATAGTTTGATTTGACAGTACTCTCATGACTCTTTAATAAAAGACTGTTATACTTTGGAAAATTATGTGTCTCCTCTAGTGAGATTAACGTTTTCTATCTTTACGTAACTTGTACTTCAAAATGGACTTACTTTAATTCCTTCGGATGAAACGAAATGCTTTCGAAGAATTAATTTTCTCCGTTCTCAATTCTCAAACGTATTTTAGACATGCTATTAGTACTCGACTTTACTATTTTGAACTCACGAAAATATGATCGGTAAATTCGTTAACGTACTCATCCAAGTATTTATGGAAACAAAATATATTCTTCAATGTTACAAGAGCATCCGTCTGACTAAACGTCTTTGTTTTATTTTATAACTCGAGATAATGCCGCTTTACTCTTTAAGAACTATTTTAGGAGCATCTTCTTGTTTACTCATCGATTCTCAAATTTAAAAAAAAAAAATATGATTCAACTCTTATTTGATTTCTTATAGTCCATATATAAATACTCTCATCTACCGTTATCTTTGTTGTAAAAGATTTTGCGTATTTCAAGAAAATACACTCGGTTTAACTCCGAAAACTATTTGGAGTTTCTTTAGAGCTCTCAAAATTTCAAGGCTTTCAATTTGTTAGTAAAGTTTGATTTTCTGATAACGACAATCTCGATGGAACTCTTAGAAACACATCTTTAAAGTCTTTAACTATTAATACACACTTGCTACTCCACTTTTGCTTTTCAGCTTTACTCAAATACACGGGTGTATCTCTACATCTCATTAATTTCTCTATCTTCGTATTAGAAATAATTGATAAGCTTCTTCTCCTTACGTTCTCAACGTCACGTACTAATGTTGGTCTTTCATCGGAAAGTTAAAACAAATCATGAAATTCTCGGTTAATTATCTCATTCTCGAAAGTATACCCGCGTTCCCTTATTATTTGGAATTGAGGGCTTAGTGGATAATTCGGGATTCTCTGAATCAAATTTTTAAACTCGAGGAACTTTACGATAATTATCGCGACTTTACCCTCAAGGTTTAACTCTTTAAGCTTCCAATTTACCTCTTCTATCTTTATCTTGAAGATATTTAGGCAAGCACTCATAAATGACTGTGATATGCTTTTATCAAATAATGTTAACTCTTAGCAAGTCCTTAAACCATCGCTTGTGAAATTCTTAGGAATTTTAGCTCTAACGGTTTTACTTCAAGAAAGGAAGTTACTGATCTCTGTTACTGGAAATAATGCTGAGTTCTCGGAATACTTTTACTACGAAATTCTTTCTTAATTTTCCAGTTTTAGGGGCTGAAACTTTAAATTTCCCTCTAATGAATACTTGAGTACTGGTTTGAAGAATGAACAGATTACTCGGAAGTAGGTTAGATTTTGCTTTTTTTTTTTTTGCAAAACTGAAATGTATCTTGTCACTTTTTGGAAAAAACTGGTTCTCTGAAAGTTGGGAAAAACAAAACTACTTCATTCAACTTCTTGGAATTTCTCCTTTCTCGTTTTATCTCAACTCCATCAATTTCTTTTAAACCGTAGCTTTCTCTCTCTCGGATGATTGCTACAAATCCACTCTTCCTTAAGTTGGATGGAAATATTGAGGTGCTGCGGTCATCGTCATCTAACTCTAGAATCAAGGAATCACTAAAATTGTGATCCTTTTTCCGGCTACATATCTGTCCTTACGTCATAAGCTTAAGGACTTTAGCATAAATCAGCTCACTCGAACTCTCAAAAAATTAAAAATAATTTGTACATCTTCTCTTCTCATTTGTACCTTCCTATTTAAATGAGAAATACATCCCACGCGTAATTACACTCAACTACTGATTTCCTTCACTTATTCTTACGCTTCTTCTTTTCAATCATATTGACATATCATTCAATCTAGAAATTTTCTTGTCTTTCAAAAGAAATTTCTTTTTATAGATTGGAAAGGAATTCCTCAAATAATTAGCTTCATGCTAGAAAAATAATTACTCAAAATATAATATTTTCGACTCAAATAATTGCTAATCACTTTCATACTTTTCAAGACAATTATTTTCTCAATTTATCAAAATTCTTCTTTGAAGAAGGAATAAATTCCTCGATTCTAAAATTCTAATCATTACTCTTTGCTCGAACTTATTTTCTTATTTCCTATGAGTATTACTTATAACCTTATTTTAAACCTTTCTCAATTAAAGCTCATACTCTTGAGTTTTTGTTTAACCGAAGAAAAATACTAATATATTCATTCTTTTACTTTCTTACCTTAACTATAACACTCAGTTTCTTTTCACCTTCAAAAATATTTTCTTGTATTCCCCTCTTTTAATAAAAACACCTGCTATTTTTCTCATTTCTCTCAAGACTTCTTAACTCAATTTGAAACTTCATGCTTACTTAAGTATTTTTATTTTCATGTTCCGGATAATACTTTGATTGTTATCTCTTACTTGACATCTAATTACTTTTTATGCTTACTATTTCAAATACTCATCACAAAACATCATTTCTCATACTCCTCATATTTGAATCGATAACATTCTCGTTTCTCTTGCTTGTCAAAACCATTACTCTCAAAATATATACATATATATACTCTTATTATCTCGCTAGTCGTAATTATTTTAAAAACATTTTTCTTCATTACTGATAACACCTTTTACTTATTCTCAGAATATGTATTTAATACCTCTAGTATTATCCCAATCATTTATCTCATGTAAGCTCACCTCGTACTTTTGGATATCATCTCGGCATCATTAAAACATTCATGGCTTATAAACAAGATTTGCAGTTTTAGCGACCTGTTCCTTATATCATCCGACGATGGCCTCTTTATGAAAAGCACGAACATTTACTTAACATCTAAGCGATGTTTGAACTTTTCCTTCATGCGACCTGTCTTAATTTACATATAGATGTCGTATTTAGTTTTTGATCGACCGAATTTTAAAGATTGTTTGATTCTTCCACAGCTTTCTTGAAAAGTTCTCTAAGTGATATTCTTGCTCAAGTTATCTTCTTTATTGCTTTCAACCTCGATTTCCATTTACTTCGTTGGGGTTCTGTCATCCTCTGGGGTCACTGGGGTAATCCATGACGGCGTCTTAATATCATTACCATCATCGTACGGAGACGTTTTGTCATTACTAATAATATACGGTTGAGGATAGGTTGACACGTCTCTATCATTCTCAAACTCAATTGGAGACCCTTGCTCGGGTCTCGAAATAGGAACTCGTGTCGATCCTAGACGGATTCCGGATATCGGCTGAAGATAACCGCTTTTTACTGTTGCTTCCTCGGCATAATCATTAAAAGATCTCTCTTGATTAGGAGAGTAGATCCTTTCAAAGTTACTACTCGAAATTGGCAAAGCTCGGAAAGCATCGTAGGGTCCATCAGGTTGCGTTCTTCGAGAACTCGATGACGCGTTGAACTCGAATGGATAATTGTTAATTGAAGAAAAATTTCTCAAATAGTCGTGCGTAACACTTGGGGAGAACGAGACGTCGGAGGTATTTGATACAGAATAAACTCATCTCGATTCTCGATATACGGCCTTGGCGGGGTGCACCATAATGCATAAACTGATCAATTATGGTTGCTATGAACCCTTTGCAGTCTCCAGGCCAGTATATACTACCGTTCTACTGTCTTGCATAAGTAAGTACTAATGACGCTGCCCATTCGGCCCATTCGTCCAGAAGGTCATTAACTAAATGGGTCATTCCTTCGATGGAGCTGACTCCAAGGTACTGAACTACTAGCCATAACTTGTGATAACGTACTAGAAATTCGATTAGGTTTTCTTGATGACTTTTCTGTATACGATTGTACTCTTGCTTAATGGCTAAATTCTCGTCTTTAGCCATCCTACATATTGCAAAAACTCAATCATTCTCGACAAAATTTCTTATCACCACATTCATCACATACATTCATAAATATATCTCAGGATAATAATCATTTGTATAATCGCTTTGATATCTTAAACTCACTTCGATTCTCACTCGATTGCTGAAACAAAATTTTACAACAGCTCGATTAAGTGATCTCTTTATCCAACTCTTTCTCTTTCTTACTCAAGAAAACTTTCTCTATTCGATTTTCTCTTTTTCTTTATTTGGCAAAATCTTTCTTTTCTTTAATTGATTCAATCTCATTAATATTTTAAAAGAAATTCTAATTCTTCAGAGAAATTTTGAAATTTCCCATACCTGGCAGCTGGATGAGGTGGGGTGCTTGGCTCATTGTCGACTCAGATAAATTCAAAGAATACTCAAATGAATTCAAGAAATACTTAAATAAGTCTAGAGAATGCAAATCTAGACTCGACTCTTGGGGAAGTTTAAGCTTCAGAGTAGATGACCTGCTCTTATACCAATCTGTCACAGCCCGACTTCTAGTGTATTGAAACGACTAGAAAACAAAGGGCAGTGAGGTGGAACAACTTAACTTTTACTCGAAAACATGCTTGATAATCAAAGGATAACATCAAATACCAGGTCATGCTCACATTAATGTGGGTTATCAATCAATTACTTTTCCAAGAAACGAATGTTTGATAAGATTATGGAAGTCGAACTCATCAATGATTTAAGTTTGGTTATTAATAAATGTTTCATTCAAAAAGTGGGCTAACTTTTAACTTTTAATTGCCAAATGGTGGTGAAGAAGATATGAGAATCGTTAGATGATTCAACCATGTTTTGATTGGAATCAGAAAGGAATTAATGGCTTTTCTCGAGCACACGGCTCATTGGATTTGGGACCGAGCATGCAAGGCATGATTATAACAAATAAATGACGTTGCAGTGGAATATAAAGATCGACTTAAAAATCCCAAGGTTATATGTGTGAAGACACATAACCTCAAGCTTAATCTTTAATTTAGGATTTTATTGACAACGAGCCGCCCAAGCACACCGCAACCTTCCTCATCCGAGCTGACCTGCACATTTTAGAAATAACATGCAGGCATGAGTACTTCGTACTCAGTGGACACATGCCAAAAATAATTTGAAACTTTTCTCATTAGAGTTACATGATTGAACTTGCCTCATCAGCTGCATCACAAGTGTTAGATAAATTACTTAAAAGCATTTACGACTTGTGGCAGCTAAAAACTTTTTCATTTATTTTCTGAAATCAGTTGCAACCATTTTCTCGGGTACGAATCTATCTACGCATCTCGTCTTCTTATGGTGTCGAGAAGTAGGCCTCGACCTCGAGCACCGTGACCGGCCCAATCAAAGTAGAGCTCACAGTCTTTACATAACCGGTCCAACTGAAGCAAGGCTCACAGTTACTTTACAACCGGCTAGACTGTAACAATGCTCATGGTCACCTAATCTAATGCATGCATCGTCCCATTTTTTAACAGGACCTCATCCCGTGCGTCCACAGGACTCATTCAACTCATAATATAAAGTAGAGGATTGCATACCAAAATATAAAAACTTAGGCAAGTCAAACAACTTTAAATAAAAGTGCATATATATAAAATAAATTGCGCATTCATCTTTGAGTTTTAGTTCAGAAAGCCCACCTAGAAAGTGGCTTAGCTCGACTACTCTTTATCTACTCGCCGTCCTACTTTTCCACTCCACTCGCGTCTTTCAAAAAATAATATTATTGACTCAACCCAAAACACCTATGAATTGACTCGTAATCGCACGAGGTCACTATAGTGTGATAAACTAACTCAAGTCGTATCTCAAGGAAGGCTAAGCAGGGCGATTAATCATGCTATGCACAAAAAGCAATAAATCCTAAACACTCTAAATAATAGGTTGGGTCTGACACTCTCACTCCTTATTATCTAGACTGAAATTAAACATAACAAAATAAACATAGACTAACACAAATAAATAAGATTATCAGCATATAAACCCTAGCACTAGAAATTCTTGACTAGCAACCGTAGTTAAATTATCAAGCACAAATTCTAAACATCAAAATGAACGACAAAATAAATCATATCAATAATGCAAAATCAAGATAAGCAGAAGTAATGAAAATATCATATCGAGTCCAACAAGATAAGTGGAAACTGGGGAGAACTAAATTGCAACTACTAAATAAAATACAAATACGATTGATCCTTACAAAATCTAAAAACAAAAGTATTCTGAAAGCAAAAGATAACCACAAATGGAAAAGAAGAATCTCAAAATAATACCCAGAGAAAATTGCCGTCTGTGACCCAAAAACTAACAAAAATTACAACTTTGTAATTTAAATAACTACTGAGCGATGGCTCGAAGGTAAGCGAGAGCGGAGAAAATCTACGTGGAATTTCACTACAAAAAATAAAAAGCTTGAGCGACAGCTCATGAATGAATGGCCGCTATTAGCGATGGCTTATGATTGAGCGGTGTGAATGAGCAATGGCTTATGATTGAGCGATGTGGATGAGCGGTGGCTTAAGATTGAGCCGCGGCTTACTTTGAGCCATGGCGTATATTTTTCTTCAACTTATTTTTTCTCGTTGCCCCGTTTCACCGTTCTCCTATTCTTTTCAATCACCTGCAAAACTAATTCAAAAATCATCAAATATGCTCACAAATTAAGCACAAATATATCAAAAATATCCTCGAAGATCACTCAAATAAGAACAATTATGCACAAAACAACTCCCCCACACTTAGCTTTTTACTTGTCCTCAAGCAAAATTATATGAATTCCTTTAAAGATCAATTCAACAAGTGCTCAATTCCAACCAAGCATTCAACCAACCAGATCAAGCTCTTCAAATACACATATCTCTTGAGGATGTATAACACTCAAAATTTAAGAAGTAACATAGTCATAAAGCACAATGACTCGATCAGACTCAATTCTCCACTAGAGGTGAATTCCCTAATGTGACTGCCTTCATAAACCTTAGTCTAAATCCATACTATTTCATCCAATTCTCTTCTTCAATTTTTTTTTAATAATATAGATGAGTCGATTTTCGTGGGATAGAAACTTTTGGAGGTATTCCAAAGTATTCCCACGTGGTTTCCCATACTCATAGTAAATAACAAGAGGAGTAGAAACTCAGAGCTATAAAATTTTAAAAAAACATCCACTTCTCAATATATATTTCAAAATAAGATCATAGGCAATCACAATGGCAACACTCCCTCTAACATCTATCGGACAAATCAGGACTCAAATGCTTAACAACAAGTTACAACTAAAATTTCAAATAATTCTACCCAACAAGAAATACACATAAATGACAAAACAAGAAATAACCACCAACTTACACAAATCGAATATCACACTTTGAACCACATATTCAAAAGATCCACACAAAGAATTTCGAGTTCAAGCATCAACAACGTGCAGGGAAATCATTTTACCCAAAAGAGCACACAAAATAGAATTTTCCAACCACATAAAATAAACCAGTTGCCTCCCCACGCAAAGAGATGGCCTTGTCCTCAAGGCGACATATATAGAAGATTCATAACAAAAAGCAATCAGACCACCAAAACAATATCATATGAAAAGAAAGCCAAAAGATAGAACTTATATGCAAAACAAACCATCGTGATCAGTCATGCATTAGCCGGCGGGTCCTGTGGTGGTGGGTACTGAGGCGGTGGAGCATTGGGTGTCCAAGCATCCCACTGTGCTTGCAAAGCAAGAACATGAGTGTCAGCGTCTCTGATCTGAGAGTGGAGAGAATCCATGTGTCCATCCCAAGAGGAAGCATATTCTCTCAAATCATCAACTGTTTCATGAACCATTGTGAGATGGCTATACATATCATGAAGCTGGCTGGAAAGGGGCGTGACATGTCTTCCAAGCCTACCCATATGCCCTGTCATGTCACTCATCCGACCATACATCTCATCTATTCGCCCATGCATATATGTCATGTCCCGACTAAGCTGATCGAATCGACCGTAAACATCTTGGCGAAACTCGCTAAAGGAAGTGTCAAAATGAGTCTGAAAACCCATCAACTGATCGTTGAGTCACTGAAAATCAACAAGCGGAGGCGGGTTGGGGACCGACTGAGAAGTGGTAGCAAAAGGCACAGTAACTGAAGGAGGTCTATGTGACGAGCTGGCACCATTGGTATCTATTTCCATAGCAGTAGAAGGTTCTTCCTCAAAAAGGCATTTCTGAACAATAAGTCGTTCAGAATGCTCAATTAAGTGACCATCTAGGCGTCCAAAACTTTGATACTCAGAAAAAGGCATCGAGATACATTGTATCATGCGAGTGTACTGTGGAGGATCCCCATCTCGATCTATCTATTCAAAATGTTTGGTAAGCCCAGTAGCATATTGTGACAAAGAAGGACGGGCCTTCGCATGATTTTGAACTCTGTGTAAGCTTCACCAAAAAACCAGATTGGACAAACCTGTTGGACCTTATAAATAGACCACAGCATAAAGAGCTCGTCTGACCTTGTTAGCCTGCTCTTTTCCTGAAATACTGTAAGCTATAAACTTATGACAAATAGCCAATGCCGGATCAATTATGAGACCTGCAGGTACTCCAACAGTAGCCCAATTTTTAAAACCAGATATCTCAAAGCATGCACTTTTCAAATCAAATTTCTTCGGTCGTTTCGTAAACCCAGACGAATTAAATTTAAATACTTGATTCATCAGTTGTGGTTTTACTTTATAAAACTCCTCCATCAATTGACATGTCATAGACCTCCAATTAGAAGTAAATTTCAAACTCACTAGAAATTCATATGTTAGTGGAGTATAACCATGAAAGCACATATCAGCAAATTTATCCAATCCAGTAAAGTGAGGTAGTGCTTCACCTGAGAGGTTAATTGAAAAGTCTCCACTTCAAGCCATCCAATAGTACGTGGTGCGGGAAATTTCTTCCGAGATAAGCGCTGAAAAATTTCAGCTTCCACATCTGAGTACAGCTGAAATGGTGCACCCCAGTGGGCAGCACGCTCTTTTCGTTCATTTTTCTCACGTTCTAGCGGGCTTGTACTTGTGGATCAACCAGTTTAGCGTGAACCATGTTGAAGAATTGTGCTACTGGTCAAGGAGCGGGCACTTAAAATAGAAGGAGTGTAAGCGGCGGCTAATGTGGCGCTATTGAGGATGAGCGGTGGTGATGGTGGAATAAGTGACAGCGAAGGAAGACGAGTGAGCGGCTGTAAATGTAGAAGAATGGCCACTATAAAGTAGTCACTTTGTCAAATGAGCAGCGGCTGTGAATGGAAAATGAGCGGCGGTGAAGAAAAACGGAACGGCCTCTGTTGAGACGAGCAGCAGCTGTGATGGACTCGCTCAGTTGAGATGAGCGATTGTAGATCCGAAGGAAGAAGCGGTGGCTAGGTCACTGGTGACAGGAATAGGCGGTAAGGCGGCTTGAGAGAGTAGATGGCGGCGGCATAGAGTGATGTCTGGAAGGGTCGCAGCAGAGATAAATTAGCAGAAATGAGCGGCGACTTAAGGTTTGTGGAGAGGAGTTTTTGAGAGCAATGAGTGAAGGGGAGAATGGAGTAAGCAGCGGCTTAAAAGAATTGAGGTAGGGTTACTGCTTGTTTTTTTTTTCTTTTTTCGATTTTTTTAAGGTAAACCGCCACTGAGACATGAACGACCGCGCTTCCCTATGGCAAAACTCCTATAAAGAATTTTGAACGACCGCTTGAATTTCTAGTGAGCGCACTGGTCATCTGCGGAGAAAGCACCAAAAATAATTTTAAACGGCCGCTAGCTTATGAGCGGTCGCGCTCTCCATCTGCGCCACCCAGCGAAAAGGATTTTGAGCGGTCGCTGAAATATTAGTGGCCGCACTCACTATCTGCGACATTCATTGCATTCTCCATCTCAAATGTTCCCTTACGCAGCATTCACACACTTGCAAAAATAAGAATAATGAAATCAGGACTATAATAAATGAGAATACCAATTAACACAAAAGAAGAAACAATAAAATAAAGAAATTAAAAATAATGGAAAATGAGATTTGGGTTGCCTCCCAATAAGCGCTCTAGTTAAGGTCGAGAGCTCGACATAAAAGGACTCTTAAGAAGCCGGATCGTGGAGTGCTTGAGACTCCACCACGCAAGGCGCAGCACTGCATTCCAAATAGGGCTTCACCCTATGACCATTCACAGTAAAACTTTCATCCGAATTGTCCTTGCCCAACACCACTGCTCCATGATTCAACATTTCTTTGAGAATAAAAGGGCCATTCCATCGAGATTTTAGCTTGCCCGGGAATAACTTCAACCTAGAGTTGAATAAATGAACCTTCATCCCTGAACGAAGCTCTTTGACGCAGGGAATACGTGATTCGCAGCAACGAACAACTCACACTCCGTTGATTCACACAGAATACCGGTGTTGAGAAAAGAGATAAACAGCTCTTGTTATTCCATCAAAGACTCCCCCCCCCCCTCCTATGTATTACAAACTCCTTTAAATAGCAAAAAACCCCACAATAAAAACGCATGACTAAGGAAATAAATAACCAAAACAAAAGAAACTAAAAAGTCCAAATAATAAACCAACAAATTTAATTTTTCAGTTTAAATATGTGCAGACGATCAACTTTATCCAAGAATGCTAATGCAGTATCATCTCCATCATTCTCCCCTGGTGAAAAATAATTCGCATTCGAATCAACATCAGTATCATCTCCAAAAGACTCATCGCCAGAAAAAAGAACCAAGTGTTTGACCTTGAAGACATCTGAAGCACGAATATGGCTAGGCAACCTCAGACGATAAGCATTCAAGTTAATCTTCTCCATGATTTCGACAGGACAAATCTTCCGAGCAGAAAGTTTGTTATACTCGTGGGCAGGATAACGGTCTGTGGTGAGGACAGCCCATACATAATCGCCGACTTCGAAATCTACAAAACACCGCCGAGTATCAGCATGTGCCTTGTAGCGAGCATTGGATTCAAGAAGGCGTTGTTGAGTAGTGGATTGAACCTCGCGCAGCTGATGGATCAAGTCCTCAGCACGAGTATCAGTAGCTGATGGATCAAGTCCTCAAAAGGACATAAACCGGAGCTCCGATAATCGCAGAATTGTGAGCAAATTCAGCTTGACTAAGCCGCACATCCCAAGTCCGACCATTATCACCAACAAGACAACGTAATAAATTACCTAAGGATTGATTAACCACCTTGGTATGCCCATCTGTTTGAGAGTGATACGTGCTGCTAAACTTTAACTGAGTGCTAGCCATCCGCCATAAGCTGCGCCAAAAATGGCTTAAAAATTGAGTATCACGATCAGAGACGATGGACTGAGGAAGGCCATGAAGACGATAAACCTCGCGAAAAAAATAATTGGGCAACATGAACAACATCAGTGGATTTTTTGCAAGGAATGAAGTGTACCATTTTGGAGAACCGATCAAGGACAACAAAGATAGCATCAAAACCACGTTGAGTACGTGAAAGTCCAAGCACAAAATCCATACTTATAGTCGTCCATGGTTGAGATGGAACTGGAAGAGGAGAATATAAGCCGACATTATTAGTGGTGCCCTTTGAGACTTGACATATGCGGCACCGTGCAACAAAACGCGCGACATCACGCCTTAATGATGGCCAGAAAAATCGCCTCTGAAGAAGAGCAATGGTGCGGTCTTGCCCAACATGACCAGCACTATGTGCTTCAGCCACTAATTGATACCGCAAACTGCATGAGGGAATGCACAATTGGACCCCGCGAAATAAGAAACCGTCCTTTAACATAAACTGCTGGGTGTCGCCCTCCGTTACCTGTCGTACCAAAGGACCAAAATACGGGTAAGATGAGTAAAGTTCTCTAAAAATCTCAAAGCCAGGAACAATGGTGCGCATATCAGTTAATAGGAGGTGACGACGGCTCAAAGCATCGGCTACACGATTGGAAGCACCAGATTTGTGCTTAATCACAAATGTAAAATATTGTAGGTATGCAGCCCAATTAGCATGTCGCGAAGAGACAAATTCTTGAGAATTAATGTATTTCAGAGCATCATGATCTGTGTATAAAATAAATTCTTGCTGATATAGATAATGCCTCCAATGGCGGACTACACGAACAACGGCATAAAACTCCACATCATATGTACTATATCGAGTGCGGGGACCATTGAGTTTCTCGCTAAAAAAAGCAATTGGTTGGTTTTGCTGACTGAGCACAGCACCAATACCCACCTTTGAGGCATCACATGTAAGCTCGAAAGGGTTCGAGAAATCAAGCAAGATTAACACATGAGCATTGGTGAGTTTAGATTTGATAATAGTAAAAGCTTGTGCTGCTGCGGGAGTCCATTGAAACACCTTACCCTACATACAATCAATTATTGGCACCATAATAGAACTGAAATGATGAATGAAACGTCGATAAAATGATGCCAAGCCATGAAAGCTACGTGCGGCCGTGAGGGTGGTCGGTTCTGGCCAAGATTGAATAGCTTCAATTTTTAGAGCTATCAACACTAATGCCTGCTACAGAAATCTAATATCCCAAAAATAGAATAGAATCAACCAAGAAGGTGCATTTGTGGGGAGCAGCAAAAAAATTTTCTGCCCGAAGAATCAAAAATACAGCCCGCAGATGTTCAACATGATCAGGTAAGGTGCGACTGTATATCAAAATATCATCCAAATAAACGACGACACACGTGCCGATCAAGAGGCGCAATGCTTGATTCATGACGCGCATAAAGGTCCTAGGTGTATTAGAGAGCCCGAAAGGTATAACAAGCCATTCAAACAAGCCTTCCCGAGTCTTAAAAGTCGTCTTCCATTCGTCACCGGGACGGATGCGAATCTGATGATAACATTTGCGTAGATCTAACTTGCTAAAAATAGTCGAGCCACTCAATTGATCCAACAAGTCATCCTATCGAGGTATAGGAAAATGGTAACGTACCGTAATCTTATTAATGGCACGACTGTCAACACACATGCGCCATGTACGATCTTTCTTAGGAGTGAGCAAAGCCGGAATGGCACACGGGCTAAGACTTTCCCAAATGCGACCACGCTGTAATAAATCCTCTGAGGAATACAAAATAATTTTCCTATCACCAAAGTTGAAACTATAGATGTTGTTGTGCCCATCATGTATAACTCGACGATCAAATTGCCACGGCCGACCCAAAAGTAGGTGGCAGGCATTCATTGGAACAACATCACACCATATAGAGTCAGAGTAAGTGCCACCAATAGAAAATGATATTAGAACACGCTGAGCGATAGTGACCGTGGTACCCCGCTGAAGCCACATCAATTGATACGGGGCTGGATGAAGCTCCGTTGTAAGACCCAATTTTTCTACAGCATTGGAAGCAACAACATTCTCACATGCACCCGAATCTATCATAAAACGACATACCTTTTCATTTATGGTGCACGTGGAGGAGAAGAGAGCATGGCGTTGAGGTGAGTCTTCACGCTGGGGGGCGAGGCAATGGCGCTGCAAAACCAGAGTAGGACCAATATCCCCGCTAAGATGAACCTCTGGGACCTCATCAGTGATATCAATATCATAACGAGGAGGGCCGTCATAATTCGGAGTAGTGGAATCATCAACCAAGAGTGTGCGAGCACCTAGGAGTTTAGGACAAGAAGCTTGGCGATGGCCCGGATCACCACATGAATAACATCTGAACCCGGTGGTAGAACGCGATGTTGTGGTAGTAGAAGGTCCAGAAGGTGGACGAGTAGAAGTTCGTGGCGTAGTTGATGATGGCAGAGGAGGAACACGACCCGATACAGACGGGACGAAGCATCGTGCCTGTTGTTTTTCTACCAAAACCGCACGTTGTTGTGCCTCGGACAAAGTGGTGGGAGCAAATAAATTGAGAGTGTCTTGAAGAGAAAGACATAGCCCCCTAATAAAATGGGAGATGAGTTGTGTCTGGGTCTCAACAAGATCAATACGGGAGATGAGCTGATAAAATTCCTCTGCGTATTCTCCCACTGACCGCAAGCCTTGACGCATGTTTTGAAGACGCTGTATAGTGTACTAGTATAATTGAACGGCAGAAATTCTCGTTCCATATGCTTACGTAGCTTCGCCCAGGATGTGAGTTTTGGTTTTCCGTGGCGTGCACGACTGATCTTCAACTGCTGCTACCAAGCAGAAGCACGGCCATGAAAATGAGTCGCAACTAGGCTGACTCGTTGACCATCAGGAACAGCTTTGAACTCCAAGATCTCCTCCACCGAGTAGACCCAATCTAAAAACTCCGAAGGTTCAAGGCTGCCCATGAACTCCGGGATATTAGCTCGAAATCCTCATTCCCATCTGCTATGATCATCATGCTGACGATTATTAACGACGGAGGCAAAGGAATTATGTAGGGAGGTTGTATCTTCGTCATCCGAGACGGATGAGTGGGGTTGGCGATCATGCCGACGCCCTTCAGGTGGATTTTGTGTCACAAAAGTATCGATAAAATCCACTTGTTGCAAACGTATAGACTCGACAGCTTGAGTAAGGTTGGCGATTTGTTGCCGCATCTCAGTCATCTCAGCTTGGGTGACGGGTTGATGACGAGGCGGCATAGTTCAGGAGCGTCCCCTTAACTCTAGATACCAACTGATGCAGGGAATACGTGATTTGCAGCAACGAACAACTCACACTCCGTTGATTGAGAAAAGAGATAAAAGACTCTTGTTATTCCATCAAAGACTCCACCCCTTACTGTACTACAAACTCCTTTAAATAGCAAAAAACCCCACAAGAAAAACATATGACTAAGGAAATAAATAACCAAAACAAAAGAAACTAAAAGGTCCAAATAATAAACCAGCAAATTTAATTTTTCAGTTTCAATATGTGCAGACGATCATCTTTATCCAAGAATGCTAATGCAGTATCATCTCCATCACTCTTTATGAGAAATACGACGATCATGGAGCCGTTTCACCTTATCCTTGTATATTCGGGCATTTTCATACACCTCATTGCGTAATTCATCCAATTCTTCCATTTGCAGTATACGCTGCTTCACTGCGGTATCGAGATCACAATTTGTGGCTTTAATGGCCCAATATGCTCTATGCTCAATCTCTACATGCAAGTGGCACGCCTTTCCATAAATAAGGCTATATGGACTCATCACGAGCACTCCGTTAAAGGTAGTTCTATATGCCCACAACGCGTCATTGAGCTTCAAAGACCAATCCTTGCACGACGGCTGAACCGTTGTCTCCAAAATGCTTTTAATTTGCCGATTGCTCGTCTCAGCTTGGCCTGAAATCTGTGGATGATAAGGTGTGGCCACCTTATGTGTGATGCCATTCTTTTTCATAAGTTTTTCAAACAGCTTGTTACAGAAATGTTTGCCACCATCACTAATAATAGCCTTTGGAAATTCAAACCTGCACAGAATGTTTTCCTGGACAAACTTCAACACCACATTAGCATCACTTGTCCGTGTAGGAATTGCCTCTACCCACTTGGACACATAATCAACAGCAAGCAAAATATACTCATATCCACGAGAGACGGGAAAATGACCCATAAAATCTATGCTCCAAACATCAAAAATTTCCGCAACTAGAATATTGGTGAGAGGCATCTCATTTTGACGTCCAATAGTTCCTACTCTTTGACACCTATCATATGCAAGATAAAAAGTATGTGCATCTTTAAACAGAGATGGCCAGAATAAACCAGATTGGAGAACTTTATGAGCCGTTTTCTGTCCACCACAATGTCCACTACAATGGGCCGCATGGCACAAGCTTAGGACTTGTTGTTGCTCCTCTGCTGGTACACATCTTCTTATTACCTCATCTTTTCCCAACTTGAAAAGATATGGGTCTTCCCAGTAATAGTGCCTGCACAGAGCAAGAAATATTTTCCTCTCTTGGGACGTTAGATTTGGTCTTAACTCTCCACATGCCAGATAGTTCACAATATCAGCAAACCAAGGCACAGAGGTAAGTTCGTATGCATGCTCAAAAGGAAAAGAATCAGGAATAACACTATGACTAGATTTAACCACATTATGTTCCAATCTAGACAAATGATCAGCCCAGTGTTTTCACTCCCTTTTCTATCCTTAATTTCCACATCAAATTCTTGCAACAACAAAATCCAGCGAATAAGATGTGGTTTGGCATGTTCCTTAGTCAACAGATATCTCAGAGCAGCATGATCACTATGGACAAATTACTTTAGAACCAATATGTAAGCACGAAATTTATCTAAAGCAAATACCACAGCAAGCAACTCTTTTTCAGTTGTGGTGTAATTTATTTGAGCATTGTTTAGTGTCAAACTCCCATAATAAATCACAAGCAACATTTTGTCCACACGTTGACCAAGCACTGCTCCTACCACAGAATTAGAAGCATCACACATAATTTCAAACTGCATAGACCAATCAGGGGCAACAACAACGGGAGCAGTACTCAACTTCAACTTTAACAATTCAAAAGCATGCATACAAGAGTCATCAAAATGAAAGGGAACATTTTGAGCAAGCAATCTACATAGAGGTTGGCTAATCTTTGAGAAATCCTTAATGAAACGCCGGTAAAAACTGGCATGACCTAAAAAACTCTTAACACCCTTCACATCTATGGAAGGAGGTAATTTTTCAATAACCCTAACTTTAGCCCTATCAATCTCTATGCCATTTTTAGACACAACATGACCAAGCACAATTCCACTCGTCACCATAAAGTGACTCTTTTCCCAACTTAACGTTAAAGCACTCTCAATGCATCTTTTCAAAACTAAATCAATCTTTCCTAAACAATCATCGAAAGACTGACCAAACACGGAGAAATCATCCATAAAAGTTTCTACAAAATTACCTATCATCTCCGAAAATATTGCCATCATGCACTGTTGGAAGGTCCCTGGCGCATTGCACAACCCAAATGGTATCCTCTTGCAGCCAAACGTGAAAGCCGTCTTGTCTTGATCTTCCGGTGCAATTGCAATCTGGTAATAACCTAACAAACCATCAAGAAAATAATAAAATTCGTGCCCAACAAATCTATCTAACATTTGATCCATAAAAGGGAGAGGGAAATGATCCTTTTTGGTGGCAGCATTCAATTTCCTAAAGTCAATGCACATGCGCCATCCCGTAACAGGACGGGTTGGCACCAACTCATTTCGGTCATTGTGTATGACCGTGATTCCACCTTTTTTAGGTACAGCATGCACTGGGCTCACCCACTCACTATCAGCAATAGGAAAAACAATTCCCTCTACTAATAGCTTAAGTAGTTCTTTGCGCACCACCTCCATAAGAACGAGATTTAATCTCCTTTGACCATCTCTCTTGTGTCTCGCCCCCTCTTCCAAGTGGGTCCTATGCATGCACGTAGCTGGACTTATTCCTCGAATGTCGGCTAAGCTCCATCCAAAAGCCAACTTGTTCCTCCTCAAAACTACCATCAAAGCTGCCTCTTGCTCATATGTGAGCTCACTAGATATGATCACTAGCTTCCCCTCGTCATCTTCCAAAAACACATACTTAAGGTTTTTAGGGAGCTCCTTAAGTTCCAGCTTTGGTTTTTCGTTCTTATGGTATCCTCAGGTACCATGGGCTCATCAATAGGGAATTTAACTGTGAATCCCCTTTCCCCGTCCTCAGCTTCCCGAGCAAATTTTTCCATATACGCCGACCCTACAAAAACCTCAACAAATTCTTGCTTCTGCACAAAGATCATCTCGACCAAACTGTCAATAGTATCTATATAAGAACATTAATTAGTAAGAACCGATGATGGCATAGCACGACTATGATACACAGAAAAAGACACAGACTCTCCTAATACGGTCATTTTTATTGTTCCATTTTTCACATCGATTAACATATTAGTAGTAGCCATAAATGGTCGTCCTAGCAACAAGGTATGCTCTTTCCCATTTTCATGCACTTCACCTATTTCTAACACGACAAAATCAACTGGGACAATCAATCCCTCCACCTTAATCAAGATATCCTCAACTACCCCACGAGGATACCTAATAGATCTGTGTGCAAGTTGTAAACACATGCGAGTGGGTTTCAAATTACCTAACTCTAATTGCTTAAAAATTGAGTAAGGCATCAAATTAATCCCAGCCCCCAAGTCTAACATACCCGAGGCTTCCTTACCATTCCCCAAAGCAATATCGATAACAAAACTACTTGGATCACGTTGCTTGGACGGTAGAGGTTGTTGCATGATAGAGTTTGCAACCTCGGACACTAGGATTTTCTCATTATTCTCAAACCTCCTTTTCTTGGTGGCCAACTCCTTGAAGAACTTTACATAAGCTGGGACATTCCGAATTACGTCTAGCAGGGGCAAGTTCACATTAACCTTAGCCAACAAATTGTAGAAATCAGTAAACTGCTGATCTTGCTTCTCGTTCCTCAACCGGCTAGGATATGGGACCGGTGGCCTATATGGCTTGGAAGCCTTGTGGAGCTTCACCTCAGGTTCTTCATCCTACAATTTCTCTTGCTCTCTTAGTATAAGCTTCTCATTGACTTGCTCCTCCACGCTAACTTCCTTAGGTTGCTCCACAATATGCATTTCTACTTTATTATCAACCAACCTTCCACTGCGGAGAACGGTAACAGCTTGAGCTTGGTGAGGATGGAGCCCTTGCCCATGAAGTTTCCCTGGATGTTGTTGTTGTTGAATCTGATTCAACGTACCAAAAACTTGCCCAAAAGTGGTCTCAAGGCGCTTATGGTAGCTGTCTGAGACTCCATGTTCTGCTTGCTCATCTCTATAAAAGACTGCATCGTCTCTTCCAATGATGGTTTCTGAGGATTTTGCTTCTGATACTATTGCTGCAGCTGCTGAAAATTCCCTTGTTGCATGGGAATCTGCTGATATTGTTGAAACTGCTGTGGATAGTGCTGATTGAAATTCTGCTGCTGCGGAAATGGGAATTGCTGCTGGGGCTGATAGAACTGTTGCTGATTTGAATAACCCATCTGCTGTGGAGGTCGGCGAAACTGATTGCCTTGATTCGATCCCACCCCGTGATTAGGGGCCTGATTTCTCCATCCTGAACTCTATTGACCCTTTCAACCGGAATTGGAACCTTGGTTGTACATTGGTCGTTGCTCGAACTGGGGTCTCCCTGGGTATACCTGAGCAGAATACACTTCTGCTTCCCCCTTTAGTGTGTACTCTCCCATCTTATGACACTTATTGGGGTTTCCACATGGCTCATCTTTAGCTATTGTAGCTCTCTCATCATACCTGCTACCTGCTTCTGGAGCTCATAGTTAGGTGTCACTGCATTTGCTTCAACCCTTCTTCCACGGGTCGACTTTTGTTGGAAGCTCTTGGCTAAAGTTTGGAAAATCTGATTGAGCTCAGTAGCAGTCTTCTTAGCAATATTGACCCCTGCAGTGCTCTCCACCATAAACTGAGTTGTTTGAAGCAACCCATCATAGAAGAACTAGCCAACCATAATCGGCCCCAGCTGATGTTATGGGCACTGTCGAAGAAGCTCTTGAAATCTCTCTCGTGCCTCATGGAAAGGCTCGTCGGCACCTTACGTGAAATTCATAATCTGTGTTCGAATCTCCTGAGTCTTGTGATTGGGATAGAATTTCAGTATAAATTTCTCACAAGCGTCCGTCCACGTGTTTATGGAATTTGACGGCAATGATAAGAGCCATGTCCGAGCCCAATCTTTCAAAGTGTATGGAAGACACTTGAGCTTTAATTGATCCTCCGTGAGATCTAACAGAGGGAAAGATTGCACCATCGAGCAAAATTCACGCACAAATTTAAGTGCGTCTTCATTAGGAATGCCGTAAAAGATGGAAGCATGCTGGAGTAATTATGCTTCAAATCGTATTTCGAATGGCAGTCGTAAGAACGATTGCCGAAGTTATAGCCTCAATAATAGGCCTGAAATAGGTTCCCATAAGCTGTGCTTCCTCTGCAACCATATCTTCTTGATCGTAATTTGAATGCACTTCTTCTTCACGGTCACTTCCATTTACCAACGATTCGTTGGATTCAACAGAATTATCTTCCTCAAAACCCTCCAGGTTTGAATTGGAAACTATTCTTTTTTGAAGCTCAGATTCCACACAAACAATAGAACTCGGCTCGGACTCTTCCTTCAAGCTAGACAAAAAGACCTCACGAGGTCGGTTGATGTTGTCGAAATAAGGTGCTAGCTTAATCTTCAAGCTTCGGCGACCTTGCATACACAACACTAACAAACAAATCAAACGCACCGGAAGGAGAAAAATATCCAAGCCAAAAGAAAAATAAAATAAAATAAACACAGAAAACAAATAGCACAATCAAACGCCTAAAGCCTTCCCCGGCAATGGCGCCAAAATTTGACTCAACCCAAAACACCTATGAATTGACTCGTAATCGCACGAGTCACTATAGTGTAATAAGCTAACCCAAGGCGTATCTCAAGGAAGGCTAAGCAGGGCGATTAATCATGATATGCACAAAAAGCAATAAATCCTAAACACTCTAAATAATAGGTTGGGTCTGACACTCTCACTCCTCATTATCTAAACTGAAATTAAACATAACAAAATAAACATAGACTAGCACAAATAAATCAGATTATCAGCATATAAACCCTAGCACTGGAAATTCTTGACTAGCAACTGTAGATAAATTATCAAGCAAAAATTTTAAACATCAAAATGAACAACAATAATAAATCATATTAATAATGCAAAATCAGAATAAGCAGAAGTAATGAAAATATCATATCGAGTCCAACAAGATAAGTGGAAACTGGGGAGAACTAAATTGCAACTACTAAATAAAATTCAAATACGATTGATCCTTACAAAATCTGAAAACAAAAGTATTCTGAAAGCAAAAGATAACCACAAATGGAAAAGAAGAATCTCAAAATAATACCCAGAGAAAATCGCCATCTGTGACCCAAAAAAATGATAACCTAAAAAAAATTACAACTTTCTAATTTAAATAATTACTGAGCGACGGCTCAAAGGTAAGCGAGAGTGGAGAAAATCTACGCGGAATTTGACTACGAAAAATAAAAAGCTTTAGCGACCGCTCATGAATGAACGGCCGCTGTCAGTGATGGCTTATGATTGAGCGGTATGAATGAGCGATGGCTTATGATTGAGCGATGTGGATAAGCGGTGGCTTATGATTGAGTCGCGGCTTACATTGAGCCATGGCGTACATTTTTCTTCAACTTATTTCTTCTCGTTGACTTGTTTCACCGTTCTCCTATTCTTTTCAATCACCTGCAAAACTAATTCAAAAATCATCAAATATGCTCAAAAAGTTAGCACAAATATATCAAAAATATCCTCAGAGATCACTCAAATAAGAACAATTATGCACAAAACAATCACATAAGGGCGAGTTTTACGGTTTTGGAAAACAACGAGATCTTAAGCCATTTAACGGATTTCTACTTGACTCGGGTTTTTAATTTCTCAATTTAACTCCTCGAACGCTCGATTTCTAATTTCTATATAAGTACTATACCAACAAACTTTTCGGCATATATTTTCATCATTAATAAATATAATTGAGCACTCAAACATTATTTCTTCAAACTCAAATTTCTCATTTTTTTTCAAATCAAATATTTTCAAACAAATACGAGATTTATTCTCGTTCACACATTTCACACTTCACTCAAAACTGTATCATTTCACAGTCACATCCAATATTCAAAAATATATATCTCAGATATATATTATAATATTCGTTTTTCTACTCATATAATATTTATCAGTTTTTATCAAACTTAACTTCGTTTTTTATAGAAAAATTCAAGGAATTAAATTTTAAATTTCATTTCTCATTCCGACTTCGCGGATAAAATCGCTCGAGTTACCTTTTTGGCACGTTTCTTGAGAAAATATATTAACTTAGTCGGAAAATTCTTATTTTCTCATATTTTACTCAAAATAATTTCTATTGAACGATTTTTCGTTCAATTTCGATTCTTGACTTTATCATTGAGAAAAAGTCTTTTATTTTTCTCTTTCAACCCACGACATCCAATATAACTTATTCATTAAAACTCGTTTTTCTCGATTCAAATTCCGTTACTTTCTTTTATTGTTTTTAGCTCAAATACTTCTTTTTATTTTCTCGTTTATACTTAAACTCTCGTAAATTAACTTTTAATTGGAAAATCGTCAATTTTTCATAACTTTCTCATACGAATTCCAAATTGAGTGATTCAAGTGGCTAATATACTTGTTTTTCTCTCAACTTTATGTTAATAATATCGATTACAACATTTACTCAATGAAATCTCATCAATTTCTTGTCAAAGCCCCAAATCTCGAGGGACGGCAGAAGCCAGGGTGCGACTGGGGTTGGATTAAAGAAGCGGGGAAGAAGGGGGCTAACTGACTAAACATACATAAACAACATCAAACATTCAATGAACAAGACTGGAATATAATAAAGAAAGAGTTAATCACGAGTGATTACTCGACAAAAGTACACAAAGGTATCTAAGTTCACGATTACAGACTTATACTATAGTGTTTTGTCCAATACACATACTCTCAAAAGATTCTAGAGTTTTGCAGCGGAAGAGTCATAACTAAAGCTTCCTAACTTCTCAACCCAACTTCAACCACTGCCGCTCACGTCGCTTCAACCTGCACATTTAGAAAACAATGCAGGGCTAAGTACAAAAGTACTTAGTGGGCACGATGCCGAAATCATAATCATAAGTATAAATAATCTGGCATTTTGTAACCGTAGCGCATCGGGGTTTTGTAGAAAAGGCTCGTGCCTACTAAGCATTTTCTGACTGATTTGTATAAAGCAGCTTGCGCAAGCATTTTTAGAGTATGTTATGTTCAATCTTGACCAAAGCTAATTCACTGTGGCTGGTTACCCCTCAACAGGATACCACATACACCACAGGTTACAAAGTGCACTAACTCTGGAAAGCACTTAGCAGCTAACTCAAAGCCGATCGTTAGTTAACCTAGTTAGATTAACTCTAAAAGTCTGGAAAACCCTAAGGTTAACTCAGAAATTTGGTAAACCCGAAGGTTAACTCAGATAGGTACAAGAGAACTCACATAAAATAGCTGAAACAGTTTATGCCAAGATTATCACTTTGAAAACACATTTATCAAAGCGATAATTAATACTTTCGAGTTGTGGAAAAACCCACATTTTATTTGATATAGATAAAAACCCACCTTAGCATTTATAGAACTAAGTACTAGCTTCCGATCTCCTGATCTTCCGTCCTTTCCTTACTGTTGGCTTTCTCCTTCATCGTAAAAATAATATCACTTTAAATTCGGTCGTAAAGATAATCGAATATGGAAATTCGAATTAGGTTTTTAGTCGGAATATTTCTTTAGGCATTTGCACGCTACTAGTTTCATTTTACTTAAACGGGATCTAGACTCGAAAGGTCTCATACTCGACTCTTAGGTCAGTAGAGAGGGTAGTCGATAGCTCAATACGACTTAAAAGATCATAAGGAACTAAGTTGGAAAGAATCAACTTAGGAAAGAATTACATTTTAGTTCATTAAACGACTTATGAAATTTCTTGCTTACTACTTCTTTATTTGAACGGATAAGAGATAAGATCTCGACTGGTTTTATCACTCAAGGCTCCATACTTGACTCTAGGGTCAGTAGGAAGATAGTCGTTAGTTATTACGGCTTAAACGGTCGAAAGAAACTAAGTTGCGAACGAAACAACTTAGAAGAAGAGAATCTGAAATTTCACTGCGCATTACAGTGACTCTGGAGGCTGCTCAGAACAGAGGATCTGGAAACAGGGGTTGAGCCCTATACCGTTGGAAATTTTGGGATGTCTAGTTTACGCTCCAATTTACGGATCGCAAATCCGATAAACGAGCTAGAAGTTATTACAGTTTCCGGCGAGGGTCGCAAAACTGCCGCGAAAACCCTAGTTGCTCGATAGATTCGACGTATAACGTCTTAGGTTCGTTCTAAGCTCTCGTATTCGATTTCTTTAGAAACTGGACCCTCAAGGCAGTCATCACGTACTCCCGTACGTGACGAACTCCTTCTCAAAACTCGTCCAAAAGCACGACGTTCTAAACGTCGGCTTTCAACTAACAATTACTAAACCAACAAGTTATTCAAAAACGCGTTCTAGTTCTCGACTATCACTATAGCTCATATTATATTAGCTCGAAAGCTCATGACGTCGACTACAAAGTTGTTCTCAAGTTCATCATAGACAATAATATCAAATTAGAATTCTCATTCGACTTCTCGGTTATTAGTTACGTCTAGTTGTTCGTCTCTTATGAAATTTTCAAAGTTGTCGGATTCTGTTCAAATTTTACGTCATTAAACTACATCTAACGAGAATCACTTCTATGCATGCAATCATTTCATACTAACACTATATTTCAACTTACGACGAGTTCTTCGTCTCTTACATTACATAAAATATTTTTAGAAAATTCTCAATTAAATCCTATTATCAACTAACACCATTTGCAACTATATTCCATCATCAATTCATCAATTAAATCAAACACATGAAATTTCCTAATTTCTTAGTAATTTTCGGTATTTATACAATGGATAAGAGGGTGATTTTCTTCTCCAATTAACACCATTTATCCATTAATCATCCTATTATAACAACAATTAATCAATTGCAATCCAATTTCAAACTAACATGCAAAAATCCCTAATTCTTCACCTAAACCCTAAATCGGTTTTCACAAAACATAGGGCTTTCGATTTCTTTTTGTTCTAATCATCAATTAAGCACCTCTTAAGCATGAATCTATCATCAATTGAAGAAATCAAAAAATCCTACAAATTCCGTAAATTTTTGGTACATACATAGGATTAGGGTTCTTAAATTTCAATCAATTTCAAACCTAGAATTCACATCCTAACACTTCTAATTTCATTAATTCAAGATCGAAACATCTATTTCATCTTTCCTTAAATTTCGACCAAGAAGAAAAATAAAAGATGGGAAATCCAATTGGATAGGAGTATGGAGGAGATGAATACCTTGATAATTAATGAAGAAAGTATTAGGTTTGGATGGTTGGATGATGACTTGTGTTATTTCTTCTTCTAGATCTTGAAGGTTTCTTCAATGGAGATGGAAGAAATGAAGATGGGAGAGGGAGGGTGTGAGGCTGCCAAGAATGGGAGGAAAGGAAGAGATGAGGATGGTTTAATTGGTTAACTTATGTTATAAGGTAATAGGTGTAAAGGGTGAATAGTGTAGTAATAGGTGTCACTTACTATACTATATAAAATCAAAAATATCTAACTAAAAGAGAGAGAGGTCGGCTGGTCATAAAAAGTAATAAGGAATATCCCGCTTTTTCCGACTCGTTACGACGTTACGGAAAATGACGTACGAAAAACGTATTTCGGCACAAAATCGGCGAGATCCCATTCGACCATAAATCCTAACGTATTTAACTTATTCGGAAAATAAATTTATAAAATTTATTTTGACAAAAACTCGGGACGATACAGTCCGAATTTCGTCCGGAAAATCATAAAAACGAACTTTCTCGGGCGAGTTCGTATCGCGATTTCGTGAATGTAAAAATCAGACGGTTTTCCGTTCTGAGTTCACGAACTAAAAACTTTTTGTACGCGCTAACCCTAAATACAGTAGTCGTCTAACTGACTTCCGTAATTTATTTTCGGAAACGGATTCGACCGTTAGTCTTAGAATTCAAAATCGTAAACTTAGGCGTGCAAAGCCTTTTATTTTATTAACTTTAAATTTTTGAGATCGTAAGGAATTTCCGGGGCATTACATCCTATCCCCCTTGCGAAAAATTTCGTCCCGAAATTTGCTTATCCTCTTTAACTGCTTGAAGTACTTCTTACTCAACTCTATTCTAAAATTCTCACATGGCTTCCCTTTGCCTGTGATGATCTTATAATGCTATTACTAATCATCTCGACTTGCTCCTTGACTTTTGCGCCTTTCGATCCAAGATCGTTTTCAATCTCTCCTAATAACTTAAGTCGGTTTTTAGAACGACGTCTTGCTGATAGAACCTCGTGTATAAAAATGAATATATATTACTTTTCTCGGAATGAGATATACTTAAAATAAGTATTTCATAAATTTGGCGGTAAAGCCATAACTATTCGTATTGGAACTATCTTTTCCAAGTTACTTACTAATTATAAAAAAAATCTTTGTCGAAGTCTGGACTTGACACGATCTAAAATTTCTCATTAACAGAGAAATCTTAAGGAGCTTTAATTTCCTTCTCGATTATTAAGTTCGCATTGCCATATATACTTAAGACTTTTGTCTTCTTTAAAACTTGTTTTCTTCTGACTTGAATCTATCGAATGATCTCGATCATTTCATCGACCGCTTCTGGTCCTAAATTTTTTCTTTAGCCTACCTTATAACAATAAGGCAGCTATGTAATTCTTCTCCTTCTACAAGGTCTCGTAAGTCGTAATACCTATCGTAGCTTAATAATTATTGTTACAACAATTTGGTTGTTGGCTACGTGTTCTTCAATTCGCTCTTTGGCTAATCTTATCGTTCTTAGCATAGCAACGAGTATCTGAATCGTTTTCTCGGATTATCCATCCAACTGGAGGTGAGAAGCGGTACTAAAGTTAAGTTTGGTATCTAACTTTTCTGCCTTATGACCTACAAACATCTCGTTGTCATAAAATCGTAACCATATCCTTCTATTTCCATTCTGGAATACCCAAATGGTTATCACAACTCGTATAGTTGTCAGTGAAAAGCTTTCTCCTACTTATAAACTAAACATCTTTCTATCAACGAAACAACGTCTCGTTTCACTCTATTCCACTGAAAATCCTTTTCTTAATTCTTAAATTCGTTGTCATCGGAATTACCAATTCCACTCTTAAATTTCTATCACAAACTCATTGCTTCAGAGTCGCTGTCTGGTTTATCCATTCTTATACTTAGTCGAGGCTTATCCATTGACTCGTCCTTTCTCTAGATACTTATAATCTTTCTCGCAATTTGGTATAGCTACTCGTGCCGCTATTTGCCCTGCGATCGATGCTGATGCATCATGCATTTTTCTATATCCATCTTCTCGAATCCTCGTATAAGCATTTCTTCTCCGACGTTGAGATACCTAACTTTGTTGGAGTCTTACTCAGCGTGTCTATTCTTACTCTTAGCTTTACTTAGATGGTAATTATTTTCACAAACGTAATATCTTACTTGTTCGAGCCATCTCTTTTGTCTTATGTTAATTCCTTTGCTCGAATACACACTCCAAATGTTGATGATCTGTGAAGATCTCATCCTTTACACCAAATAGATGGTGTGTCCAAATTTCATTGCTTGTACTACGGCTGCAAGTTCTAAGTCGTGGGTTGTACACTCAATTTCCTGAGGTTAATGTGTCGTGGAGCGTAAGCTATCACTTTCTCATTTTCCATCTAGACCATCCTAACCTATTCTTTGTAGCATTGGTATCTACCTCGTATTCCTCGTCGTTTCTGGGAGGGCTGAACCTGGGGTAATGATCAACTTTTCCTAGAACGTCCGTGTTCCTATTCTACAATTGTCTGAACATTTATTCTTTTCCTTCTATGTAGTTGCGCCATAAGTCTTAGTAATCATAGGGAATTCCTTAATGGAAACCTCTGTTTTAACTATCCAGCCTGGGAACTTCTTATTTGATTTAGACTGGTAAGCGATTTTTCATTTGAGTACTGCCTCTACCTTAGCAGGAATCTATCTTAACATCTTCTGTCGACAATGTATATCCAAGAAACATTACTTCTCCATTCGAGCTTGCTCTTGCTTAATTTGGCATCTAACTCCCAACTCTATGCGTTCTAGTACTATTCGCAGGTGTTCCTCGTGTTCATCCTCATTCTTGGGGTAAGTGAAATTGTCGTCGATAAATACTAAAATTAGTTCTTTTCTAAGTCTAGGTGGAAAATTCTATTCATATGGTTCATGAATACTATGGAGCACTAGCCAACTAACGGCATAACTAAGCATTCGTAAGGGTTTTATCTGGTTTGAAAGAGAATTTTGGGTATATCACCAGTTTATCCTTTAACTAAAGATGCTTAGACCTTAGGTCTATCCTCACAATTGCATTTGTTTTCTTTTTAAGCTTATCAGGGGTCTTATATTCTCATAAAAGAATATTTATTTTTTTTAAGGGTTATCTTATTTAACCTTTGACAGCTTATATACAATCTCACAGAATCATCCTTCTTTGATGATGAACATCACAAATGTTTTCCATGGTGAAAACGTTTGTCTAAAGAAAATCGTCATCTAACAACTCTTGCAGTTGGATCTTAAGCTCCTCTAACTCCCTTGATATCATTCTACATAAGGCCTTTAATTTGGGAGTTGCTCGCAGTTCTAAGTCGATCATGAAACCTACACGACAATCTGGTAGTAAACCAGATATTTCATATAATTCTGTAGGTTCTCTACTCGGGGTTTTTAAAAGAGATTTTTCTCTCGTTGTCGAGAATCGTGGTAATTCTCAAACAACTAGTCTATTCCTAAAGTTATATATATAGTACATTTTATTACTTCCCAATCGATTACTATGTTCTAACAGAAAGACCCTTAATTAAATTCTATGCTCAACGAAAGTAAGGATTGACAGACTGAGAGTTCTTTCTAGATTCTATGCTCAATGAAACTAAGGGAATAATTCTCTGAGGTCATCAACACTCCCTAAAGCGTAGCTGTTCTTATTTCAAGATTAGAGCGTTCTAGTCTTAGTCCTATAGTGTCAGAGGGTACTAGTCAAATGAATATAATGCTCTAGTATGGTCAATAGGTACTAGAAAACTGGTATAAAGTTCTAGTACGGGTCAACAATTTTGACAGGGTAATTTTATAAGGTTCGTCCAATACCTGCCAAATCTTCCTTTCCTTCACTATGCCCCTCCTGTCTAATTATGTAAGCTCCCGCATTCTGTTGTGGTTGTAGCAGTTGTGGCTATGACTGAAGTTGAGCTGTAATCAGTGGTTGAGGTTGGCCGTACTGAAATGGTACTATCGTTTGAAACAGCATTGGGCAGTCATTACTCATATGCCCCAACATTCCACAGTTAAAGCATCTATCCATGTTCGCTAGACATACACCCTCAGGCTCATTATCACGTCCAGCACACACAGAAACTCCCTGTTTCTGTTTAGCCGCTTGCCTCAGTTCTGGGCAATTTTTCTTAACGTATCCCTTATGTAAACAATTGTAACAAACACCAGATTTAGCTAGACATATCCCGGGGTGTTTCTTACCACACTTAGGGCAAACTGGAGAAGGGATCCTTTCTCTAGTATTTCTCTGAGTTTGGAGCTGATCGTGCTGGTTAATTCCATTTGCCGTCAGTGGTTCCGGGCAGTTTCTCCTAATTTGTCCCTTATGTCCACAGTTGTAACAGTTGCCAGTGCCTACCTGACACACGCCTGAGTGCGATTTATCGCATTGGAGGCAAACATGAGTGTTAACCCTTACTGTGTGATTTCTTCCCAAATTTTCATTCCTTTGCTGCCCTTGCTGTTGTCCTAGTGGATTGTTACCCTTGCCTGGACCGGTTTGCTCATTCCTCTGTGGATTATTCTTTTGCCCTACTTTCTTTCCATAGTTACTTCCTTTTCCTGGCTGGTGGAAACCTCGCCTAGTCCTGTTCTGTTTCCCTTGACTGTTGTGGCGCTGGTAGCACTCACTGCTACTTCCTTCCCATTTCCTTTTTCCCTTATGGTTAACCTTATTGTTGGGAAGATTTTGGGTTGAGGTCTGGTTTGGTGCCGGTGTGGACATTATTATCTTTTCCTTACTAGGCACTACTGCCTCTATTTCTTGAACTCGTTCCAGTAATTCGGCATAACTCAATCCATCCTGTCTGGCTACTGCTATTCCCAGTTCATACTTAAGTTCTCCCTGAAGCTTCCTGGCTATTTTCTCCTTAGTCTCGACTTGATCGGTTACATACTTTTCATAATATGCCTCCTTAAAACCATTGCAGGTGGTTAGAGCCGCTTGTTCTACCGGCATAAGTCTCTGTCTAGTCTTCCACCAATATTTAGCTGGTCCGGTTAGCTGATACCCAGCGCATGCTAGACGCTCCTTATCACTAAGTCCAATCGGCTCAAAGATTCTCTCCATAGAACGTATCCATTGTTCGGCCTCACTTGGATTGCCAGATCCATCGAAATATGGTGGTTTACTTCCGAAGAATAAATCCTCAATGCTATGACGTTGTGGAGATAGGGGTAGTGAAAAGGTTGCTGGGTGTTTTTGCCTTTCCTCACTGATACGTTGTTCTTGACCTCTATCAGGTCCTCTAGGATTTTCAGGTCCACTTAATACTTTCACATAAACGAGAATAACGAATTAACTTTGACTCTATTTCTTTCAACTTTTAACCTCCAATGTTAAATTAAACTCTCGTTACACGAGTTTTGTTTGATATTCTGGTTTAGTTATACGCTTCATAAGAAACTTCTTGTGATTAACACCCTATCATGGGTCATGTATATTATATATATATACATCAAAAAGATTATGTTAGTTTTGCCTTTAACAAGGACTTATACAACACTAGACTACAACGAGTCTAAGCTAGGCTAACTGCCTACGCGTTGCATTACCGTACTACTGGAAGTACTAGAACGGAAACGATTCATAAAATTTCGTATCCGTTGGAGTACTACAAAACTATCTAGTTACTGATCCGACTATGCACATAACAAAGGCTACTATACTACTATGCATCTCTGACGTCTTGCTTAACAAACTGCGGTCAAGTCACCACTGCCCACTATGGCCTAATCCTCCTCGGGGTCCTCGTCCGGGTCCTTGTCTGGATCCTCATCAGTTTTCTCTTCCGGATCCTCATCCGGATTCTCATCCTCTGACTCTGAACCGAAAGCAAACTGGAGTGCCTCGTCAACCCTCAAAGTAGTGCCATCTGCAAGTGTAAGTGATGGTGGTACAGGCACATCTAAAACTGTCATCTCTGAATCTGAAGCCAAGTAGTCCCAGCAGGTCGCTGATGCCCGCTTCTTCAGAGGCAGCAAGCGGTCGGGAAGTGAACAGGACTCGTACTCCTCTGGAATGGACCCTGGACGGTCCTGCCTCAAACTCTGTCCTAACTCTAGTCAACTCTGAGCAAATCTCGTCAAGGGGTCTGTAAAATGATGGAAACTGTAATAGGGCGGTAAGCTCTGTGTCTGTGTCTAAATACTCTGGTCCTGACTAAAATGTTTCCTGAATTCTCATGGAAGGCTCATGCTGGAAAGGAGCGGGTAACCCTAGGTCATCTGTTGTCTCTGCAACTAACTCCCTTGTGTCCACACTAGGTACCATCACAGAAGGGATCTCCAACTGTGCAATCATCTCTGGACCTATCTCATCATGCTCTGACTCTGAATCTGCCGGAAAGTGAGTGTAGGGAGGATGCGCCCGAATAGGATATGCTGCTATGTGTCTGCTCTCGAAGAAACGCCTATGTACCTCCAAAGCGAATCCATTGTAATCACTTGTCGGCTCTATATCATCGTCAAACATCCCAAGGTAATACCATGCCGTGTCGTGTGCCCAACCACGCCATTCCTCTGGTAGTCGTCTAACCAAGTCAAGTATCGCCTGACTCTCTGGAATAGTATGCCGGACTGGATAATAAGCTAACGAGAAGTAACTAATCCTCTGTCCTACGTCGTGTCTCGGGTTTGCCTCATAATCTCTATACCTATCTAATAACTGATCTGCCCAAGTACGCTGTGGCGGGGACTGATTCTCTGAAGCCGTGTCACTACTGGAAGTCATCCTATAATGTTTTTAAGAAACACGGATCAGTAACGGTAAGATGATACCTTATCTTACGGAAAATCTTAAATTACAAAATGAATATTCCTTATTCAATTGTAATATCACCACACTTAATCTATCAAACTTATCTTAAACATCTTGCAATTTCACAGAAAATTGCTCTCGTACTCACAATATATAGAAATAAAATTTCAAGATTTTATTCTCATTCCTTATCTCATTCTTTTAATTTCTCACTTTAATTCCTTATTATTTTCTTTCATTAATCCTTATCTCTTTCTCAAGGAAAAATTTCTTATCGATTCTCATTTATTAAAACAAAGCACGTCCACTTTGTTTACGTTACTTATGCAAAAGTAACATTCATTTACAAAAGACTTTGTCGTTTACTACTCATAATACTCATACGTATCGTATTCTTCGTTCAAGGACGAAGTATAAAAATATAAATTCCCAAAGGAGAAAGGGAATATATCCTAAGAATAACTTTTTAGAACAAGTTCTAGTTGTCAGCGCTAAAATCGAGCAGTCGTTAGAAATTTAATCAAGCTTCGCGCTTGACTCCTAATAGTAAAACGATTTTCTTCGCAAAGTTCGAACAAGGCGAACACTACAAAAATGAAACGAAAAGAAAAGGAACGACGTCGTTACAAGTTACTTATACGTAAGTAACATTCGTCTCTTTAAACCACTTATACCATACTAAAAAGGGTTTACTAGCGAGGCATAAGACCCATATTACTGAGTTTCTTATTATGTGGGTTGATCAAGTCCACATAACAGTCTCTCAATCACATGGAACTTCTGTCTCGCTCTATCGATCACTTCATACAGAATTTACTTTCCTAAATCGAGTAGCAATTTCTCGAATTGCACACACAACTACTTCTTAAAAAGAAAATTTTGGAAACTTTCCAATTTAGCTCGGAATACTCAATCTTCTCGAGGAAGATACAAATTTTAAGCTAATCGAATACTTGAACGGCTCCTAATAAGTAAAACAAAGTCATCTCCAAGAGACTTTGTTCATGCCCTTACAACTAAGGTAACATTCGGCTCTTCCGTTTATTTCAATCTATCCTCCTTGTTTCAACCTTTTCTCGAATTATTTGGAGTCACGTTTTTCTCACACGTCTATTTGTTTCTTTCATTCCTTTCGTACATATTTACTTTATTTTATCAATATTTATTTCATTTCCCTCGAAGGAAATTCTTATCGGGTTTTAAAACAAAAATCGACTTTGCCGAGTCTTTATTCATGTCACTATACGCATGTGACATTTATCAATAGAAGTCCTTCTCGTGTTATGGATCTCCTTTCGAAATCATTTGAAATAACGTTTCTTAAAAACGTCTAAATTCTCGAAAAACCGGAAAGTTCTTAGGTTTCAAGTCTACGTTCTCATCAAACCGGGAAAAATCCCTAAAATCCAACTATATTCTTGTGTCCGAATAATTTTCAAAAGAAAGAAATTACCGCGCAAATAATTTCACATAAGATAGTACTCGTACTATCGCACAATCACATAAAGTATAAAAAAAAAATTCTTCCATAAAATTCTTAAATTCGGAACACAACTCATTCTCATTCTCAATTTCATTGCATACTTATTCATAAAATTTCTTATTTAAAAGAAATCGCATAATTGAAATTCTTTCTTTTTCCTCGTTGAGTCGACGTAGTGGGAGGTTGAGTTGACATCTATATTCTCAATCTTAGTGTCATAGTCTAACTCTTATCTTACACTTGATAGAAGATTATGATCTAGAGTATATACAAATACTCCATCCTATGACTCAAAAGAAGACTCGATATAGAGTACGAACGAACACTCTATATTATTACTCGAAGGAAGACTTGTATATATATATATCACTCTGTGATATTACTAGAAGGAATGACTCATACTAAGAAAGAATGACTCATAACCAGAGCAGGAAACAAACTACTGCTCTAATACCACTCTGTCAAAGCCCCAAATCTCGAGGGATGGCAGAAGCCGGGGTGCGACTGGGGTTGGATTAAAGAAGCGGGGAAGAAGGGGGCTAACTGACTAAACATACATAAACGACATCAAACATTCAATGAACAAGACGGAATATAATAAAGAAAGAGTTAATCACGAGTGATTACTCGACAAAAGTACACAAAGGTATCTAAGTTCACGATTACAGACTTATACTATAGTGTTTTGTCCAATACACATACTCTCAAAAGATTCTAGAGTTTTGCAGCGGAAGAGTCATAACTAAAGCTTCCTAACTTCTCAACCCAACTTCAACCACTGCCGCTCACGTCGCTTCAACCTGCACATTTAGAAAACAATGCAGGGCTAAGTACAAAAGTACTTAGTGGGCACGATGCCGAAATCATAATCATAAGTATAAATAATCTGGCATTTTATAACCGTAGCGCATCGGGGTTTTGTAGAAAAGGCCCGTGCCTACTAAACATTTTCTGACTGATTTGTATAAAGCAGCTTGCGCAAGCATTTCTAGAGTATGTTATGTTCAATCTTGACCAAAGCTAATTCACTGTGGCTGGTTACCCCTCAACAGGATACCACACACACCACAGGTTACAAAGTGCACTAACTCTGGAAAGCACTTAGCAGCTAACTTAGAGCCGATCGTTAGTTAACCTAGTTAGATTAACTCTAAAAGTCTGGAAAACCCGAAGGTTAACTCAGAAATCTGGTAAACCCGAAGGTTAACTCAGATAGGTACAAGAGAACTCACATAAAATAGCTGAAACAGTTTATGCCAAGATTATCACTTTGAAAACACATTTATCAAAGCGATAATTAATACTTTCGAGTTGTGGAAAAACCCACATTTTATTTAATATAGATAAAAGCCCACCTTAGCGTTTACAGAACTAAGTACTAGCTTCCGATCTCCTGATCTTCCGTCCTTTCCTTACTGTTGGCTTCCTCCTTCATCGTAAAAATAATATCACTTTAAATTCGGTCGTAAAGATAATCGAATATGGAAATTCGAATTAGGTTTTTAGTCGGATTATTTCTTTAGGCATTTGCACGCTACTAGTTTCATTTTACTTAAACGGGATCTAGACTCGAAATGTCTCATACTCGACTCTTAGGTCAGTAGAGAGGGTAGTCGATAGCTCAATACGACTTAAAAGATCATAAGGAACTAAGTTGGAAAGAATCAACTTAGGAAAGAATTACATTTTAGTTCATTAAACGACTTATGAAATTTCTCGCTTACTACTTCTTTATTTGAACGGATAAGAGATAAGATCTCGACTGGTTTTATCACTCAAGGCTCCATACTTGACTCTAGGGTCAGTAGAAAGATAGTCGTTAGTTATTACGGCTTAAACGATCGAAAGAAACTAAGTTGCGACCGAAACAACTTAGAAGAAGAGAATCTGAAATTTCACTGCGCATTACAGTGACTCTGGAGGCTGCTCAGAACAGAGGATCTGGAAACAGGGGTTGAGCCCTGTACCGTTGGAAATTTTGGGATGTCTAGTTTACGCTCCAATTTATGGATCGCAAATCCGATAAACGAGCTAGAAGTTATTACAGTTTCCGGCGAGGGTCGCAAAACTGCCGCGAAAACCCTAGTTGCTCGATAGATTCGACGTATAACGTCTTAGGTTCGTTCTAAGCTCTCGTATTCTATTTCTTTAGAAACTGGACCCTCAAGGCAGTCATCACGTACTCCCATACGTGACGAACTCCTTCTCAAAACTCGTCGAAAAGCACGACGTTCTAAACGTCGGCTTTCAACTAACAATTACTAAACCAACAAGTTATTCAAAAACGCGTTCTAGTTCTCGACTATCACTATAGCTCATATTATATTAGCTCGAAAGCTCATGACGTCAACTACAAAGTTGTTCTCAAGTCCATCATAGACAATAATATCAAATTAGAATTCTCATTCGACTTCTCGGTTATTAGTTACTTCTAGTTGTTCGTCTCTTATGAAATTTTCAAAGTTGTCGGATTCCGTTCAAATTTTACGTCATTAAACTACATCTAACGAGAATCACTTCTATGCATGCAATCATTTCATACTAACACTATATTTCAACTTACGACGAGTTCTTCGTCTCTTACATTACATAAAATATTTTTAGAAAATTCTCAATTAAATCCTATTATCAACTAACACCATTTGCAACTATATTCCATCATCAATTCATCAATTAAATCAAACACATGAAATCCCCTAATTTCTTAGTAATTTTCGGTATTTATACAATGGATAAGAGGGTGATTTTCTTCTCCAATTAACACCATTTATCCATTAATCATCCTATTATAACAACAATTAATCAATTGCAATCCAATTTCAAACTAACATGCAAAAATCCCTAATTCTTTACCTAAACCCTAAATCGGTTTTCACAAAACATAGGGCTTTCGATTTCTTTTTGTTCTAATCATCAATTAAGCACCTCTTAACATGAATCTATCATCAATTGAAGAAATCAAAAAATCCTACAAATTCCGTAAATTTTCGGTACATACATAGGATTAGGGTTCTTAAATTTCAATCAATTTCAAACCTAGAATTCACATCCTAACACTTCTAATTTCATTAATTCAAGATCGAAACATCTATTTCATCTTTCCTTAAATTTCGACCAAGAAGAAAAATAAAAGATGGGAAATCCAATTGGATAGGAGTATGGAGGAGATGAATACCTTGATAATTAATGAAGAAAGTATTAGGTTTGGATGGTTGGATGATGACTTGTGTTATTTCTTCTTCTAGATCTTGAAGGTTTCTTAAATGGAGATGGAAGAAATGAAGATGGGAGAGGGAGGGTGTGAGGCTGCCGAGAATGGGAGGAAAGGAAGAGATGAGGATGGTTTAATTGGTTAACTTATGTTATAAGGTAATAGGTGTAAAGGGTGAATAGTGTAGTAATAGGTGTCACTTACTATACTATATAAAATCAAAAATATCTAACTAAAAGAGAGAGAGGTCGGCTGGTCATAAAAAGAAATAAGGAATATCCCGCTTTTTCCGACTCGTTACGACGTTAAGGAAAATGACGTACGAAAAACGTATTTCGGCACAAAATCGGCGAGATCCGATTCGACCATAAATCCTAACGTATTTAACTTATTCGGAAAATAAATTTATAAAATTTATTTTGACAAAAACTCGGGACGACACAGTCCGAATTTCGTCCGGAAAATCATAAAAACGAACTTTCTCGGGCGAGTTCGTATCGCGATTTCGTGAATGTAAAAATCAGACGGTTTTCCGTTCTGAGTTCACGAACTAAAAACTTTTTGTACGCGCTAACCCTAAATACAGTAGTCGTCTAACTGACTTCCGTAATTTATTTTCGGAAACGGATTCGACCGTTAGTCTTAGAATTCAAAATCGTAAACTTAGGCGTGCAAAGCCTTTTATTTTATTAACTTTAAATTTTTGAGATCGTAAGGAATTTCTGGGGCATTACATTTCTCCTGGAAATTTTCTGCTAATATTTATTTTTCTTTTCCTTACTCTTTTTCAAAAATTCCAAGCCCTAATATACTCTAAATTACTCTATTTGCTATCTTATATCATCAAATGATCCATGTTAACTCAAAATCAAAAATTCTCAATTCTATCTTCTTATATAATTCGAATTATTGAGAATCATGTCAATTCTTACTCGATTTTATTAATTCAAAGTTCTGTTGAACTTATAAAAATTCCAATTACTCGATTTCTCCATAAAATTTATTTTCTGCATTTTTAATGCTTTTTTATACTCAAATAAATTATAATTTCATTTTCCTTAACTCATTTTATCTCTTTTAAGCTCAAAATCATCAAAACTCTTTTCTTAGCCTCAAAGGCTTCGAATTTATTGGGGTTTTCCCCTTTGGTGATTAAACTCTTGATTTTAATATATAGTTCTATTCCAAATAATTTAAATTTTATTATTCCTCATTTAATTCATCAATTTGTGCTTAAGAACTTAAAAGCACAATTTTCTTCTACTTCATATTGTTCGAAATTTTCATCTTTTGAGCATATGATTTTATTTCTTCAATTTCTCTTAAACTTATGCTCACTTTACCTCAAATTTTATTTTTATATCATCAATTCTTCCAAATATTTATAGGAATTAAATTCCCAATTCTCTCTCTCTCTCTCTCTCTCTCTCTCTCTCTCTCTCTCTCTCTCTCTCTATATATATATATATATATATATATATACACACGGTCTCACACATATATCATTAAATAATTTCAAGATTCTATTAAATCATATACTCATGCTTCTCTACTCTTAAATTAATAAAAATCCATCTTCATACTCATCATAAAGCATATATATCAAAAATAAGTTTTTACTATTCATCATTTTCTCCAAAATTCCTCTTCTCATTTTAATGGTTATTTCTTCATTTTAATCATTTAATCATGCTCATATATCATCATAGACTCATGTCATGCATCAAACTTAAGAAATTATTCAAAACTCACAAAAAATCATTTCAAGGCATATACCTTCGAATTTCTTATATTTTCATGCATAAATATTTATTTTCTTCACTTATTCATCTTAGAATGCTTCAAATAATTTTTAAAACACACACACATATATATATATCATCAAACTCAAGGAATTAATCAAATCATAAGAGAACAAAATTTTTAACCCTAAAATTCGAAAATCTTCCTCTAAATAGGATCATGGATTTCTTGCTTGTTTTATATCATGGAAAGCATGCTTATTTATAAATTCAAGCTCAAAAACTCAAAGATTAAATCATCTCTTCACTTACTCATATATTTCGAAACATGGAAGAAGAGAAATCTTGAAGTTCTTAGGCAAAAAGGTTGGAAATCTTACTACTCTTCCTCGATCGATAATCTCTACTTCGTTCCTTGCAACTCTAGCTTTCTTTCCTCTATTTCCTTGAAGAAAAATCAAAGTTTATGATGGAGATGGAGAATCGGCAGCTTCAAGGAAGGGAAGAAAGAAAAGAGTTGTTCTTACTTTGAAGTTTACAAGAAGTAGAAACTATGTCTTGAATTCTTTGGATTTCTAGCCTTGATTCTTGAATTTTGATCGGAAAATATGAAGCTTTAGAGCTTCAAAACCAGCAGCTATGGAGGTGATGATGGCTGCCTTGAAGGTGGAAGGAGAAGAGAGGGATGATGTTGATCAACCCTTGAGCTCTTGAATTCCAGCTTCACTTTGATGGAAGAAATGATAACTTATGGAGGAGTATGGAGCTTGGCAGCTATGGGAGAGTTGCTGCTCCAATGAAGATGATGAAGGAGAGATGATGATGTTGTGAGGGTGATGAGGCCGAATGAGAGAGATGAGAGAGGAGAGAAATGTGGCGTGTGAATTAAGAGAGAATCAAGAGAGTGTTCTTCACTCTCTTAAGGTGAGAGTGGGGAATTTGTAGGGAATGAGGGAGGATAAGGACAGCTGGTGAAGGGAGATAATATCAATGTTTATCAGATAAAATCCCCGGAACAAAAGATTTTATCGGTACAATGTATCTCTCTCAAAATGGTAAACTTTAATTTCTCTTTTCGGTACTTTCTAGACATCGTATTTCGCTCTAACTCGTTCCATTACTCATGAAATTATTTAAGGGTTCTAAAGAGTCAAACTTTCATGCATAAATTTCACATAACGAAAAAGTTGTAAAATCTCTATCGTACATACTCGTCTCCGATTCAAAAATAGCTCAAAACTCGATTTCTAGATCTCGAATTTTTTTGTAACTGCGTCATTAGTCACGAAATAATTTCTAGTTTCGGAAACACCCAAGTTTCAGGGGTAATTTCCGCTTAACGAAAAAGTCGTAAAATGTCGCGACAAGTTACTATTCACTTTAGTCGCGTTTTCAAAATAAATTTATTCTCAACTCAAATGATCTCAGAAACTTCTCAAACTCGTATCATTGGTCTCAAAATAAATTCTAGATTTCAATGACACTGATTAAATTGAATTCGGGGTCCGTCGACCGAGGGTTAACTTTTCCGGACAAAGTTACTATTCACCCAAAAGTCAACTATCTCGGAATTATCCGAAATTCGAACTCATACTAAATTTCTCATTCTTAAACTCATATATTTCTTCTCATCTTTGTTTTGAGTTTCTGAAACGAGAAAAATTACGATTATGCCCTTCAGGGGCATTTTGATCATTTTACGAGAAAATTTATTCTCGAAAATTTTTATCACAGAGAATCACACATGATAACATATAATAATACTTCAAAAGCACTTAAGCACACATAATCACACTTAAGAAGATTAATTAGGGTTATAAATATACGGGGTATTACAGAGAGAGAGAGAGATGGAAATATGGCGTGAGGGAGAGTGAGAGTTGTGAGAGTACGAGAGTTTGGAGAGTGTTTCTCACTCTCAAGAGAGTGAGAATAGAGTTCAATATATAGAGGAGGGAAAGAACCATGTCGGCTGCTAAGGGAAGGAATAATGTGATTTTTATCATATAAAAATCTCCGGAAGAAAATATTTTCCTGTACAAAATTCCTCTTAAATCAATTAAATCTCAAACGACTCAAAACTCACCACGTCACTTTCTCGACATCCAATTTCACTCTAACTTATCACATTCTTCACAAAATAAATCAAAGATACTAGAAACCCAATTTTCGGATCAAAATTCCAAATAACGAAGAAAACGTAAAAATTTACTATTCATATTCGTTCCTCAAAGAAATAAAATTCAAATTCAACTCAAACGATTTCAGAAAATTCTCAAACATGCACCAATGGTCTTAGAATAAATTCTAGATTCAAATGACACTAATTTGACGAGATTTGGAAATAGTCGATGAATAGTGAATTCTCGTCAGTAATTACTATTCATTGAAAAATCAACTTTCTCAGAATTTTCTGAAATTCGCACACATACTTAACTTCACATTCTCATACTCATATAAATCATCACATCTTCGTTTCGATTCACCGAAACGAGAAAATTATGTTTTTGTCATTCATGGGCATTTTGGTAAATTTGCATGGAAAACTATTTCTCAAAAATTTTATTACATTTTCGCACATAATCACCTTTAATAAGCACTTAGGCACAATTAATTAAGACTCAAGAGATCGGGATATTACAGTCTTTATCTCCATCATATCCCATATAAACACTTCATAAAGACACTAGTCCAAACATTGGAACGGAATGAACTGATAATAAACACGGCCCAAAATTTGGTTACGTTGACAAAAATAACCTTCGGTCGAAAGACAAATATAATCCTTACCAGAACAAATAACTGACAAACAGTAAACCCGTTAAATGGAAGAATCCTATCCTACGACCGGAAGGAAGTTTGGAAAAATGCAAGTACGACGTCAATTCAAAGATGAAGATTAGGAGCCTCCCTTCATTTTCTCTCTCTTCCAACTTTCAATCTTCTTCACTCTTTAATTATTCAACCCCATTTTCTCTCTCTACTCGCCACACATACACACATACACGTCTATATATATACCATAATACTGACACCGATGCACGTTCATCTTCCTCTCTCCCTGCCGTCTCTGGTTTCTGAGATTTCGTTTAATTTCTCAGGAACCCATTTCATTTTCTCCAGAGGGTAAATCCAAATTCGTGTATTATCATTTCTATCACATTTTTTATTCAGATTAATTCTGAACCGATTTAATTTCTTTTGATTTGATTTTATGTTTTTTCGCACTATAATTTCTTGTAATTTGATATCATTCGATCATGCATGTTTTATGTTATATATTTATATGTATGATTAACTTATTGTATCGTTTCAATTTTTCATTCTGTTATTCAATTGTGCTCAGAGATATTGACAGGCGGGGAGATTTTATTAAGCGTTTGTAAAGATGATTGAAGAATTAATTACCAGGAGCCTAATGTATGTTTTTTTTTTCTTTTTTTATTGTTACTGTTTTTGCTTTTTGCAGAAATTTTTTAATTTTAATTTTTTTTTTTGAGGCAGATTGGTTTTTGGATATGCATATCCTGCATTCCAATGTTTCAAAACCCTAGAGAAAAATAAAGTTGGGGTTCCAGAACTTAGATTTTGGTGTCAATATTGGTGAGAATTCTATCTACAGTTAATTCTATGTATTACAGTTAATATATTGCATTATAAGCTTAATAATATGCTAGTTTTATTCTAATAACATTGTTCAATATCATGCCTCTTTTCCCTAAAAAGGTATCATGCCTCTTTAAAAAAAAAGACATTATCAATACATGCATATTCTATAGAGTTATTGTAGGATTCTAGCAGTTTTAAAGATAAAACTATTAATTCTAACAATAATTTTTAAAAGTTATTAATTATAGCAATTTATGACTTTTTTACCCTTATTCGAATCCTCATTATTTTTCATGTGAATTCTCAGTATTTTTCATGTGAATTCGAATTAGATACGAAATCAAATAAATTGTAATGTGATTTCACATTATTTTTCATGTGAATTCTCATTATTTTTCATGTGAATTCGAATTAGATACGAAATCAAATATTCACATTATTTTTCATGTGAGTCCCCATTTTTTATGTGAATTTCTGTATGTGAAACCATTATAATGTAATTTCACATTATTTTTCATATGAAACTACACAAATTATAATGTGATTTCACATATTTATTCATGTGATTTCCCACAGATATATTTGGGATCACGACTTTTAGTTTAAAAAACAAAAATTGATATAGAAGAAGGAAAAAAGGGTAAATAAGTCTATAATTGCTATTATTTGATAGTTTTAAAAAGTATTGTTATAATTAATATTTTAAATCTTAGAATTGCTATTTCTGCATTTTACCCTATTCCATAACTAATATGAATATATGAGAGTTCTCATAACATAAATATTTGCAAAAAATATGAATTGAAACTCGATTAAAGAACTTTTAATATCTTCTTTCTACGTGAAAACAATCTTATTTTTAACTATTCTATTGCGTGAATGCATTTTAAATTGGGTGTTGCCTTATTTAATTATACATGTCGATGATGATCGCAAAAAAATGGTTTTAATTTCGGTTTACAGTATACAAATTCCTATCTTTGATACCTAAATATCTTTTCAGGGTAATTGTCGCGCTAATATCAATTCTCGAAAAATTTCTTGATATATTTGTTTCATGGTAAGTAGTTAATTCAAAACTCATCAAAAATTAAATTTCCACCCTTTCATTAATTAATACCACTCTCTAACTTCCAATTTTGTACAAAGGGTGCCTTTCTATCGAGGGATAAAGTTAATAATATACATATACTTGTGGCATCCCGGTACAAAGGTGAACAATGTTACCTACCAAAGTCCATATTTTACATTTGATATATAGTCTCGCCTTGTCGTGTCGTGTGTATACTGATAATGTCGACCTGGTACGTCGATATATAGGGGAGTACCTATATGTACGACACGGTGGTGCAACCATATGTGGCGAGGCACGAGACAAAAATCGATAGGGCTATCGCAGAATTGAAGGAAAGAGCATGGAATTTGGCACTTAGTTATTGGTATAACTGCGCAGATATGAGCTCCAAGAAAGTTCTTCAATGTCTTCAGTTATTGATGACACAAGTGATGAATGCTGCATTATCACGCCCTCAGTCTCAGGTATATTCTTAATTAACATTTAATTTTAAAGTTATCTATAATTTTGTCAATAATAATTAAGAGGGTGTTTGGCTGAGCTTATAAGCTCCTTAACAACGTATAAGTTCCTAAATCTTTATAAGCTGTATTAAGGAGTTTAGAAGTTCAGCTAAACACTCAAACGACACTCTCTAAGTGTTATGATTGACTATTCCATATTTTTCTTTATCAGTAAAAATCAACTTATTTAAATAAAGAATTGGACTATAAGAGATAGTACTCCAATTCTAAGGCAAAGATCAAAGTTACAACAACTTGAAATAGTCTACTCCTAATACAAATTTTTGGTTCTAAAAACTAACTCCATAAAGTAAAAGATTTCAGCTTCAAATCTAACGCGGTTAACCAAGTACTTTTAACTAACTATAATTTGTGGTAATTAATAATGATCAAAATCTAATACTATTAGTTTTGCGTTTTATATTAAATTTCTTAAAGTAGTGGAATTGTGGCAGGACCAATGGCATGAACTGTATAAATTCAGAGAGAAAGAAAGGGACAAGGCAATTAGTAATCTAAGCAGGAAATAATCTTTGGCGTGAACTACACGTAACGATCATATAACAATTAAAAGTAAAAAAAATAATCATAAATAAATTTTAATAAACAATCTTATAGTATAGAGTAACAAGGTTTCTTAGATAAGAAGTGTTATGATTATATGAAGTTATATCTATCGTCTATATAATGCACGTGTATATTGTATGCTAGTACATGTTATTTTCTTTAATTGATGGATTCAAAAGTGTAGTGTTGCCATTTGATTGCGTCATTTTGCAAGCATTTGAAGTTTATACTCATCTTTGTTAGCCAAATGCCAAATTATATACCTTATTATAGAATGATTATATGTCGCTGAATATAGTTGCGGAATTTGGAAATATCATTTAAAATCCGCTCGTGACGTCTAGTGTCAAACTTACTGATAACACAACTTGATGTTATATTATTGGATTAGACAATTGAAATGAATAATTTTTGTACTGAAAAGGGTTTAAAGATTTGTTAATGTTTTCTTTTATATGGTTATCAAACTGAACATATTTGTATTGGTTTTACTATCCCAATTTAGATTTCATGCTGTGTGATAACATGATAGTTCATGTTTCGCCCAGGTAGTTAGTAATATAGTATTAATTAAATATACTACTATTTTTGTACTACAAAATATTAACTTTGTGCTGTACAAGATGCAATATTATCCTATAAAAAGTTGACAATATTATTTCAAAGTTTTATGATCCCCCACTCGTGTTTGATAATAATTTTCTACTTTTTATCTTTCTATGTGGTGGAAATTGGAATCACACATGCATATAACCTTCTCTTATATTTAATGATAAACATAAAATAAACAATTGAGATCTTTTCGAAAATAAATATTGCAACTAAGAATAATCAAATCGGAGTTCTTACTATCATTTCGTACTTCATTCTCTATTTCTTCCATCGGTAGAACGACAAGTGGCATTGATTAAGGTTTATTCCATCCAAATATGATATATAAATTATTTTTAAATCGTCAAATGTTAAAAATCTGACGAATAGAATAAAGGATGCAACACCATAAAGAATAAATGTTCTGCATTGAAAATAATACACCCTTCGTCCCGCTACATTTGTCCTAGTTTTCTTTTTGGACGACCCGTTACACTTGTTCTAGTTTCTTTTTGGGAAATAATTAAGGAAATTGGGGCCTAATTGATTTGGCTAATTAGGCTCACTTTACACCTTTCAACCTATTTTTCTATTCATGTTCTGTGTCATTTACATTTCACTCTCTCTCTACTCACTTTATTTTACTATTCAATTTCTCTTTATCTACTTTATTTAACTTTAATAACTCCATTAAATATATTTTTTCTTTATAATTATTTTTTTCCTTAATTTTGGTGCCAAAAAAATTAGTACAAATGTGTAGCGAGACGGAGAGAGAAGCTACAACTAAAAAGGCCATGGTTTCATAAAAATGATTGTTGGTGTCTTCACTCCTTATCACACTCCACATTCCACTTATTTATTAGTATAATTATATGAAAATAATATTCTAAACTTAAATTTATGCCTCCACTTGTTTTAGACGACTCTAACCAAACGTTTAAAACAAAAAGAAACCCCAACACGAGCCATAAATTTCTCACTCTTTACTCAAAAAATTCCAAATTTGAATAAAGTCTCTCAAACTAATTTCGCTTTTTGGAATGCCAAAGTGGCTACCTTGACCTAATTCATAACTTTGTACTTTTTTCGATGTATTTTTTGTTTAATTTTAGTTGTGTGCACCGGTTGCAGGAAGGTGAAGGGCAGCAAAACAACGAAGCTCCGGCGCCAACGCCGCCGACCACACCTTCTGGAATCTTCAAGAGAAACGGCTCCGAGAAGCGGCGGCCGCCTGTTGTACCACCGGGAACCGTCGGTAGCCCAACTCCTAAATCCGACTCCTTCAAAGTTAAACTTCATAATCAAGCACAATATATTCATAACGAAGATGTGCCGGCTACTCCAAATTCAGCTAAACAAGATAAATCAGATAGCGATGATTTTCTCGCCGCAAGGGTCAGGCTCAGGCGCATCAACAGCAAAGAGTAAAAAAAATCAAATTTAATAAAATTAAATTAGTCTAGGAAAAAAAATAAAAATTATTCAAACTTTTTGCTTCCTGTATTTTCATTTCATTTTCCTTTTTAGAAATACATTCCAAATTTGCAACTGAAGCACCCCAACCAAAAAAATGAAAATTGTACATTTTTTTGTGTGTGTGAAATGTAAATATGAAAATCCCCACCGGCAGACAACCGTCGCTATCTAGCGCTGCGGATCCAGACCGCACGGAGCGTCCAATTGAGGACTCGGACAACGCTGCGGCGGACCAAGTCAAACAGGGCGGCGAGGCGGGGCCAGATGAAGCCAGCGTCGGCGGAGCCGGTGGAGGTCGACATCGGCTGGAGGTACGCCCACGCCGCCTGCTTCACGAGCCGATTCCGGATGCAGATGTCGGATCCGCCCTGCCCGAGCGGGGCGGAGCTCGGCCGCGGCGAGTTGACCGCCGTCGTCGGGAGGAGGTCCTTTAGCGAGGTGTAGCTAGGCAAATTAGGCTTTATCGACGGCAGCTCGAGATCGTCGGACGACGAGGACGTGGTGGCGGAGGAGGAGGAGGTGGTGGTGGACGAGCTGTGGTGGTGGAGGAGGAGATTGAGCTTTGCCGGCGCAACTACGATCGAGGACGGGATTAAACTCCTGCGGCGGAGGTGGGGATGATCAAGAGGCTGCGGCTGTATCGAGACGACATCGGCCATGGCGGCGGCCGGGAAGTCAGAGTTGATAGTTTTTTTATTTTTTCTGTATTTTTTTTTTTGTTTTCTCGTTTTGTGCGTTACAGTGGTTTGGAAAAATGGAGTAACGCTAATTATTGGCGTATGTATGTATTGGTCGCTGTCTTAGAATATGGTCTACTTGTGGAGCCCCACTCAGTTATTTAATTAATACAATGATTATTAAAGTAATATTTTACTATTATTATTATTATTTATTTATTTTAATTCGTTAATGTTTTATTATTAAATTGATTGTATTGTATTCGGTCCCTTCAAAAAAGTAAAATTGATAGTAATCGGTATGCAGTTTTTTAAAACTTCACCCATGTCGTTTCTTGGAAATTATTTATTTAGTTTTATTTTATTTGATTCTTCAAACTAATTTGTCGAGTTCTACACTTTACTATTCAAATTCTCAGTAGTCATTATTTACATAAAACTAAAAATTGATTTCATCTTTGTTAGAACCAATTATTAAAAATCGATTCGTTTTCTCTCAAAAATCTATTATGGATATCTAACGAGCACATACAAAAACCACACCTAGCATGTTCCTATATATTTAATTATAATTATAGGATATTTATTCTAAATACCTGCGTAACTTCGTGCACAAAGACTCCAGAGTGGTCTTCCGAACTGTTCCCTGCAAGAGCTCGTCGATATATGAAATCGAACCACGAACTCTCTCTCTTACTGTGGGGTGCCGGTTTCTACTCTCTCTCTCTAGGATTTTAATTGCTTTATTTACAAGTAAGTAATGAGTCTTATGAGTCTTGTATTTATAAATAAATAGTTGTTCACATTCATCGAACCTAGACAACCCTAACGGGCCATAGGAGAATAGGCGCCTAACCCACAAGAGACACATGCCATTGGGCCAGTTCAGGGATCTAACTAGTAGTTTAAATAAGATTGGCCTGATAATATCCGATTTAATTAATTTAGCCCAAAATATAAATCGAATATAAATATTAATTCATTCCACTAAAGAATTAATATTTACTTACCCTCTTATTTATTTAGTTGATCCGCGGCTAGTATTAGACTTAATTAATCTTCATGTTTAAGATTATCGAATATCCATTAATTAATTAAAATACTTCTGACAGCTTTTAATTAATCAATTAATTATTTACTAATAAATAATTATCTCGAGTGTCACCACTTAAACTTATTATTATACTAGAACTAATTCCACCTACATGGTTTAGTATAATAAACTTATTAAGTTCCTCGAGAGGATATCATCATCCCATTATTCATTAACACGGATCCTTATTGCAGCTTAATCAAATATCAAATAAGAACCGCCATTGCCCAAAATATGAAATATTCGAACAACTATTAAGTTCTCTATTATGATAGATCAAAGCAATAGTCAGACACTTATTCATACTGATATGCCTAATTAAAGTTAAGACAATTTAAGTCAACGAGATCTTTAATTCTTAAGAAATCAGAACAAAGAAGTAATCTCACTGTGATAATTTCAATACGATTAATTTACTAGCATAAATAAATAGTCAAGATAAATTATTTAATACTATAAACCAACAACTCGTCCAAGTTGTCTCGATTGTGAATATTAATTTATATCTCATAAGAAGCCGATTATATAATCTTCTGTGATCTACAACACATGCTTGTTCCATGACCGTGAAGCTTGCTTAAGTCCATAATGGACTTCTTAAGCTTCCACACTAAAAGCTCTTCACCTCCTTTTATGAATCCATCTGGTTGCAATATATAGATGTCACAATTTTCCTCAAGATACCCATTTAAGAATGCGGTTTTGACATCCATCTTCTATACCTCTAAATTCATGTGGGCAGCCATGGCCATGAGAGCTCGAATAGACTTAAGCATGGCTACTGGCGAAAAGTTTCATTGTAATCGATTCCTTTTCTTTGGGTGTAACCCTTCGCCACTAGTCTCACTTTGAAGGTCGTAACCTTCCCGTCTACTCCTCTCTTGTATACCTACTTGCAACCAATAGCTTCACAGCCCTCTGGAAGCTCACATTTCTGGTATACATCCATGGTGGTAATGGATTCAAAGATTTATTGGCTAACGCATTTCGACTGAGTAACTTGTCACAACCCAACTCCTAGTGTATTGAAATGACTAGAATGCAAAGGGTAGTGAGGTGAAACAACTGAACTTTTACTCAAGAAACATGCTCGATAATTAAAGAATGACATCAACAACCAAACTATGCTCACAATGATGTGAGTTATCAATCAATTATTCTCCAAGAAACAAACATTTGTCAAGATTTTGGATAATGAACCAATCAATGATAGGTTTGGTTATTAATAAGTGTTGCATCCAAAAGTGGGCCAATTATTAACTTTTAATCGTCAAGTGGTGGTGAAGCAGATACGATAAATTGTTTGATGATTCCAACAAGTTTCGGGAGGAATTCAGAAAGGACTTAATGGCTTTGTTCGAGCACGTGGGCTCATTGATATTGGGACCGTGCATGCAAGGCAAAGATATATCGAATTAATGATGTTGCAGCGGAATATAAACATCAACTTAAATCCCAAGGTTATATGTGTGAAGACACATAATCTCAAGCTTAAACTTCAGTTTAGGATATCATTAACAACGAGTCGCCCAAGCACACCGCATCCTTCCTCATCCGAGCTAACCAGCACATTTTAGAAATAACATGCAGGGTGTGAGTACTTCGTACTCAGTGGAGACATGCAAAAATAATTTTAAAAACTCGCTCGATATAGCTATATAATTGAACTTGCCTCTTTAGCTGCATCACAAGTGTTAGATAAATAATTAATTAAAAGAATTTATGACTTGTGGCAGCTTAAAACATTTTCGTTTGTTTTCTGAAATCGGCTAGCCATTTTCTCGTTTACGAATCCATCTACGCGTCTTATCTTCTTGTGGTGTCGAGAAGTAGGCCTCCTCCTCGAGCACCGTAACCGGCCCAATCAAAGCAGAGCTCGCAGCCTTTACATGACCGGCCCAACCGAAGCAAGGCTCACAGTTACTTATCGACCGGCTAGGCTATAACAAGGCTCACGGTCACCTAATCTAATGCATGAATTGTCCCGTTTCATACAAGACTTCATCTCGTGCTTCCACATGACTCATTCTCATCACATAATATTAAGTAGAGGATTACATACAAAAATATAAAACTCACGCAAGTTAATCAACTTTAAATAAAAGCGCACATATAAAATAAATTGAGCATTCATCGTTGAGTTTCAGTTCAGAAAGCCCACCTGGAAAGTGACTTAGCTCGACTACTCTTTTTCCTCTTGCTGTCCTACTTTCCCACTCCACTCGCACCTTCAAAATAATATTATATATGGACGAGTTTTACATGATTGGGGAACAACGAAATCTTAAACTGTTTAACGGACTTCTACATGACTCGGATTTTTAAATTCTCAATTCGACTCCTTAAACACTCGATTCTTAATTTCTATCTAAGTACTATACCATCAGACTTTTCGGCATATATTTTTGTCATTAACAATCATAATCGAGCATTCAACATTTACTCAAATATTAATATTAAAATTTAATATTATTTTAAACTCGAATTCTTAAATCAACTAATTTAAAATAAACACGAGATCTATTCTCGTTCACGTATTTCACATTTCAATCATACTGTATCAATTCACAGTCGCATCAAGTATTCACAGACATTTATCTCAGATATATCACAATTCTCGTTTTCCAACTTAAAATAATATTTCTCGGTTTCATCAAACTTAACTTCATTCTTAAAAAAAATTAAGGAAGTCAAATTCAAATTTAAATTCCGTTTCTCATTCCGACCTCTCGTATAAAATTTTTCGATTTACTTTTTTGGCACATTTCTCAAGAAAATAGACTAACTTAGTTGGAAAAATTCTAATTTTCTTATATTTTACTTAAAATAATTTCTAGTGAACGATTTTTCGTTCGATTTCAATCTTTGACTTATAATCGAGAAAAACTCTTTTTATTTTTCTCTTTAATCTTCGACATTCATATAACTTATTCCTAAGAGCTCGTTTTTGCTTGTTTAACTTTCCATTACTCCTCTTTATTTATTTTAGCTCTTATACTTCTTAATTTATTCCTTTACATTTTAAATCTCGTAAGTCAACTTTTTATTTCGAAATTCGTTGACTTTTCATAACTTTCTTATACGAACTCCAAATTTAGTGGTTCAAGTGGCTAATATACTTGTTTTTATATCAATTTCATATTAATAACATCAATTACATCTTTTACTCGACAAAATCTCAAAAATTTCCAGTTTAATTTTCTGCCCTAACTTATTTTTCTTTTTGTTGCTCATTTTCAAGAATTTCAAATTCTATTGAACTTATAAAAATTTCAATTGCTCAATTTCTCCATAAATTTCATCTTTTAACCTCAATTACTCAATATCATACTTTACACATCATTTCTTTCTACTAATTTGGGGGTTTCTTTATAGGATTTTATTTCTTGCATTTTAATGCTTCATTATATTCAAATAAATTCTAATTTCATTATTCTCAATTCAATTTATCTCATTAATCTCATAATCATCAAAACTCTTCTTTTTAGCCTCAAATATTTCGAATTATTTGGGGTTTTTCCCTTGAATGATTATACTCTTGATTTTAATATATAATTCTACTCCATATAATTTGAATTTTATTATTTCTCATTTAATTTATAAATTTGTGCATAAGAACTAAAGAAGCACAATTTCTTCTTTTTAATATTGTTCGAATTTTTCATACTTTGAGCATAAGGTTTCATTTTCTCAATTCCTCTTAATCTTATACTCATTTCCTCTCTAATTTCATTTTTATAACATCAATTCTTCCAAAAATTTATAGGAATTAAAATTCCCAATTATATATATATATATATATACACACACACACACACACGATCACACATATATTTTCATCAGGTAAATTCTTGCTTTTCTTTTAATTATATAATCATGTTTCTCAACACTTAAATTTATGAAATCCATCTTCAAATTCATCTATATATATATATATATATCAAAAATTAATTTTCACTATTCATCATCTTCTCCAACTTCTTTTTTCTTAATAACAAGTTTATTTTTTTCATTCTAATCACTCAAACATACTCATATATCATTATATATCTCAAATCAAGCATCAACTCAAGATAGAAATCAAAACACACAAAAATCACTCTTAAGACATAACCTTCGATTTCTTCTTATTTTCGTGCCTATATATTTATTTTCTTCATTTAGTCATCTTAGCATGCTTATAATAATTTCTAAAACACATAGAGATCATCATATCATGATAGGAATTAAGACATAAAAATTCCTATTTTTTCTTCTCAAAACTTACGGCACACACATATTCATACTTCATAAATTTCTTTTCTCATCTCTGTGCATGGAAAGCATGCTTATTCAAGGATTCATGCTTAAAGACACAAAACTCAATTTATCTCTTAACTTACTCATAAATTTTTGAAACATTAAGGAAGAGAAAACTTGGACTTCTTAAGCAAAAAGATTGGAAATCTTACTACTTCTTCTTTAATCGATAATCTCTACTTCAATCCTCACAACTCTAGCTTCCTTTCCTTGATTTTCTTGAAGAAAAATCGAAGATTATGAGGATGATGAAATCTCGGCAGCTTCAAGAAGAAAAAAAGAAGAAGAAAAGTATTGATCTTACTTGAGTTTAATGAAGAGTTAAGAATCAAATCTTGAATCCTTGAATCTCTAGCTTCATTTCTTGGTTTTAGAGTGAAGAAAATGAAACCATGGAGCTAGGGGGCTGCTGCTACCATGGAAGGAGTTGAAGAAGAGAGAGATGGTAGTGATGGTAGTGGTGACCGAAAATGAGAGAGATGGAGAGAAGGAAATGTGGCGTGTGAAATTTAGAGGAAAAGAGAGAGTGTTTCTCACTCTCTTGAGATGAGAGTGGGATTGGAGAGGGAAAAATTATATAGATGAGGATGAGCTAACTTTGCTGCAAAGTATCCCCAAGTGGGTAGAAAATCCCCGAAAAATAAGATTTTATCGATTCAATATATCCCGCTTTAACGTTAAACTTTAATCTCTCTTTTCAGCACTTTCTAGACATCGGATTTCACTTTAACTCGCACCATAACTCATGAAATAATTTATAGATTCTAAAATACCCTACTTTCATAAATAATTTGAAATAACGAAGAAAGTCGGAAATCTCCATAGTGTATACTCGTCTCCGTCTTAAATACTATAATTCAAAACTCGATTTGTAGATCTCAGATTTCTCTCTAACTTGCGTCATTAGTCACGAAATAATTTCTAAATTCGGAAACACCTAAGTTTCAGGGGCAATTTCCGCTTAATGAAAAGGTCGTAAAAAGTCGTGACGAGTTACTATTCACATTGGTTGCGTTTTCAAAATAAATTCAAACTCAACTCAAATGATCTCGAAAAATTCTCAAACTTGTATCATTGGTCTTAAAATAAATTTTAAATTCCAATGACACTAATTAAACTGAAATCAGGTCCGTTGACCGAGGGTTGACTTTTTCGGTTAAAGTAACTATTCATCAAAAGTCAACTGTCTCGGAATTATCCGAAATTCAAACTCATATTAAATCTCACATTCTTAAACTCATATAACTTTTCACATCTTCGTTTCATGTTTTTGAAATGAGAAAATTACGATTTTGCCCTTCAGGGGCATTTTGATAATTTCACGAGAAAATTTATTCTCGGAAATTTTTATCATACAGAATCACACATAATCATATATAATAACATTTAAAAAGCACTTAAACATGCATAATGTCACAACCCGACTTCTACGGTATTGAAACGAGTAGAATGCAAGGGGCAGTAAAGTGAAATAACTAAACTTTAACTCAAGAAACATGCTCGGTAATCAACAATTGATTCAACAATGTGATCACTTGATCGATCATTTTCAAATGATATAAGTTTCTATCAAAATTTACCTCCTCATCGAGCAAAGGAATTAGGTTTAGTTATTAACAATCAAACGTTGCATTCGGAAGTGGGCCAATCATTAATTACGATTATCAAATGGTGGTTAAAGAAATATGAGGATTCATTTAGAAAATTCATCGACGTTTCAAACGGAATTAAAAAAGGATTTAAGGTTTGTCGAGCACACGGCTCAATGTAACAAAATCCAAGCATCCAATCAAACATATAAAAATAACGATGTTGCAGCGGAAATGACGAAGCTGTCGTTTGGCCTCGTGCAAATAATATTTATTTTCTCCTTTTGCCCAACAGGCAAGTAGCCAGTAGCAAGTAGAGGTCGATCCCACGAGGAATTGGGGTAGTCTTCTCTTCGGTGTCACTAAAGTAGGGGATTTTTTTTTCTCACGAACTAACTTAACAACTGTAACTCAAAACTGAAATCTAAACAAGAAACTTATCAAATAACAAAAGTACTTGGATTGGATTTGAATCATTGATCCTAATTACTTCACTCGTTCATCGGTGCAAGAATATTCAATTACAATCTTTTATCACTTGGTTCTAAGCAAAGATTAATTCATGCCCTAATGGTCACGAAGCCACAACATGAATACTCTAAGCCTTTATCTATCATATTAAATAGATCTTGACCAGAAGGCAAGATCCCTTCTGTTGATCAACACAGTCACAAAGACACTTCAGCAACTGTATTGCCCAACATGCATTAAGAACAAATCAGACCCAAGACAGCCAAGAGGTAAGTCAATACCGACTGCTCTCTAACACTAATTACCTTCTTGGGCACGAGAGACTCTCTCGAATTGTATCCCCATATCTGTTATTGCCTTAATCTCAATATCTAATTGGTGTACAAGCAATTATCAATTTTGACCAAGAATTAATTATTAGACCTAAGTGTTTTGAGAATAAAAATCATGCAACGAACTAAACCGATTAGACCTCACGAGTTCAAACAAAGTAATTAGATTCAAATCATCTACTCCAATCCAATCAAAGGAATTTAGCTAGACATAATAATAAAATAAAGCACAAAGGAAATTAAAGTAAACATACTTGAATAAATTCTGAAAAGAAAACTGATCAATAGCGAAGTCAACAACGTAGATCTTGGTCAACAGCCAACAAGAGAAATCTAAAGTAAAATAATAAAAATGAATATAATTTAAGAATTTTCGAAACTTAAATGCAAACTAACTAAGAACTAATAAAAGACAATATGAAAAAGTGGTATGGTGGTCGTCGTGGGTGGTTTGTAAGTCGTCCAACGTCGGGTTAAGATAGATTCCTTGTTGGTAAAGGACTCTTTCCATGCATATCCGCCTCTTTCCTTGTATGGATTGCTGGGGATTTATTTCCTTCTCATGGTAGATTTCTCCTAGATCACGTTCAATTAGGATAAGGAAAGAAAAGTTTCCATCTTTATCCTCTTTCTTGTAGAGAAAGAAATCCATCTGTTACGCATGTTGCCCAATAGCTTCCTCTCTGTGCCTGCTACGCCTATCTTGCCCACGATCCACTGTGATGTGTTTCTTGCCCAACATCATATAAACAAGTTTTCTGCCGGTTTTTGCCCAACATCTATCTTGAAATACCCTGCACATACTTTTCTCGATTTTGTATCCTCCCAAACACATATTGATTTGAAAAGACTCAAAACACAAGGCAAAAACACAAGAAAAATAAACACACATTTGGGTTCATCAGGAATATGAATAACAACATCAAATCCCAAGGCTATATGTATGAAGACACATAACCTCAAGCTTAAACTTCAAAATAGGGTTATATAAAACAAACGAGCCGCCCAAGTACACAGCATCCTCCTCATCCAAGCTAACCTGCACATTTTAGAAATAACATGCAGGGCTGAGTAGTTATATTCAGTAGACACGTGCCAAAAATATTTTAAAACATGCTCTTAGAGCTATATAATTGAACTTGCCTCTTTTACTTCATCACAAGGGTTAGATATGTAATCATTTTAAAAGAGTTTACCACTTGTAGAAGCCATAAAAAATCACTTTTCTTTTTTTAGTTGCCTGCAGGCTATAACATTCTCAGGTATGAATTAATCTACACATCTCATCTCTCTATGGTGTCGAGAAGTACGCCTCCTTCTCGAGCACCATGACCGGTCCAATCAAAGCAGAGCTCACAATCTTTACATAACCGGCCCAGCTAAAGCAAGGCTCACAGTTACTTATTGACCGGCTAAGCTGTAACAAGACTCACGGTCACCTAATCTAATCCATGCATTGTCCCACATCTTACAGGACCTTATTCTGTGCGTCCACATGACTCATTCTCATAACATCAAGTAGATGATTGCATACCAAAACATTTAAAAACTCAGGCAAGTCAATTAATTTTAATAAAAAGCGCACATAATATAATAAATTACGTATTTATCATTTAGTTTTAGTTCAGAAAGCCCACATAGATGTGGCGCTACTCTACTATTCCTTTCATCTCCCTGTTTCTAATTCTTGACTCCACTCGTACCTTTCAAAAATAATATTTTATAAGGACGAGTATTACTTTTTGGAAAACAGTGAAACTTAATCCGTTTATCGAATTTTTATTTGACTCGGGCTAAAATCTCTCGATTATTTTATTTAACCGCTCGATTCCTATTTCTACCCAAGCTCTAATCGACGGTTGAAACTCTCAAATTTCCTAAGTTAAAAATATATAATCTAATTTCAAAACCTATCAAAAATCAATAACTCACTACTTAGTAAAAATCGATTTCTCATTTATCCTTAGTCATTTGCTTATATAAATTCTCAAGACTTATGCTTGATTATTCACACAACACTTTTCAATAATATCAACTACACATACATGCTTATATAAATAATCAATATTTATATTCCATTATTTTTTTACTCGCCTTTTAACTCGAACTCTTAGATACTCGTTTTCTTATACAATTAACTTCACTTTACTTAGAAAAATTCAAGGAATCTAATTATGAATTTTATTTCAGATTTCAAGACTTTTTACTAATTTTAACGAGTCGATGCTCGACACGTTTCTCGAGATATATATATATATATATATATAAACTTGTTCGGAATATTCTCAAATTTTTATACCTTACTAGAAATAGTTTTAATTGAACGATTTCTCACTCGTTTATATTTTTGGACTCGAGAATCGAGAAAACACTATTTATACTTATTATTTTTCGTCATTTATCTATTTTATTATTAAGGACTCGTTTTTGCTCAATTCAACTTCTAACATACTTTAATTAATTATCTAAACTCTTTTAACTCTTTAATTTCACTTAATTTCTCGTTAGTCAACTTTTTATTACGTGTTGTTGACTTTTTCATAACTTAGTCGTACAAATTTCTAATTAAGTAATTCAATTTGCTATCGTACTTGTTTTGATCTCAATATTATGTTAGTAACATCATTTACATCTTTTACTTAGCCAAAATTTAGAAAGTTTCCATTTTAATTTTCTACGCTAAGTTATTTTCTTTATACTTAGTATTATTCAATAATTTCACTTGCTAGTATACTTAAAATTACTCCAATTGAACTCTTATAACATCAATTTACCTAATTCCTCTCAAAATCAAAAGTTTCTAATTCTTGTTCTTGAGTTCTTTAAATTTTTCTATAGATATATAATTTCTTGCTCAATTTTGTTAATTCTTATTAGAGAATTAGTCAAATATAGCCACTCCTGAAAAGAAAAGTGCTAATATAGCCACGTTTTTAAAAACGATCAAATATGGCCACGCATACACGACTTGCATACACGACCAGCATACACGACCATGTATATTAGTTGTGTATGCTGGTCGTGTATGCTGATATGGTCGTGTATGCTAGTCGTGTATTCAGGTCGTGTATGCTGATATAGTCGTGTATGCTAGTCGTCTGTGCATTATTGTGTATATTGCTATGGTCGTATATGCTAGTCGTGTATGCATGGTCTGCATACACGACCAGTTTAGGTCGTGTATGCTGGTCGTGTATGCTAGTCGTGTATGCATGGCCATATTTGATCATTTTTAAAAAAGTGGCTATATTAGCACTTTTCTTTTCAGGGGTGACTATATTTGCACTTCTCCCTTCTTATTATGCTTATAAAAAATCTAATTGCATAATTCCTTCATCAATTTCATCTTTTAACCATAGAAATGAAAAAATTACTATTAACCCTAATCCTCATCGATTATTTTAGGGTTTTCTTCATAGGTTTTTATTTCCTTCATTTGGATACATAATTATATTCCAATAAATCTTAATTTCATTATTTTAGGACCGATTCATCTTATTGAATTCAAGAACACTTAGAATTTTATTTCCTTATACTCAAGGACTCGATTATTTTTAATATCTTGTGCTAGGGAGATTATTTCTTCAATTCCTTCATAACATAGACTTATTTCACTTCCAATTTCATTTTTATAACCTTAATTAAATCATATAACTTATATGAATAAAATTCCCAATTTATTTCTTCATACTCTTTGAATTCTCATACTTAGTAATCTTATGAGTTTATTTCTTTTGATTGATGGCAAGTATATCTTTAATTTCATTTTTAATCCATCAATATAGCAATTATATCATAAAAATTATACTTCATCTTTTTGGGCTAAAATTTTCGTTACTATACATATTCTTAGCAAATAAATTCTTAGCTTCAAATTATTCATATATTCATACTCTAACATACTTGAATTATGGATTTCCATCTTCAATTTAATCATACAAGTTATATTTTAATTCTCAATTTCACTATTCATCATCTTCCTCAAGTCACTTTCGTCATTAACATGCTTATTTCTTCAATTAAATCATCAAATCATGCTTAGATAACATCATCTATGTCAACAAGGTCATAAGATCAACTAAATCATGCAAACCCTAATTTTTCTTCAATTTCGGTTTTTATAGAGATTTTTCCTTCATGGATTTTCTTCTTTATTTCATCATGCTATCATCCTTAGAACATGTATCTAACCATATTATCATGATAGAAATCAAATACATGAACTCCTACTAATAACTACTACCCTACGACATTCATACATATACATGCATAACTTGTATTTTTCTTCTTTCTTTCCTAGTGCATGGAAAACATGCTCGATCAAGGTTTCATGCATGGATATTTAAGAGCATATCTAGCTATTTTTCATGCTGAAAATTCGATCATAAAGGAAAGAAAAGAATGGGATTCTCACTACTATTCTTTATCGATTAACAACTTCTCTTCATTCTACACAACTCTTGCTCCTTCCTTAATGTAATACCCCAGATATTTTCTTCCGACGAGAAATAAAAATTTTCTAATTAATTAAGGCTTTGCACGCCTAAGTTCATGAATTTGAATTCTAAGACCAACGGTGAAATCCGTTTCCGAAAATAAATTACGGAAGTCAGTCAAATGACTACTGTATTAGGGTTATCGCGTATGATAAATTTTTAGTTTGAGAATTCAGATCGGGAAACCGTCTGATTTTTGCATTCACGATTTTGCGATACGAGTTCACCCGAGAAAGTTAGTTTTTATTTTTTTTTCTCCGGACGAAATCTAGATTGTGATGTCCCGAAATTTTGTTAGTTTTTAATATTTAAAATATACTTTTCAAATATGTTTAATATTTTGGAATTTATGGTCGAAATAGAATTCGACGAAAATCGTAACCGAATACGTTTTTAATTCTCGATTGTCGTAACGTTGTAACGAGCCAGAAAAATCGCGTATTTGGGTGACCGACTTCTCTCTCTCATTTGTTAGATATTTCAATTTTTAATGTATTATACCTTTATGACTCACCATACTTATAGTATTTTAATATTCTTAATTGGACACCTATGTTAGTAGGATAGTATTATATTCTAATTAACTAATTATCCTCCCTTATTCCTCCCTCTCCACCGCAGCCATCTCCCACTCTCTCCCTCATTTCTTTCTTCAATCTCCATTGATGGTTCTTGAATCTCTTGGCAAATAATTTTCCACAAGTCATCAACCACTCATTTAATTTCACTTCTTTCTTCATTAAAACTCAAGGTACCTATATTGTTCTATCCAAATGAAATTCATTTCCTTTAATTTTTCATTAGGACCGAATTGATGATGATGATGTAGTAGATGAATTGAGTTTAATTTCATGATATTTAGATGGTTAGGTTTGATTCTATGGTTTAAATTGAGGAGAAGAAATCAAGAACCCTAATTACTACTAGGACCGATTTTAGGGGCTTGGTTGTAGGATGCTTGGATTCTAAAATTGTTTGGATAATTGAGCTTAGGAGTAGTTTAATTGTTGATTGATGAAAGAATAAATGAAATCCCCTAACTAAATGGTGTGGACCGATTTTAGGCTTAGGGTTTGAAGATGAAATTGAGTTAGTGATGTAGTAATGTTAGCTTATGAATAATACTTGTTGTTGTAATGGATCTAGGAATGATATTATGGTTTGAATTGGAGAGGAAAATCACCTCTCCTAATTAAATGTTAAAACCGATTTCTATAGAGGAATTAGGGGTTTTGTGTAGTTATTTTCTAATGATGATTTAATGATAGAGTAATGCTATAGATGATGTTAGATGATGAAATAAATTAAATAGGAATTTTCTAAAAATAATAAGAAATTCATAAGAGGCAAAAGTGCATAAATAAACCGAGTTTGGTTAATGATTTGAGATGATGATATATGTACTAATGAGTCTTGATAGATATTGAATAACGTTGTAGAAAATGAACGAATTCCGATGAAGTTGGATATCTCTTAAGAGGCGAATAAATGAATATAAGTAATAATAGAAAAGTCGAACCAAGAAAAAAATTGGATATTAATGATTATTGTTGATAAAGGAACAAGTTTGTAGTTGACGACACATTAATCCAAGTTATGGATTGATATCTATAATTAAAATCGAGAAGTTAAGAATTGAATTAGGAACTTGAAATGGTATAGTAATTGGATAGTTGAAAGACGAGTTGTTAATCGTCGTATTAGTAATCGAGAAATGAAAAGGAGTTCATCGCATATGAGGTTACATGTTGACTGCCTTGAGGTATAAATTTCGTGAGAATTTAGGTGGTATCGTATAAGTCGAACCTAGGAAGTCGTGCGCCGAGTTATCGAGCCTTAGGGTTATACTCGGACTGTTTTGCGACATTCCACGAAAACTATCATATCTCCTAGCTCGCTTAACGAAATCGAGATCCGTAAGTTGGAGAGTAAACTAGACATCCGTGGCTTTCTTTTGGTACAGGGCACGTCCCCTGTTTCGAAATCCCCTGTTCTGGGTGAACCTACTGATCTGAGCAGTAATTTTCAAAACTCATTTTCATAAGTTGAATTCTTTTCAACTTGATTCCTTTTGATCTTCTAAGTCGTTATAAGCTATCGACTTCCATTTTTAACCGACCTAAGTGTCGAGTAAGGAACCAAGTTAGTTCTAGACGAGAAGTTTACATGTCTCGTTTCTTTTAATCGAAAGGGATTAGTAAAGTGCAAACGCCTAAAAATCTTAAACCGATTCCGAATTTCAGTTTTCTTTTATTGTCTCGACCTTTCGCTAAAATATGATTATTTACGTTCAAAGAAGGAGGATGTTGGGAAATTTATTAGTAAAAGTTTTGATGAATTCCAAAACCGACTGACCCCAACCGAGTAGATGTTGCCAGAACCTAATGTTAGAAGTTAGGCTCGCTGTTTGAGCAAAGTTGAGATTTTATCTTTACAGGTCTCCAGCTAAAAATGGCAACAAGGCATCACTCAGACAGAACATCAGTTATGATGAAAGACAACTGAGAGTTCATATGTTCAGATGGAATGAGGGAGAAGTCTTCAAAACATCAGTTGTGAAGGAAACCAACTGAGGGTTCGTCAGATAAGAAGCAGTAGAGAGAAAGAGAACATCAGATGAGAAGAAAGTCATCTGAAGATTCAAACTCAACTGACTAAATACAAGGAAGACAACTGAGGGTTCAGTTTCAGAACATCAATTGTAAAACTCAAACAAGAAGATCAATAACATGAAGTTCAAAGTCAGCTGAGAGTTCAACGGTTCAGTCAGAACATTAGCTGAAGACCACTCAGATAAAGATCAAGATTTTCAACCGACTAATCGAGGTTGACTGTTAGAAAGGTTTTAAGATTTGAATTTCAAAAGGAAGTCACATGAGGGTTTGACCGTTCAGTCATTACCCCATCTAGCCCAACACAAGGCTGTCTCAGAAGAAAAGCAGAAGAGCACAGATGCCATATCGGGAAAGTCTGCAGAGATGAGAGACAAGCCATCGCTTTCAACGATCAGAGATCAACAGCTCCTCCAACGGCTAGTTGATACTCTCCGCCTATAAATAGAGGCATTCTCTCATTCGAGAGTGATACACGAGACAAGAGACAGAGAAGTGCAATCACAAGAGAAACAAGTGCAAGAAAAATCTGCAAAAATCACATTCTAAGAGCATCAGCAGCTAAGAGTTCAAGAGTGATAGAACATTAGTAGCTGAGGGTTCATAGAGTTATGATCTGTCTTAGATCTTAGTTTGAGTGTTTATTCGTTCAAGCCATAGATCCAGATCTCATTCGTGATCGAGCTGTAGTTGGAATATCCACCCACATACACACCTTAAAAAGTGTTTGTTAGGATCATACTCTTCCTGTAATTGAGTAGCTAGGTCGTCAAGTACCCGCAAACTTGACGTAGGTTGTTAAGTACCCGCAAACTCAACTGTAAAGGTTGATAAGTATCCGTAAACTTATTGCAACGGTTGCACAGCCCGGGTAAGCTGTGTGGAACTGTCCAGAAGTACTTGGACTGAGGTGTGAGGATTCACACCTCCCCGTGGACGTAGGAGTTATCTCTGAACCACGTTAAATCCTGTGTGTCTGTGTTTATTTTTATTCAGTTACTTATTGCATTGTTAACTGACCAAACTAACCGGCATACAATCTGCATATCTGCACATTCTCATCTGTTTTGGTTATTGACTAACCGTGCTAAAAGCGTGAGTTGTTTTAACGAGTTTAATTTCCACCACATTCCGCACAGCACCACTCTTCCAGCTGAGGTTGTTTACTCAGCTGTGAGATCCAACTGAGTCAGTTTTACTCAGTTGAAGTATTTTTAAGGGTTAAGTTTTAAAATCCTAACTGGTGTATCCCCCCCATACACCAGTAACTCGTTTCAGGACCATCAAGTGGTATCAGAGCAGTGGTTCAAAAGACTGCTGACTTTGTTTCACAAGGTGTGAATTCGAGAAATTTTCTTCAGTGGTCAACTGAACAGATCTTTTCACGCTAGTGCATATTTGCTCGCATATTTGTCCTGTTTATTGTGTGCAGATGGACGTCAAGGACAAGATCGTCGTCATGTTCTCAGTAGTCAATTATACATCATGGAGAACTCGAATGAAGAAGATCCTTCTGTCAAAGCATCACAGGATGCAACAAGTTCTCTCTTCCGGACCAATCGTCATTAAAGAAAGAATAGCTAGCACTCCCACAAATCCTAACGATGGAGATACAGTGGTGGAGTGTGTGGAGAAATAGCCAGAAAACTACTCTCCAGAGGAGGCCAAGGTGAGCCAGTTGGATATCTGGGCTCAAAGCACAATAATGTCCACAGTTGGACAAGATTACCTGCCTTGGATAGAGGAGTGTGAGACTGCAAAAGAGATGCGGGACATCCTGGCATCGCTAAGTGAAGGAAGCGATGAGACAAAGGAAAACAAGTTCTCACATGCATGTCAAGATTTCGACAACTTCAGTCTGCGACCTCATGAGACTATTGATCAGCTAGAGCTCTGGTTTATGGACATCATCAGAAGAATCCAGTCCATCCGAAGAGGAAAATACACACTAAGAGAAATCAATCTCAAAGTGTTGCAAGCTCTACCGGCTGAGTGGGATACTTTCACCAATATCCACGAGAGCCGAGCTCACCTTGGTGAAATGGGAACTGAAAGATTGTTCTCAATCTTAAAAGGAAATGAGTATAAGGTCAACAGGAGCAGATCGTAGTCCTCAGGTCAGACAAGTAGAATTGAGGATGTTGGCTCAGCCTCAAAGTCAGTTGCTCTCCGAGCTGACTACTCGAAATCGAGATCATCGAGGCCAACCAGATCGGCTGACACGACTGCAAAGGAGCCAAGCAGAGAGGAACTGCAACAGAACATTGCAGCTCTGTCAAAGAAGCTAGCCGACATGGACACTCGGTTCGGGAAATACAAACGATTCTACAAATCAAACCGAACTCGAGACATCTCAAAGCCTGTCACCAACGGTTGTTTTGAATGCAGAAAGGAAGGTCATTTCAAGGCTGACTGCCCAGATCTATCGAAGAAAGAGAGAGATGCCCTAAGGGCCAAACAAGCTGGAAAGAACAAGGCCATGGTTGCAAAAGAAGCAGCTGACGATATGGATATCTTCACTGACACCGAAGATGAAGATGAGCTGACTTCTACCAACAACGTCATCAGTCAGGATCAATGCCTCATGGCACTTGGAACCAACCAAGATAATATTGAGGTACAATCTAATCCTGCTCAGTTAAACTCTTCCAATACTTCTAACATGCAGGAATCTTTGAACGATGAGTTGGAACCCTCCTGGAGTGATTTTCAAGAACTCAGTGAGGAGCTGCATCACCAATCGGTTGAGTTTAAGAGTCTTCAAGCTCAGTTCGCCAAACTTGAAGATTCCTTAACCGAAAAGGACGATCTGATCAAGAGCCAAACCGAGGAGATTGAGAATCTCAAGAGTCAACTGAACGAGGCTAAGGCTCCAGCTGATGAGGAGTTGAAAAAGCAGAACAAGGAACAACAAGATCAGTTGAAAAATCAAGAGGCTCAGATCGAACAGCTGATAAAGAAGTCAGTTGGACAAACCGAGCAGATAACTGTACTCGTCAAGGAGTTGCAAACTGAGAAGGATAATCTAATTAAGCTGTATCAGTCATCCAAGATCATAGAGAATCTTATCAGTTATAGTAGACAGATGGATGACGTGTCAGGACTCGGCTATGATGTTGTCAAGGATACTGGGATTCCACAAGCAACCTTCATCAAAGCTGTAGAAGTCACAGCTGTCGAGCCAGACACAGCTGAGTCTCCAGAAGCTAATTCAACCTCCACCTCTCAACAAGTTCAAACGCCCAATAGGATTACAACTGAGAAGGGAAAACGAGGAGCAGATGTAGGACAGAATGTTCCATCAGTTGGGATATCAACCGAGGGGGAATGTTCCAAAAGTCAGAAGAGGAATCAGAGGCGTCGAAGGCACAACTGCAACCGATCTCAGAATCAGAACCGACCTCTGCATCAGCCTCAAAGTCAACGTCAGAAGGAATGGAACCAACCTCAGAACAGACATGGGTTCAATCGTCTGAATCAACAGCGGTTCCAACATCAGTTCGACCAAAAGTTCCAACCGAGTCAACCAATGAGGAACTGGTCGAACAACTGGAGATATTCATGCCATAATATGAATCATCAACAGGGCATGAACAGCTACAGACAACCCTCAGGAAGTTGGAATCATAATCAGCCACAAAGATTCCAACATGGCGTCCGACCTCACAGACAAACTCAACAGGATAAGAATCGCCATCAAAACAGGGGGAAAGCCTCACCTCCTAAAGCTCAACATGGGAGAAATCCAACTCCTCCCAAGAAACAGAACATCACTACTAACAACAAGCGTAAGGATAACCGAGGTGTTGTTATAGTTGATGATGAAGGAAAAGTAATCTGGAATGATAAATCCATCCGAGTTTACAGGGAAAAGTGACGTACAGTTCCAGCGGGAACTGGTTCTAACCCTCCAGGACCCAACTGAAATTGGGGACCTAAGCGAGTTTCTCTTTGCAGATGCAGGAGAAACAACTGAGAAAAAAGAAGGCGTCTGCTACAATGTGGGTGATGGATAGTGGATGCTCGAAATACATGACGAATCTGAAGGATTTGCTTGGAAGTTTCGTGGAGAAAGAAGGTCCATCAGTTACTTTTGGTGATAACTCAAAAGGTTATACCAGAGGTTACAGTACCCTTGAAACCAATCATGTTTCAATTTCTAATGTCTCTTATGTTGATGGATTGAAGCATAACCTGCTCTCCATCAGCCAATTCTGTGATAATGGTTTCTCTGTCAAGTTTGATGCACAGAATTGCAGAGTTAAAGACGTCAGATCAAATCAGGTGATATTGTTGGGAAATCGATCACCAACAGGGAATGTCTATTACGCTGACTGGAACAGCAGCCTCCCTGACACCTGCCTGTTATCAAAGAGCAGTTCTGATGTGAGCTGGCTGTGGCACAAAAGGCTCAACCATCTGAACTTCAAGACGATGAACCGACTCGCCAGACAAGAACATGCAAGAGGCATACCTAACCGAGTGTTTTCAACAACATACATCTGCAGTGCATGCCAGGTGGGAAAGCTCGCTAGATCCTCCTTCCGGTTGAAGTCAACTCCCTCAACCGACCGAGTGTTACAGCTGATCCATATGGATCTCTTCGGGCCAGTTACACCAAAGAGCATAAATGGCAACGAATATACATTGGTTGTAACTGATGATTACTCGAGGTACACGTGGACCATTTTCATGCATCAAAAGAGTGAAACCCGAGATGAGCTGCCCAAGTTGATGGATCGGATATCGAACCAACAAGAGATGAAGATCATTTCTATCCGATCAGATCGTGGAACTGAGTTTCTAAATGAAACCATCATCGAGTATTGCGAGAAAAATGGAATTACCCATCAGACATCAGCCGCGCGTACTCCACAACAAAATGGAGTAGCCGAGCGAAGGAACAGAACGCTGAAGGATGCAGCCGCATCCATGTTAGCCAGCTCAGCTCTACCAAAGAGATTTTGGGCTGAAGCGATCAACACTGCATGCTACACTCAAAACCGGTCTCTTCTAACCAAGCGATTGGGAAAGACACCATATGAGCTATGGAGACGCAGGAAGCCAGATATTTCTTATTTTCGCGTCTTTGGTTCTAAGTGTTATATTCACAACAATGGGAAGACTCAGTTGAAAACTTTTGATGCCAAAGCTTCGAAGGGCATATTTCTTGGATATGCTGCTCGAATCAAGGCATACAAAGTTTTCAACAACAGCTCTCGTGTTGTGGAAATAACACCTCATGTTAGTTTTGATGGATCTACCTTTGAGTGCAGGGAACAGGTTAAAGGACAACAAGCAGATCCAACTGTTCCACCAGTTCTCACTAGATCGCAAGCTCTAAGGGAAAAGAACCTAGCTGAACCACTGGTTTGGGCAACTGAGAATGAGGATCCATACTCCTCTGAAGATGAATGCGAAGACCCCAGCATATCCCAAGGGGGAACTTCAGCTGATGTTCCTCCAACTGCTTCAGCATCCGAAGCCCAACCGAGTCCGGTTCAACCTAATACCAATGTTGAGGATCCAGACTCAACAGCTGATCAATCACCAGCTCTAAAGACTCCAACTCAGATTTCAGAACAACCACAGTTGGAAGAAGAAGGAAGATGCAACCGAAGATGGTATGAAGTTCATTCCACTGACAACATCATCGGCGATCCAACCGAGGGTGTGCGTACAAGGAGCCGAGTTGCAAATCCAGAATCAACTGAAGGAAACTCCAACACTTACGCCCAGTATGCTGAGGAGTTGGCAGTTCTAGAGGAGTTCGAGCAAGCTGGAGATGTTGCCATGATTTCTTGCTTTGTAGCTGATGTACCAGAACCGAAGAATGTTGGGGAAGCTCTCAACTGTGTTCACTGGACAACAACCATGCAAGAAGAACTGAATGAGTTTCTACGCAACTGTGTATGGGAGTTGGTAGAAAGACCAAATGGTGTCAAGGTGATTGGATTGAAGTGGATTTTCAAAAACAAGAGAGACGCCTTTGGATTCATAGTGAGGAATAAGGCAAGGTTGGTAGCTCAAGGATACTGCCAACAAGAAGGAATCGACTTTGAAGAATCTTTCGCGCCTGTTGCAAGGCTGGAAGCCATTCGAATCTTTCTAGCTTATGCCGCACATCACAAGTTCAAAGTGTATCAGATGGATGTGAAATGTGCATTCCTCAACGGAGATATCAAGGAAGATGTATATGTTGAACAGCCTCCAGGTTTTGAGACTGGAGATGGAAGAGTGTACAAGTTGAAGAAAGTTATCTATGGTCTAAAGCAAGCACCAAGGGCCTGGTATGACACTCTTTGTGGTTTTCTACTGAACTCGGGATTCAAACGAGGATCAGTTGACAAAACCCTGTTCACCATCAAAGTTGGAGATGATATACTTGTAGTGCAAATCTACGTGGATGACATCATATTCGTTTCCAAGTCGGAGGAGCTGTGCAAAAAGTTTTCAGATCTCATGAAGGAGAAGTTCGAGATATCAATGATGGGCGAGATGAATTATTTCCTTGGATTACAAGTGAAGCAGTCACCAGAAGGGATTTTCATCAATCAGTCCAAGTATACAAAGGAGCTCATCACCAAGTTCGGATTGCAAACAAGTAAAACCACAAGGATCCTAATGAATACTAAATGGAAGATTGAACCCGGAGCTGAGGGAAAGCTCGTAGATGCCAGCCAGTTTAGAGGGATCATCGGTTCGTTGCTATACCTAATTGCCAGCCGACCAGATATATCATACGCAGTTGGAGTGTGTGCTCGATTCCAAGTTCAGCCAAGAGAAGCACACATGTTGGCAGCAAAGAACATCATCAAGTATCTGAAGGGAAATGTTAATGTTGGATTGTGGTATCCAACTGATGACAATATCCAGCTGACTGGATACTCAGATGCAGACCTAGCAGGAGATCGGTTGGACAGGAAGTCTACCTCTGGACACTGTCAATTCATGGGTAGCAAGCTGGTTTCATGGTTCTCCAAGAAACAAGCATGTGTTGCTACATCTACAACCGAGTCGGAGTATATGGCTGCCGGAAGCTGTTGCATGCAAGTGTTGTGGCTAAAGCAACAGCTGAGAGACTATGAAGTCGCAACTGGACAGGTTCCAATTCATTGTGATAGCTCGAGTACCATAGCTATCTCACTGAATCCTGTTCACCACTCTCGGACAAAGCATATCGACATTCGTCATCATTTCATCCGAGATCATATTGAGAAGAAGGATGTGTCCATGGAGAAGATTCCAACTGAGATTCAGAGAGCTGACATCTTCACCAAACCTCTTCCTGAAGCTCGGTTCAAGATGTTGTGTGATCTTCTTGGACTATTGGATCCATCGGATGAAGAGTCATCCGAGCTGGAGAAAATCCATCCGAGCTAAAGAATCATCCGAGCTGCAGAGGATCCATCCGAGATGAAGAGTCAGATATCCATCTGAGGGGGAAGCTCAGATGAAGGGGGAATCTCAGATACAAATTGCCAACTGAAGACATCAAACATCAGCTGAACAGACGAACTCGAGTCAGCTGATGGTATGCTGCAACAATGGATCAGACGTCAGCTGAACAGACGAACTCGAGTCAGCTGATGGTATGCGGCAACTGAGGAACTCAACTGAGGTATACAACTGATCTCGACATCGGCTGGTAGGTATCATTTATGACTGAAGGTGTTATGATATTCAATGAGAATGTTTGAAATAAATTCAAACATTCCTGAACATGTCAGCTAGACTAAACAAGCCATCATATCGCATTTAATGTAAAGTCTGGCTAAACTCCTATAACCTTACTTTATAGTGCGACTGGGCTGACACCTTAAACTATTCACCTTCTCACTCGCGCGCGTGGAGCGTCAGTCAAAATACCTAACAGTCGCGTAATCCCAGCCATTGATGGATTCGCGCCATTTAACCCCAGCCGTTGATCTCATCCGAGTCAAAGCTTATATAATACGGAATATCAGGAAGTGATCCTTACCTTCTTTGCATATCCTTACTATTTCGTGCATATCTTTTCAATCTATTCATCATCTTCTCCTAATTTGTCTCACCATTTTCAGTAACGAATTTCTCTCGTCTTTGCATATATATCTATTTGAGATGGCGCCTAAATCTAAAGCTTCCAAGAAGATGGTTTCCGCAGAACCCGCTACGTTCCAGGAATCCTTCGACATGTTGATGTCGAAGATTCACTTCGAACAGATTCTATCCAGAACGGCTCTGACCTCGCCGGAACTCGCTCTTGTTGCCGCCATTCTTTCCGACCATAATCTGCTCGACTGGGCAACCCTCTCTCCATCCAAGCTGCTCAGGAAGCAGGTCACACATTTCTACAGAAATCTGCAGCGAGTTGCAGAAGACGGGCTTGTCACGATCATCCCGTGCAAGCAACGAAACAGCACTACCCGTACGCTGGAAGATACCGCCATTGAAATAAAAGTAACCAAGGAATTGCAAAAGATCATCCCCAGAGATCGAGAAGTCGTAGACGTGATGGGGAATTTCACGGACAAGGAAGCTGATGCATTCCTGCAAACAATTCTTCTTGTCCCTGAACAATTGAAGGGGAGTATGCAGGGGACAAAGCTGAAGCCGGAGCAACGATTGTTGTTTGACGTCATTTCTAAGTGCGCCTTTGCGTACGGAGGAGCGTTCGGTGATATTAGCAGACCGAAGCTCAAGCAGCAGGAGGCCCTGGAGGAACACCACAAAATCGACTGGCTGGGCTATCTTGAAAGCCAGCTGTTGATGGAGAAGCAGAAAATTTCCGAGACGACAGCTGAGTCCGGAGAGCAGCTGTTGAGTGTCAAGGGGACACTCAACTTCGGCACAAAAATCTCTGCCCTGATCCTCCAAGCTACAAAGGGACAGAAGCTGACCTGGGAAGGGAGTGAGGACCCTCCGTTCAGCAAGCTGATGCTGTTCCCTACAGCCAAAAAGGCTAAGGATGTGGTGGACGCAATTTACACTCCCAAGGGAGCCCCCAAGCCAGCTGTGGAGATGGCCCCAGCTGCTCGCCGCCCTTTAAGGTCCAAGCCTGCGAAGCGCCAGCTGGAGGAGGTGGCTGAGGAAGAGGAAGATGAAGAAGAAGATGAGGAGGAACCCCTCCAGAAGAGGCCCAGGAATCGAATCATCCAACCAGCTGCTCAACCATCTACAACGAGCCCCGTGGTGGTAAAGCCAGCTGAGAAAAAGGAGTCAACCGAATCAAGCCAGTCGGTTGACCCAGCTGGGTTTATTCTTCAACCTCGTCAGGAAAAAATGGCTGAAGGGGTGGAGATCCAAGTGGAGGAATCCAGTTCCTCCTCAGATGACTCTACTTCATCTGAGGAGTCCCACGACAGTCCAACTGGAGCTGATGCCAGCCAGGAAAACCCACCTGCGTCTGAGGAAGCAATCGAGCCAGCCCACTCTCTACCCAAAGAGGATCCAGTTCTCTCAACTGGTCCTCAGTCAGATATACCGAGCCTCTCGCTCGATGCCAACATTGTGACCATTCCTTTGGCCAACGTTGATGAAACCATCGAACCCGTCGCCTTCGATATTGTCCCAACCCTAATTGATGAAGAAGCCAACCGCCAGGCGATCTTGGATGAGTATGAAGGCCGGTTGGACTACTGCTTCCGCAAGCTGATCGGCATGTTCCCCGAGGCAAGCTCAATGCCCGTTTTTGCCGTATTCGGGACGGAACTGCTTTACCAGTTTAGCGTCATATTCAGTTACTGGTACGTCAAGGAGGAAACCCTCAGGATTCATGGTTGGGACAGATTGAAGGTTGAAGAATCCAATCTGAGGGTATACTTCGACTACCAGAACCTGGAGGTGGCCAACAACCAGAAGGTGGCTGTGCTCCATCGTCGTCTGGACAAAAGCATCCAAGAAGGGACAGACACCAGGGAGCTATGCAACAATCCTGGAGCTGTTCAATTTCTTGACCAAATGTTGGCTAAGAATGCCAACTACATGGAGGATGTCGACGCAGCTGATGAGGCAGCCAAGAAGGAAGAAGAAAAGCTCAAGGCCTATCTCGCCAGCCGAACTGCCCTGGTTGTCATGGAACCAACTTCCCAGCTACAACCACAACACCTGCCTGGACCCTCAGATCAGCCAGCGCTCTCAACCGATGCCATCTGTGAGTTGATCTCTGAGAGGGTCAACCAGCTGAGGCAGGAGCTGTTGTCCAAGATCCAGCTCAGCAAGGAGGAGGATGCTGACAGGAAAAATCAGCTGATGACAGAGAATGCAAGCTTGAAGAATCAGCTGGAACACCTTTCCTCCTCCCTACAGCAGAAGATCGAAGAACTGTCCACTTCTACCGGCTCGGAGGTCAAGGATCTGAAGAAGGCGGTTCAGGGACTCAGCTCGGACTTCAACGTCTTCAAATTCATTGCTGAATCTGATCTGGCAAAGTCCCAGCAGACTCAAGACCAGGAGTGGATGTCTCAGTTCAAAAAATTTCCGAGCTGAGTTCGTCACCCTCCACAAAGAGGTCTCTGCGACCTTTGCAGCATTGCAGAAAGCCGAGCAAGAACGCCAGGATCTGGAGCTGGCCAAGAAGATGGAAGAGAAGGATGCTGTCGACGAACTCTTTTCCCGAGTTGAACAGGCTGAGGTCAAGCTGACCTCCCTGGATGGCACTATTGCCACCCTTTTGGATGATGCCAAAAAGGGGGAAGACAAGGAGCCAGCAGCTGTTGCTGGAAAGGGGAAAGATGTTCTTCAGCAAGGGGAAAGAGTGCCAGCTGAAGCTGAAGGAGAAGCTGAAGGATCGCAACTGAAGGAGTCTGAGCAGGAACTAGAAATCTCCCACGACCTCGTAGCCGAGCTTACAACTGAGCTCGATGCCGATCTTGACGGCGGGATCTCTGTTGAAGATTGCATCGAAGCTGCCAAAGCTATGGGAGAGTCCAAGGAGAAGTACTTGAATCCCTCTTGGATCAAGAAGTTCGCTGCGGATCAAGCCAAGAAGGTGGCAAAGTTCGAAAGAGAATTGGCCAAAGTAGAGAAAAATGTCGACAGGAATAAAGCCAGCCGGAGCGTGCGAAGAATAAAAAAGCACCAAATGAAGGCTGAGGCTAGGAAGAAGACGTAGCAGCTGCAAAAGAACGCCCCGCTCCCGTCTCGGTTCCCACACGTTGACAAGTGGATGAATGTTGAGTGGAATGATGACTGGGAGCAGTTCAAGCATGAATTCATTAATGACTTTTACTACAGGAAGGTCTACTCGACTAAAGACCCAAGGCAAGCCTTCAAGGAAGCCCTGTGGGAGCTCAGATCTGGAGACTCTGGAATGTTTAGTCAATTTAAGCGAGCCATGCTGAATGCTCAGCTCGATCCCAACACCATTCCAGTTCCGTAGATGCTCAGATATCGCCCTCAGATGATCAAAGGCACAAGCACTCCGAACAGAAATGCGATCATGGCTGAGGCGAGACAAGTCTGCAAAGAACATGGTGTCAACACTGGGATTGTGTCACCTGCGAAGAAAGAGATCTTTGACCTTATCTTCAGCAAGTACGGTCAACAATATTTTTGAGCTGATCTAATTTTTGTCTTTTGAGCTGATGTAGTTTTTGGAGCAACTGTTGTATCTTTATCTGTTCTGTGCTTAACCCTGTAATCTTCAGTTGTATCAAAAACTTCAAAGTATCTATAAGATTCATCTTGATGAACAATTCCTCATTGTCTAAGCTCTGAATCACAAAGTCTTTTAAATACCATGTTATAACTGTGCTAACTGTTTGATGTTTTATCTTATAGACTGTCTAGAATTTCAGCTGAGATTTTAGATAAGTTAGTGAGGTTAAGATCAATAGTGGTTCAAAGTTGTAAGTGGTTTTGGCATCATCAAAAAGGGGGAAATTGTTGGGAAATTTATTAGTAAAAGTTTTGATGAATTTCAAAACCGACTGACCCCAACCGAGTAGATGTTGCCAGAACCTAATGTTAGAAGTTAGGCTCGCTGTTTGAGCAAAGTTGAGATTTTATCTTTACAGGTCTCCAGCTAAAAATGGCAACAAGGCATCACTCAGACAGAATATCAGTTATGATGAAAGACAACTGAGAGTTCATATGTTCAGACGGAATGAGGGGGAAGTCTTCAGAACATCAGTTGTGAAGGAAACCAACTGAGGGTTCGTCAGATAAGAAGCAGTAGAGAGAAAGAGAACATCAGATGAGAAGAAAGTCATCTGAAGATTCAAACTCAACTGACTAAATACAAGGAAGACAACTGAGGGTTCAGTTTCAGAACATCAGTTGTAAAACTCAAACAAGAAGATCAACAACATGAAGTTCAAAGTCAGCTGAGAGTTCAACGGTTCAGTCAGAACATCAGCTGAAGACCACTCAGATAAAGATCAAGATTTTCAACCGACTAATCGAGGTTGACTCTCAGAAAGGTTTAAGATTTGAATTTCAAAAGGAAGTCACATGAGGGTTTGACCGTTCAGTCACTACCCCATCTGGCCCAACACAAGGCTGTCTCAGAAGAAAAGCAGAAGAGCACAGATGCCATATCGGGAAAGTCTGCAGAGATGAGAGACAAGCCATCGCTTTCAACGATCAGAGATCAACAGCTCCTCCAACAGCTAGTTGATACTCTCCGCTTATAAATAGAGGCATTCTCTCATTCGAGAGTGATACACGAGACAAGAGACAGAGAAGTGCAATCACAAGAGAAACAAGTGCAAGAAAAATCTGCAAAAATCACATTCTAAGAGCATCAGCAGCTGAGAGTTCAAGAGTGATAGAACATTAGTAGCTGAGGGTTCATAGAGTTATAATCTGTCTTAGATCTTAGTTTGAGTGTTTATTTGTTCAAGCCATAGATCCAGCTCTCATTCGTGATCGAGCTGTAGTTGGAATATCCACCCACATACACACCTTAAAAAGTGTTTGTTAGGATCATACTCTTCCTGTAATTGAGTAGCTAGGTCGTCAACCCGCAAACTTGACATAGGTTGTTAAGTACCCGCAAACTTAACTGTAAAGGTTGATAAGTATTCGTAAACTTATTGCAACGGTTGCACAGCCCGGGTAAGCTGTGTGGAACTATCCAGAAGTACTTGGACTGAGGTGTGAGGATTCACACCTCCCCGTGGACGTAGGAGTTATCTCTGAACCACGTTAAATCCTGTGTGTCTGTGTTTATTTTTATTCAGTTACTTATTGCATTGTTAACTGACCAAACTAATCGGCATATAATCTGCATATCTACACATTCTCATCTGTTTTGGTTATTGACTAACCGTGCTAAAAGCGTGAGTTATTTTAACGAGTTTAATTTCCACTACATTCCGCACAGCACCACTCTTCCAGCTGAGGTTGTTTACTCAGCTGTGAGATTCCAACTGAGTCAGTTTTACTCAGTTGAAGTATTTTTAAGGGTTAAGTTTTAAAATCCTAACTGGTGTATCCCCCCCCCATACACCAGTAACTCGTTTCGGGACCATCAGAGGACGTCGAGAATAGAAGACAGGACGGAAGATCAGAGACGGAAACTTGTGTTAGTTCTGTAAACGATTGAGGTGGGCTTTCTAAAACCAAAAAAACTCCGATGAATGCCATTACTTGTGAAGTAATATTATGTGAGCGTTGCTCGAAAGTGTTTACGTATATTTGATAAGTGTGTATTAAAGTATCTATCGGAGCATAAATGAATTGTTCATGTGAAATTTCTTATGCTTCTCTGAGTTAGCCCTCAGAGTGCTAACCAGAGTATTAGATTCTGAGTTAGCCCTCAGAGTGCTAACTAGATACTCCAACCAAACGATCAGATTCTGAGATAGCCCACAGAGTGCTATCCAGAGGGACAAATTCTGAGTTAGCCCACAGAGTGCTTTCCAGACGATTGGATGTGAGTTAAAACTCACAGTATGTTATCCAGAATTAAATGAACAGCAGTATAAGTTATACAAGTGTTTATGAAAAGATGCATGGTTAAATCTATACTCTTGTGAGTTGTTTTCGGCAATGTGCCCACCAAGTGCTTTATGTACTTAGCCCTGCATGTTTGTTTTTAAATGTGCAGGTTGAGTGACGATGGTGGAGGAGGTTGAGTAAAGGTCGTATTTAAGAAGTAAAGTTCAGTTGAGCCTCGATTTCACATTTGATATGTGATATCATTCTACGTTTTTCCGCTGCGAACTAGTTTCAGTTAGAGTATAACTTTAGATCTAAGTTTCATTCTTTGAACTTAGTCTCTTTTAAGAACAGCTATGTTGAGTGATCCTTCGTGATCGACTCTTTCTTTCATTAAATAAAGTCGGTTCTCTTATTAATGTAAATCTTTTCGGTTTAAGTTGTTCATACTTTGAACCTAGTTTTCTCTGATCACAACTTTGTCGAGCGATCTTTTGTGATTGACTCTCTCTTTTATCCAATGAAGTCAAGTTCTTAGTAAGTTTCAGTTATATTTGTCTGTTTATTCATTCATACTCCCCTTCTTCCCCGCTTCTTTAATCCAATCCCTAGTCGCACCCCGGCCTTGCCGTCCCTCGGGATTTGGGGCTGTGACACTTAAGCTTTGATCAATGGAAATGGAGGCTAGGGGCTGCTGCAAATTCTTCGGTGGTTTGAAGGAGATGGAAGGAAGGGAAAGGTGTTGGGGAGAAAGAGAGAGAGATGATAGAGTGAGAGAGAGCCGATAGAGAGAGAGAGAGAGAGATGGAATGAGTGTAGTATGTGTGTGTTTGCTTGAGAGTGGGAATGAGAGTGGGAATCTTTGAGAGGTGATACATAAATTAAGAGTTGAGGGAGTGCCGTGTAGTGTGGGATGTGGAGGAGATAAGAGAGAGTGATCTACACTTCCATGGTGTGAGATTAGGAAACTTGAGAGAGTGGGATTTGAGAGTGTGTGTGCCGACATGGTCATGAGAGACGATAGAGAGGGTTCTAGATTTATTGAGGTAGTTTTTATCGGGTAAAAATTTCTGAAAGAAAGATTATACGGTATAAAATATCCCTCTTAAAAATATCTAATTCTCTCAACTTAAAAACTCATCTTCAGTGCTTTTCCAACATTCAAATCCACTCTACTTCGCACCAATACTCATGAATTAATTTATAGATTCGAAAAACCTAAGTTTCGAATCCAAATTCCAAGAAATGAAGAAATCGGGAAATTTTACTATTCATATTCATCTACTCGACTTATATGGCTTATAACATAAGTTGTAGACATCGGATTTCACTTGGAATTTCACCATTAGTCATAAAATAATTTCTAGATTCAAAAGAGCCCAATTGTTAGGTATGAATTCTGAATAACGAAGAATGCCATAAAAGTCACTATTCACTTAATCATATTTTCAAAATAAATTTCAAACTTGACTCTAGGATTTCGGAAAATTCTTTAACTCGCTTCAATTGTCTTAAAATAAATTTTAGAGTCTAATGACACTGATTAGACTAAATTCGGAGCTCGTTGACAGGGGTTGACTTTTTAGTCAAAGTTACTATTCATCATAAAGTCAACTGTCTCGGAAATTTCCGAAATTCAAACTCATGCTAAAACTCGCATTTCTAAACTCATATAACTCATCACATCTTCGTTTTGAGTTGCCAAAACGAGAAAATTTATGATTTTACCCTCAGGGATATTTTGGTAATTTCACGAGAACATTTTTTCTCGGAAATTTTTATCACACACATTCACATATAAACACACATTAAAAGCACTTAAGCATGAAATATCACATTTAAGACGGTTAATCTACACTTAGAAAAATTGGGTTAGTACATTCCCCCTCCCTCAAAGAAATTTCGTCCCGAAATTTGCTAGCTTTAGGAAGATAGTTTCGGGAAAAACTTTTTTCTCATCTTATCTTAACTAATAACTCTCACGTTGCTTATTTAAGATCGTGTTATTGCCATTTAACATTGACTAGCAGAATCGACTAAGTTCGGAGTTGTTGAATCATACGATCCGAAATTTCTTCGGGTTCTTTCTTCGAAATCTAATTTTCTTAATTCGAGCGAACCAACGTATGTTCACCTAAATGGATTGACGCCTCATACTCCTGATTCAGCAATTCTATTTCTTAGGCCAACGGTATTTTACGAAAATTCTAATTATAAATGATTACGAGATACCTTTAAACTTTTTGTACCTTCGAGATTATCTTGGTCATCGGCTCCAGCTTTCTGATAATACAACTGCTCTTATGGAGAAGACTGCTCTTCTTGCTGTTCATCTAATATTGAATCGGGATTTGTTCAAAGGCACTCATTTGCAAAGAGTGGAACTGATTCGATCGTCCACTTCCTAGTCTTTGTTTCTTACTTGGGCACTGGTTCGAGTAATGACCAGGTTAATCACAAGTATAACAGACACTACTTCCTTCTTTGTAGATGCCCTGATGCATCTCGCCACACTTCGAACAAGGAAAAATTCCTTGGGGTTCAAAAGATGTACTGCCTTTTTCATAGCCCCAAATCCCGAGGGACGGCAAAGCCGGGGTGTGACTAGGGATTGGATTAAAGAAGCGGGGAAGAAGGGGGAATAAATAAGAATGAACAGACATTAATAACAGATTAACTTCTATGAACAAGACTTTATTAAAATAGAAAGAGTTGATCTCGAAGGATCACTCGACAAAGTTCTCAAAAAGAACTAAGTTCATTGTACGGGGCTTAGACCCAAAAGATAGATACATTAACTCAAAAAGATTGGCAGCGGAAAGCGTTAAGCTTGACATACAGTCCTTTATTCTAATTACGACTCTTTACTCAACCCTACTCTCAACCTCCTGCCGCTCCCGTCACTCAACCTGCACATTTTATAAAATATATGCAGGGCTAAGTATAAACATACTTAGTGGGCACATTGCCGAAAACATATAATACGTATAGATAAATCAGGCATCTCATTTCTGTAGCACATCGGGGTTTTTCAATAAATACCCGTGTCTACTAAACATTTTCTTTCTCATTTTCACAACATGGCTTGATCAAGCACTTTTCTAATAGATGTTACTTTCAATCTTGCCCAATAATTATCACCGTGGCTGGCTACCCCTCAACAGGGTTCCACACACATCGGCTACTGTGTACACTAACTTTGGATAGCAGTCGGCTAACTCAAAGTCCGATCGTTTTAGTTAGCAGGTCGGCTAACTAATAATTCTGGATAGCAGTCAGCTAACTCAGAAGGGTACAAGAGAACTCACATAAAACAAATATTTCATGCTCTCATTATCACTTTGAAAATACAATTATCAAAGCTGTAAATAAAGATTTTCGAGCATCGCTCATTTTATTTCGTATATAGAAAAGCCCACCTTAATAATTACATAACTATAATACGAGCTTTCGTCCTTGATCTTCCGTCCTATCCTTGGCGCTGACTTCCTCCTTTTATTGTAAATAAACAAACTTTAAAACTCGATCGTAACGATAAAAGAAACAGGAAATAAAAATCGGTTTTAGTCTTTTAGGCCTTTGCACTTTAACTATATTCTTTTGATTAACGAATAAACGAGATTTGATCAATTCTTGTTTAGAAACTAACTCGGTTCCTTTACTCGACACTTAGTTCAGTAGATAAAGGGAGTCGATAACTTATAACGATTTAAAAGTTCAAAAGGAATCAAGTTGAAAAGAATTCAACTTAAGGAAATAGGTTTTGGAAACTTCCTGCACAAGACAGAAGTTCTGGAGTTCATACAGAACAGAACATTTCAAAACAGGGGATGTGCCCTGTACCAAAAGAAATCCACAGATGTTTAGTTTACTCTCCAATTTACGGATCTCGATTTCGTTAAGCGAGCTAAAATTTATGACAGTTTCCGTGAAAGGTCGCAGTTCAGTCCGCGTGAAACCCTAATGCTCGATAAAACTCGACGCACGATTCCCTAGGTTCGATCAATGCTATACAACCTTTAAACTCACGAAAATTCCATCTCAAGGCAGTCAACATGTACAATCTTTTATGACAAACTCCTTCACATTTCTCGATTAAAAAATACTCGACGTATAATTGCTCGTCTTTTTCAACTTATCATTTACTATACCAAATTCAATTCAAATTTCTATTTCATTCATCAACTTCTCGTTCATAAACTATAACTTATATCATCTCATATCTCGGATGTAAATATTGTCAACTACAATCTCGTTCGTTTATCAACGTTAAACACTAATATCCGATTAGTTTCCTTATTCGACTTTTCTATCGACACTTAGACTCGTTTCTTCGTCTCTTATCAAAATTCCAACTTCTTTAGAATTCGTTCAAATTTTCCGATTACGATCATTAACTAACAAGATTAACAATGTTCAAATCATAAACCTAAATCATTATTCAATCTCGACTTATCGACGATTCTTCGTCTCTTAACAAAATTTCAATATTCTCCGATTTTGCTCAAACTTTCCAACATCGATCATCAACTATCAAGATTCACTAATACATAAATCACATACTCAAAGTATTAAAGAGTCTTAACTTATTGATGACTTTTCGTCTCTTACGATTTTTATTCTATTTTTAGAAAAATTCCAATAAATTATATAATCATCCTCAATCATACTACATCTCATTTCTATCATCATATCAACCAAAACATAACATTTACTCATTCAAATCCTCACTTCTTCATCTCTTACATTTCTATTTTTATTTTTAGAAAATTCTAAAACAATTCATATGATCATCTATCAAAGCATAGAACACAATTCCACTAATCAATCATCTAAAAATCGAACTAACATCAAACCCCTAATTCTTCTAAAAATTTCGATATTCATCATTATTTTAGGGGGATGATTTCTTCATGATTTCAATCCATAAAAACCATTCCTAAGCATACTATAACATGTATTGAACATAAAGCATCATCCTATTCTATTGGGAAATTTGTTAGTAAGAGTTTTGATGAATTACAAAACCAACTGACCCAACCGAGTAGATGTTGCCAGAACCTAATATAAGTTGTCACAACCCCAAATCCCGAGGGACGGCAGAAGCCGGGGTGCGACTGGGGTTGGATTAAAGAAGCGGGGAAGAAGGGGGCTAATTGACTAAACATACATGAAAAACATCGATAAACCATGAACAACACTTGAATATAAATAAGAAAGAGTTAATCCCTAAGGATTACTCGACAAAAGTACAAAAAAGAAGCTAAGTTCATATGTACAGACTTAGACTATAGAGTATTGTTCAAAAGTACATCTCAAAAAGAAATACAGAGTTTGGCAGCGGAAGGGTTCTAACTAAGCATCTTTAACTCAACATCAACCGTCGCTTCAACCTGCACATTTAGAAAACAATGCAGGGCTAAGTACAAACGTACTTAGTGGGCACGATGCCGAAATCATAATCATAAATATAGATAAATATGGCATTTCATAAGTGTAGCACATCGGAGTTTTATTGAAAGAATCCGTGTCTACTAAACATTTTCTGACTTTTTCTCATAAATCACTCGCGCGAGCATTTTCTGACTAATGTTACGTTCAATCTTGACCAATTCTAATTCACCGTGGCTGGTACCCCTCAACAGGATATCACATACACCACAGGTTACAAAGTGCACTAACTCTGGAAAGCACTTAGCAGCTAACTCAGAGCCGATCGTTAGTTAATCTAGTTAGACTAACTCTAAATCTGGAAAACACGAATGTTGACTCAAATAGGTACAAGAGAACTCACATAAAACATAAAACAGTTTATGCCATAATATCACTTTGAAAACACAGATATCAAAGCGATAAAGAAAGATTTTCCGAGCATATTGCTCGTTTTATTTTGTATATAAAAGCCCACCTTGATTTATAGAACTTAAAGCAAAACTTCCAACTTCGGATCTTCTGTCCTTTCTCTACAGTTGGCTTCCTCCTTCATCGTAAAATAAACATACTTAAAAACGGGTCGTAAAAGATAATCGATTAAAGAGAATCGAAGAGGTTTTAGTTGTTTCATTCTTTTGGCATTTGCACGCTTACTAAATTCGTTTTACTTAAACGGAAAACGAGACTCGTACCAATCTCGTTTAGAACTCGGAAGAACTCATGCTTGACTCTCGGGTCAACAGAGAAGGTAGTCGGTATCTTAATACGACTTTATAGATTAAAAGAAACTAAGTTGGAAAGAATCAACTTACGCGATTTACGTTTTAGTTCATTGAACGATTTATGAAATTTCTCGTTTATTACTTCTTTAATGAAAGGATAAGAGATAAGATCTCGATTGGTTTTCATCACTCAAGGTCCTATACTTGACTCTAGGGTCAGTAGGGAGATATTCGTTAGATAAAACGGCTTAAACGATCGAAAGAAACTAAGTTGTGAACTAAACAACTTAGAAAACAAGAAACTGAATTTTTACTGCGCAGTCCAGTAATTCTGGAGGCTGTCCAGAACAGAGGATTTGGAAACAGGGGATGAGCCCTGTACCATTGGAAAGATTGGGATGTCTAGTTCGCGCTCCAATTTACGGATCACAAATCCGATAAACGAGCTGGAAGTTATTACAGTTTCCGGCGAGGGTCGCAAAACTGCCGTGAAAACCTTAATTGCTTGATAGGTTCGACGTATAACGTTTTAGGCTCGTTCTAAGCTCTCGTATTCAATTTTTTTAGAAACTGGACTCTCAAGGCAGTCATCACGTACTTCCGTACGTGACAAACTCCTTCTCAAAACTCGCTCAAAAGCACGATGTTCTATACGTCGGATTTCAACTAACAAGTACTAAACCAACAAAAATTTCAAACGCGTTCTAGTTCTCGACTATAACTATAGCCCATATTATATCAACTCGAAAGCTTATGATGTCAACTAGAAAGTTGTTCTAAATTTCATCATAAACAATAATATCAAATTAGAATTTCCATCCGACTTCTCGATTATTAGCTACGACTAAAGGTTCGTCTCTTACGCGTTTTTCAAAGGTTGTCGGATTCTATTCAAATTTTACGACGTTAAACTACGTCTAACGTGAAACACTTTCATGCATGCAAACATATCATAACATCATTATAACTCAACTTATAAGGTGATCTTTATCTCTTATGTTTCATTAAACATTTTTAGAAAATTCTCAATTAAATTCTATAATCAACTAACATGATTTGCAACATAATTTAACCAGCAATTCATCACTTATATCAAACATGTGGAAACCCCTAATTACTCTATAAATTTCTGTTTTTATAAAGATGTTAAGGGGGTGATTTTCTTCCCCAATTAACTACATTTATTTACTAATCAACCTCTTATACCATCAATTAATAAATTGCAAATCAATTATCAATTAACATACAAAAACCCCTAAATTCATAATTCAAACCCTAATTGAATTTCACAAAAACATAGGGCTTTCGATTCCTCTTCATTCTAATTACTAATTAAACATCTACTAAGCATGAATCCATCATTAATTAAAGAAATCCTAAAATCCTATTATGAACCCTAAAAATTCAGTAATACTAAGGAAATTAGGGTTCTTAGTTTTGTTCCATTTTAATCCCTAATTATCCTATCTAATGCATCCAATTTCATTATTCCAAGATCAAAATATCTAAATCATAGCTCAAATTTTCGATCACAAAAAGAAAATTAAGAGATGAGAAATCCAATTGGATAGAAGTATGGAGGAGGTGATTACCTTGATAAATAATGAAGAGGGAATTAAGTTCAAATGGAAGGATTGAGACTTGTGTGATTTCTTCTTGTTCTTGGAGCTTGTCTTCAATGGAGGATGGAAGAAAATGAGGAAGGAGATGGTATAGTGATGCTGCCGATTTTGGTGAGAAATGAGAGGAAAAAGATTTTGTTTAATTGTTGAAAATACATGGTATGATGAAAGGTTTGAAAATGTGAAAAGTGAAGGTTTGGTGTCATTTAATTAGACATGGTCAACATGCATGTTCCCCACTTAATTAATTAAAAATAATAATAAAAAAAAGAAGAAAAAAAAACGGCTGCATGCAGAATTTTTAGGAGGGTTACGGGTTTTTCCGGCGCGATCCGACGTTACGGAAAAATGAAGGACGGAAAACGTTGCTCGGTACAAAATCGTCGCGATTTGATTTGACCTTAAATTCTAACGTATGAACTTAATTGGAAAATAAATTTACAAAAATTATTTTGACAAAAACTTGGGACGACACAGTCCGAGTTTCGTCCGGAAAAACATAAAAATGAACTTTCTCGGGCGTGCTCGTATCGCGATTTCGTAAACGTAAAAATTAGACGGTTTTCCGTTCTGAGTTTACGAACTAAAAACTTTTTGTACGCGCTAACCCTAAATACAGTAGTCGTCTAGCTGACTTCTGTAATTTATTTTTAATAACGGATTCGACCGTTAGCCTTAGAATTCAAAATTGTTAACTTAGGCGTGCAAAGCTATTTATTTAATTAACTTTAAAATTTTAAGAACGTAAGGAATTTACGGGGCATTACATCCTACCCCCCTTACGAAAAATTTCGTCCCGAAATTTGCTTACCTTCTGTAAAAAGATGAGGATACCGCTCCTTCATCTTCTCCTCGAGTTCCCACGTGGCTTCTTCTTGCCCGTGATGGTTCCATAGCACTTTAACTATTGGTATCGATTTGGTTCTTAATTCTTGAACTTTTCTATCCAAGATCGATATCGGCTTTTCTTCATAGCTTAGGTCAGATTCAAGAACTACGTCTTGTTGACTAATGATGTGCTTAGGATTGTAAACATATTTTCTCAACTGAGAAACGTGAAAAACGCTATGAACGCTTCCTAGGCTTGGCGGTAAAGCCAATCTATAAGCGACGGGTCCTATTCTCTCGAGGATTTCATAAGGTCCTATAAACCTGGGTCTTAACTTACCCTTAACTCCGAACCTAAGGATTCCTTTGGTCGGGGATATCTTAAGAAAAACTTTATCTCCTATTTCAAACTCAAGGTTGGTTCGACGATCGTCGGCATATGACTTCTGTCGGCTCTGGGCCTCTTTCATTCTATCTCGAATCTGTCGAATTATCTCAATCATCTCATTGATCGCATCTGGGCCTAGGTTCTTTCTCTCACCTACGTCGTCCCAATAAAGCGGTGATCTACATTTTCTCCTATACAAAGCCTCAAACGGTGCCATTCCTATCGTGGCCTGATAGCTGTTGTTGTAGGCGAATTCGACTAAGTGTAGAATTTCTTCCCAATTCGTGCCTCGGTCTAAAACCACTGTTCTTAACATATCGACCAAAATCTGAATCGTTCTCTCTGACTGTCCATCTGTTTGTGGGTGAAAAGCTGTACTGAAATTAAGCTCTGTTCCCAACTCTTTCTGCATCGTAATCCAAAATCTCGAGGTAAACTTAGCATCTCTGTCTGATATTATGACCTTCGGTATTTCATGCAGACGTACAATTTCTCTGACATACAACTGAGCTAGTCTCTCTGATCCATATGTAGTCTTAATCGGTAAGAAGTGAGCTGACTTCGTAAGTCTATCTATTATCACCCAAATCGATGTGTTTCCTCTTCTTGATTTAGGCAAGCCTGTGACAAAGTCCATAGCTATGCCTTCCCATTTCCAATCTGGGACATCCAACGGTTGTAGCAATCCATACGGTCGTCGGTGTAAAGCCTTAACTTGTTGACATACTAGGCATCTTTCTATAAACGAGGCAACGTCTCGTTTCATTCCGTTCCACCAAAAGTTTCTTCTCAAATCTTGGTACATTTTCGTACTTCCTGGATGTGCTGTGTAAGGCGTATCGTGAGCCTCACTCAAGATTTCATTCTTCAATTCATTGTCGTTGTCGGGAATACAAATCCTGCCTTCATAAAGTATTGCATTGTCTGGAGCCTCAGAATATCCTTCTGGCTTATCTGTCCTTATCCTTACTCGTAACTTTTCCATTGACTCGTCTTTTCTCTGAGCACTAATGATCCTTTCTCTCAAATCTGGTGTAGCTTCTAATGCTGCTATCTGGCTTGTTATTGTAGCTGGCATGTCAAGCACTCTGATATCCATCTTCTTCTTCTACGAAAAGACATCCTAACTTCGTTGGAGCCTTGCGACTCAATGCGTCTGCTACCACATTAGCCTTTCCTGGATGGTAGTTAATTCCACAGTCATAATCTTTGACTAATTCGAGCCATCGTCTTTGTCTCATGTTTAGTTCTTTTTGCTCGAAAAAGTACTTCAGGCTCTTGTGATCGGTGAATATCTCAACTCTTACACCATAGAGATGGTGTCTCCAAATCTTTAGCGCATGCACTATGGCTGCAAGTTCTAAATCGTGGGTTGGGTACTCAACTTTGTGAGGTCGAAGTTGTCGTGAAGCATAAGCTATCACTCATCCGTCTTGCATCAAGACACAACCTAATCCATTTTTCGATGCGTCAGTATAAACCACATATTCTTTATTCATGTCTGGAAGTGCTAGTACTGGCGCTGTAGTTAACTTTTCCTTAAGAGTTTGAAAACTTTTCTCGCACTCATCCGTCCACTTAAACTTGGTATCCTTTCTGAGTAGCTGCGTCATCGAGCGAGCGATCGTAGAGAATCCCTCGATAAACCTTCTGTAATAACCAGCTAATCCCAAGAAACTTCTGATCTCATTCTGACTTGTTGGTGCCTTCCAGTTGTGCACTGCTTCTACTTTGGCTGGATCCACCTTGATTCCTTCTGTCGATACTATGTGTCCAAGGAACATTACTTCTTTCAGCCAAAATTCGCATTTACTGAATTTGGCATAGAGTTTCTCAGCTCTTAGTGTTTCCAACACTATCCGTAGATGTTCCTCGTGCTCCGTCTCATTCTTAGAATAAATGAGGATGTCGTCGATGAATACTAAAACAAATTTATCCAAGTAGGGGTGGAAGACTCTGTTCATAAGGTCCATGAATACGGCTGGAGCGTTGGTCAAACCAAATGGCATCACTAAAAATTCGTAATGGCCATATCGGGTTCGAAAAGCGGTCTTAGGTACATCTTCAGGTTTGATCTTGAGCTGATGATACCCTGACCTCAAATCTATCTTGGAGAAGACTCCTGCACCCTTAAGCTGATCGAACAGATCCTCGATCCTTGGCAAAGGATATTTGTTCTTGAGAGTGATCTTGTTCAGTTCTCGGTAATTGATGCACATTCTCATCGATCCGTCCTTTTTCCTAACAAAAAGTACGAGTGCTCCCCAAGGTGAAACGCTTGGCCTGATAAAACCAAGGTCTAGTAATTCCTGTAATTGGATTTTGAGCTCTTCCAGTTCCTTCGGTGCCATTCTGTAAGGGGCTTTAGACTTAGGAGCTGCTCCTGGTTCTAAATCGATCGTGAAGTCCACATGACGATCTGGTGGCAATCCCGGTAGTACTTCTGGAAAAACATCTTCATATTCGTTCACGACTTTTACGTCCTGAATGGTCTTCTCGGCTCCTGGTTCTCCAACTAGGTACACAAGATAGGCTGTGGTACCCTTCTTCTTCATGAGTTTCGTGGCTTGAAGGGCTGATATGATTGGTACGCCTCTACCCATTGAAATTCCATGGAATTTGGTCGGTTCTTTACCCGGCGGCTGAAAAGAAATTTTTCTCTCGTTGCAGAGAATCGTGGCGTAATTCTCTGACAACCAATCCATTCCTAGGATTATATCTACGTCCCACATTATCATAACATTTAGGTTGTTCGCTATAACCTTATGAGTTCCGATTTCTAGTTCTAGGTTAGAGCAAACATGCGTGGAAGTAGTGATCTCTCCTGAAGGTGTGGCTACTCTCATAGATTGTGCAGCTCTTACAGGTCTGATGTCTAAGTTATCGGCACACGAGCCAGCAATGAAAGAATGCGATGCGCCAGTATCAAACAGTATCTTAATGGGGATGTTGTGGAGTTTTCCCATACCTGCTAGATTGCCTTTTCCTTTGCGTTGACCGCTTTGTTTGATAGCGCATGCCCTCGCATTCTGTTGCTGCTGTGCATGCTGCTGAAACTGTTGTTGGTTCATTGGCGGCTGCTGCGGCTGTGCTTGGATGGCTCGGAGGGGTATTGCTTGAAGCGGTTTAGGGCAGTCCTTTTTCATGTGCCCCTTCTGTCCACAGTTGAAATAGTTGGGGGTACCTATTTGGCAGACTCCAGGATGGGCTCGATTGCACTTCGGGCAGACAGGGATGGTAACCCTCCCTGGGTTATTCGCTCCCTGGTTAAAATTCCTCTGTTGCCCTTGCGGCTGGTTTAACTGATTATTGCCCTTCCACGACGAGTTCTGCCTGTTTCCTTGAATGAACAACCCCGATTGGTTGTTTCCCTGCCACGACCTCTTGCTATTGTTGTTGTTGTTGGCAGGCTGCTGATAGCCCCTTTTCTGTCCTCCCTGATTGTTGTAGCCCTGACTGTATCCTCCGCTACCTCCTCCGTTCCATTTTCTCTTCCCCTGGTAATTGCTACTGTTGTTGTTGTAGTAGCCTCGATTCTGACTCTGCGCTGGTGTTGACGCAGTTGGTACAATCTTTTTCTCATCAGGCACGACGGCCTCCATTTCCAGTGCTCTTCCCAGTATGTCTGAATAACCTAGTCCTCCATGACTAGCCAAAGTGATTCCCAATTCATGACGTAAACCTCCCTGAAATTTCTTTGATAACTTCTCCTCAGTGTCGACCAATGTCGGCGCATACCTCATCAATTCGCAGAACTTGACGTCATATTCCGTCACAGTCAGCTTTCCCTGCTTTAGATTATAAAATCCGGCCTCTTTCTGTGCCCTATACGTCTTGGGGGCGTACTTATCAAAGAAAATCTCCTTAAATTCTTCCCACGAAAAACGAGCCAGATGCTCAACAGGTATCACCTTCTGTCTTGCTTCCCACCAGTAATCTGCCGATCCCATCAGTTGGAAAGCGACACACAGCATTCTCTCCTCATCAGTGCATCTGAGGAGTTTGAAAATTTTCTCCGTCGACCTCACCCATAGCTCAGCATCGCTAGGGCTTCCAGTTCCATTAAACATTGGAGGGTTCCTTTTGAGGAAAAGATCCTCAATATCTCTACGGGGCGGTGGTGAAGGTGGTGGTGATGGTGATGGTGACGGGGGTGGAGATGGGGATGGGGTGATATTCCACTCATATTCCTATTCTTGGTTATTTTCTGGCTGATGTCTACCACGTCCTCTCGGCCTTCCAGGTCTTCGACCTCTCCTGTTGTTAACATTTCTCGGTGGCATTTTCTTTAGTCTAGGGAAAAATTGAAAATTCTCATTAGTTTCCTTTTGTTAATTACACTTAGTACTTACTAGCTCGTTTCCAACTTAATCAAATTCATGGAACAACATATCGAACATAGCTTTTATATCATTTCATTAATCTTTTAACTTTCGAGTTAAACTCATTTCCTCGTTACACGAGTTCATTTAACATTCTAATTTTTTTATTTCTCGATTCATAAGAAATTTTACTTGATTAAAAACCCTCTTTACGGGTCATATATATATATATATACATCCAAAAAGAATATTACTTTTGCCTCCAACGAGGACTTATACAAAAAGGGTTAGACTACTATTAGTCTAAACTAGGCTAACTGCCTACTATTTACCGGGTGCACAAACAAGCTGCACTCCGTATCTACTAGAGTACTAGAACGGAAACGATTCATAAAATTTCGTATCCGCTAGAGTACTTCAAAACTAACTAGTTACTGATACGACTCTATACAGGACAAAAAGCTATCACTACTACTGATATTTACCCATGTCTATAAAGCACTGCCTAACTAAACTGCAGAAGAAATCCAAAAAAACTACCCCAAAGTCTGCAAAATCCTAACAACCCTCCCCTGGGTCCTCCTCCGGGTCCTCCTCCGGGTCCTCCTCCGGATCCTCCTCCTCGGACTCCGAACCAAAAACCAGCTCGAGTGCCTTGTCCACCCTCAGAGTAGAACCGTCGTCAAGTGTAAGCAGGGTGGGTGAGGGTGCCTCAGAAACAGTCTCCTCCAAGTCGGAGACCAAGTCGTCCTCTCTGACCTCTCTCGCAAGCTTCTTCAGGGGAAGAAGGTGCTCGGGAACTGAACCTGAACCCGACTCGAACTCCTCCCTAGAACGGACCCTGGACGGTCCTGGCTCCATCTGCTGTCGGACTACTCCCCACCTCGCGCAGATCTCTTCGAGTGGCATAAGTGGAGAAGGGAGCTCTAACATAGCGGCGAGCTCCGCGTCGATCTCCCGGTGGTCTGGTCCCCTCTCTGTACAGTCTCGTCTCCAACGGTCCCCTGATCCGAACACAAACGTCAGGCACAAACGGTGAAGACAACCCCAACAGTGCGGCTGTCTCAGCGTCAACCTCTACAAAACCCGGGCCTGGGATCAACTCCTCAATCTGCTATCCAACCGGTGGTGACTCTGGTGGAACTACCATTTCCTCGTCCTCCTCTGGCTGCTCTAACTCAGCCTCAGACTCCTCCTCCAGTACACCGTCTGGTGGTAACTCTAACAAAGCTAAGTACTCCGGGTCTAAGTCAAGCTCCTCAAGCTCCGTCTCGGCTGGAAAGTGACTGTAGGGGATGTGTGGCTCTAAAGGAAGGGGAAGCATAAACCTGCTCTTAAAGAAACGCCTGTGCACACACAGGGCGAATCCGGCGTAGTTGTCGGTCGGCTCCGTGTCGTCGCCGAAAATCCCCAAGAAGTACCAAGCCGCACGGTGCGCCCATCCGCGCCACTCGTCCAGTAAGTGCACGATCAAGTCTAGTATCGCCTGACTCTCCCTGATCAGGTGTCGCACTGGGTAGTAGGCTGAAGAAAAATTACTAACAATCTGTCCCACATCCTCTTCTCCATAGTCTACCTCGAACTCGTAGTACTCATCCTGCAACATATCAACTATAGTGCGCTCGCACGAGGCCAAAGGCTGGCTCTTCCGAGCCGTAACACGAGTCCTAGCCATCCTACAAAAGTTTTAAGGTAACACGGATCAGTAACAGGTAGGAAAAGAAAATAACTTATCTTAACGAAAACATAAATTACAAAATGAATATCCCTTATTCAATTGTAACATCAACACTTAAGTCAACCACTTATTAAGACTTTTAGCAATTCAAGAAATTGCACTCAACAACATATATATATATAAAATTAAAGATTTTATTTTCATTTTTTTTTTATTTCACCATATTATTACTCATTTCAATTCTTCTATTTCTTTTATTTCTTAACTCATTAACTCTTAACAATTTTCACTTATTAAAAAAAAGTATATTTACTTCGTTCATGCTACTTATTCAAAAGTAACATCCATTTTCAAAAGAATTTATCGCTTACGATTCTTGATATTCGTACTAATTGTAGTCGTCGCTCAAGACGAAAATATGGAATTTAATTCCATAAAAAGAAAATGAAATATAACTTAAGAATAATTTCCTGGAAAACTAAGTTCCAGTTGTCGTCTCGTTCATATCTTTCTTAACTCGAAGTCGAAAGCTTCTCAAACGTCTAATTGCTCCCTTCTTTTACTAACACGATTTATTGAATTATTTTTATTCATTTTATTTCTTTTCCCTCGCAGGAAATTCTTAGACGACAAGTTCGACTTTGCCGAATCTTTATTCATGTCACTAAGCACACGTGACATTCATCAGAGGAAGTCCTTCTCGCGTTAGGGATCTCCTTTCGAAATCATTTCAAAACAACGTTTCTTAAAAACGTCTAAGTTCTCGAAGAACCGGAAAGTTATTTAGTTCCACGTCTACGTTCTCATTGAACCGGGAAAATTCCCTAAAATCTGACTATATTCTCATATCCGCATAATTTTTCATAAAAAGGGAAATCATTGCGCAAATATTTTCACATAAGATAGTACTTGTACTATCACATAATCATGTAAGTATAAAAATTATACTTCTGTAAAATTCTCATTTTTTTTTTAAAAAACACAACTCATTCTCGTTTTCAAATTTCACTGAAATATTTGCTCATAAATTTCTTATTTAAAAGAAATCTCATTATAAAATTCCTTCATTTTTCCTCGTTGAGTCGACGTAGCGGGCGGTTGAGTTGACTTCTACGTTCTCAATCTTAGCATCATAGTCTAACTCTTATCTCATACTTGGAAAGACGACTCTGATCCAGAGTATACACAAATACCATGTCTCATGACTTGAAAGAAGACTCGATATAGAGTACAAATGAATACTCTATATTATTTCTCGGAGAAAGACTTGTATACAAATACCACTTTATGATATTACTTAAGGGAATGACTCGTACTTGAAAGAATGACTCACACTAACTTATACTAGAAGATTGACTCAGAAGCAGAGCAGAAAACGAACACCGCTCTGATACCACTCTGTCACAGCCCCAAATCCCGAGGGACGGCAGAAGCCGGGGTGCGACTGGGGTTGGATTAAAGAAGCGGGGAAGAAGGGGGCTAATTGACTAAACATACATGAAAAACATCGATAAACCATGAACAACACTTGAATATAAATAAGAAAGAGTTAATCCCTAAGGATTACTCGACAAAAGTACAAAAAAGAAGCTAAGTTCATATGTACAGACTTAGACTACAGAGTATTGTTCAAAAGTACATCTCAAAAAGAAATACAGAGTTTGGCAGCGGAAGGGTTCTAACTAAGCATCCTATCCTTTAACTCAACATCAACCGTCGCCGCTCACCGTTGCTTCAACCTGCACATTTAGAAAACAATGCAGGGCTAAGTACAAACGTACTTAGTGGGCACGATGCCGAAATCATAATCATAAATATAGATAAATATGGCATTTCATAAGTGTAGCACATTGGAGTTTTATTCAAAGAATCCGTGTCTACTAAACATTTTCTGACTTTTTCTCATAAATCACTCGCGCGAGCATTTTCTGACTAATGTTACGTTCAATCTTGACCAATTCTAATTCACCGTGGCTGGTACCCCTCAACAGGATATCACATACACCACAGGTTACAAAGTGCACTAACTCTGGAAAGCACTTAGCAGCTAACTCAGAGCCGATCGTTAGTTAATCTAGTTAGACTAACTCTAAATCTGGAAAACACGAATGTTGACTCAGATAGGTATAAGAGAACTCACATAAAACATAAAACAGTTCATGCCATAATATCACTTTGAAAACACAAATATCAAAGCGATAAAGAAAGATTTTCCGAGCATTGCTCGTTTTATTTTATATATAAAAGCCCACCTTGATTTACAGAACTTAAAGCAAAACTTCCAACTTCGGATCTTCTGTCCTTTCTCTACAGTTGGCTTCCTCCTTCATCGTAAAATAAACATACTTAAAAATGGGTCATAAAAGATAATCGATTAAAGAGAATCGAAGAGGTTTTAGTTGTTTCATTCTTTTGGCATTTGCACGCTTACTAAATTCGTTTTACTTAAACGGAAAACGAGACTCGAATCTCGTTTAGAATTCGGAAGAACTCATGCTTGACTCTCGGGTCAACAGAGAAGGTAGTCGGTATCTTAATACGACTTTAAAGATTAAAAGAAACTAAGTTGGAAAGAATCAACTTACGCGATTTACGTTTTAGTTCATTGAACGATTTATGAAATTTCTCGTTTATTACTTCTTTAATGAAAGGATAAGAGATAAGATCTCGATTGGTTTTCATCACTCAAGGTCCTATACTTGACTCTAGGGTCAGTAGGGAGATATTCGTTAGATAAAACGGCTTAAACGATCGAAAGAAACTAAGTTGTGAACTAAACAACTTAGAAAACAAGAAACTGAATTTTTACTGCGCAGTCCAGTAATTCTGGAGGCATGAGCCTTGTACCATTGCAAAGATTGGGATGTCTAGTTCGCGCTCCAATTTACGGATCACAAATCCGATAAACGACTGGAAGTTATTACAGTTTCCGGCGAGGGTCGCAAAACTGCCATGAAAACCCTAATTGCTTGATAGGTTCGACGTATAACGTTTTAGGCTCGTTCTAAGCTCTCGTATTCAATTTTTTTAGAAACTGGACTCTCAAGGCAGTCATCACGTACTTCCGTACGTGACAAACTCCTTCTCAAAACTCGCTCAAAAGCACAACGTTCTATACGTCGGATTTCAACTAACAAGTACTAAACCAACAAAAATTTCAAACGCGTTCTAGTTCTCGACTATAACTATAGCCCATATTATATCAACTCGAAAGCTTATGATGTCAACTAGAAAGTTGTTCTAAATTTCATCATAAACAATAATATCAAATTAGAATTTCCATCCGACTTCTCGATTATTAGCTACGACTAAAGGTTCGTCTCTTACGCGTTTTTCAAAGGTTGTCGGATTCTATTCAAATTTTACGACGTTAAACTACGTCTAACGTGAAACACTTTCATGCATGCAAACATATCATAACATCATTATAACTCAACTTATAAGGTGATCTTTATCTCTTATGTTTCATTAAACATTTTTAGAAAATTCTCAATTAAATTCTATAATCAACTAACATGATTTGCAACATAATTTAACCAGCAATTCATCACTTATATCAAACATGTGGAAACCCCTAATTACTCTATAAATTTCTGTTTTTATAAAGATGTTAAGGGGGTGATTTTCTTCCCCAATTAACTACATTTATTTACTAATCAACCTCTTATACCATCAATTAATAAATTGCAAATCAATTATCAATTAACATACAAAAACCCCTAAATTCATAATTCAAACCCTAATTGAATTTCACAAAAACATAGGGCTTTCGATTCCTCTTCATTCTAATTACTAATTAAACATCTACTAAGCATGAATCCATCATTAATTAAAGAAATCCTAAAATCCTATTATGAACCCTAAAAATTCGGTAATACTAAGGGAATTAGGGTTCTTAGTTTTGTTCCATTTTAATCCCTAATTATCCTATCTAATGCATCCAATTTCATTATTCCAAGATCAAAATATCTAAATCATAGCTCAAATTTTCGATCACAAAAAGAAAATTAAGAGATGAGAAATCCAATTGGATAGAAGTATGGAGGAGGTGATTACCTTGATAAATAATGAAGAGGGAATTAAGTTGAAATGGAAGGATTGAGACTTGTGTGATTTCTTCTTGTTCTTGGAGCTTGTCTTCAATGGAGGATGGAAGAAAATGAGGAAGGAGATGGTATAGTGATGCTGCCGATTTTGGTGAGAAATGAGAGGAAAAAGATTTTGTTTAATTGTTGAAAATACATGGTACGATGAAAGGTTTGAAAATGTGAAAAGTGAAGGTTTGGTGTCATTTAATTAGACATGGTCAACATGCATGTTCCCCACTTAATTAATTAAAAAAAATAATAAAAAAGTGGCTGCATGCTGAATTTTTAGGAGGGTTACGGGTTTTTCCGGCGCGATCCGACGTTACGGAAAAACGAACGATGAAAAATGTTGCTCGGTACAAAATCGTCGCGATTTGATTTGACCTTAAATTCTAACGTATGAACTTAATTGGAAAATAAATTTACAAAAATTATTTTGACAAAAACTCGGGACGACACAGTCCGAGTTTCGTCCGAAAAAACATAAAAACGAACTTTCTCGGGCGTGCTCGTATCGTGATTTCGTAAACGTAAAAATTAGACGGTTTTCCGTTCTGAGTTTACGAACTAAAAACTTTTTGTACGCGCTAACCCTAAATACAATAGTCGTCTAGCTGACTTCTGTAATTTATTTTTAATAACGGATTCGACCGTTAGCCTTAGAATTCAAAATTGTAAACTTAGGCGTGCAAAGCCATTTATTTAATTAACTTTAAAATTTTAAGAACGTAAGGAATTTACGGGGCATTACATAAGTAGTTAGGCTCGCTGTTTGAGCATTGTCAAGATTTTATCTTTTCAGGTCTCCAGCTGAAGATGGCAACAAGGCTTCACTCGGATAGAACATCAGTTGTAAGAAAGACAACTGAGCGTTCACTTCATCAGAATGCAAAAAGGGGAAGACATAAGAACATCACCTGTGCGTTTGTCAGATGAGAATCAAGAAGGAGGAAGTTACGTTCAAAGTTCAGATCAATAGTCAAGTAACCAAAAAGGGGAAGTTACATTTAAGAGATAGAACATCAGTTGTAAGGAAAACAACTGAGCGTTCATCAGATGAGAAGCAGTAAAAGGGAAGAGAACATCAGATGAAAGGAAGCCATCTGAGCGTTCGAACCTAACTGATCAGATACAAGGAAGACAACTGAGTGTTCAGTTTCAGAACATCAGTTGTAGAACTTAAACCAAGAAGTTCAACAGCTTGAAGATGAAGTCAGCTGAGAGCTCAACTGTTACTCGTCAGATAGAACATCGGCTGAAGAACAAGTTAGTTGAAGATCGAAAGTCTTAACCGACCACTCCTTGTTGGAAGTCTGTTGTTAAGATTTCAATTTCAAAAAGGAAGTCACGTGAGGGTTTGACTGTTCAGTCATTACCCCATTTGGCCCAACACAAGGTTGTCTCAGATGAAAAGCAGAAGAGCACAGATGCCATATCGGGAAAGTCTGCAGAGATGAGAGACAAGCCATCGCTTTCAAAGAACAGAGATCAACAGCTCCTCCAACGGCTAGTTGATACTCTCTGCCTATAAATAGAGGCCTTCATTCATTCGAAGACAACAAGAAGACACACACGCGAGAAGAAACCAGAGAGCAAAAAAAAGAGCAATATTCTTCACGAGCTGAACTGAATTTAATCTCTTAGAACATCACTTGTTGAGAGTTCTAGAGTTAGTTAGTTATTGTGTCTTTAGATCGAACCTTGAGAACATCACTTAGTGAGAGTTCGTAGAGTGTTAGATCATTCACTTCGTGTTCGAGCTTTTAGTTGGAACCCCATTTTCTTTCACCTGAAAAGGTTTAGGATCCTACTCTTCCCGCAACTGAGTAGATAGGTTGTTTAGTACCCGAAAACTAAACTGTAAGGTTGATAAGTACCCGCAACCTTATCCTTAACGGTTGCTCAGCCCGCGTAAGCTGAGTGGTTTGTCCAGAAGAACTTGGACAGAGTTGTGTGGACTCACAACTCCCCGTGGACGTAGGAGGTTTCTCCGAACCACGTAAATCTCTGTGTGCTAGTGTTTATTTTGTTTATTTCTTGCATATTCAACTGACCTTCTAACCAACATACAAACTGATCTTAGCATTATCAACAGTCTTGGTTTTTGACCGACCTTGCACAAAAGCGTGAGTTGTTTTACGAGTTGTTAATTTCTACCACATTCCGCACAGCACCACTCTTCCAGCTGAGGTTGCTTACTCAGCTGTGAGATTCCAACTGAGTCTTTTTACTCGGTTGAAGTATTTTTCAGGAGTTTAGTTTTAAAATCCTAACTGGTGTATTCCCCCCCCCACACCAGTAACTCGTATCGGGATAAATCACACACTTTGTCTAGAGATCAATTGTTGAGGCCTCAACGAATTTTAATAAATAAAATTCATTTAATCTTGCTTAGACATTTCGAATTAAAGGTTTTACTTTGATCATGTGAATCACATAAATCACATAGCATGCTTATCAAGAATTTAAAACATAAATAAATCATGCTTCTCAAAATTTCAAACATACTAACATGTAATTCCTAGCATGTTTAAAATTGCAATAAATCACATAGACAAGCAAATCATGCTATCACATAATTATATCGCAATTCCATCCATAAAACAATAAAGAACATAAATAAATATGTTGTCCATCGTAGCCCATATGGATCGTCACCTCGTACCTGTTTTAATTACATATTTAAATAAATAAAATAATTAAAACTATCTATTACAAGGCTTGGTCTTCAAAATCTTCAATCTGGCCCAAAGCGTAGCCCAAATCAAACTGAAATGCAACTGGGCTTCAAGAAGTGGGCCAGTCAACCTTCTAAAAAGTCAACAATCCATAAATAAGGTTGGGCCAAACCAACTTGGCCCCAAAATCTGCCCAACAGCTCAAGCCCAAACTCAACAGCGGGATGGACCACGGGCTTGGGACTAGCAACACACGGCCCGCGGGCCACAAACCCTAGGGCTTCGGCCCGCACAGCCATCGTCAGAGTTCCTTGCCACCGGCGCTGTCTTCGTCGAAATTGCGTCGGATATTTGTTTTAAAATTCCGCATCGACGCTGCTTCCGGAAAAGCGTCGCCACCTACGTCATCGAAAGCTGCCCGCAGTCGGAGATCTGGGCAGATCCGAGCACGACAACGGACGGCCTAGCGTACAACGCGCCACCGTCACCGGTGCTCCTACGCCTCTGTCAGCCGAGCTTCAAGGGAAGAGAAGCTGCAATCGCTGCTACTTATGTTTTCGGAAACGCGACAGCAAACAACCACTGCCCTCTCCGTCGCCTCAAGCTCCGCTTCGAGTTGCTGCTGCTGTCCGCGACGCCGAAATGGAGGGAGAGGAAGCAGCAGCCTCAACCCACCTCCATTCGTCCTTGACCTTCGCCGGAGAGGACGACCAACAGTAGATCGGGGTTGTGCCGTGCACTGCCTAGATCGCAGTTCGCCACCGGTGTTGCCGTGTCGAGGAGTTCGTCGCCACCATAGATCCAGAGGTTCGAGACCTCTGGAAATCGGATTCTGGCGCAACCCTCCTCCTTCACGGCAGAAACCTAGCAGACGCAGCCTTGCCGTCACGCACGTCAGCCTACCGTTGTTGCCGGCACCGTGCGGCATCATGCCAACTGCTGCCTATCTCCGCCCATCTCTCTCTTGTTCCCAGATTTACATTCTTCTTCACTCTCTTCCAGTATCATTACAAGAGGAAAAAGAAATACAAAGAAATCCTAAAACTAACCACGCATAGCTTGTCGTGGGTTTAAAATTACAGACCAAGAGAAATGAATAGAGTGCTATACGATAGACAACCGAATCTAGCTGCAATGAAATCAACAAAGCAAGCACAAAACAAATGATTCTACTCGAATTAATCCGATAGAGCCGAAAATCTGGACCAGGCTCTGATACCAATTGATGGGAACGACTAATGAAATTCAAACCGATTTGCTCATGGATCTTTTCGGATATCTAACTCGACATACAAGAATCATATACTTAGCATGCTCCTATTAATATAAAGCAACCATACAAAGATTAGAGATACCGTTCTCTTGGATTTAGAGCTCGTGAAACGATTCCACTAGTTGATCTTCTAGATTGTGTCCCGTCTCGATCTTGGATGCCACGTGGTTGACAATCCTCCAAGATCCGCAAGCACTCCAAACCCACTCACAACTATCTCTCTCTATCCCTTGTATGTTGGATGAATAATCTAGGGTTTCAAGAAAGAGCTTGTAGTTATAAGACAATCCATGGGCCAAGCCTAATATGTCTTAATATGTGGGTTGGGATTGAAAGAAAAGACATGTTGGGCCATTCTAGGGATCTACTAGAAAACTAGAGTTGGGCCTCCTATATACTTGTACACCATTATTCAAGCCCAGAATAATTACAAGTATATAATCACTAATTCATTCCACTAAAGAATTAGTGATGCACTGCCGTTCTAGTCCGCTGATGAATCAGGGCTTCTAGTTTTGACTCCGACAATCCCCATGTTTAAGATGTCAAACATTCATTAGTTAATTAAAGCTTCTGACAACTTAAATTAATTAATATCTTTAATTTCTTAAGTAGTACCACTCAACTTTATTATCGTACCGGAGACAAAATCCACCTGTAGGGTTTATTACGATAAACTTAATGAGCTCCTTAAGGGAATGTTATAAACCTGGCGTCACCAGGACATGGTTTCCTAATACAGTTAATTAAGTGTCGAAACAAATATTGTTGTCACCCAAGATAAAGAGCATATTGAGTTAACGCATAACTCTCACCCATAGTAAGTCAAAGTGACACACAGATATTTGATCACACTTAATCACTTATTAGGATTTAGATCTATCGAGTCACTGAGACCTTGGATCTTCTAAAAACGGTCAGAATAGAAGAACATGTCTCACTGCGATCCATTCGATGCAAAAACATATGTACTAGCATAAACAAGTAGTCAAGACAAACTACTTTCTGTTACATGCTACAGTCTAAACCGATAACTTGTCCAGAGTCATCTCGACTGTGAATAACTATTAATATTTCATGAGAAACTGATCAAATGATCTTCTGTGATCTACAACACACCATTTGATCTATAACATGAGATAAAGGGACAAAAGATATTATGCGACAAACAATCAAATCAGATGTGGGAGAAAACAGCGGAAATAGAAACCGTGTATACAAGCACAAAACGTTTGCTTTACAGTATACACCAACACAACATACCAAAAAGCATCATTTTAGAGAAAGGGGGAGAGAGAGAGAGAGGGGGGGAGAGAGAGTACGTGTTTGACGAAGTTAGGAAGTTGAGAGGAGGAAGAAGAGTAGAGAGATGCATACTTGTCCTCTCAACAAGGAAATTTAATTAACTTCCAAAATTGTCGGTAAATTTCAAACAGCAGGCCGCCTAGAGAGAGAGAAAAGGGCAGCGAGAAGCCAAGACATAGTGAGAAAACTCCAAAGAATTACAGAAATGTGTATAATCTTGTAATATCTCCTTTATGATCATACCAGAAATACAGAATAAGAGAAGAGAAAATTCAGAGAGAGAGAAGAGAAGAAGAGAATCGGTAGTTTTTGAATATTGTAAATTATCTCTATCAGTTATAGTATGTGATGCATCTAGTTAGACTATGTGGTGCATCTAGTTGCACATTGTGGTGCATGTCCGATTTTTTTTTTAGTTTTTTTTATAGATTTTTTTCAGTTTTTTTTTACTGATGTTTTTTCCCGGCTCTGCCTGTGAGTCCGATTTTACGGCTCTACCTTCGCTCCGATTACTAATATAAGGATAATCGTTGAGCAATAATTTAGACTTTTTCGGCTCGCTCAGAGGCCTTCGGCCCCCCTCGCTCGAATCTTGACCAAAGAAGATGCGGCAAACTAAAAAATGAATAGGCAAACAAAATAACGGAGGAAAATAAATCTGAAAATTTTAAAAAAATATAGAAAAAATAAAAATAAAAAACCTGAGAATCTAGTGCATCTCAATGCACTAAGTAGTGCATCTCGTTATATAGTATGGTGCATCCGAATATGTGAAGTGGTGCATATGAGGTGACAGTAAAAAAAAATAAAAAAAATAAAAAAATATAAAAAGCTAGTGCATCTCAATGCACTTAGTTGTGCATCTCGTTATGTAGTGTGGTGCATCTGAATATGTGAAGTGGTGCATATGAGCTGACCCTTAAAAAAATCGAAAAAAAAGTCAACGGGTTGACTCGGGATGACAGGGTTTGACCTGCTTTGACCAGATGAAATCTTGACCATTCATCACCCATAGATCTATGGTGGAGATCTATTCTCATTTCTTAGGATAATATTTATTACCATATGATCTCTCTCGTATATACATATATATATATATTGTAATGCCCCGGAAATTTCTTACGATCTCAAAAATTTAAAGTTAATAAAATAAATGGCTTTGCACGCCTAAGTTTACGATTTTGAATTCTAAGACTAACGGTCGAATCCGTTTCTAAAAATAAATTACGGAAGTCAGCTAGACGACTACTGTATTTAGGGTTAGCGCGTACGGAAAGTTTTTAGTTCGTGAACTCAGAACGGAAAACCGTCTGATTTTTACATTCACGAAATCGCGATACGAACTCGCTTGAGAAAGTTAATTTTTATGATTTTTCGGACGAAACTCGGACTGTGTCGTCCCGAGTTTTTGTCAAAATAAATTTTATAAATATTGTTTTTCCGATTAAGTTTAGTACGTTAAAATTTTTGGGCGAATCGGATCATGGCGATTTTGTGCCGAGCTACGTTTTTCGTCATCCGATTTCCGTAACGTCGTATCGCGTCGGAAAAGCGCGTAATTTTCCCTCCCTTCCCTCTCATAACCGATCGCTCTCTCTCACTTTAGCAAGGTATCTCATTTTTGTATAGTTTTACTTTTCACCTACTACAATTCTAACACTATTCAAACCTATACACCTATTTAACCTAAAGTGTTATAACCTTATAACAATTGAAATCTCTCATCTCCTCTCTCCCCAAAACTCATGGCAGCCACCCTCTCCCTCTCTTCCATTTTCTTCATTTCACCATTGAAGAAAGCTTCAAGTTCTTGAGCAAGATTTCACACAAGTTATCATCCAACCATCAAACTCTATTACCTCCTTTATTAATTGTCAAGGTAATCTCCTCCTCTCTAATCCTATCCAATTGGATCCCATTTCTTTTTATTTTTCTTTTGGATCAAAAATTTTAGGAAGATGAATTAGATGTTTGATCTTGGATTAGTGAAATTAGATGTGTTAGATGTGATAATTAGGGATTAAAATTGATGGAAATCAAGAACCCTAACCTCTAGATGAATACCGAAATTTTAGGGCTTTTTGGTAGGGTTTTTGAATATTTCAATTGATGGTATAATCATGCTTAGCAGTGGTTCAATTAGTGATTAAAACAAAGAGAAATCGAAACCCCTATGTATAGGATGAAAACCGAATTGAGCTAGGGTTTGGAATTGGGGATTTTTGTTTAATGTGTAATTAGACTTCAATTGAATAATTGAGGATATAATAGTATGATTAATGGATTAATGGTGATGTTAGATGAAGAAAACCACCCCCTAAATTGTTAAGTTATTACCGAAAATTACGAAAGAATTAGGGGTTTTCATGTAGTTGATTTAGTCGTTGATTTGTTGATGAAATAATGTTTATAATGATAATAGTTGATGTTATGAATTTAATTGGAATTTTCTAAAAATATTAATGAAAGTATAAGAGACTAAAAACTCGATCTAAGTTGAAGATGGTTAATGATATGGAGTGATGATATGAATAAAAATGATCTATGTTAGATGTTGATTAATGTCATAGAAAATGAACGAATTCCGATAACTTTTGGAATTTCGTAAGAGACGAACGAGTGGACATAAGTAATAATTGAGAAATCGAGTAAGGATTCTAACTTTATAATATTGTTTATGATAGACTAAGGTATAATTTTGTAGTTGACGTCATGAGCTTTCGAGCTATTATAGTATGAGTTAAAGTGATAGTCGAGAACTAGAACGAGAAATTGATAACTTGTTTTGGTTTAGTACTTGATAGTTGGAAGCCGACGTTTAGAATGTCGTGCTATTGGACGAGTTTTGAGAAGGAGTTCATCACGTACGGGAGTATGTGATGACTGCCTTAAGAGTAAAGTTTCATGAGAAATCAAATACGAGAACTTAGAATGAACCTAACAAGTTTAACGTTGAAATCTATCGAGCAACTAGGGTTATTCGCGGCAATTTTGCGACCCTTGCCAGAAACTGAAATATCTCCTAGCTTGTTTATCGGATTTTTGTTATTCAGAAATTGGAACGTAAACTAGACATACCAAGCTTTCCAACGGTACAGGGCTCATCCCCGGTTTCCAGTTTCCCTGTTTTGGGCAGTCCCTAGAGTTACTGCCTTGCGCAGTGAATTTTCAGAATTTATTCTTCTAAGTTGTTTCGTTCGCGACTTAGTTTCTTTCGATCGTTTAAGCCGTAATAACTAACGACTATCTTCCTACTGACCCTAGAGTCAAGAAAGGAGCCTTGAGTACTAAATGAGACGAGACCTCATCTCGTATCCATTAAAGTAAAGGAGTTTAGTTAAGCGAGAAATTGCTTAAGCCGTATAATGAATTAAAACTTATTTTCCTAAGTTGATTTCTTTTCCAACTTAGTTCGTTTGATCTTTTAAGTCGTATTAAGCTATCTACTACTCTCTCTACTGACTTAAGAGTCGAGTATGAGACCTTTCAAGTTCTAAATGGGATTTGTTCGAGTCTCGTTCCCGTTTAAGTAAAATGAATCTAGTAAGCGTGCAATTGCCTAAAGAAACGAAACGACTAAAAACCTATTCAAATTTCTATGAACGATTATCTTTTACGAATCAATTTTAAGTGTTATTATTTTACAATGAAGGAAGAAGCCAACACTAAGGAAAGGATGGAAGAACCAAAGAACAGAAACCTTTTTAGTTGTTCTGTATCATCGAGGTGGGCTTTTATATATATGAAATAAAACGAGCAATGCTCTAAAACCTTTCTTTATCGCTTTGATATCTGTGTTTTCAAGTGATAATCATGGCATAAACTGTTTAAATATTTTATGTGAGTTCTCTTGTACCTATCTGAGTTAACCTTCGGGTTTTTCAGACTTATTAGTTAACGATCGGCTCTGAGTTAGCTGCTAAGTGCTTTTCAGAGTTAGTGCACTTTGTAACCTGTGGTGTATGTGATACCCTGTTGAGGGGTACCAGCCACGGTGAATGAGAATTGGTCAAGATTTGAACGTAACATACCAGAAAAATGCTTGTACAAGCTACTTTATACAAATGAGTCAGAAAATGTTTAGTAGACACGGGTCTTTTTCAACAAAACCCCGATGTGCTACGATTATGAGATGCCTGATTATTTATACTTATGAATATGTTTTTCGGCATCGTGCCCACTAAGTACTTTTGTACTTAGCCCTGCATATGTTTTCTAAATGTGCATGTTGAAGCGATGGAAGCGGCGAAGGTTGAATAAAGTTGTCATAGGAAGACTTTAGTTAGTATTAATCACATTTCCGCTGCAAAACTCTAGTATTTTGATGAACATATATGTACTCACTATAGACTAAGATCTGTCTTATAACTTAGTTTATCTACCGTGTACTTTCAGTCATGTAATCCTTTGAGTCTAACTCTTCCTTTATGTAAATAAAGCTTTGTTCATAGTTTGTATGTAGTCTCTTATGTATGAATGATCGGTTAGTCCCCTTCTTCCCCGCTTCTTTAATCCAACCCCAGTCGCACCTCGGCTTCTGCCGTCCCTCGGGATTTGGGGCTGTGACAGAGTGGTATCAGAGCAATCATTTCTGCTCTACATACAGGTCTTCCTTCGAGTAGTAAAGCATAGAGTATTCGTTCGTACTCTATGTCGAGTCTTCTTTCGAGTCGTAAGATAGAATATTTGCTTATACTTTAGATCAGAGTTTTCTCTTATGTAAAGATAAGAGTTAAGTTATGGCATTAAGAATCAGAATGTAGACGACAACTCAACCTCCCGCTACGTCGAATCAACGAGGAAAGAAAGGAAATAATTTTAATAATGTGATTTCTTTTTAACAAGAAATTTCATGAACGAGTATTTAATGAGAATGAGAATGAGTTGTGTGCCAGAAATAAGAATCTTATGAAAGTATAATTTAATTTCTACTTTGTTTGTTATGTGGCTATGTGATAGTACGAATACTATCTTACGTGAGATTATTTGCGCGATAATTTCTATTATTTTATCATGGCATGAGAACCTAGAAGGAATCTAGGGATTTTCCCGGGTTATTGAGAATGTAGATGAAAAACTTAAGATCTTTCCGATTCTTCGAGAACTTAGACGTTTTTAAGAAACGTTATTCCAAATGATTTCGAAAGGAGATCCACAACACGAGAAGGACTTCTATTGATAAATGTCACATGCGTACAGTGACATGAATAAAGACTCGGCAAAGTCGATCTTTGTTTTAAAACCCGATAAGAATTTTCCTTCGGGGGAAATGAAATAAATTTTGATAAAATAAAGTAAATATGTACGAAAGGAATGGAAGAAGCAAATAGATGTGTGAGAAAAATGTGACTCCAAACTATTCGAGAAAAGGTTGAAACAAGGAGGATAGATTGAAATAAACAGAAGAGCCGAATGTTACCTTAGTGGTAAGGGCATGAACAAAGTCTCTTGGAGATGACTTTGTTTTACTTATTAGGAGCCGTTCAAGTATTCGATTAGTTTAAAATTTGTATTTTCCTCGAGAAGATTGAGTATTCCGAGCCAAATTGGAAAGTTTCCAAAAATTTCTTTTTAAGAGGTAGTTGTGTGTGCAATTCGAGAAACTGCTACTCGATTTAGGAAAGTAAATTCTGTATGAAGTGAACGATAGAGCGAGACAGAAGTTCCATGAGATTGAGAGACTGTTATGTGGACCTGATCAACCCACATAATAAGAAACTCAGTAATATGGGTCTTATGCCTTGCTAGCAAAACCTTTTTAGTATGGTATAAGTGGCTTAAAGAAACGAATGTTAATATCGTATAAGTAACTTGTAACGACGTCATTCCTTTTCTTTTCGTTTTATTTTTATAGTGTTCGCCTTGTTCGAACTTTGCGAAGAGAATTGTTTTACTATTAGGAGTCAAGCACGAAGCTCGATTAGATTTCCAACGATCGCTCGATTTTAGCGACGACGACTAGAACCTATGTTCTAAAAAGTTGTTCTTAGGATATATTCCATTCCTTTTTTGGAGTTTATATTTTTATACTTCGTCCTTGAGCGAAGAATACGACACGTATGAGTATTATGAGTAGTAAGCGACAAAGTTTGTTGTAAACGAATGTTACTTTTGCATAAGTGACGTGAACAAAAGTCAACGTGCTTCGTTTTAATAAATGAGAATCGATAAGAAATTCTTCCTTGAGAAAGAGATAAGGATTAATGAAAGAAAATAATAATGAATTAAAGTAAGAAATTAAAAGAATAGGATAAGAAATGGGAATAAAATCTTGAAATTTTATTTCTATATATTGTAAATACGAGAGTAATTTTCTGTGAAACTGCTAGATGTTTAAGATAAGTTTGTTAGATTAAGAGTGGTAATATTACAATTGAATAAGGAATATTCATTTTGTAATTTAAGATTTTCCGTAAGATAAGATATCATCTTACCGTTACTGATCCGTGTTTCTTAAAAAAAAAAAAAACTTGTAGGATGGCTTCCAGTAGTGACACTGCTTCGGAGAGTCAGTCCCCGCCACAGCGTACTTGGGCAGATCAGTTACTGGATAAGTATAGAGATTTTGAGGCAAACCCGAGACACGACGTAGGACAGAGGATTAGTTACTTTTCGTCAGTTTATTATCGAGTCCGGCATACTATTCCAGAGAGTCAGGCTATACTTGACTTGGTTAGACGTCTACCAGAGGAATGGCGTGGTTGGGCACACGATACGGCGTGGTACTACCTTGAGATGTTTGACGACGATATAGAGCCGACAGGTGATTACAATGGATTCGCTTTGGAGGTACATAGGCGTTTCTTCGAGAGCAGACATATAGCAGCATATCTTGTTTAGGCTCATCCTCCCTACACTTACTTTCCAGCAGATTTAGAAGTCAGAGCATGATGAGATAGGTCCAGAGATGATTGCAGAGTTGGAAATCCCTTCAGTGATGGTACCTAGTGTGGACATAGGGGAGTTAGTTGCAGAGACAGCAGATGGCCTAGGGTTACTCGCTCCTTTTCAGCATGAGCCTTCCATGAGAGTTCAGGGACCATTTCAGTCAGGACCAGAGTATTTTGACACAGACGCAGAGCTTACTGCCCTGTTACAGTTACCATCCACATACAGACCCCTTGATGAGATTTGCGCGGAGTTGGCCAGAGTTCGGGCTGAATTTGAGGCAGGACCGTCCAGGGTCCATTCCAGAGAGGAGTACGAGTCCGGTTCACTTCCCGACCACCTGCTGCCTCCAAAGAAGCGGGCATCAATGACCTGCTGGGGCTACTTGGTTTCAGATTCAGAGATGACAGTTTCAGATGTGCCTGACCACCATCACTTACACTTGTGGATGGCACTACTTTGAGGGTCGACGAGGCACTCCAGTTTACTTTCGGTTCAGAGTCAGACGATGAGGACCCGGATGAGGATCCGGAGGAGGATACCGATGAGGATCTGGATGAGGATCCGGACGAGGACCCCGAGGAGGATCAGGCCGCAGAGGGTAGTGCAGACTAGACCACAGTTAGACGAGCAGAGCGTCAGGAACGCGTGGTAGTATAGTAGCCTTTTGTTATGCACATAGTCGGATCAGTAACTAGATAGTTTTGTAGTACTCCTTCGGATACGAAATTTTATGAATCGTTTCCGTTCTAGCACTTCCAGTCGTACGGTAATGCAATATGTTAGTGCATTCTGTACACATAGGCAGTTAGCCTAGCTTAGACTCGTTGTAGTCTAGTTTTGTATAAGTCCTTGTTAAAGGCAAAACTAATATTCTTTTGATGTATATAATATACATGACCCATGAAAGGGTTTTAGTCGCAAGAAGTTTCTTATGAATCGTATAACTAAACCAGAATATCAAACGAAACTCGTGTAACGAGGGTTTAATTTAACCTTGGAGGTTAAAAGTTGAAAGAAATAGAGTCAAAGTTAATTTGTTATTCTCGTTTATGTGAAAGTATTAAGTGGGAAAAGAAAAGGGTTAGTGAGAAAATGAAGGCTTAAAAAAAAGTACTAATGAGAAAAACTTTGTATCTTAGAGTTCCCAAAATGTCGCTGAGAGTTGTTAACGACCAAAGAGGACCTGAAAATTCTAGAGGACCTGATAGAGGTCAAGAACAACGTACAAGCGAGGAAAGGCAAAAATATCCAGCAACCTTTTCACTTCCCCTATCTCCACAACGTCATAGCATTGAGGATTTTTTAATCGAAAGTAAACCACCATATTTCGATGGATCTGGTCATCCGAGTGAGGCCGAGCAATGGATACGTTCGATGGAGAAAATCTTTGAGACGATTAGACTTAGTGATGAAGAGCGCCTAGCATGTGCTGGGTATCAGCTATCAGGACCAGCTAAATATTGGTGGAAGACTAGACAGAGAATTATGCCGGTAGAGCAAGCGGCTCTAACCACTTGGAATGATTTTAAGGTGGCATATTATGAAAAGTATGTATACAACCAAGTGGAAACTGAAGAAGAAATAGCAAGGAAACTTCAGGGAGAACTCAAGTATGAACTGGGAAGGGCAATAGCCAGACAGGAGGGACTGAATTATGCAGAACTACTAGAACGAGTCCGTGAAATAGAGGCATTAGTACCTAATAAAGGAAAGATGGTAAAATCCACACCAGCACCAAACCAGACTTCAACCCAAAACCGTCCCAACAATAATATCAGCTATAAAGGAAAAAGGAAATGAGAAGGGAGTAGTAGTAATTGTTACCAGTGCCACAACAAGCAAGGGAAACAGAATAGGGCTCGGCAGGGTTTCCACCAGCCAGGAAAAGGAAGTAACTATGGAAAGAAAGCAGGGCAAAAGAATAATCCCCAGAGAAACGAACAATCCGGTCAAGGCAAGAGAAACCATCTACTAGGACAGCTGCAAGGGCAGCCAAGGAACGGTAACAAAAAAAAAATCACTAATCCAGATTACCCTAAGTGTAATAAGGAACACCCCAGTGTTTGTTTAGCAGAAACAAGTGTTTGCTTCAACTGTGGACGTAAGGGGCATGTTAAGAGGGATTTTCCTGAGCCGTGGCAAGCAGTAGAACATAAACGAGAATTTTCTATTTGTTTTAGATGTGGTAAGAAGCATGAGGGTGTGTGTCTAGCAAACACGGATAAATATTTTAATTGTGGGCAGACGGGGCATATAAGGAGGAGTTGTCCGACGCTGCTTCGGACGGCAAAACCAAATCAGTACGGCCAGCTTCAACCATCAATTACCACTCAAGTCCAGTCACAGCCTCAGCTGATGTAATCACAACAAAATGCAGGAGCGTACATGATTAGGCATGAGAGGCATAATGAAGGACAGAGAGATTTCACAGGTATTGGACGAACCTTATGAAATTACCCTCTCAAAAGTGTTGACCTGTACTAGAACTTTATACCAGTTTTCTAGTACCTATTGACCATATAGGGCTAAGACTAGAACGCACTAAATGTGAAATTAGAATAACTACGCTTTAAGGAGTGTTGATGACCTCAGAGAATTATTCCCTTAGTTTCGTTGAGCGTAGAATCTAGGAAGAGCTCTCAGTCTGTCAATCCTTAGTTTCTTTGGGCATAGAATTTAATTTAGGGTCTTTCTGTTAGAACATAGCAATCGATTGGGAAGAAATAAAATGCACGATATATATATATATATATATATATATATATATATATGTATAATTTCAGAAACGGACTAGTTGTTGAGAATTACCTCGATTCTCGACAACGAGAGAAAAATCTCTTTCAAAACCTTGAGTAGATAACCTAAAAAATTATGTGAAATTTCAACGGGCAGGAAGATACCGATAATGTCCGCCCTATAAGCCAAAATGTTCATAAAGAAGAAGGATATGACAACTTATCTCTTATACCTAGTTAAAGATCCAGGAGCCAAAAAGATCATTCAAACGTGAGCGTTGTGAACGAATATGAAAATGGCTTTTCAGAATTATTATCTGATTTATCACCAGATTGTCGTGTAGGTTTCACGATCGACTTAGAACTACAAACAGCTCCCAAATCAAGGGCCTTATGAAGAATGGTATCAAAGGAGTTAGAGGAGCTTAAGATCCAAGTGCAAGAGTTGTTAGATGACGATTTCTTTAGACAAACGTTTTCACCATGGAAAAAATTTTAGATGTTCATCATCGAAGAAGGATGATTCTGCGAGAATGTATATAGGCTGTCAAAAGTTAAATAAAGATAACCCTTAAGAATAAGTATCCTTTAACGAGAATAGAAGACCCCTGATAAGCTTAAAAGGAAACAGGTACAATTGTAAGGATAGACTTAAGGTCTAAGCATCACTAGTTAGAGGATAAACTGGTGATATACCCACAATTTTCTTTCAAGCCAGATATGACCATTACGAATGTTTAAGTTATGCCGTTTAGTTGGCTAAGTGCTCCGTAGTATTCATGAATCACATGAATAAAATTTTTCACCTAGACTTAGAAAAGAATTTGTTTAGTATCCTCAGACGACAATTTCACATACGCTAAGAATGAGTAGGAACACGAACAACACTTGCGAATAGTGCTAGAACGCATAGAGTCGGGAGCTAGATGCCAAATTTAGTAAGAGCAAGCTCGAATGGAGAAGTAATGCTTCTTGGATTTATATTGTCGACAGAAGATGTTAATATAGATTCCTGATACGAGAGAGACAGTATTTAAATGGAAGCCGATTACTAGTCCAAAAGAAATAAGGAGTTCCTTAGGTTCGGACAGTTATCATTGAAAAGAAGTGCTAATGGACACTTGAGAATTTTCGGTGATTACTAAGACTTATGCCGCAACTACATTGAAGGAAAAAGAATAAATGTACAGACGATTGTGGAATAGGAATGCAGACATTCTAGGAAAAGTTGATCATTACCCCAGGTTCAGCCCTCCCAGAGACGACAAGGAATACGAGATGGATGCTAACGCTACAAAGAACGAGATAGGATGGTATAAATGCAAAATGAGAAAGTGATAGCTTACGCTTCACGACACATTAACCTTAGGAAATTTAGTATTCAACCTACGACTTAGAACTTGCAGCCGTAGAGCTTGCATTGAAAATTTTGACACACCATCTATATGGTGCAAGGGATGAGATCTTCACAGAATATAAGAATTTGGAGCGTGTATTCGAGCAAAGGAATTAACATAAGACAAAGGAGATGGCTCGAACTAGTAAGATATTATGATTGTGAAAATAATTACCATCTAGGTAAAGCTAAGAGTAAGAATAGATACGCTGAGTCGTAAGACTCCAAGTAAGTTTAGATATCTCTACATCGGAGAAGAAACTCTTATACGAGGATTCGAGAAGATGGATATAGAAATGCATGATGCATCAGCATCGATCGCAGAGCAAATAACGACATTAGTAATTATACCAAATTGCGAGAAAGATTATAAGTACCTAGATAAAGGACAAGTTGATCGAGGAGTTTCGACTAAGGATAAGAGCGGATAGACCAGACAGTGATTCCGAAACAATGAGTATTATGATAGAAATTAAAGAGTAGACTTAGTATTTCAGATGACGACGAATTTAAGATCTAAGAAAGTATTTCTAGTGGAATAGAGTGAAACGAGATGTTGCCTAGTTTAGTAGAAAGATGTTTAGCTTATAAGAAAGTGAAAGCTTTTCACTAACAACTATTCGAGTTGTTACAACCATTAGGTATTCCAGAATGGAAATGGAAGGATATAGTTATAATTTTACGATGACGAGACGTTTGTTGGTCACAAGGCAGGAGAGTTAGATAACAAACCTAACTTTAGTACCGTTTCTCACCTCCAGTTGATGGACAGTCCAAGAAAATGATTCAGATACTCATTGATATGCTAAGAACGATAATACTAGCCGCAGAACGAATTGAAGAACACATAGCCAACAACCGAATTGTTATAACAATAATTATTTAGCTATGATAGGTATTACGCCTTACGAGACTTTGAAGAAAAAGAAGTTTTAGATAGCTGTCTTATTGTTATAAGGTAGGTGAAAGAAAGAACTTAGGACCAGATACGGTCAGTGAAATGATCGAGATCATACGATAGATTCGAGTCAGAAACAAACGAGTTTAAAGAAGACAAAAGTCTTAAGTATATACGACAATTCGAACTTAATAATCGAGAAGCAAAATAAAAGCTCCTTAAGATTTCTCCATTAATGAGAAACCTTAGTTTCGTGTCAAGTTCAGACTTCGATAAAGATCTATATAATTAGCAAATGACTTGGAAAAGGGAGTTTCCAATACGAATAGTTATGGCTTTATCGCCAAGTTTATGGAATGCTTATTTTTTTAAGTGTATCTCACTTTGAGAAAGTATGTACGTTCGATTTTATAACACGAAGTTCTATCAACAAGACGTCGTTCTTGAAATCGACTTAAGTTATCAGGAAAAGACGAAAACGATCTTGGATCGAAAAGCACAAAAATTAAGGAGCAAGTCGAGACGATTAGTAATAGCGTTATAAGATCATCACAGGCAAGAGAAAGCCATGTGAGAATTCGGAAAAGAATTGAGTATGAAGTACTCCAAGCTGTTTATAGAGGATAAGCAAATTTCGGGACGAAATTTATCGCAAGGGGGGTAGGATGTAATGCCCCGGAAATTCCTTACGATCTCAAAAATTTAAAGTTAATAAAATAAATGGCTTTGCATGCCTAAGTTTACGATTTTGAATTCTAAGACTAACGGTCGAATCCGTTTCTGAAAATAAATTACGGAAGTCAGCTAGACGACTACTGTATTTAGGGTTAGCGCGTACGAAAAGTTTTTAGTTCGTGAACTCAGAACGGAAAACCGTCTGATTTTTACATTCACGAAATCACGATACGAACTCGCTCGAGAAAGTTCGTTTTTATGATTTTCCGGACGATACTCGTACTGTGTCGTCCCGAGTTTTGTCAAAATAAATTTTATAAATATTATTTTTCCGATTAGGTTTAGTACGTTAAAATTTTTGGGCGAATCGGATCGTGATGATTTTGTGCCGAGCTACGTTTTTCGTCGTCCGATTTCCGTAACGTCGTATCGCTTCGGAAAAGCGCGTATTTTTCCCTCCCTTCCCTCTCATAACCGATCTCTCTCTCTCACTTTAGCAAGGTATTTCATTTTTGTATAGTTTTACTTTTCACCTACTACTATTCTAACACTATTCAAACCTATACACCTATTTAACCTAAAGTGTTATAACCTTATAACAATTGAAATCTCTCATCTCCTCCCTCCCCAAAACTCACGGCAGCCACCCTCTCCCTCTCTTCCATTTTCTTCGTTTTACCATTGAAGAAAGCTTCAAGTTCTTGAGCAAGATTTCACACAAGTCATCATCCAACCATCAAACTCTATTACCTCCTTTATTAATTGTCAAGGTAATCTCCTCCTCTCTAATCCTATCCAATTTGATTCCATTTCTTTTTATTTTTCTTTTGGATCGAAAATTTTAGGAAGATGAATTAGATGTTTGATCTTGGATTAGTGAAATTAGATGTGTTAGATGTGATAATTAGGGATTAAAATTGATGGAAATCAAGAACCCTAACCTCTAGATGAATACCGAAATTTTAGGGCTTTTTGGTAGGATTTTTGAATCTTTCAATTGATGGTATAATCATGCTTAGGAGTGGTTCAATTAGTGATTAAAACAAAGAGAAATCGAAACCCCTATGTATAGGATGAAAACCGAATTGAGCTAGGGTTTGGAATTGGGGATTTTTGTTTAATGTGTAATTAGACTTCGATTGAATAAGTGAGGATAAATAGTATGATTAATGGATTAATGATGATGTTTGATGAAGAAAACCACCCCCTAAATTGTTAAGTTATTACCGAAAATTATGAAAGAATTAGGGGTTTTCATGTAGTTGATTTAGTCGTTGATTTGTTGATGAAATAATGTTTATAATGATAATAGTTGATGTTATGAATTTAATTAGAATTTTCTAAAAATATTAATGAAAGTATAAGAGACTAAAAACTCGATCTAAGTTGAAGATGGTTAATGATATGGAGTGATGATATGAATAAAAATGATCCATGTTAGATGTTGATTGATGTCATAGAAAATGAACGAATTCCGATAAATTTTTTGGAATTTCGTAAGAGACGAACAAGTGGAAATAAGTAATAATCGAGAAGTCGAGTAAGGATTCTAACTTTATAATATTGTTTATCATGGACTAAGGTATAATTTTGTAGTTGACATCATGAGATTTTGAGCTATTATAGTATGAGTTAAAGTGATAGTCGAGAACTAGAACGAGAAATTGATAACTTGTTTTGGTTTAGTACTTGATAGTTGGAAGTCGACGTTTAGAACGTCGTGCTATTGGACGAGTTTTGAGAAGGAGTTCATCACGTACGGGAGTACGTGATGACTGCCTTAAGAGTAAAGTTTCATGATAAATCGAATACGAGAACTTAGAACGAACCTAAGAAGTTTAACGTTGAAATCTATCGAGCAACTAGGGTTATTCGCGGCAGTTTTGCGACCCTTGCCGGAAACTGAAATATCTCCTAGCTCATTTATCGGATTTGCGATCCGTAAATTGGAACGTAAACTAGACATCCCAAGCTTTCCAACGGTACAGGGCTCATCCCCTGTTTCCAGTTCCCCTGTTCTGGGCAGTCCCCAGAGTTACTGCCTTGCGCAGTGAATTTTCAGAATTTATTCTTCTAAGTTGTTTCGTTCACGACTTAGTTTCTTTCGATCGTTTAAGCCGTAATAACTAACGACTATCTTCCTACTGACCCTAGAGTCAAGAAAGGAGCCTTGAGTGCTAAATGAGACGAGACCTCATCTCGTATCCGTTAAAGTAAAGGAGTTTAGTTAAGCGAGAAATTGCTTAAGCCGTATAATGAATTAAAACTTATTTTCCTAAGTTGATTTCTTTTCCAACTTAGTTCCTTTGATCTTTTAAGTCGTATTAAGCTATCGACTACCCTCTTTACTGACCTAAGAATCGAGTATGAGACCTTTTCGTGTTCTAAATGGGATTTGTTCGAGTCTCGTTCCCGTTTAAGTAAAATGAATCTAGTAAGCGTGCAATTGCCTAAAGAAACGAAACGACTAAAAACCTATTCGAATTTCTATGAACGATTATCTTTTACGAATCGATTTTAAGTGTTATTATTTTACGATGAAGGAGGAAGCCAGCACTAAGGAAAGGACGGAAGAACCAAAGAACGGAAACCTGTTTAGTTGTTCTGTATCATCGAGGTGGGCTTTTATATATATGAAATAAAACGAGCAATGCTCTAAAACCTTTCAAGTGATAATCATGGCATAAACTGTTTAAATATTTTATGTGAGTTGTCTTGTACCTATCTGAGTTAACCTTCGGGTTTTCCAGATTTATTAGTTAACGATCGGCTCTGAGTTAGCTGCTTAGTGCTTTCCAAAGTTAGTGCACTTTGTAACCTGTGGTGTATGTGATACCCTGTTGAGAGGTACCAGCCACGGTGAATGAGAATTGGTCAAGATTTGAACGTAACATACCAGACTAATGCTTGTACAAGCTACTTTATACAAATGAGTCAGAAAATATTTAGTAGACACGGGTCTTTTTCAATAAAACCCCGATGTGCTACGATTATGAGATGCATGATTATTTATACTTATGAATATGTTTTTCGGCATCGTGCCCACTAAGTACTTTTGTACTTAGCCCTGCATATGTTTTCTAAATGTGCAGGTTGAAGCGATGGAAGCGGCGAAGGTTGAATAAAGTTGTCATAGGAAGACTTTAGTTAGTATTAATCACATTTCCGCTGCAAAACTCTAATATTTTGATGAACATATATGTACTCACTGTAGACTAAGATCTGTCTTATAACTTAGTTTATCTACCGTGTACTTTCAGTCATGTAATCCTTTGAGTCTAACTCTTCCTTTATATAAATAAAGCTTTGTTCATAGTTTGTATGTAGTCTCTTATGTATGAATGATCGGTTAGTCCCCTTCTTCCCCGCTTCTTTAATCCAACCCCAGTCGAACCCCGGCTTCTGCCGTCCCTCGGGATTTGGGGCTGTGACATATATATATATATATATAGGGATGCATTCTAGTGAAAAGCCCCCTTATCCTTAAAAAGTGAGAATTAATCTCAACCACACATCTTTGCATGATGGATGGTCAAGATTTAATCCTGGTCAAAGCGGGTCAACCTGTTGACTTTTTTTTTTTCGAATTTTTTTTATAGTGTCAGGCCATATGCACCACACCGTGCATTCATATGCACCACACAGTGTGATGAGATGCACCACTAAGTGCATTGAGATGCACCAAATTTTCAGTTTTTTTTATTTTTTTCGATTTATTTTATTTATTTTTTATTTTTTTATACTGTTAGTCCATATGCACCACACCGTGCATTTGAATACATGATGTGGTGCATATGAATACATGGTGTGGTGCATATGGATTGACAGTAAAAAAAAAAGTCGAAATTATGTTGCATCTCAATGCACTTAGTGGTGCATCTCGTTGTATGGTGTGGTGCATATGAATGCATGGTGCGATGCATATGGCCTGACCGTAAAAAAAAAAAAAAAAATTCGAAAATTCGAAAAAAAAAAGTCAACGGGTTGATCCGGTTTGACCCGGGTTGACCAGGGTTGACCCGCTTTGACCAGGATCAAATCTTGACCATCCATCATGCAAAGATGTGTGGTTGAGATTAATTCTCATTTTTTAGGATAAAGAGGATTTTTATATGAACATAACTCTCTCTCTCTCTCTATATATATATATATATATATATCTACAAGTAATGTTCATTAAATAAAAAACTATTATTTACAACACTCCCCCTTGGACATTACTTGGTTATTTACATGCCTCATTAAAACCTCGCTGAAAAACCCTGTGGGAGAAAATAGTCAGGGTAAAGAGTACATGTGATATGTATAAATTTGTGTTGCATTTGTTGCCTCATTAAAAACCTTAACCAAGAAAACCCAATGAAATAAAACTCAGTAAGGCAATAAAAGTTCAACAAAAAATTAAAGCTTTAAGGCATAATGAAGACCTTCAAGGCCTAATCTTCAATATGATTTTGAAAATATTCGTTCCCCCTCAAGCTAATAATCTACTAAGCCTACTCATTCCAATATTATAAACATGTTTTTCAAAACTTGACGTAGGAAGAGATTTTGTGAATAAATTTGCAAGATTATCACTAGAGCAAATTTTATTATTTTAATTTTGCCACTCTTCTGGAGTTCATGCGGGTAAAAGAATTTAGGTAATATATATTTTGTTAAATTTCCTTTAATATACCCGCTATCCATTTGTGCAAACAAGTAGCATTGTCCTCATATAGGACAGTGGGAGATTTATCATTCGCAATACCACAAGATCCGCGAATGCATTTTTTCAATGTAACAACCACCCCGCCTAACCACTACTTTTGGAAGGGTGGACTAAAACCATATCTCGATCTTATGCCGGTTCTAGAGTGAAGATAACTAGAACGAGTGAATCATGACGTACTACTTAAAACCTTTCTCTTTGACTAACAAGGCTCCTTTTTTAATGAAGGAATTACCTTGGGCAAAAGCCAAAACATTTTTTTTTACTTAAACGACTATAGTCAAAATATAAGTGAGTGAATCCAAAAATGTCTACACACAACTTTCTTAACAGATGGATCACACACAACTTTAAAAAAAAAGAGGAATGTTAACCAGTTATAAAACATGCTTTATCATGTATTCAGGCCAAAAAGGTCTTCGGTTTAGAAAAGCCCACCTTAAGAGATGTTTTTTCTAGCTTTCTACTTGCTTTCTTTCATCGCCTTCACTTCACTTCTCCTCCGGATGTTCCTTCAATCGAACTTTGATTTAGAAATGGAACAACGGAAAACGAGAAATGAAACTTATCCTTTCATCTTATCTTATCTTAAAAGGATATTTCTTAATCTTAATGAAGGCATCTTATGAACAAAGGAATTCAAAGGATTCCTACTACTTCTTTACACTTCCTTCACTTTTTTAACAACTTTCTACTTCTATGCATGGTTTGAGATGATCATGATATGCATAACTTTAACATGCTTGGTCTCTTAAGACCACACAACTTGCTAAGATTCATGCTTTACAACAATTAAGCAAGTCTAAATACTTCTACATCATGCTTACTTTCAATTCTCATCAAAACATGCTATCATTTCATCACTTCATACTTAGCTTCACTTTTCTTAGTGTCTTATGACAACATACTTTCAAGATATCATGATAATTTGGAATCCAAACAAGTCCTAATCATGCTCGTCTAAATTATCAAACACAATTGCATCATGTTATCATAACATACTTGGAGCAATCACACTCACTATAATCAAGCATAGTTTCGGCCATGATAGGGCTTAGAGCTAGGGTTTTCTCAATTTCATGCAAACCACTTCCAATCATGCTCATATATCCTCAATTCATCAATACAAGCTCATAATAAAAAAGCCCTAATCCTACTACATTCAAAAAATTTCGGCACTTTCCATATAACCATGCAAAAATTCCCAAAAATTCCATATAAGCTCCAAATCTACCCAAGAACAAGGTTTTATGCTCAATTCATGCATATAAAATCATCATCGTCAAGATCTCACTTTCTTCTGCACATTAAACTTTCAAAAATTAATCATAAATAAGAAAGGGTGATTCAAATCATGTAATTCACACATGGATAGATACATATAACTCCCTAAACCTCAAATCATGCTTCAATTTCATCATAATAGCATGAATAAAAAACCCCTAATTTGTGTCCCTCGAAATTGGCCAAGATGAGAAATGCAAGGGTTTGAAGATTTCATGCAACTTTAATCCATGAAAGAGGTTCATTTGGGGCTAGAAACATCATACCTAAAGAGTAGGAAAATTCAAAAACTCCTCCTTGGATTCTTGGTATGACCGAAAATTGTCCTAAAAAGGAGAGACAAGATTTCAAGAAACTATCACCATAGAATGAAGATAAACTAGTGGAATAGGTTAGATTCTAACCTTTCTCAAAGATTCTATAAAAATTCTCTTGGATCAAGAGCTAAGAATTTGAGTCTTGGTAGAAGAAAAGATAAGTATGTATGTGTATGTATGGTGGCCGAAAGGGGGAAGAAAATGTCTTGAACATCTTATATAGGGATCATTTAGGTTTAACATAGAAGGCTAGATTTCAATCCCTAATATTGAAGGCCAGGATTGAAACTTGGAACCAAAGTTTGGTAGGTAAAATGTGGAGGTGATATGTGTCCATGGCTGGACTTTATGAAATGGTGACAAGTGTCACGTTCTAGAAGGTTGTGGTCCCCACATTAAATGTTGTCTGACTACATAGTGTACTTATACTGAAATTTGGTGAAAAACAAACAACTTTCGATTTTTCACTAAAAGACAAAAAACTGCATTTTTGACCCGAAAACCAGAAATTCGACTTTTAATGCAAATCATTGCAAAAATTCTCATTCTCATGCACACATAAGTCACTTAAGATCATATAAACAGGCACTTCACATAATCTTGCTTTCATTCATCGAATTTCGCAAATTCGAAAAAACTTTTTTGGGAAACTTTCCTTTTATGGAAACTTTCTATTTCTGAAAACTTCTTATTTTAGGAAACTTTGAGAGATGGGGTGTTACAATCAATGAACTTAACCATGCACATTCTTTATCAGCTTCATCTAAAGCAATAATCTCTAAGTGGTTTGAAGATGTAGTAACTAGAGTCTGTTTGACATATCTCCAAGAAATAATTGTACCACCACAGAGAAAAACATAACCAATTTGAGATTTAGCATTATGGGGATCGGATAAGTAACCAACATCCGCATAGCCTACCAAAGTCATGTCTTGGTTTCTTTGATAAAACAAACCAAGATATTTTGTACCTTGAAGATAATGAAGTATATGTTTAACACTATTCCAATGCATTCGTGTTAGAGAAGCATTGAATCTAGCTAGCAAGTTAATTACAAATGCAATTTTAGGCCTTGTGCAATTTGCGAGATAAAGTAGTGCTCCAATTGGACTCAAGTAAGGAACTTCTGGTCCTAAAATATCTTCATCATCTTCTTTTGGTCTAAATGGATCCTTATTCACTTCTAGTGATCGGACAACCATAGGTGTGCGAAGTGGATGTGATTATCCATAAAGAATTTCTCTACAAAAATTTCTTCAGGGAGATGCTCGATCTGTTGGTCCAGACAAAACTTGATTTCCCAAATCTTTCATTTCAAACTCTATCTTACATAAACTAGCTTCTTCAACCTCTTGCGTGTTCCAATTATATTTATATCATCAACATAAACAAAAATGATACAAAAACTATTTTGTGATCTTTTAATGAACACACAAAGACATATATCATTGTTCACATATTCCTTCTTCAAGAGGAATTCACTAAGTCGGTTATACCACATCTTTCCCGACTGTTTTAAACCGTACAATGATATTTCTAATTTCACACAATACATGTCACGAGTTTCATTTTCCTTCATGTGAGAAATTTTGAATCCTTCAGGGATTTTCATATAAATAGCAGCGTCTAGTGATCCGTACAAATATGCGATCACGACGTTCATTAACTGCATTTCTAAATTCATTGATGATGCCACAGATATCACATAGCGGAAAGTTATGTCATCTAAAACAGGAGAGTATGTTTGATCAAAATCAATTCCAGGTCTCTCAGAAAACCCTTGAGCTATTAATATAGCTTTATATATTGCCACCTCATTGTTCTTAGTTCTCTTTCGTACAAACACACATATATATCATAATGGTTCATTATTGTCGGGTATAAGTATTATAGAGACAAGAACTTTTATTTATTTAGCGAGTCGTACTCTGTCTAAAGTGATTCCTTCCATATCAACCAATCAGAGCGCTTCCGGTACCCTGCTATTGTTTTTGGATCTGGATCTACATTATCATTTGAAATGGTACATGCAATTGTACAGACAAATACATCATCTATTACAATTACAATTATGTTATAAGTTTTTCCTGTATTTATAAAGTTCATAGCAACTTCAATATTGATATCGACCAGATTTTTGTCATTTCCCATTATATTATGATCTTGTTGTTTTGCAATACCAGTATTAGTTAGTGCACTTTTACAAGTACTAGGATTATCATCTACAGGATGATCCTCTTCAGGAGGTTGCTGGAGTGATATCATATTCTTATTTGATTTTGTCTTTCAGTGATTTTTATCTTTAGCACATAGAGGTCTCCCACGCTTCTAGCGTTCAGGATTATCAGCTAATTTATTTTGAATTTCAATTCTTTGTGGTGCGTTCATAGTAGGAATATGAGATTTTGTCACTCTTTTATGATCAGTAAATGCATCTGGCAAATTACTTTCTAAATATTGCAAGTTAATTATTCTTTGAACATCTAGTTCAGATTCATTAGTATGTGGGTCTAAATAGTGAAGATTATTTTCATTCCATGAAATTTCTTGACATTGTGTTGGGTTTTTATCTCCCCCTAATGTCTGGAAATGATCTTCATCAAAAATATAGTCAATGTACCGGGCAGTAAATTCATTCCTAGTCATGGGTTCAAGAAATTTAATTATCGATGGAGATTCATAACCCACGTATATACCTAGCTTACGCTGAGGGCCCATTGTGGTACATTTTGGTGGCGCTATTGGAGTATAAACTCCACAATCAAATATTCGCAAATGGGAAATGTTTGGTTCTTTACCAAGTACTAATTGTATAGGGGAATATTCATGATATGCAGTTGGCCGGATTTGGAGTAAATTTATAGCATGCAAAATTGCATGACCCCTACAAGTAATAGGTAAGTTTGATTTTTGTCACAACCTGAATTTAAATGTGTAGGAATGACTAGAATCCATTGGACAGTGAGGGTGAAACAACGGAATAAACTACAACTCAACAAGGGAACATGCTCAGGAACAAGGAAAATATTAATTGATAGCGATAACAAATAAAGCATACTTTCAAACTCGAGACATTAGTTCCAAAAGATATCCAAGTCAAGTAGAATAAAAGCGAATAGAAGTCTATCGAGCACGAAGGCTCATTGTATAATCATAAGAGTTTAAGTATTTAACACAAATAAAATAGTAGTGTTTGTTGGAAAAATTAGTAAAAGATTTTGATTGATACTAAAACCCAACTGACCTCAACCGAGTAGATGAAAGCCTTTAGTCTGAACATAGCTAAAGCTCACTATTTGAGCGTAGGGATTTTATCTTCACAAGTTTCAAGCAGAAGAAGTGTCACAGCCCAACTTCTAGGGTATTGAAACGACTAGAATGCAAGGGGCAGTGAGATGGAACAACTAAACTTTACTCAATAAACATGCTCGGTGAATATGATTTTAATTCGACATTGGATTCATAATTGCAATAAGGTGGATTTTTAATCAATTATTCTAACATGAATGAATACTCGACAAAGTTAAATGTTGAATCCAACAAAGGAATTAGGTTTGGTGATTAACAAGTATTGCATTCAAAAGTGGGCCAACTTTTAGTTTCAATAATCAAGTGGTGGTTAAAGAAATACGAGAAATCGTTAGAAGATTTTATCAACGTTTGAAAACGGAATTCAGAAAGGATTTAAGGTTTGTTTGAACATACGGGTTTGTTGTTCAAAGATTCGAGCATGCAGTCAAACATATCAAATAACAGTATTGCAGCGGAATTTAAACAAATGACGTCAAATCCCAAGGCTATATGTATGAAGACACATAACCTCAAGCTAAACTTCCAGAATGGATTTAAATTAACAATGAGCCACCCAAGCACGCCACAACCTCCTCATTCGAACTAGCCTACACTCATGCAGGGCGTGAGTACAACGTACTCAGTAGACACATGCCAATATAGTTTGAAAACTTGCTCGATAGAGCTATATAATTGAACTTGTCTCTTTTGCTGCATCACAAGGGTTAGATATATATATTTAATTGTTTTAAAAGAGTTTTGCACTTGTGACAGCTATAAAAAGGATTTTGTTTTGTAAATCGCTTGTGCAGGCTAAGCTTATATCTTAGGCACGAATCAATCTACAACTCATCTTCTTGTGGTATCGAGAAGTAGGCCTCTTCTTCGAATGCCGTGACCGGCCCAACCAAAGTAAGGCTCACAGTCACCTTAATGCATGCATCATCCCGTATTTTATAGGAATTTTATCCCGTGCATCCACAAGACTTATAATAATATCAACATGTAGATGATTGCATACCAAAATATTTAAAACATAGGCAAGTTAATCAATTTAAAAAGCGCACATAATACATAATTATTAAGTGCATTCATCATTTAGTTTTACTTTAGAAAGCCCACCTGAAAGTGGCGTAATTCATTCTATCTCTTTTATTTCGCTGCTTCTACCTCTCACCTTCACTCGTATCTTTCAAAATTATATTTAATGAGGACGTGTTCGGGAAATAACGAAAACTTGTCTCGTTACTCGGACTTCTACATGACTTGGGCTCAAATCTCTCGATTATTCTATTTAACCGCTCGATTTCCTATTTTCTACCTAAGCTTTTTGTAATACCCCGGAAATTATAACTGTCTCTAAAAATGAAGTTAATAAATAAAAATGGCTTTGCACGCCTAAATTCATGAATTTGAATTCTAAAACTAACGGTTAAATACGTTTTCGAAAATAAATTACGGAAGTCAGCTAGATGAATACTGTTGGGAAATTTATTAAAGTTTTGATTGATTCCAAAACCAACTGACCCCAACCGAGTAGATGTTGCCAGATCCTATTGTTAGTAGTTAGGCTCGCTGTTTGAGCAATGTTGAGATTTTATCTTTACAGGTCTCCAGTTGAAGACGGTAACAAGGCATCACTCGGAGAGAACATCAGATATAATTAAAGACAACTGAGTGTTTAAAAGGGGGAAGTTACGTTCACAAGATAGAACATCGGTTGAGCGATTCAAAGATACAAGATGAAAGACAGCTGAGCGTTCAAGTTTCAGAGCATCAGCTAAGCTCAAAGGAGAAGATACAAGAGAACATCAGTTGTAAGAAAGACAACTGAGCGTTCGAAGTCAACTGATCAGAGTCAGATACAAGAAGGACAACTGAGCGTTCAAGATGGAACATCAGTTGTAGGACTAAATCAGTTAGATCAACAGCTTGAAGTTCAAAGTCAGCTGAGAGTTCACATGTTCCTACTCAGACAGAAGCATTCAGATAGAACATCAGCTGAAGACCAATCAGATAAAGATTAAACGACTCAACCGACTGTCAAATGTTGAAGGTCAAAGGTTAAGATTTGAATTTCAAACAAGGAATTCACGTGAAGGTTTGAATCTCTGTCATTACCTCATTTGGCCCAACACAAGGCTGTCTCAGATGGAAAGCAGAAGCATGCAGTTGCCAAATCTGGAAAGTCTGCAGAGATGAGAGACAAGTCATCGCTTTCAAAGAACAGAGATCAACAGCTCTTCCACCGGCTAGTTGATTCTCTCCGCCTATAAATAGAGGCCTTCATTCATTCACCAAGACTACAGGAAATATAAGACAGACAAGAGCAAGTAGAGATCAAAGAGTGAAAGAAAGAACCAAATACTTCACACGAGCTGAGCTCCATTCAATCTCTTAGAACATCATTAGTTGAGAGTTCTAGAGTAATAGATTCTGTCTTAGTGTCTTTTGATCCAACCTTGAGAACATCACTTGTTGAGAGTTCGTAGAGTGTTAGATCATAGCTCACTTCTTGTTCGAGCTATTTAGTTGGAACCCCACCCTTTCTTACACCTGAAAAGGTTATTAGGACCATACTCTTCCCGTAACTGAGTAGATAGGTTGATTAGTACCCGTAAACTAATCTGTAAGGTTGATAAGTACCCGTAAACTTATCTCAACGGTTGCAAAGCCCGCGTAAGCTTTGTGGTTTGTCCATAAGAACTTGGACTAAGTTGTGTGGACTCACAACTCCCCGTGGACGTAGGAGTTATCTCCGAACCACGTTAAATCTTGTGTGTTGTGTTTATTTTTCAGTTACTTATTGCATATTCAACTGATTAACTAACCTGCATACAAACTGCATTCTTCCATATCAACTATCTTGGTTATTGACCAACCTTGCACTTAAGCGTGAGTTGATTTTATACGAGTTAATTTCCACCACATTCCGCACAACACCACTCTTCCAACTGAGTACGTTTACTCAGTTGTGAATCCAGCCAAGTCTCTGTTTTCTCAGTTGTGATTGTTTTTCTAGAGTTGTTTTTAAAAGTTTTATCTGGTGTATTCCCCCCTCCCATACACCAGAACTCGTATCGGGACCATCAAGTGGTATCAGAGCAGTGGTTCAAAAGACTGCTGACTCTGTTTCACAAGGTGTGAATTCGAGGTGTTTTCTTCAGTGGTCAACTGAACAGATCTCTTTATCATGCTAGTGCATATCTACTTGCATTTTTCTTCTGTTGTTGTGTGCAGATGGATGTTAAAGACAAGATTGTGGTCATGTTCTCGGTTGTGAACTATACATCCTGGAGAACTCGGATGAAGAAGATCCTACTGTCAAAGCATCATTGAATGCAACGAGTACTCACATCCGGACCGATCATCATCAGAGAGAGAATCACTCGCACTCCTACAAATCCCAACGATGGGGATGCAACTGTGGAGTTAGTGGAGAAGAAGCCAGAAGACTTCACTCCAGAAGAAGCCAAAGTGAGCCAGTTGGATATCTGGGCTCATAGCACGATCATGTCCACTGTTGGACAAGATTATCTTCCTTGGATAGAAGAGTGCGAGACCGCCAAAGAGATGTGGGATATCTTGGCATCGCTGAGTGAAGGAAGCGACGAGACTAAGGAGAACAAGTTCTCACATGCCTATCAAGATTTTGACAACTTCTGTCTGAGAACTGATGAAACAATTGATCAGTTAGAGCTCCGGTTCATGGACATCATCAGAAGGATCCAGTCCATCCGAAGAGGAAAATATACTTTGAAAGAAATCAACCTCAAAGTATTACAAGCTCTACCAGCTGAGTGAGATACTTTCACCAATATCCATGAGAGCCGAGCTGACCTTGGTGAGATGGGAACTGAAAGATTGTTCTCAATTCTGAAGGGAAATGAGTACAAGGTGAACCGACAAAGGTCAACTCAGTCCTCGGTTCAGACAAGTCGACATGAGGATGTTGGTTCAGCCACCAAGTCAGTAGCACTCCGAGCTGACTATTCAAAGCCGCGAACATCAAGGCTAACAAGATCAGCGGACACAGCTACGAAGGAGCCTAGTAGAGAAGAGCTGCAACAGAACATAGCCGCCCTGTCAAAGAAGCTAGCTGACATGGACACTCGGTTCGGAAAATACAAGAGGTTCTACAAATCTAACCGAACTCGAGATAACTCAAAGCCTGTGAACAATGGTTGCTTTGAATGCGGCAAGGAGGGACATTTCAAAGCAGATTGTCCAGACCTCTCGAAGAAAGAGAGAGAAGCGTTGAGGGCCAAGCAAACTGGAAAGAATAAGGCCATGGTTGCAGAAGAAGCAGCTGACGACATGGACATCTTCACTGACACTGAAGACGAGGATAAGCTGACTTCCACCAACAACGCTATCGGTCAGGATCAATGCCTCATGGCACTTGGAACCGACCAGGATGATACTGAGGTACACTCTAGTCCTGCTAATTTAAATTCTTCCAATATTTCTAACATGCAGGAAACACTGGATGAAGAGTTGGAACCCTCCTGGAGTGACTTTCAAGAACTCAGTGAGGAACTGCATCAGCAATCGGTTGAGTTTAAGAGTCTTCAAGAACAGTTCTCCAAACTTGAAGAATCCTTAACCGAAAAGGACGATATGATCAAAAGTCAAACTAAAGAGATAGATAATCTCAAAAGTCAACCGAATGCAGTCAACCGAACTAATGCTCCAACCGATGAGGAGTTGACGAAGCAGATCAAGGAGCAGCAAGATCAGTTGAAAAAGCAAGAGGCTCAGATCGACCAGCTGATAAAGAAGTCAGATGGTCAAACCGAGCATATAGCTGTCCTCCTCAAGGAGTTGCAAACTGAGAAGGACAACTTAATAAAGCTATACCAGTCATCCAAGATCATCGAGAATCTCATCAGTTACAGCCGACAGATAGATGACGTGTCAGGACTCGGTTATGATGTGATCAAGGATACTGGAATCCCTCCAGCGACCTTCATCAAAGATGTGGAAGTCAAGGTTGTCGAACCTAACACAGTTGAACCTGAATCTTCCCAAAGTAATCCAACCTCCACCTCTCAGCAAGCTCAACCGACCAAGGAAACCACAACTGAGAAGGGAAAAGGAGTAGTAGATGGAGGACAGAACGTTCCATCGGTTGGGACATCAACCGAGGGGAAATGTTCCAAGAGTCAGAAGAGGAATTAGAGACGTCGGAGACACAATCGAAACCAAACTCAGAACCGACCTCTGAATCAACCTAAGAGTCAACATCAGAAAGAATGGAACCGACCGCAGAACCGACAAGGATCCAACCATCTGAATCAACAGCGGTTCCATCATCAGTTCAACCAAAGGTTCCAACCAAGTCAACCGATAAGGAATAGGTCGAACAGCTGGAGATATTCATGCCACAACATGAACCACCAACATGGCATGAACAGCTATAGACAACATTTAGGGAGTTGGAATCAGAATAAGCTACAGAGATTCCAACATGGCGTCCAACCATCAAGACAAATCCAACAGGATAAAAATCGCCATCAAAATAGGGGGAAAGCTGCTCCTCCTAAAGCTCACAATGGGAGAAATCCATCTCCTCCTAAGAAACAGAACATCACTACTAACAACAAGCCTAAGGATAACCGAGGTTTTGTTATAGTTGATGATGAAGGAAAAGTGATCTGGAATGATAAATCTATCCGATTTTACAGGGAAAAATGAATCACAGTTCAAGGGGGAACTGGTTCTAACCCTCCAGGACCCAACTGAAATTAGGGACCTAAGCGAGTTTCTCTGTGCAGGAACATGAAAAACAACTGAGGAAGAATAAAGCTTCACGAACCATGTGGGTGATGGATAGTGGATGCTCGAAACACATGACAAATCTGAAGGATTTGCTTGGAAGTTTCGTGGAGAAAGAAGGACCCTCAGTTACCTTTGGTGACAACTCAAAAGGTCACACCAGAGGTTACGGTACCCTTGAAACCTATCACGTGTCAATTTCTAATGTTTCATATGTTGATGGATTGAAGCATAACCTGCTCTCCATCAGCCAATTCTGTGATAATGGTTTCTCTATCAAGTTTGATGCACAGGGTTGCAAGGTTAAAAATGTCAGAACAAAGCAGGTCATATTGTTGGGAAATCGATCGCCAACCGGAAATGTCTACTATGTTGACTGGAACAGTAGTCCTCCTGACACCTGCCTGTTATCAAAGAGCAGTTTAGATGTGAGCTGGCTGTGGCACAAAAGGCTCAACCATCTGAACTTAAAGACTATGAACCGACTTGCCAGACAAGAACATGCAAAAAGCATACCAAACCGAGTGTTTTCAACAACACATATCTGCAGTGCATGTCAGTTATGAAAGCTCGCTAGAACCTCCTTCCGGTTGAAATCAACTCCCTCAACCGACCGAGTGTTACAGCTGATCCACATGGATCTCTTCGGGCCAGTTACACCAAAAAGCATGAATGGTAACGAGTATACACTTGTTGTAACTGATGACTATTCCAGATACACGTGGACCATTTTCATGCGTCACAAGAATGAAACCCGAGATGAGCTACCCAAGTTGATGGATCGGATATCAAACCAACAAGAGATGAAAATTATCTCCATCCGATCAGATCATGGAACCGAGTTTCTAAATGAAACCATCATCGAGTACTGCGAGAAGCACAGAATTACACATCAAACATCAGCTGCGCGTACTCCGCATTAGAATGGAGTAGCTGAGCGAAGAAACCGAACACTGAAAGATGCAGCTACATCCATGTTGACAAGCTCAGCTCTGCCAAAGAGATTTTGGGCTGAGGCCATCAACACAACATGCTACACCCAGAACCGGTCTCTTCTAACCAAGCGGTTGGGAAAGACTCCATACGAGCTATGGAGACGCAGGAAGCCTGATATTTCATATTTTCGCGTTTTTAGTTCTAAATGTTATATTCACAACAATGGGAAGACTCGGTTGAAAACTTTTGATGCCAAGGTTTTGAAAGGCATATTTCTCGGATATGCCGCTCGAATCAAGGCTTATAGAGTTTTCAACAATAGCTCTCGTGTTGTGGAGATAACACCTCATGTTAGTTTTGATGAATCTACTTTTGAGTGCAGGGAAAAGGCTAAAGGACAACAGGCTGATCGACATGTTCCACCAGCTCTCACAAGATCTCAGACTCTAAGGCAAAAGAATCTAGCTGAACCATTGGTATGGGCAACTGTGGATGATGATCCATATTCCTCTGAAGATGAATGTGAAGACCCCAGCTCATCTCAAGGGGGAACTCCAGCTGATGCCTCTCCAACTGCATCAGCATCCGAAGCCCAACCGAGCCCGGTTCAAAATGATATCCATGTTGAGGATCCAGACTCAACAACTGATAAATCACCAGCTCAGAAGAGTCCAACATCTCCCACAGCTCAGATCACGGAACAGCCACAGTTGGAAGAAGAAGGAAGACGCAACAGAAGATGGTATGAAGATCATTCCACTGACAACATCATCGGAGATCCAACCGAAGGTGTGCATACAAGGAGCAGAGTTGCAAATCCAGATTCGACTGAGGAAGATTCCAACACTTACGCTCAATATGCTGAGGAGTTGGCAGTTCTTGAAGAGTTCGAGCAAGTTGGAGATGTTGCCATGATTTCTTGCTTCGTAGCTGATGTGCCAGAACCGAAGAATATTGTGGAAGCTTTCAACTGTGTTCACTGGACAACAGCCATGCAAGAAGAACTGAATGAATTTCTACGCAACTGTGTATGGGAGTTGGTAGAAAGACCAAATGGTGTTAATGTCATTAGATTAAAATGGATTTTCAAGAACAAGAGAGACGCCATTGGATTCATCGTGAGGAATAAAGCAAGGTTGGTAGCTCCGGGATATTGCCAACAAGAAGGAATCGATTTTGAGGACTCCTTCGCACCAGTTGCAAGGCTGGAAGCCATCCAAATCTTTCTAGCCTATGCTGCATTTCACAAGTTCAAGGTCTATCAGATGGATGTAAAGTGTGCCTTCCTCAACGGTGATATCAAGGAAGATGTATATGTTGAACAGCCTCCCAGTTTTGAAACTGGAGATGGAAGAGTGTACAAATTGAAGAAAGCAATCTATGGATTAAAACAAGCACCTAGGGCTTGGTATGACACTCTTTGTGATTTTCTTCTGAACTCGGGTTTCAAACGAGGGTCAGTTGACAAAACATTGTTCACCATCAAAGTTGGAGAAGATATACTTGTTATGCAAATCTACGTCGACGACATCTTATTCGGTTCAAAGTCGGAGGAGCTGTGTGAAAAATTCTCAAATCTCATGAAGGAGAAGTTCGAGATGTCGATGATGGGCGAGATGAATTATTTTCTTGGACTTTAGGTGAAGCAGTCATCAAAAGGAATTTTTATCAATTAGTCCAAGTATACAAAGGAGCTCATCACCAAGTTCGGATTGCAGACAAGTAAAACCACAAGGATCCCGATGAATACTAACTGGAAGATTGAACCTGGAACTGAGGGAAAGCTCGTGGATGCCAGTAAGTATAGAGGGATCATCGGTTCTTTGTGATATCTAACCGCCAGTCGGCCAGACATATCTTATGCGGTTGGAGTATGTGCTCGGTTCCAAGTTCAACCGAGGGAAGCTCACATGTTGGCAGCAAAGAACATCATCAAGTATCTGAAGGGAACTGTAAATGTTGGGTTGTATCCAACTGACCGGATACTCAGATGCAGATTTAGCCGGAGATCGGTTGGACAGGAAGTCTACATCTGGACACTGTCAGTTCATGGAAAGCAAGCTAGTTTCGTGGTTTTCCAAGAAACAAGCATGTGTTGCCACTTCTACAACCGAGTCAGAGTATATGGCTGTCGGTAGCTGCTGCATGCAAGTGTTGTGGCTCAAGCAACAGCTGAGAGACTATGAAGTCACAACTGGACAGGTTCCCATTCATTGTGATAGCTCAAGTGCCATTGCTATCTCTTTGAATCCCGTTCACCACTCTCAGACGAAGCACATTGACATCCGACATCATTTCATCTGAGACCATATTGAGAAGAAGGACGTATCCATAGAGAAGATTCCAACTGAGATTCAGAGAGCTGATATCTTCACCAAACCTCTAGCCGAAGCGCGGTTCAAGATGTTATGTGATCTACTTGGATTGTTAGATCCATCAGATGAGGAACCAGCTAATGAAGAGAGATAGATATCCATCTGAGGGGGAAGCTCAGATGATGGGGGAATCTCGGATGCGGATCTCCAACAGAAGACATCAGACATCAGCTGAATAGACGAACTCGAGTCAGCTGGTGGTATGCTGCAACATTGGATCAGACATCAGCTGAACAGACGAGCTCGAGTCAGCTGATGGTATGCTGCAACGTTGGAACACAGCTGATTCCAACATCAGCTGACAGGTGAACACAGCTTAATCTGACATCAGCTGGCACGTAACATTTATGGCTGAAGGTGTTATGATCTTAAATGAGAATGTTTGAAATAAATTCAAACATTCCTGAGCATGTCAGTTACATTAAGATAGCCATCATGTCGCATTTAATGTAAAGTACGGCTGAACATTAATAGCCTACTTTATAGTGTGACTGGGCTGACATGAAAAACTATACACCTTCTCACGCACTGGTTGGAACTCGGTTCATGACGTCAAGTCAAAGATAGTCAGTAGTCGCGTGATCTCAGTCATTGATGGATTCACGCCATTCAACCCTAGCCGTCGATTTCAACCGAGTCAAAAACCTATAAAAGGTGGAAAATCAGGAAGTGATCTCTTACCTTCCTCATTCGTGTTTATCTGCAGTTACTATTCATCATCTTCTCAGATTTTGTCTAACCTTTTTCTGCAAGATTTTCCTTCCTTCTTATATATATATCTTCTCAGTGATATTTAATTGCACCCAAAGGAAAGAAAATAGCTTCTTCCGGACCCTCTCTAGTCCCCATCTCGTATGAAGAATCGTTCGACCTGCTGGTTTCGAAGATTCACTTCAAGCAGATTCTTTCCGATGATGAATTGGAGTCGCCGGTGTTGGCTCCCCTTGGAAATACACTCAGGGAGAATGGCCTCCTGGAATGGGCAAAGCTCTTCCCCTCCCACCTGCTCAGGCGCTAGGTCGGAGAATTCTATGTGAATCTGCAGTCGTCCATCGACAGCAGAGAAGGAGTGACAACAGAGGTCTCTTGTCGGCAACGCGACGTTCTGGCCAAAAACATTCGCCGTGTTTCTCTCCCTATTGCAGTGTCCGACGTCCTTTGCCATGTCATTCCAGTAAACCACACTGCCACGGAATTTGTTGAAAATATAACCGACGAGCAAGCCGATGAGTTTCTGAAAAATGCTCTGATCACTCCGGAGAGGTTGAAGAGCAATATGCAGAGGAAAAAATTAAAGCCAGAACATCGACTCTTGTTCGATGTTGTGTCCAAGGTCGTATTCGGGTACAGCGGAGCCTTCGGCGACATCAGCCGACCAAAGCTTAAGCAGTTGATGGCATTGGAGCACAAACACGAGATCAACTGGTTCCAATATTTTCTGAACCAGCTGATATTGGAGAAGTAGAAGATCTCCGAGACCACAACCGACTCAGGGGAGAGAGTGTTGAGTGTCAAGGAGACGCTTAACTTCGGTTGCAAAATATCTGCTCTGATCCTGCTCGCAACCAAGGGTCAGAACATGGTATGGGAGGACTGCGAGGAGGCCCCTGTGAAGAAGTTGTTGCTGTTTCCAACAGCAAAGAAGGCACAGGAGGTGATTAGGAGTGTGTATACTCCTAAGGAGAAGAAGGATGTTGGGAAGACTGCTGAACCCAAGGACATAGTTGAGGAGGTACCAGCTATCAGTCGCCCCACAAAATCAAAAGCTGCACGCCGACGCAGAGCTGAGTCGGAGAAAGAGAAGGAGAAGGAACCTGCCCACAAGAAGCTGAGGGTGAGGTTAGAGAAGACGGTCGATGTGCCGGCTGACGAGCCAGCTTAAGAGCCAGCTGAGGTGCCAGCTGAGGAGCCAGCTGAGGAACTAGCTGTTGATGCACCAACTGAGGAGGAGGTGCCAGTTGAGACGGCACCAGCTGAAGAGCCATCCGAGTTGAGCTAATCAGCTGAAGCAGCTGCCTTCAAGATCGTCCCTCGCGCTGCTGGAACTGATGAGGCGGAAGGGATGGAGACGGACGTGACATCGGATGCTTCTTCCTCCTCTGAGGAAATTGAAGACGTTCCAACCTCCCACACGGTAGGAGTTGATGTCGTACCGCCCCAAGAGCCTCTTTCTCACTCAACTGAATCACAGCCAAATATTCCGAGCCCATTGCTCGATGCCAACATTGAGACCGTTTCTTCGGCCAATGTTGAAGAACCTATTGATACCCCCTTCCCCACAGAATCTAATATTTCGAGCTTCCAGCTCGATGCCAATGTTGAGACCACTTCTTTGGCCAACATTGATGAAACCTTTGAACCGTTGCCTTATGAGACTCTATCTCCCTCTCCAATAGATGATGAAGCTGACCTTCAGGCCGTCGCGCTGGAGCATGAAGGCAAGGTGGCCTACTGCTTCCAGAAGCTGATAGGGATGTTCCCAGAAGCTCGCGACATGCCAATTTTTACTACTCTTGGAACTGAGCTGCTGTACCAGTTCAACCTGATCTTCAGTCACTGGTATGTGAAGGAAGACACAATCAGGGTACACAGCTGGGACAGACTGAAGGCGAACGAGTCTCACATCCGAGACTAGTTCAACTATGCCAACCTGGAAGTCGCCTACAACAACAAGGTGGCCCTGCTGACACGTCGTCTGGACCTCAGCAAGGCAGAAGGCACAGATACAAGGGAGAAAGCTGGACAAGACTGCATTGAATTCCTCGACAACATGTTCGTCAAGTCAGCTGAGTTCGTTAATGATCTGGACGCAGCCGCCGCCGCAGCAAAGAATGAAGAAGAAGAGCTGCAACTGTACATGGCAAACCGTCAAGCCATAGTTACAGTTGAACAGCCAGCTCTGACTGACCAAGCCGCTCCAGCTGATTAGCCAGCTCCATCATCTGAAGAAATCTGTGAGCTGATAGCTGAGAGGGTAAACCAGGTGAGAACCGAGATGCTTGCCAACTTCCAGCAACACAAAGACAATCAGCTGAGGATGTTGGAAGCACAAGAAGAGAAGAACAAGCAGCTGGTGGAGGAGAATGTTTCACTGAAGATAAAGCTGGATGAATTCTCCTCTTTCACCAGCAGAGACGTGTCGGATCTGAAGTCAATTGTTCTGGGAATTAAGTCTGAGTTGAACGTCTTCCAATCCTTGTCTGATTCCAACCTCGTGAAATCCCAACAGACTCAGGATGAAGAATGTGAGTCCCGTTTCGAGTCAAGATGGGCTGAGTTCGTTGCTTTCCAGACCGAGGTAACTGAAACTTTTGCTGGACTGAGGAAAGCCGAACAAGAGCGCCATGACTCCGAACTGGCAAAGAAGGTAGGAATAGAGTGCGCGGTCGATGAACTCTTCAACCGCATTCAACAAGCCGAACAACAGCTCACCTCTTTGGATGGATCAGTAGCAAGCCTTGTTGCTGATGCCAAAAAGGGGGAAGATAAAGAGGCGGATGTTGAGATGCAGGAGGAAGAAGAGACCTAGACCGAGGAAGAGATGCCAGCTGCTGCAAAATCCCAGCTGAAGAAGAAGACTCAGAAGAAGAAGTCCGCTCCCAAGTCAACCGAAGTCGGTGGAGCTGAAATGGAAAAAGACTTGGAGCAAGCGGAGCAGTTTGGAGTTTCTTACAACTCCATAGCCGAAGAGTGTATTGTAGTTGCCAAGGCTATGGATGTTGCTGAGAAAGATTATATGGATCCGAGCTGGATCAAGAAGTTTGCTGCCAGCCAGGCTAGAAGAGTAAACCAATTTGAAGAGGAGCTGAACAAGATAACCAAGAACTTGGACCGGAACATCGCCTCCCGCAGCCGTCGCCACATTTACAAACATCAGGTTAAGGCTGAAGCTCGGCTGAGACAGCAGAGGTTGCCAGGGAAGGTCAAGGTCCAAAGTCGGTTCAGGCACGTGGACAAGTGGATACCAGTTGAGTGGAATGAAGAATGGGAGTAATTCAAGCAAGAGTTCGTGAATGACTTCTATTACAGAAAAGTCTACACAACTGACGATCCAAGGAAAGCTTTCAAGGAAGCCCTGACCGAGCTGCACTCAGGAGACCCGGGCATATTCAGCCAGTTCAGGCGTGCAATAATAGATGCAAAACTGGATCTGAACACAGTCCCGGTTCCTCAGAAGGTTACTTATAAGCCTCCCTTCCTCCCAGACTCTCGCAACCCTAACAGAACAAAGATTGCAGCTGAGGCAAGGCAAGTCTGCAAAGAGCACGGGGTTGACATTTCGAAAGAGTCAGCTAAAAAGAGAGATTTTTGTTAGAATGTTTAGTAAGTATGGGCTCAAGTATTAGCTCAGTTAGTTTTTGAGCAACTGATGCAACTTTTGTCTTTTTGTGCTTACCTTTGTAATCATCAGTTGTAATAAAAACTATTTAGTTATACGATTCAACTTGACGTACTATTTAGTGTCTTTTGATCCAACCTTGAGAACATCACTTGTTGAGAGTTCGTAGAGTGTTATATCATAGCTCACTTTTTGTTCGAGCTATTTAGTTGGAACCCCACCCTTTCTTACACCTGAAAAGGTTATTAGGACCCTACTCTTCCCGTAACTGAGTAGATAGGTTTATTAGTACCCGTAATCTGTAAGGTTGATAAGTACCCGTAAACTTATCTCAACGGTTGCAAAGCCCGCGTAAGCTTTGTGGTTTGTCCAGAAGAACTTGGACTGAGTTGTGTGGACTCACAACTCCCCGTGGACGTAGGAGTTATCTCCGAACCACGTTAAATCTTGTGTGTTGTGTTTATTTTTCAGTTTCTTATTGCATATTCAACTGACTAACTAAAATGCATACAAACTGCATTCTTTCATATCAACTGTCTTGGTTATTGACCAACCTTGCACTTAAGCGTGAGTTGATTTTATACGAGTTAATTTCCACCACATTCCGCACAGCACCACTCTTCCAATTGAGTACGTTTACTCAAATGTGAATCCAGTTGTTGTGATTGTTTTTCTAGAGTTGGTTTTAAAAGTTTTATTTGGTGTATTCCCCCCCCTCATACACCTGAACTCGTATCGGGACCAAGAACTACTGTATTTAAGGTTATCGCGTACGATAACTTTTTAGTTCTAGAACTCAGATCGGAAAACTGTCTGATTTTTACATTCACGAAATTGTGTTACAAGTTCGCCCGAGAAAGTTCGTTTTTATGATTTTCCGGACGAAACTCGGACTGCGATGTCCCGAGGTTTTGTCGGAATTTATATTATAAATATTACTTTTCGAGTAAGTAAAATATGCCGGAAATTATGGTCGAGTCGGATTTTGACGGAAACGAGCCGAATACGTATTATATTTATCGATTTCCGTAACGTCGTATCGCGCGGGAAAAAGCTCGTATTTTTCTTCCTAAATTTTCATGGCTGCCGACTTCAAGCTCTCACACATAGCTTGATATTTTCTTTTTTCTCCTTTTTACTTTACACCTAATGTCCTTTGTATGTTATAATAATAATTAATGTAACACCTAAGTAGAACACTATTTCATTAGTTTAGTCATCATCTCACATCTCTCTCTCCCTCTCCACGCCATCTCTCTCTCAATCTCTCTCTCAATTCTCAAACTCCATTGAAGCAAACCTTGAAGCTTGGAGCAAGAAATCTTCATAAGTTCATCATCCAACCATCAAATCTTATAACTTCTTTCACTAATTGTTAAGGTAATCATCTCCTCTACATTTCCATCCAATTAGATTTCATTTTCCTTTATTTTTTTTGTTAATACAGATTTTAGTAGTGGTATTAGGATGATGATTGAGTTTAATTCCTTGCAATTAGATGGTTAGAAATTGATTAATATGATTGAATTGATAAGAAAATGAAGAACCCTAATTTTCTAAGTGGACCGAATTTTAGGGCTTTGAGGTAGGGAATTGTAATTCTTAAATTGATGGTATAATTGATCTTAGGATTAGTTTTATTGTGGATTGGTGAGAAAAGAAATGAAAATACCCTAATATGTTGAAGGTAACCGATTTAGGGTTAGGGTTTGATTATGAAATCTTGAATTAATGATGATATAGTATTACTAAATGGTTAATATTTGATGTAGTAGTGTTAGAAGTTGATAAATGGATTAAATTGGAAAAGAAAATCACTTCCCCTAATATTGAGCTAAAACCGAAATTATATAAGAATAAGGGGTTTATGTAGTTTGATCTCTATTGATGAGATAATGATGGATTAATGCTTCTAATGATGTTAGATGATGTTATGAATTACATGGAATTATTCTAAAATATTTGGTGATAATATAAGAGACAAAAGTTCGATTATTAGTTGAGTTTGAGTAATGATATGAGGTGATGATATAGATAATAATGAATCTTGATAGATGAGGATTGATAACGTAAAATTTGATTGAAATCCAATAACGTTTGAAAATTCGTAAGAGACGAACAAATGTACGTAATTAATGATAGGAAAGTCGAGTAGGAAAGATATTTGGATATTAATGATTATTAATGTTGAGGGAACGAAATTGTAGTTGACAACTTGTTGATCCGAGTTATGAAGTGTTGAGTTTCTTTTATAATCGAGAAGTTGGAACGAGATTTGTTAACTTGTTATTGGTATAGTAATTGGTAGTTTAAACGACGAGGTTTTGATCGTCGTGGTTATAGACGGGAAATGGAAAGGAGTTTTTCACGTACGAGAGTACATGTTGACTGCCTTGACGTGATAATTTCATGAGAATGTAGGTTTGATAACTTAGAACGAACCTAGGAAGTCATACGTCGATTCTATCGAACAATTAGGGTTAACCTCGGCAGTTTTGCGACCCTAGCTGGAAACTGCAATATCTCTTAGCTCGTTTATCGGATTTGAGATCCGTAAATTGGAGCGTAAACTAGACTTCCATGGATTTCTAACGGTATAGGGCTCTCCCCCTGTTTCCAGATACCCTGTTCTGGGCAGTCCCCAGAACTACTGCATTGTGCAGTGAAATTTCAGAACTTAGTTTTCCTAAGTTGTTTCCTTTTCAACTTTGTTTCTTTCGATCTTTTGAGTCGTAATGAGTTAACGACTATCTATTTTACTGACCTAAGAGTCAAGTACAGAGTTTGAGTGTCAAAATGAGATATGATCGTATCTCGTTTCCGATTAAATAAAAGAAATTAGTTAAATGTGCAAATGCCTAAAAGTTTAAACGTAAAAGACTAAATCGAACTTGGTTTCGATTTCCATTTTCTTTTGTCGTCTCAACGACTCATCGAGGTTATGTTTCATGTACGATGAAGGACGAAGTCAGCACAAGGAAAGGACGGAAGACTAAAGAAGAGAAGCTCGTTATTTTAGTTCTGTAAAGCTAAGGTGGGCTTTTATCTATAACAAATAAAATGTGGGTTTTTCCACAACTCGAAAGTGAGTTTTATGAGCTTTGATAACTGTGTTTTCAAAGTGATATCAGGCATAAATGAACTATTTTATGTTTATGTGAGTTCTCTTGTACCATCTGAGTTAGCCGTCGTGCTTTCCAGAATTGTATGTTAACCATTTAGGTGTTAACTACTTAACGATCGGCTCTGAGTTAGTCAATTAGGTGCTTTCCAAAGTTAGTGCACTGTAGCCTGTGATGTATGTGGTATCCTGTTGAGGGGTAACCAGCCACGGTGATAATGACTGGTCAAGATTTTGAACGTAACATCTATGGAAAAATGCTCGCGCGAGCTGCTACTTTTTGAATGAGATAAAGATGTTTAATAGGCACGGGCTCTTTTAAATGAAAACCCCGATGCGCTATAAAATGAGATGCCTGATTTTCAATACTTATGATTATATTTTCGGCAACGTGCCCACTAAGTACTATCGTACTTTGCCCTGCATATGTTTCTAAATGTGCAGGTTAAAGCGACGAGAGTGGAGAAGGGTTGAGTTAGGAGTTGAAGTCGTCTTTAGAAGAAGACTTGTATTATGTCTCACTTTTCCGCTGCTAAACTTTGATTACTTTATGATGTTATGTAAATAAACCCCTGTAGTATAAGTTCTGTAACTTATAACTTAGATCGATTTTTGAATACTTTGTCGAGTGATCCTTCGAGATCAACTCTTTTTGTCACAGCCCCAAATCCCGAGGGACGGTAGAAGCCGGGGTGCGACTGAGATTGGATTAAAGAAGCGGGAAAGAAAGGGGCTGACTAATTAAACATACATAAACGACATCATACATTCAATGAACAAGATTTTACTATTAAAAAGGAAGAGTTAATCACGAAGGATTACTCGACAGAAAGTACTCGAAAGTATCTAAGTTAAAGATTACTGACTTAAACTACAGTGATTCACCAAATATACATAACGTCAAAAGGTCTAGAGTTTTGCAGCGGAAAGTAGGTCATAAGCTAAAGCATTCCTAACTTCTTAACTCAACTCAACTTCAACCACCGCCGCTCACGTCACTTCAACCTGCACATTTAGAAAACATATGCAGGGCTAAGAACGAAAGTACTTAGTGGGCACGTTGCCGAAAACATAAACATAAGTATAGATAATCTGGCATTTCATAATTTGTAGCACATCGGGGTTTTATTAAAATTAGCCCGTGTCTACTAAAATATTTTCTGATTTATTTTCACAATTTACTCGGCCGAGCATTTTCTGGTATGTTACGTTCAAATCTTGACCAATTCCCATTCACCATGGCTGGTTACCCCTCAACACGATACCACATACACCACAGGTTACAAAGTGCACTAACTCTGGAAAGCACTTAAAGCTAACTCAGAGCCGATCGTTAGTTAACCTATTTTGATTAACTCATAAATCTGGGAAACACGAATGTTAACTCAGATAGGTACAAGAGAACTCACATAAAACATAAAACTGTTCATGCCATAATTATCACTTTGAAAACACAGATATTAAAGCGTTAAAGAAAGGTTTTCGAGCATTGCTCGTTTTGTTTTATATATAAAAGCCCACTTTGATGATACAGAACTACTAAACAGGTTCCCGTTCTTCTATTCTTCCATCCTTTCCTTAGTGCTGGCTTCCTCCTTCATCGTAAGATAATTACACTTTATATTTGGTCGTAAAAGATAATCGAATATGGAAATTCGAATTAGGTTTTTGTCGTTTTGTTTCTTTAGGCATTTGCACGCTACTAGTTTCCTTTTAATTAAACGGGAACGAGACTTGAACAAATCTCATTTAGAACTTGAAAGGATTCATACTTGACTCTTAGGTCAGTAGAAAAGGTAGTCGTTAACTTATTACGGCTTAAACGATCGAAAGAAACTAAGTTGCGAAGAAAACAACTTAGGAATTTAAGTTCTGAAATTTTCACTGCGCAATGCAGTAGTTCTGGGGACTGCCCAGAACAGAGCAATTGGAAACAGGGGATGAACCCTGTACCGTTTGAAAGCCTGGGAAGTCTAGATTACTCTCCAATTTACGGATCTCAAATCCGATAAACGAGCTAAAAGATATTACAGTTTCCGGGAAGGGTCGCAAAACTGCCGCGGCTAACCCTAGTTGTTCAATATAATCGACGTATAACTTCCTAAGTTCGTTCTAAGTTCTCGTACTCGATTTCTCACGAAACTTCACTCTCAAGGCAGTCAACACGTACTCCCGTACGTGAAGGACTCCTTTTCAAAACTACCATTTACTATACCAACGACAAGTTAACAAATTCTCGTTTCTAGTTCTCGATTATAACTACAACTCATTATATAATAATCCGAATGCTCATGTCGTCAACTACAAGGTCGTGCCTTAGTCCATAATAATCATTATTATCTAATTAGAATCCTTACTCGACTTCTAGATTATTATTTACGTCCACTTGTTCGTCTCTTACAAGATTTCAAAAGTTGTCGGAATTCATTCAAATTCTACGTCATCAATCATCATCTAACGAGATTCATTATTATATACATCATCACCTCATATCATTACTTAAACTCAACTTAATTCGAGTTCTTAGTCTCTTATAATTTCATTAACATTTTTAGATTAATTTCAAATAATTCCTATTATCAACTAATACTGTTAGAAACCATAATCCATGATCAAAACCTTACTAGAATTATACCACACAAAACCCCTAATTTCCTACTAAAATTTCGGTAATAATAATAATTTAAAGGGGGTGTTTTTCTTCATCAATTAACATCATTTATCCATTTATCATACTACTACAACTTCAATTAATCGATTCAAGTCTTATTACATCATTAAATTGAAGAATCAAATCATCCTAATGAGAAGCCCTAATTTTCGGTATTATGTAGAATTTAGGGTTCTTCATTTTCTTATCAATTCAATCATATTAATCACTTACTAATACCTCCTATGTCATGAATTAAATGATTAAAACATCTACTACATCATCCTAATTTTCGATTTCTCAAGAAAAATTAGAAGAAGGAAAAACTAATTGGATAGAAGGATAGAGGAGGAGATTACCTTGAAGTTTACTAAAGGAAGTTAGAAGATTTGATGGAGGATTAATGACTTGTGAAGATTCCTTGTCAAGAACTTGAAGCTTTCTTCAATGGAGTTTTGGGAGACAAAAGAGAGAGAGATATTGTATGTGTGTGTTTCGAAAATGAGAGAGAGAGAAGTGAGGATGATGACTTAATTTGTATTATGATATATGTTAACTACTACATAGGTGTAAAGTAATTAAAATATCCTAAGTAGTGAGTCATAATGTATAATACTATAAAGTAATGAAATATTTAGCTATGTGAGGGATAAAGTCGGCTAAGAGGGGAGAAAAAGAAGAAAAATACGCATTTTTCCAGCGCGATACGACGTTACGGAAATCGAAAGACGAAAAATGTAGCTCGGCACAAAATCGTCAATTTCCGATTCTACCAATAATTTCGATATATTTAACTTAATCGGAAAGTAATATTTAAAATCTAAATTCCGACAAAAACTCGGGACGTCACAGTCCGAGTTTCATCCGGAAAATCAAAAAAACGAACTTTCTCGGGCGAGTTCGTATCGCGATTTCTTGAATGTAAAAATCAGACGGTTTTCTGTTCTGAGTTCTAGAACTAAAAAGTTTTCGTACGCGATAACCCTAAATACAGTAGTCGTCTAACTGACTTCCGTAATTTATTTTCGGAAACAGATTTCACCGTTGGTTTTAGAATTCAAATTCGTAAACTTAGGCGTGAAAAGCCATTTTTATTATTAACTTTAAATTTTTAAGACTGTACGGAATTTCTGGGGTATTACATCCTACCCTCCTTGATAGCATTCATCGGTAGTTTTGGTTTTAGAAAAGCCCACATGACATCCGAAGACTAGCTAGGCGGCTTACTCTTGACTGTCTTTGCTACTTGTCCGTCCTGCTCGGCCCTTCATATTTGGCATCGATAAAAGAATTAGGACTCGACGCGTAAAGACGTAAAGTAGATGCGTGTCTCGGTTGGAGGACTTCTACATGACTCGTCTCTCTCTATTCTGAGTTTATCTTTTTTAAGTCGATCTCTCTCTCTCGACGTTCTCGTTTTCGATACGCCAACTCTACTCAGTTACTAATTACTCGTCTCACATTCTCGTTCTAAATCATTCTTATCGTTAATCAGTAGTGCTAAGGCTTTTCTCACTAATTAAGGAAATATCATTTATTTCAACTCCATTACTCGAATTCTTACTCGTATTCTTAACTCATCTACGTCATATTAAATCAATCATGTTGCACATAATAGCATTCTCAACAATTTGAGCAAATCATAGCTTCATAAATAAAATATGATCGTCTCACTCAACATAGGCTCATTTAGGTTTAATCATTTATTCAAGCACGTAAGCATAGTAAATTCACATAGAAATTCAAACTGTCACAGCCCCAAATCCCAAGGGACGGCAGAAGCCGAGGTGCGACTGGGATTGGATTAAAGAAGCGGGGAAGAAGGGGGCTGACTAATTAAACATACATAAAAGACATCATACATTCAATGAACAAGACTTTACTATTAAAAAGGAAGAGTTAATCACGAAGGATTACTCGACAGAAAGTACTCGAAAGTATCTAAGTTAAAGATTACAGACTTATACTACAGTGATTCACCAAATGTACATAACGTCAAAAGGTCTAGAGTTTTGCAGCGGAAAGTAGGTTACAAGCTAAAGCTTCCTAAAAACTCGACTCAACTTCAACCACCGCCGCTCTCGTCGCTTCAACCTGCACATTTAGAAAACATATGCAGGGCTAAGTACAAAAGTACTTAGGGGGCACGTTGCCGAAAACATAAGCATAAGTATAGATAATCAGGCATTTCATAATTTGTAGCACATTGGGGTTTTATTTAAAATTGGCCCGTGTCTACTAAACATTTTCTGACTCATTTTCACAATTTACTCGGCCGAGCATTTTCTGGTATGTTACGTTCAAATCTTGACCAATTCTCATTCACCGTGGCTGGTTACCCTTCAAACGGATACCACATACACCACAGGTTACAAAGTGCACTTACTCTGGAAAGCACTTAATAGCTAACTCAGAGCCGATCGTTAGTTAACCTATTTTGATTAACTCATAAATCTGGGAAACACGAATGTTAACTCAGATAGGTACAAGAGAACTCACATAAAATGTAAAACAGTTCATGCCATAATTATCACTTTGAAAACACGATTATCAAAGCGATAAAGAAAGGTTTTCGAGCATTGCTCGTTTTGTTTCATATATAAAAGCCCACCTCGATGATACAGAACTACTAAACAGGTTTCTGTCCTTCTGTTCTTCCGTCCTTTCCTTAGTGCTGGCTTCCTCCTTCATCGTAAAATAATCACACTTTAAATTCGGTCGTAAAAGATAATCGAATATGGAAATTCGAAATAGGTTTTAGTCGTTTTGTTTCTTTAGGCATTTGCACGCTACTAGTTTCACTTTAATAAAACGGGAACAAGACTTGAACAAATCTCATTTAGAACTCAAAGGGTCTCATACTCGACTCTTAGGTCAGTAGAGAAGATAGTCGTTAACTTAATACGGCTTAAACGATCGAAACAAACTAAGTTGCGAAGAAAACAACTTAGGAATTCAAGTTCTGAAATTTTAACTGCGCAATGCAGTAGTTCTGGGGACTGCCCAGAACAGAGGAATTGGAAACTGGGGATGAGCCCTGTACCGTTAGAAAGCTTGAAAGTCTAGTTTACGCTCCAATTTACGGATCTCAAATCCGATAAACGAGCTAAAAGATACTACAGTTTCCGGGAAGGGTCGCAAAACGAGATAGAATCGACGTATGACTTCCTAGGCTCGTTCTATGTTATCGAACCTACATTTTCACGATTTTTAGGACTTCAAGGCAGTCAACACATACTCTCGTACGTGAAGAACTCCTTTCCATCGTTCTTCTATTAGCACGACGTTGCTCGATAGAATCGACGTATAACTTCCTAAGTTCGTTCTAAGTTCTCGTACTCGATTTCTCACGAAACTTCACTCTCAAGGCAGTCAACACGTACTCCCGTACGTGAAGGACTCCTTTTCAAAACTCGTCTATTAGCACGACGTTCTAAACATCGGCTTTCAAACTAACAAGTACTATACCAAAATCAAGTTAACATTTCTCGTTTCTAGTTCTCGATTGCAACTACAACCATCATATAATAATCTGGATGCTCATGTCGTCAACTACAAAATCGTGCCTTAATCTATTATAATCATTATTATCTAGTTAACATCCTTACTTGACTTCTCGATTATTATTTACGTCCACTTGTTCGTCTCTTATAAGATTTCAAAAGTTATCGGAATTCGGTCATTTTCTACGACATCAATCATCTTGTAACGAGATTCATTATTATATACATCATTACCTCATATCATTACCTAAACTCAACTTAATTCGAGTTCTTAGTCTCTTATAATTTCATTAATATTTTTAGAAAATTCTCATTTAATTCCCAACATCATCTAATATCATTAGAAACATTAATCCATCATTATATCATCAACTAGATCAACTATATGAAAACCCCCAATTCCTCAAAAAAAATCGGTAATAGCATAATAATTTAAGGGGTGATTTTCTTCATCAATTAACTCCATTAATTCATTTATCAACCTACTACAACATCAATTAACCAATTATCAATACCATTACAATATCAATTGAGAAATCAAGTGAAACCCTAGCCTAAGAATTCGGTCCTCATAAAAAACATAGGGGATTTCATTTGTTCTTTCACGAATCCTCAATTAAACATCTTCTAAACTCAATTATGTAATCAATTTTAGAATCCAAACATCCTACTATAAAGCCCTAATTTTTAAGGTTCTTGGATTTCTTCAAATTTTAACCATAGAATTCATATCTAATCCATCTAATTACACTAATTAAAGATCAAAACATCTAATCTCCATCATCATCAAAATTGATCAACATGAGAAAATAAAAGAAATGGAATCCATTTGGATAGAAATGTAGAGGAGATGAATACCTTGAACTTTAGTGAAGGAAGTTAGAAGATTCGATGGTTGGATGATGAACTTGTGGAATTTCTTGCTCCAAGAACTTGAGGTTTCTTCAATGGTGAAAAGAAGAATGGAAGTATAGTATGAGTGTGTGTGTATTTCGGTCATGGGGGGAGAGAGAGTGAGGAAGATGACTACTTATTTTAACAAAATATCTAACAAAGTTAATAGGTGTAAAGTTTTAATTAAAATATTTAATGGTGAGTTATAATGTTAAATACTATATAAAATGAAATATCAAGTATAAGAGAGAGGGATGAAGTCGGCTAGAGGGGGAGAAAAAGAGAAAAATACGCATTTTTCCGGCGCGATACGACGTTACGAAAATCGAAAGACGAAAAACGTAACTCGGCACAATATCGTCAAAATCCGATTTGACCAATAATTTCGATATATTTAACTTAATCGGAAGGTAATATTTAAAATCTAATTTCCGACAAAAACTCGGGACATCACAGTCCGAGTTTCGTCCGGAAAATCAAAAAAACGAACTTTCTCGGGCGAGTTCGTATCGCAATTTCGTGAATGTAAAAATCAAACGGTTTTCCGTTCTGAGTTCTAGAACTAAAAAGTTTTTGTACGCGATAACCCTAAATATAGTAGTCATCTAACTGACTTCCGTAATTTATTTTCGGAAACGGATTTCACCGTTGGTTTTAGAATTCAGAATCGTAAACTTAGGCGTGCAAAACCATTTTTATTATTAACTTTTAATTTTTAAGACTGTACGGAAATTCTGGGGTATTACACAAACAATCATGAAATCTTGACACGTTTCATATTTTATACTTAATCAACAATCACTTAATAATTTCTCAACTCTAATTTTAAAACTTCAATCTCATAGAATAGATCCTCATCTTTTTAATAAAAAAAACATAAGTTCAAAAACTAAGAATTCAAAACTCAAATAATTATTTAGTATTCTCGACTCAATCTACGACATTGTTTTCAAAGTACGTCGTCTTTTCTCATTTTCATATATGTATACAAGTACATACTATTATATTTTTAGTTCATTATCTCGACAACTCTTCTCGATTTAATTTTAATCCAAACGGTTTTGAAAAAATAACAACCTTCTTAATTAATTTAATCGATTATTCTCAATCTCATTTCTCGATATCTCACTCATATTTTATTCTATTATTTTCTTGATTCATTTAGGCATTTTCTCAAGAACTTATCTATTTTAGTTACTTATTCTTAATTAATTCTTTAAACTCGACTCACTTAATATCCTCATAATTTAGGATTTTTGCTAAGTAATGAAATAAAATTGATCGAGGAGTTTGAGAATAAGAGAAACAAAGTCATTATACTCCCAGCAATAGTAGAGCAAGTGATGGATACATTAGTAGTGATGCCAGATTTGAGGTCTCGCATCATTGAAGGTCAGAGAAGAGAGTGAAAAAGAGCATGCCAATAATCTTGGCTATGAAAGAGCAGAGGTTAATGAGGAAGAGTCATTTTTTTTCTTTTATCATCACATCTAATATAATCTCAAGCTCAAACATCAACTAAATTATCAATTAATTCAACAAAATAATTTCTCTTCCTCACCTCATAACTCACGGTGTTCACCTAGATTTTAGGACAATTGATTTTTCAACTTTTCAAGCATAATACTCTATCACAACATATTAAAAATCACAAATCAATCATAAAAATAACAATAACTCAAGAAATTCAATTTCTCCTAATTTTGCCTAAATTTTTGGTATTAATCAAATTTTTAGGGCTTTCATTTTCTTTTACTCTCTTAACTCATATTTTAATCTCTAGGGTTCGATTTACCTAACGAAATTCTCACTCGATTCCTAAATCGATAAACCCTAGGTTTGCCTAAACATAAAATAAAATCATGCATGCATTGTTTCTCTTTTCTTTATGGATTTAGGGATACAGATATACAGTTAATCAAATTAATACCATACTTTGAAATTTTTAAACTTGATCTCTTCTTCTTGATCTCCTTGAGGCTGAAAATTATAGGGGTTTGGGCTCAATCTTTTAGCTTGGATTCATCATGGAAGAACTCACTTGAATCCTCAAGAAAAAAACACATAGAGAATAATTAATCATCCATCTAGGGCTTAAGAGCCGGAAATTATAGAAGAATAAGGATGAATTTTGAAGATTAATACTAAAAAATTAGGAAAGATCAATACCTTTAAGATTAGGGTTTTGGAAGCTTGATAATGGATTGATCTTCACTTGATCATCATGGAGGATTAGGGCTTGATTCTATACCTCAATGGAAGAAAACTTACTATGTGTAGTGTGTGTGTGTGGTGTTTCGGCCGAGAGAGAGAGTAGGGAGAGAGAGATGATGTTTTCTCTTTTTTCTTTCTTACTTGATTTGGTAACTTATGGGAGAGAGAGAGGATATGATAAGGTTGAAGGAATTCTTGTCTCTTGAAGAGTGAAGAATCGAGAGAGAGTAGATGGAAATTAAGTGAAATACATGCATTCCATCACTTACTAGATATGGATAGATTTTCTCCCAACATTTAGAATCTAATCATAACACCCTAGGTGTAGCTTTTGAATTTATGGCTTAAGAGAGAGAAAGAGAGTGAGAGGGTGAGTTGATGTGATTCTCATAAGATGGATGCAAGCAAATTGTCTCTTTACTTGAATAAGTAAAGATAAATATTATTCATTTAGGGAATATCATGATTACACCTAATTAGTAGGTGTTGAAAATAGGTTTGGGAGAGAGAAAAATTAGAGAGAAATAGGGAGAGAAGTCGGTGGAGAGGGAGAGAGATGAGAGGGATTTTTTTGTTATTTTATTACAGATATTATTTACCCGGTCGTAAAACTTTCCGGATAAAAAGTCCGCATTATTTAATTTATGCAGAAAATGGATCTAATCTCTCCTCGTCTCATTTCCGACACTAAAACATCTCAAACCTATCTCACATCCCACTAAATAAATCAAGGGTTCCGATTATCAGATTTTTTGGTCTAAATTCCAAATAACGAAGAAAACCTAAAAATTAGTCGGCTAATTAACCCGTTAAGGATTAAATTCTTATAACTCTGTCAAGTGATCTCGGATGAGCTTCTAACATATCTCAATGACCTTAGAATTAATTCTAGGTTCAAAAGACACTAATTAGGTCTAATTCTGAGTTTGTCGGTGAATAGTGTTTTCTCGGTTCTCGTTACTATTCACTGAAAATAAAAGTTCTCAGATTTTACTGAAAATCATACTCATGCTCAAACTCATATAAATAAACTCAATAAATGCATTACATCCTCAACTCAAGCAATAAAAACAAACAAACTCACGTCAAAGCACACAGGGGCATTTTAGTCATTTTAAGAAAATATATCTTCTTGAATAATTTTAATCACTCCAAACTCATTAATTAAGCTCATAAACTCATTTAGGGCATACTTAAGGGCTTATTAAAGTTCGGGATATTACATCTGGAGAGGCGTCATCATACGGCTCTGGCGGAGGGGCGCCATATGTCATGAAACGAGCTGAGATAGTGGAGATAAACGCATTAACATCTCCATACAAGGTTCGGTCGAAGTATCGATAGCCTAGAAATCGAGGAACGAGGGATGCTGCCCAATCTCTCCATTCCCAAGGTAGGGCTTGGATCAAACGTGTCATGCCTTCTAGTGGTCCGATGTCCATAAACTGGACTTTTCCCCAAATCGTATGATAGCGCGATAGGAATTCGACTATTGACTCAGTACTCATTTTTCTTACGTGCAGGTACTCCTGCATCCAGTCATTATCGTCCATCCTATATGAATTTTTAAACACAATAAGCACACTTAAATAATTAATCAAGCATACTAGAATTTCCACCACATACTCATTTTTGCGTTCCAAAGGGGGATTTTCGTTCATGGATTCGGGCAATTCCAAATCACGTAACCGTTTGCACAAGCGTTTCATCCTTTCCGATTTTTCCACATGAAACACGCATTAGGAAGGACATTCTAAAGCAATCTAGTTATCAATCAGTTTAATAACTTTTATCTCTAAACATCATAACTCATAAATAACTCAAAAATTCTCAAAATCTTGATAATTCAAACATCACTTTAACTCGAAAACTTTTAGAAAATAAGACGTACCTGGTTGCCGGATGAGATGGAGGATAGCTTGGTGTGGTTTACTGACTCAAATAAGTCTAGGAATTAAATCTAGACTCAACTCATCAAAGAATATTAGACTTCAGAGCAGTCAAACCTGCTCTGATACCAACCTGTCACACCCCGTCTTCCGAGGTAGGACTTACAAACAACAACACAACTTAACCAACTAACAATCAACTCAAATACGGGGAACATGCTCGGGGAAATATCAACTAAAAGCAACAACACTCGAATAAGGCCATCAAAGGCATAATGAAGCAATAACCGAGCATTTCAAATTACATATCAACAAGAGTATGATAAGTATATCCAGTCAATGAGATAAAGATTCAACAAGACATTAAAACCATCGAGCACATTGCTCGGAATAAAAAACAAGTGTCAGATATATAACAAAGACTTTCACGTCAAAAGAGTTGCAGTGGAATCTCGACTCAAATCCCAACACTCACACGTATGAAGACGTGCAAATGCCAGTCTGACATTCGACTCAACACAACCAAACAAACCACACCACCAAGCCTTTCCTGCCATCACCATCCTGCTAACCTGCACGTTTAGAAATACACGCAGAGCTGAGTACTTCGTACTCAGTGAACATATGCCGAAAACATTTGGAAGAAAGATGCTCTTAAAGCTATATCAATTGAACTTGCCTTGCCGAAGCATCACAAGTAACTAAGCAACTTAAAACGATTTTACTTGTGCATGCTAAATACATTTTCTTTTAAATAGACTGCACAGTTAAAACATAATATATACTCAACAGTATGCATCATCTGTCACAAATTCTCTCACTATGCCGAGAAGTAGGCCTCCTTCTCGAACACTGTGACCGTCCTAATCGAAGCAAGGCTCACAGTCACCTCAACATTTAACATACCACACGTGGGTTTCCTACCTTTCACAGGATGATAATAGCTCAAACAAACAGATGATAACACATACCAAACTCAATAAAAACGGCAAGTCAATCGCATTCTAAAATCACATAATAATACTCAATAGTATAATAACATTCATCAATAGTTTTGGTTTAGAAAAGCCCACCTGTCTTCCGACGTTCTAGTTAGGTGGCTTACGGGCTATCTGTCCTCGCTTATCTTTCCGTCCGGCTTGTTCATTCACAGTTCGACATCGATAAAGAAGATAAGATACTACGCAAAGACGGATATTAGACGTTGGTCTCGACTGAAGGACTTCTACTTGAATCGTTTCTCTCTATGCTATTCTTTTCTAAATAAATCTCGCATTCTCGTCTTTAAGCCATTAACACTACTCGATAATTGGTCAATACTACTAACCAATGTCTTAGTATTTCTCTCTTAAATCATGAAACGTTGTCTATCTAACTTCTATTACTCGAGTTTTCTTTTATATTCTTAATCAATTCTCGATTTAATCAACAACTTAACAACTTAATTGTTTTGCATACAAAACAACTCAATAATCTTTCACGTTATCATCACATAATATCATTCACTCAAGCACGTTAATTCAATTGCATAACAATTCAAAATAATCAAACATATTGTCTCGAATTTAATCACATTTCAAGACACATTAACATTTACTCAATTTTTATTTTAGAACTTAATTCAAATATGAATTCTTTTTTATAAAAACTCAATTAATAAAATTTAGTTTTCTCGACTTTTATACAACACTTTTCCAAACTCGATGTCTTATGAAACGTATTATAAATCTTTACTCAATTAATAAAAATTCTTCTTATTTTTATTAACTCTTATGAAATAGGAATTTCATTTCTATTTCTAACTCGATTCTTATTCTTAACTTAAACTATTACTTCTCTGATTATTATCTCGACAATTATTCTCGATTTATTCTTAATCAACATGGTTTGAAAAAAAAAAACAACTTACTTAATTAATTTAATTAATTACTTTCAAAATAATTACTCGATATCTTATTCGTATTTTATTCCATTATTTTCTTGATTAAACTATATGAGTATTTAAACTTAACTCGTCTAACATCTTTCTTCGACTCGATTAAATCTTCTCTTCACTTTCTTATCATTTTATTCTTTTTATTTTAACTCGATTTTCTCAACTCTTACTTATTTATATAAGAAATTTCTTTTCCTCTTTTAACTACTAATTTAAGACTCATTTCTTAATCAATACATGTTCTCCTTTATTCTTTAAATTAATTTTTTTATTTCAATAATCATCTAAATTATTTTACTAATTTAATTACTAATTTTCTTTTTGATTTGATTTAATTAAAACTCAAATCTTCAAGTTTCATCTTATGAACACTTAGAACACTTAGAACACCTACAAGATATATTTTTCTATGTATTTTTCAATTCTTAATATTTTTAAAGCTTAAAACTTCATTCTTTCATCACATTAAATTCTATTATCATCTAGGATTCAAACTTAACACATAATCATACTTGAAAATATTAAATCATCAACAACATTAAAATCACTAAATCATCATATAATTATTTTCTTCAAAAACCACATACATATGTCGATTTTCTCACACTTAACAACATAAAAGATTAAATCATCACATCTCATAATAATCTCATGCTCAAAACATCAATTAAATCATCAATAAAATCAACAAAATATTTTCTTCCTCCTAGCCCTAAACTCACGGCATTTTCTACATTTTTAGGGCATTCGATTTTTAAAATTTTCAAGCACAATTACTGTCACAGTGTAATGCCCCGTAAATTCCTTACGTTCTAATATTTAAAGTTAAATAAATAAATGGATTTGCACGCTTAAGTTTATAATTTTTGAATTCTAAGGCTAACGGTCGAATCCGTTACTAAAAATAAATTACAGAAGTCTGCTAGACGGCTACCGTATTAGGGATTAGCGCCAACAAAAAGTTTTTAGTTTGTAAACTAAGAACGGAAAACCGTTTAATTTTACGGTTACAAAATCGCAATACGAACACACTGAGAAAGTCTGTTTTACGTTTTTCCGGATGAAACTCGGATTTGTCGTCCCGAGTTTTTGTCAAAATAAATTTTATAAATTTATTTTCCAATTAAGTTCATACGTTAGAATTTGTAAGTCAAATCGAATCGCGACGATTTTTGTACCGAGCAACGTTTTTCGTCGTTCGTTTTCCCGTTACGTCGGATCGCGCCGGAAAAACCCGTAACCCCCTAAACCTCCTCCATGCAGCCGACACCTCACTTAATTAGGTGTAAGCATGCATGTTTGACTTTGTTAAACTAATGACACCTACATCTACTTTACACCACTTCAACCATTTTCATCATTGCAAACTTAGACAAAACACATTTCTTTCTCTCCATCTCTCTATCTCTCTCAGCAATCCTCTCTCTCTCTCCCTCAAACTTCATCTTCTTCATCCTTTCCACCCACCATTGAAGCCTTCTTCAAGAGCTTGAGAAAGAACACAAGCCATCAATCCATCCATTCAACCTCTTAAGTTCTTTCTTCAATTCTCAAGGTATGATGATCCTCCACAATTCTATCCATTTGGTTTTCTTTTCTTTTCTTTTTCTTCTTATGATCGAAAGTTTGAGCTATGGGATAGATGAATTGATCTTGGATTAATGAAATTAGATGTATTAGATAGGATAATTGGAGATTAAAATGGAACAAAAACATGAACCCTAAAACCTATGTTATTGCCGAGAATTTTGGGGTTTTTGTAGGATTTTTGTTTTTCTTCTCTTGATCATTGATTCATGCCTAGTAGATGATTAATTAGTGTATGGAATGAAAAGGGATTGAAAGCCCTATGTATTTGTAAGTTTTCAATTAGGATTTTGAAGTATGAATTTAGGAATTTTATGCATGTTAGTTGTTTTTGGAATTATAATCGATTAATGGATAATATAAGATGTTGATTAGTGAATATATGTTGTTAATATGAGAAGAAAATCATCCCCTTAACATTTGTTTAAAACTAGAAATTTATAAGTAATTAGGGGTTTATACATGTTTGATATAAGTGATCAATTGTTAATGAAATATAGTTGCAAATCATGTTAGTTGATTAATAGAATTTAAATGAGAATTTTCTAAAAAATGTTTAGTGAAACATAAGAGGCAAAGATCACCATATAAACTGAGTTATAATGATGTTAAGATGTGTATGCATGCATGAAAACGGTTCACGTTAGACGTAGTTTAACGTCGTAAAATTTGAACAAAAACCGACAACTTTTGAAAATCGTATAAGAAACGAACATTTAGTTGTAACTAAAAATCAAGAAGTCGGATGAGAATTCTAATATGATATTACTGTTTATAATAAAATTTAGAACATCTTTCTAGTTGATGTCATAAGCGTTCGAGTTGAAATAATATGGATTATAGTTATAGTCGAGAACTAGAAGACGTTTGGAATTCCTTTGTTGGTTTAGTACTTGGTAGTTGAAATAAGACGTTAGAACGTCGTGCTTTTGAGCGAGTTGAGAAGGATTTTGTCACGTACGGAAGTATTGATGACTGCCTTGAGAGTCTAGTTTCTAAAAAAAAAATGAATACGAGAGCTTAAAATGAACCTAAAACGTTATACGTCGAACTTATCAATCAATTAGGGTTTCCACGGAAGTTTGCGACCCTCGCCGGAAACTGTAATATCTTCCAATTCGTTTATCGGATTTGTGATCCGTAAATTGGAGTGCGAACTAGACTTCCTAAGCTTTCTAATGGTATAGGGCTCACCCCCTGTTTCCAAGTCCTCTGTTCTGGACAGCCTCCAGAGTTACTGGACTGTGCAGTGAAATTTCAGTTTCTTGTTTCCTAAGTTGTTTAATTCACAACTTAGTTTCTTTCAAACGTTTAAGCCGTTTTTAGCTAACGAACATCTCCCTACTGACCTTAGAGTCAAGTATAGAACCTTGAGTGATGAAAACCAGTCGAAATCTTATATCTTATCCTTTCATTAAAGAAGTAATAAACGAGAAATTTCATAAGTCATTCAAGGAACTAAAATATAAATCGCCTAAGTTGATTCTTTCCAACTTAGTTTCTTATAATCCTTAAAGTCGTATTAAGACATCGAATACCTTCTCTTCTGACCCGAGAGTCGAATATGAGATCTTTCGAGTTCTAAACAAGATTAGTACGAGTCTCATTTCCCGTTTAAGTAAAACGAATCTAGTAAGCGTGCAAATGCTAAAAGAATAAAATAACTAAATCTTTCTTCGATTCTCTTTCTTCGATTATTCTTTTGCGAACCATTTTTAAGTATGTTTGAAGGAGGAAGCCAACTATAGAGAAAGGACGGAAGATCCCAAGTTGGAAGCTTTTGCTTATAAGTTCTGTATTTTACAAGGTGGGCTTTTATTATATGAAAATAGAACGTGGGTTTTTCCACAAACCAAAAGTAAAGTTTACAGCTTTGATAATTGTGTTTTATCAACGTGATAATCTTGGCATAAAATGTTTAACTGTTTTATGTGAGTTCTCTTGTACCTTTCTGAGTTAACCTTCGGGTTTTCCAGAATTTATAGTTAACCGCTAGGATTGTTAACTATTATCGATCGGCTCTAAGTTAGCTATTAAGCGCTTTCCAGAGTTAGTGCACTTTGTAACCTGTGGTGTATGTGGTATCCTGTTGAGGGGTAGCCAGCCACGGTGAATTGGCTTTGGTCAAGATTGAACATAACATACTCTAAAAATGCTTGCGCAAGCTGCTTTATACAAATTAGTCAGAAAAGGTTTAGTAGGCTCGGGCCTTTTCAACAAAACCCCGATGCGCTACGGTTATAAAATGCCAGATTATTTATACTTATGATTATGATTTCGGCATCATGCCCACTAAGTACGTTTGTACTTAGCCCTGCATTGTTTTCTAAATGTGCAGGTTGAAGCGACGGTGAGCGGCGACGGTTGATGTTTAGTTAGAACCCTTCCGCTGCCAAACTTTGAATTTCTTTGATGTACTTTTGAACAATATTCAGTAGTCTAAGTATGTAAATTTTGAACTTAGTTTCTTTTTATACTTTTGTCGAGTAATCTTTAGGGATTAACTCTTTCTTATTGATATTCAAGTCTTATTCATAGTTTGTCGCTGTTTTTCATGTATGTTTAGTCAATTAGCCCCCTTCTTCCCCGCTTCTTTAATCCAACCCCAGTCGCACCCCGGCTTCTGCCGTCCCTCGGAATTTGGGGCTGTGACAGAGTGGTATCAGAGCGGTCGTTCTTGCTCTGTACCAGAGTCTTCCTTTCCTAAGTAGCACCACAAAGTGGTAGTAACAGAGCAATCGTTTCTGCTCTGCATATGAGTCTTCATTCAAGTAGTAGCATATAGTATTCGTTCTTACTCTATAAGGAGTCTTCTTCGCGTCGCAAGATAGAGTGTTCGTACTGATTCTATATCGAGTCTTCTTTCGAGTCGTGAAATGGAGTAGTTATTCATATTCTATAGTGAGTCTCTTTTCGAGTCATAAGATAAAGCACCTGTATATACTTTAGATCAGAGTGTTCTTTCAAGTAAAGATAGGAGTTGAGTTATGACATTAAGATTCAGAATATAGATGACAACTCAACCTCCCGCTACGTCGACTCAACGCGGAAAAAAAATATATAAGCTAGGAATGTCAGTAGTTTAATTTCTTTTCAATAAGGAATTTCGAATAATTATTTCCCAAGTATAAGAATTTATACTTGCTTGTTTATGTGATTATGTGATAGCACTAGTGCTATGTTATGTGAAATTATCTGTGAAATAATTTCTTTTTGTTTGAAAATATTTTTTATGCACAAGAATTTAGAAGGATTTTAAGGATTTTTCCCGGATTATGGAGAACGTAGACTTGAAAACCTAAGATTTTTCCGGCTCTTCAAGAACTTAGACGTTTTAAGAAAGATTAATTTCAAATGATTTTGAAAGGAGATTCACAACACGGGAAGGGCTTCTTTTGACAAATGTCACGTGCGTAAAGTGACATGAATAAAGACTCGACAAGAGTCGATCTTTGTTATAACTTCGATATGAATTTCCTTCAAGGAAATGAAATGAATAAATAAAAAGGTAAATCGTGTTAGTAATCGAAAGGAAAAAGTAGATGTTAGAGAAGCAACGGCTTCAAAGTAAGAAAGATGCAAATGAGACAGAAGTTCCATGTGATTGAGGGACTGTTATGTGGACCTAATCAACCCACATAATAAGGAACTCAGTAATATGGGTCTTATGCCCCGTGAGCAAACCCTATTTTAGTATGGTATATGTGTTTTAAAAGAAATTAATAATGCTTACGTATAAGTAACATGAAACGTCGTCGTTCCAATTCGTTCCGTTTCTTTTAACGGAGTTCGCTTTGTTAAGTTTTGGGAAGCGGTATATTTTATTATTAAGAAACAAGCACGAAGCTTGATTAGAATTCTTTCTACGGATGTTCAAATCAGACAACGTTTAGAACTTATGTTCTAAAGCCTTTCCCCAGATAAAAGTCTATTCTTCTGATGGAATTTAATCTTATACTTCATTCTCGAACGAAGAATACAACTAAGTACGAGTATTAACTTTCTTTGGGAATAAATGTTACTCTTGAATAAGTACCATGAACAAAGTGAACACGCATTGTCTTAATAAGTGAAATTGTTAAGGAATTTTCTTCAAGAATGGAAATAATGAAGATTTATAAATAAATAAAAGTTATAAGAAAATAAATGGTTAATAAGATAGGAAATGGGAATAAAATCTCGAAAATTTATTTCTATATATTGTGCGTACGAATGTAATTTTCTGTGAAAATTACTAAAATGTCTAAGATAAGATGGTTTGACTAAGTACGGTGTTATTACAATTGAATAAGGAATATTCATTTTGTAATTTAAGATTTTTCGTAAGATAAGATATTATCCTACATGTTACTGATCCGTGTTTCTAAAAAAACAAAAAAAAAAATTGTAGGATGTCATCCAGTAGTGATTTGACTCAGGGAAGTCAATCTCCACCGCAGCGGACTTGAGAAGGTCAACTAGTAGATAGGTTTTGGGATTATGGGGCAAACCCGGGACACGACGTAGGGTAGAGGATCAGTTATTTCTCGACGGTTTACTACTTCGCCCGGCGTTGGGTTACAGAGGCTCAGGCTATCATGGGTTTGGTTAGATGTCTACCAGAGGAATGGCGTGGTTGGGCAAACGACACGGCATGGTACCATCTTGGAGTTTTTGGTGACGACGTGGAGCCGACAGGGAACTATTATTTTGCTTTAGAGGTACACAGTCGCTTCTACCTGAGCAGACACATGACAGCATATCCAGTTCAGGAGCATCCCCCCTACACTCACTACCCAGTAGATTCAGAGTCAGATCACGAGGGGATAGATCCAGAGTTTGTCGCACAGTTGGAGATTCCTTCGGTGATGATACCTAGCATGGGCACAGAGGAGTTAGTTGCAGGGACAGTTGACGGTTTAGGGTTACCTGCTCCTATCCTACAAGGGCCTTCCGTGAGAGCTCAGGGACCATTCGAGTCAGGATTGGAGTACTTAGACACAGACGCAGAGCTTGCCGCCCTGTTATAGTTTCCATCTTCTTACAGACCCCTTGACGAGATTTACGCGGAGTTGGCTAGAGTTAGGACAGAGTTTGAGGCAGGACCGTCCAGGGTCCGTTCCAGGGAGGAGTACGAGCCCAGTGCACTTTCTGACCCTCCCCTGCTACCTCCGAAGAAGCGGCGTCAGTGACCTGCTGGGACTACTTAGTATCGGATAGCGAGACGACAACTTTGGATGTGCTTGCTCTACCATCACTTACCCTTGCAAACGGCACTACATTGAGGGTCGACGAGGCGCTCTAGTTTACCTTCGATTCAGAGTCAGATGATGAGGACCCGAATGAGGAGCCGGAGGAGGATACCGACGAGGATACCGATGAGGACCCGGACGAGGATCCTGAGGAGGATCAGGCCGCAGAGGGTGGTGCAGATTAGACCGCAGTTAGACGAACGGAGCATCAGGGACGCGCAGTAGTATAGTAGCCCTCTGTTATGTACATAGTCGGATCAGTAACTAGATAGTTTTTTTAGTACTCTAACGAATACGAAATTTTTATGGATCGTTTCCGTTCTAGTACTTCTGGTAGTACAGCAATGCAATATGTTAGTGCATCCTGTACAGGTAGGAAATCAGCCTAGCTTAGACTCGTTGTAGTCTAGTTTTGTATAAGTCCTTGTTAAAGGCAAAACTAATATTTTTTTTGATGTATATATACATACATGACCCCAAAAAGGGTTTTTAGTCACAAGAAAGTCCTTTATGAATCTTATAACTAAACCAGATTATCAAATGAACTAGTGTAATAAGTGCTTTTAATTTAACCTTGGAGGTTAAAGGTTGAAAGAATTAGAATCAAAACTAAATTCGATATTTCTGTATACGTGAAGTTGTTAAGTTAAAAAAAAAATTTATAAGAGAAAGAAGATTTAAAAAAGCAAATACTAACAAGGAAAATTCTTGTATTCTATAGTTCAGAAATGTCGCAGAAAGTCGTTAACAACCCAAGAGGACCCGATAGTCATAGAAAGTCTGACCAAGGTCAAGAGCAACGCATAAGGGAAGGAAGGCAGAAATATCCAGGAACTTTTTCACATTCCCAACCTTCTCAACATCATAGTATGACGAACTTATTCTTCGAAAGACAACCACCATCTTTCAATGGGTCTGGTAACCCAATGGAGGCCGAACGATGGATACACGCTATAGACAAAATCTTTGAGAAAATTAGACCTAGCGATGAAGAGCGCCTAGCATATGCCATATATCAGCTAACCGGACCAGCTAAATATTGGTGGGAGAATAGGCAAAGAATTATGACTGAAGAGCGAGCGGCTCCAACTACTTGGAATGATTTTAAGAAGGCATATCATGATAGGTATGTACCCAAAAGAGCTGAGCTTGAGGAGGAAATAGCCAGGAAGCTTCAGGGAGAACTTAAATATGAACTGGGAATAGCAGTGGCCAGAAAGGAAGGATTGAGTTATGAAGAACTACTAGGTCGAGTTTGTGAGATAGAGGAATTAGTGCCTAATAAAGAAAAAATGGTAAAATCCACACCAGTACCAAACGAGACAGCAACCCAAGACCCTCCCAACAATAAGGTTAATCGTAAGGGAAAAAGAAAATGGGAAGGGAATAGCAGTGAGTGCTACCAGAGCCGCAATAACCAAGGGAAAAAGAATAGGATTCGGCAGAATTATCAGCAGCCAGGAAAAGGAAGTAAGGATGGAAAGAAAGTAGGGCAGCAAAGGAATAGAAATCGGGGAAGAAAGCAACTAGAAAGGGTTCACATTCCAATTTGCTCCAAATGTAATAAGACGCACCCTGGAATATGTCAGGCAGGCACTAACAACTGTTTCAACTATGAATATGAAGGATATATGAAGAAAAATTGCCCAAACCCACCGATGGCAAATAATGTATACCAACCCAAACACCTCCAAATTCTGAGAAATACCCAAGAAGGGATATTTTATCCAGCTTGCCCTAGATGTGGCAAGATACATCCCGGTATATGTTTAGCAAAGTCTGATGTGTGTTTCAATTGTATGAGCGAGGGACACGTTAAGAGGTATTGCCCAGAACGGAAGCAGGCAACAAAACAGAAACATGAAGTTTTTGTATGTTCAGAATGTGGTAAGAGGTATGAGGGTGTGTGCCTAGCAAACATGAATAGATGTTTCTTATGTGGGATGCTGGAGCATATAAGTGAGGGTTGCCCAACACGGTTTCAAATGATAGTACCATATCAGTACGACCAGCCTCAATCATTGATTACAGCTCAAATCCAGTCTCAGGCACAACCGTTACAACCACAACAAAATATAGGAGCTTACATAATAGGGCAAGGAAAGTAGCGTGAAGGAAAGGGGAAGCCGGCAGGTATTGGACGAACCTTATAATTAATTTATCATGGCTAAACCCATTTTAGGGCGTTATAATTATTTCCTTAGTACTTATTGATACTTTAGGGATAGAACTAGGACGCACTAGCTACGAACTAGGGAGAACTACACTTTAGGAAGAACGATAACCTCAGAGAAATTATTTCCTTAGTTTCGTCGAACATGGAATTTAGATCTAGGGTCTTTTAAAAGTGATAACAAACAATCGAACAGTGATATGATGTTCAACATATTGTTTTTATATATATAATTTTAGGAATAAACTAGTTGTTTGGGAATTACATCATGATTCTCTACAACGAGAGAAAAATCTCTTCTCAACCCCGATTAGAGAACCAACAGAACTCTATGGAATTTCGATGAACATAAGGATACTGATAATATTCGCCCTACAAGTCAAGAAGTCAATAAAAATTAAATTTACGATCGTTTATCTCGTGAACCTAGTTGGAGATCCCAGAACCAACAAGACTTTTGAACGTGGGAATTAGGAACGAATATGAAAATATCTTTCCAGAATTTTTGATGGGACTACCATCGAATTATCATATAGGTTCTGCGACCAACTTAGAACTGTTAGCAACGCCCAAATCAAAAAAAAAAAAAAAAAACTATTTAAAATGATACCAGGAGAATTATAAGAATTCTAGAACCATCTACTAATGTTGTTAGGTAATGATTTCATTAGGCAGACGTTTTCCCTATGGAAAACACCGTGATGTTTAACGCAAGGATAAATGAGTCTTCAAGAACGTTCATTGGATATCAAGTTAAATAAGATAAGAAAGCAATAGTTTATGCTTCACGGCACTTTAACCTCAGGAATTTAAGTAACCAACCTATGACTTAGGGCTTGCAACCGTAGAACATGTACTGAAATATGGTGTAAGAGATTAGATCTTCACAGATCACAATAGATCAGAGTGCATTATCGAGCAAAGGAATTAGCGTAAGATAAAGGAGATGGCTCAAATTAGTAGAATAGTACGCTTGTGAAATGAATTACTACCTAGGTAAAAGCAGCGAAAGGATAGACACACTGAGTCGTAAGACCACACCTAAGTTTAGGTATCTCTTCTTAGGAAAAGAAACGTTTATATAAGGATTTGGGATAATAGGTGTAGTAATGCACGATACCCCAACATCAATTATAGAAGCAAATAGCGATACAAGTAGCTATACCAAATTACGAGAAGGATTCTAAGCACCTAGAAAAAGGACGAGTAAATAAATTAGTTTCGACTAAGGATGAGATTGGACAAACCAGGCAATAACTCTAAAACAAAGAGTTTTGATAGGAATTAGGAATGGACTTAGTATCTCCAATGACAACAATTAAGGATTTAAGAAAGGTTTTCCAGTGGAATAAAGCGAAACAAGACTTTGTCTTGTTGATAGAATATCTTTAGCTTATAAGTAAGTGGAAGTTCTCACTGATGACCATGCGAGCTGTTACAACCATTAAGTGTTCCAAAATGGAAATAAAAGGATATAGTATTAAATTGTTTAAGACTCGCTCAAAGTTAATAGTAGGAATACTGCCTTAGAATAGTTTTCTATAGGCCGTTAATCAGTTTACTATCTACCAAATCCTAAAATTTTCCATAGATCAAAGAAGTTATCAGGACTATACATCCGTAAGATAGTGCATCTGTACGAAATACCAACTTCAATCTTAGCACCTTTTTCTCGTCTCCAGTTTGATTAAATAATCTGAGAAAACGATTCAGATACTCGCTGATATGCTAAGATCGATAATATTAGCTCAAAGAGTGACATGGAAGAATAACTTCCATCAATCGAATTGTTATAATAATAGTAATAAGTTACCATAGGTAAAACGCCTTACGAGGCTTTAAATTTCTTTTTAATAGCTACCTTATTGTTATAAGGTGGGTAAAGGAACAAACTCAGGGTCAGAAACGGTCAGTGAAATAATCGAAATCATACGATAGATCCGAATCGGAATAAAAGAATTTAAAGAAGACAAATGTCTTATGTGACCCTTAATAATGTAAAGGAAGATATATAAAAAAAAACTCTTAAAAAGAAACAACAATTTTGGGTCAAGTTTAAAACTTCGACAAAGATTTTCATAATTAGCAAATAACTTGGAAAGAATAGTTTCCAATACAAATAGTTATGGCTTTATCGCCAAATTTACAAATGCTTATTTTACGTGTATCTCATTTTGAGAAAGTATTATAAATCGTTTTATGCACAAAGTGTTGTCAGTAAGACGTCGGTCTTAAAAACCGACCTAAATTATGAAAAAAGAACGAAAATGATCTTGAAACGAAAAGCATAAGAATTTAGAAACGAGTCAATGTGTTATTGAGTAGATAAGAAGATCAGTACGACCAGGAAAAGTCACGTGAGAGTTTAACAAAGAATTGAGAAAGGAATACCCCTATCAATTAAGAGGATAAGCAAATTTCGAGACGAAATTTTTCGCAAGGGGGGTAGGATGTAATGCCCCGTAAATTCCTTACGTTCTAAAAATATTTAAAGTTAATTAAATAAATGGCTTTGCACGCCTAAGTTTACAATTTATGAATTCTAAGACTAACGGTCGAATCCGTTATTAGAAATAAATTACAAAAGTCTGATAGACGGCTACTGTATTTAAGGTTAATGCGTACGAAAAGTTTTTAGTTCGTAAATTAAGAACGGAAAACCGTCTAATTTTTACGTTTACAAATTGTGATACGAACACGCCAAAAAAGTTTGTTATTATGTTTTTCCGGACGAAACTCGGACTATATCGTCCCGAGTTTTTGTCAAAATAAATTTTGACAATTTATTTTCTAATTAAGTTCATACGTTAGAATTTTTAAGTCAAATCGAATCGCGACGATTTTTGTACCGAACAACGTTTTTCGTCGTTCGTTTCCCGTAACGTCGGATCGCGCCGGAAAAACCCATAACCCTCTAAACCTTTCCCATGCAGCAGCCACCTCACCTCATGAGTGGCAATCTTGCATGTTGACCTTGTTAGTTAGTTGACACCTAATTTTACTTTACACATTTTCAACCATTAATCATCATAGCAAAAACTAAGACAAAACCAATTCTTTCTCTCCATCTCTCTCTATCACTCTCGGCAGCCCTCTCTCCCATCTCTCAAACTTCATCTTCTTCAACATCCATTTCTCCATTGAAGAACACCTCCAAGAACAAGAAGAGTTCATACAAGTCACATTTCATCCAACAAAACTCTATACATCCTTTGTTAATTCTCTAGGTAATGATCTCCTCTCCATTCCTATCCATTTAGTTTTCTTTTTTCTTCTCTTTTCCATCTTGTTCGAAATTTTAAGGTTATGGGATAGATGATTTGAGCTTAGAACAATGTAATTGGATGTATTAGATATGATAATTGGAGATTAAAATGGATCAAAACCAAGAATCCTAACATCTATGTTAATGCAGAATTTTTTTGGGAAAATGGTAGAATTTCTATTTTTCTTCTTTTGATCATGGATTCATGTTTAGTAGATGCTTAATTAGTGTTTGGAATGAAAAGGGATTGAAAGCCCTATGTTATTATGAAATTCAATTAGGGTTTGAATTATAAATTAGGGGTTTTTGCATGTTAGTTGTTTTTGAAATTGCAAGTGATTAATAGTTGTTATAATAGTTTGATTAGTGAATAAATGATGTTAATTAGAGAAGAAAATCAACCCCTTAACATCTATATAAAACCAGAAATTTATAAAATAAATAAGAGTTTATACATGTTTGATATTAAGTGATGTTTTGTTAGTTGATTATGTTGCAAATCATATTAGTTGATAATAGAAGTTAATTGGAAATTTTCTAAAAATGTTTAATAGAATGTAAGAGACTAAAATCACCTTATAAACTGAGTTATAATGATGATAAGATATGTTAGCATGCATGAAAATGATTCATATTAGACGTAGATTAACGTCGTAAAATTTGAACAAAAACCGACAACTTTTAAAAAAATCGCGTAAGAGACGAATATCTAGTTGTAACTAATAGTCGAGAAGTCGGATGAAAATTCTAAGTTGATATTATTGTTAATAATGAAATTTAGAACATCTTTCTAGTTGAAATCATAAGCATCCGAGTTGATATAATATGGGTTATAGTTGTAATCGAGAACTAGAAAGCGTTTGGATTTTTCTTTGTTGGTTTAGTAATTGATAGTTGAAATCCGACATTAGAACGTCGTGCTTTTGAGCGAGTTGAGAAGGAGTTTGTCACGTACAGAGGTACGTGATGACTTCCTTGAGAGTCCAATTTCTAAAAATTTTGAATACGAGAGCTTAGAACGAACCTAAGACGTTATACGGCGAACCTACCAAACAATTAGGGTTTGTTCGGCAGTTTCTGCGACCCTTGCCGAAAACTGTAATATCTTCCAGCTCGTTTATCGAATTTGTGATCCGTAAATTGGAGCGCGAACTAGACTTCCTAAGCTTTCTAATGGTACAGGGCTCACCCCCTGTTTCCAAGTCCTCTGTTCTGGACAGCCTCCAGAGTTACTGGACTGTACAGTGAATTTTCAGTTTCTTGTTTTCTAAGTTGTTTAGTTCACAACTTAGCTTCTTTCAATCATTTAAGCCGTTTTTATCTATCGAACATCTACCTACTGACCCTAAAGTCAAGTACAAGACCTCTAGTGATGGAGACCAGTCGAGACCTTATATCTTATCTTTTCTTTAAAGAAGTAATAAACGAGAAATTCCTTAAATCATTCAAAGAATTAAAGTAAATCGCCTAAGTTGATTCTTTTCAACTTAGCTTCTCTTAATCTTTAAAGTCGTATTAGGATATCGACTACCATCTCTACTGACCCGAGAGTCGAGTATGAGATCTTCCAAGTTCTAACGAGATTGATACGAGTCTCGTTTTCCGTTTAAGTAAAACGAATCTAGTAAGCGTGCAAATGCCCAAAAGAATAAAATAACTAAATCTTTCTTCGATTATCTTTACGACCCATTTTTAAATATGTTTATTTTACGATGAAGGAGGAAGCCAACTGTAGAGAAAGGACGAAAGATCCAAAGTTGGAAGCTTTTGCTTATAAGTTCTAAAAAACAAAGGTGGGCTTTTATCTATATCAAATAAAATGTGGGTTTTTCCACAACTCGAAAGTATTATTTATCGCTTTGATAATTGTGTTTTCAAAGTGATAATCTTGGCATAAACTGTTTCAACTATTTTATGTGAGTTCTCTTGTACCTATCTGAGTTAACATTCATGTTTTCCAGATTTCTGAATTAACCTTCGGGTTTTCCAGACTTTTAGAGTTAATCTAACTAGGTTAACTAACGATCGGCTCTGAGTTAGCTGCTAAGTGCTTTCCAGAGTTAGTGCACTTTGTAACCTGTGGTGTATGTGATATCCTGTTGAGAGGTACCAGCCACGGTGAATTAGTTTTGGTCAAGATTGAACATAACATACTCTAAAAATGCTTGCGCAAGCTGCTTTATACAAATCAGTTAGAAAATGTTTAGTAGGCACGGGCCTTTTCAACAAAACCCCGATGTGCTACGGTTATAAAATGCCAGATTATTTATACATATGACTATGATTTTGACATCGTGCCCACTAAGTACGTTTGTGCTTAGCCCTGCATTGTTTTCTAAATGTGCAGGTTGAAGCGACGGTGAGCGGCGACGGTTGATGTTGAGTTGAAAGATAGGTTGCTTTAGTTAGAACTCTTCCGCTGCAGAACTCTGAATCTTTTGAGATGTACCTTTTGAACAAATTCTCAGTAGTCTAAGTCTGTAAATATGAACCTAGCTTCTTTTGTACTTTTGTCGAGTAATCCATAGGGATTAACTCTTTCTTATCTATATTAAAGTCTTATTCATGGTTTATCAATGTTTTTTTTCATAAATGTTTAGTCAGTTAGCCCCCTTCTTCCCCGCTTCTTTAATCCAACCCCAGTCGCACCCCGACTTCTGCCGTCCCTCGGGATTTGGGGCTGTGACAAATGGGGTAGTATAGGAACAGATGTAATACGTCTAATCCGTAGATATCGTGCCTGGATTGCTAACCTGGATTTAACAAGGTTTCCTGTGGTTCTACAGCGTATCTTATTTAAGTGAGATGGTGCCAGGCGGTGTTGTTTGCCCATCCTTCCCATTCCTCAGGCAGTCGACCAATAAGGTCCTTCATAGTTTTCCGTTTATCAACAGAATATTTGGCCGAGTATTAGTGCGATGTGAAGTTGTTGACAAACTGTCTTATGTCATGATCTAGGTCATTTACGTAAATAAGGTACTCGCGTATAATCCGCTCTACAACGGAACGCTCTCTTAAACAAGAAAGTCCCAATATACCCTACTAAAAGAGGTTTTGCGCACGCGGCATAAGACCCATTACTGAGTTTCTTATCATGTGGGTTGATCAAGTCTACATAACAGTCCCTCAATCACATGGAACCTCTGTCCCGTTCAATCAAAACAGAAATAACCTACCTTAATCATCTAGCAATGTCTCAAATTGCAATCAAACTCTTAACGTTTCTTAGTTTACCTTAACCATCTTAACTTTCTTAATCATCCTAGCTTTCTTGAAGAAAAACTCTTAACTGATAACCACGTATCGTTTTTACTTTATCTAATATTTGATTTGCCCAAGTACGCTGTGGCGAGAATTGGCTCTCCTGCGCCGTGTCGAATCTAGTATCCATCCTACAAGTTTTTATGAAACACGGATTAGTAACGGGTTGGAAAAATAACTTATCTTACGTAAATACTTAAATTACCAAAATGAATATTCCTTATTCAATTGTAATGTCTCCACTTAAACCGACAAACTTATCTTAAACATTTAACAATTCACAAAGAATTTCTCTTAAACAATATATAGAAATAAAATTTCAAGATTTTATTTCCATCCTTTATCTAAAAATTCTTTTGCATTCTTACTTTATTTCCTATTGCTTTCTTTCTTTATTCCTCATTTCTTTCTTTCTTTATTCTTTCTTACTTTCTTCCATTAATTTAGAATTTTTTTTTTACGATTCTCACTTATTAAACACAAAGTACGTCTACTTTGTTCATGTTACTCATTCAAAAGTAACATTCATTTACAAAAGATTCTGTCCCTCTCGACACTTGAATCTAATACTTATCGTGTTCTTCGTTTGATTATGAAATATGAAGCGAATTCCAAAAAGGAAATGGAATAATTACTGGAGAAATAACTTTAGAACCCAAGTTCTAGTTGTCGTTAGAATCGATCGATCGTTGGAAATTAACTACAATTCGTACTTGTTTCGTGGTAATTATAACCAATCTCTTCTTGAAGTTCGAGCGAGGCGAACTCCAACTGAAAAACAAATTCGTTCATGTTACTTTTACGGAAGTAACATTCGTTTCTTTTTATTTACTTTTATCCCCTTTATTCTGTCCTTCTTGACTAGATCATTTCTTTCTTATTTCGAAGCCAATGCTTCTCAAATGTCTAATCGTTTCTTTCGCTTACTTGGTATAGGATTTACCTTCCTTATCATTACTTATTTTATTTCCTTGAAGGAAATTCTTATCGGCTCTTAATTATAAAAACGAAAATTGACTCTGCGGAGTCTTTGTTCATGTCACTTTACGCACGTGACATTCGTCTATAAAAGTTCTTCCCGTTTTACGATCTCGTTTCGAAATCATTTGGATCCAACACTTCTTGAAGCATCTATGTTCTCAGGGAATCGGAAAGACCTTAGATTCAAAGTCTATGTTCTTAGCGAACCGGGAAAATCCCTAGAACCAGTCTAGATTCTCGTGCCATCATACTTTCAAATAAAAGAAATCATTGCGCAAACAATTTCACGTAATTCACATAGCACAAAACAAGTATGATTCTCATACTTTCACAATTTCATTCGTGGCACCATTATCATTTCTTAACTTTCTAAATACTTATTCAAAAATTTTCTTAAAAGAAAACACATTTCTGAAATTCTTTCCTTTCTTTCTTTCTTTCTTTCTTTCTTTCCTTCGTTGAGTCGACGTAGCTGGAGGTTGAGTTGTCATCTACACTCTTAATCTTAGTGTTACGACCCTATCTCACTTGAAAGAAGACTCTGGTATAGAGTATGAACGAATACTCTATCTGACTACTTTGAAAGAAAACTTGTATGCAGAGCAGAAACGATTGCTCTGATACCACTCTGTCACAGCCCCAAATTCCGAGGGACGGCAGAAGTCGGGGTGCGACTGGGGTCGGATTAAAGAAGCGGGGAAGAATGGGAATGAAAGAATAAACATACATACATAACATCTTATCTTCTATGAACAAAACTTTATTGACGAAAAGAAAGAGTTAATCTCGAAAGATTACTTGAGAAAGTACTTCAAAAGCTTCTAAGTTATATTACAGAACTTCGACTACAGTGATTAAATACACAACAACAAAAGAGTTTAGAGTCTAGCATCACAATTGTGAACTATATACAAAGTCTTCCTAAATTCTTATTCAACTCTAACTCAACCGTCGCCGCTTCGTTGCTTCAACCTGCACATTTTGAAAACATATGCAGGGCTAAGTACAAAAGTACTTAGTGGGCACGTTTCCGAAAACATAAACATAAGTATAGATAATCGGGCATTTCATTTCTGTAGCACATCGGGGTTTTTCATTAAAAACCCGTGTCTACTAAACATTTTCTTTCTCATTTTCATAAGTTAGCTTGCGCAAGCATTTTCATAGATGTTACGTTCAAATCTTGACCAGTCATAATTCACTGTGGCTGGCTACCCCTCAACAGGATACCACATACACCACAGGCTACAAAGTGCACTAACTCTGGAAAGCCCCTTTTGACTAACTCAGAGTCGATCGTTAGTTAACCCCTTTTGATTAACTCATAAGGTACAAAAGAACTCACATAAAACACAAAACAGTTCATGCCATGATTATCACTTTGAAAACACGATTATCAAAGCAATAAAGAAAAGGTTTTCGAGCATTGCTCGTTTTATTTGATATATAGGAAAGCCCACCTTGATTAACTACAGAACAAAGACACGTGCTTCCGTCTTTAGTCTTCCGTCCTTTCCTTGTGCTGACTTCCTCCTTCATCGTAGAAATCATACTTTAAAACTCGGTCGCCAACGATAAACGAATACGAAAAGAATGGGATAAAGTTTTAGTTCTTTAGACGTTTTAGGCATTTGCACGCTAACTAAACTCTTTTAGTTAAAAAGAAACGAGATACGAACGCATCTCGTTTGACACTTACTCAGTTCTGTACACGACACTTTAGGTCGGTAGAAAGAAGGTAGTCGATAACTTGAAACGACTTAAAAGATCGAAAGAGTTTAAGTTGAGAAGAATTCAACTTAAGAAAACTGCATTTGAACATACACTGCACGAGGTCAGTATGTCTGTCCAGAACAGGGGTTTGCGAAACAGGTTTCGAATCTTATACCAAAAGAAAGGTACGGGTGTCTAGTTTACTCTCCAATTCGCGGATCTCGATTCCGATTAACGAGCTAGGAGATATCGCAGTTTCCGTGGAACGTCGCAAAAACTGCCGAGTGAACCCTAATGCTCGATAAAATCGACGCACGGTTTTCTAGGTTCGTTCTATGTTATCGAACTTAAATTCTCACGAATTTACTGTCTCATTACAGTCTACTCGTGTCATTATACGTGATAGACCCCTTTTCATTTCTCGTTTATAAACACGACGATCAAAACCTCGTCGTTTTAAACTAAACAATTACTAAACCATTTCAAGTTCAACTTCTCGTTCAAAAATCCTAACTTCTTGTTTCTACTTCTCGATTATAACTACAACTTATCTTTTCATAGCTCGGACGAACATGTCGTCAACTACAAACTCGATCCTTAATCATTAATAATCATCAATATCCAAATAGAATCATTAATCGACTTTTTTTATCATTACTTATCATCATTTGTTCGTCTCTTAAGAAAAATCCAACATCTTTAGAATTCGTTCAAAATTTACAACATTATTCATCATCTATCAAGAATCATAAATACGCAATTCATATCCTCATATCATCATCTATTCTCGACTTATCGACCGTCGTTCGTCTCTTACGTAAAATTTTACGTTCTCCGTTTTCATTCAAATTTTACGACGACGATTATCATCTAACGAGCATTACTAACATGCAAATCATATTATCAAAACATTATCGAGTCTCGACTTATTAACACATCTTCGTCTCTTACACTTTTCGTTTTATTTTTAGAAAAATCTCAATTTAATATATATTCATCCTCATGCATCGTATAACTCATTTCCATCAACCAATCGAGCATATCATAACATTTACTAACCTAAATCGAGCCTTCTTCGTCTCTTAGGTTTTGGATTTTATTTTTAGAAAAATCTAAAACAATTCATACGATCAATTAACATCATAAGAAACACTAATCTAACAATCAATCGACAAAGAAATCGAGCACAAATCAAAAGCCCCAAATCTGAAAATTTTCGGTACTAATTAGGGGTTAGGGTTCTTGATTTTTCTTCATGATTTGATCCGTAGAACTCGATTCTAATCATCCTAGAACATGTATCGAACAAGAAATCACATGCTAATCCAATCCCCTAATTTTCGAAAAAAATAAAAGATGGGGAAGACAAGGTTTGTTCGGTTCAAAAGGAAGGTGAAGCTCTTACCTTTCGTCTTATGAACTCGGATTTGGATTTGATAGGTAGACGGAGGAGTATTGATCTTGGAAGGAGCTTGAGAGTTGCTTCAATGGAGGATGATGAAGAAGAAAATGAGGGAGAGAGGAGATGGGAAAGTGGCGGACACGGAGGAAATAAGGGGGAGGGTGATGAGTCACAAGGGTGACTCATAAAGTAGAGGAAAATATCTAATAAACATAGTGACTCGCTAAGGAGAACTGTCCTAGTTAGTTACGGAATTGACGAAATTTAATTCGTCCGTTAGATTGGAAATAATTTACGTACTCGGAAAACCTAATTCATTTCAAAACCGAGAAAAAGTCGGGACGTCACAGTCCAAAATTCGTCCGGAAAATCATAAAAATTAACTTTCTCCGGTGAACTCGTCTCGAAGAAAAAGTGAATGTAAATTCTGACGGAATTCGATTCCGAGTTTCCGGGCGAAAAACTTAACGGACGCGAAAACCTTAATACAGTAGTCGTTCGTCCGATTTCTGGAAATTATTTTCGGAAACGGATTTCACCGTAAATCATAGAATTTAATTTCATGTTCTTAAGCGTGCAAAGCCATAATTATTAATAACTTTCATTTTTAAAGATTGTAGAATAAGTCTGGGGTATTACAATTACTCATTCACAACATACCTAAAAACATAAATCAAGCATCAATTAACAAAAACTCAAGAAAATCATATTTTCTTATTTTCCTCCTATTTTTTCAGTATTAACCAATTTTTAGGGTTTTTAAATTTCTTTTTCTCTCTTAATTCATAGATTAAATCCTAGAGTTCGATTCTCCTATCGATTTCTTCTCACTCGATCTTCACATCGATAACCCTAGGTTTGCCTAAACATAAAATAAATACCATGCATGCATGTTTTCTTTCTTTTAGGATTTAAAGAGATACATATATACAACAAATCAAATGAATATCATACTTTTAGAAAATAAATTGGATCTCCTCCTCTTGATCTCCATAGAACCGAAATGATGGGGGAAATGGGGCTCAACTTCTAGCTTGGATTTCTCTTGGAAGAACTTATCTTGAATCCTCAAGAAAATATGAAACAACAATTAATCATCCATTTTTAGGGCTTAAGAGCCGAAAATTATGAAGAATGGGGGATGATTATTGGATTTCAAACTCAAGAACTTGAAAAATTATTATCTTTCAATTTGGGGTTTGAAAAAACTAGGATGATGGTGATGATCTTCTCTTGATCTTCATGAGATTGGAGCTTGAATACAAGGCTTCCATGGAAAAAATTTCAAGTATGTGATGTGTGTGTGTGTTTACGGTATTGAGAGAGAGAGGGAGAGAGGTTTTTCTTCTTTGTTGTTTGATGGAGAATTTTAGAGAGAGATAGATAGGTAGAATGAAAGAAATCCTTCCCTTGTATAGAGAGAGAGATATAGGTAGAATGAAATGTAGAATGCATGTACTCATTCACCTCATTTGATATTGTCAAGATTTTCATCCAACATGTAGAATAATAATGTGATGTTGGTGTTGGAAATTGTATTAATAGATGGATTGATGGGATGGAGTTAATGCATGTAATCTTTTTAATCACAATTTCCTAAGATCTTATTCTTTGTTAAAGAATCTTCATTATGAAGTCTACTTAGTAGGTTTGGAGAGAGAGATTAGGAAGAGAGAGGGAGAGATGGCGGTGGAGAGAGAGAGAGATGAGTGGAATTTTTCTCAATATTTTATTACGGGTATTATTTACCCGGTCGTAAAAAGTTTTCTGGATAAAAAGTCCGTATTATTCCATTTATGCTAAAAACGGGTCTAATCTCTCCTCGTCTCGTTTCCGACATTAAAAACATCTCAAACCTAATTCACATCTCAATAAATAAATTAAGGATTCCGATTATCAAATTTTTAGGTCTAAATTCCATATAACGAAGAAAACTAAAAATTAGTCGGCTTATTAATCCGCTTATTAATCCTTTAAAGATTAAATTCTCATAACTCTCTCAAATTATCTTGGATAAGCTTCTATCTTATCTCAATGATTTTAGAATCAATTCTAGGTTCAGAGATTCTAATTAAAATCTATTCTAAGTTCATCGGTGTATAACAATTTCTCGGTTATCAACAATATTCACATTAAATCAAAATCTTCAGAATTTTCTGAAAATCATACTCGTACTCATTCTCTTACAAATAAACTCAATATATACATCACATTACCATTTCAAGAAATAGAGACAGATAATCTCACGTAAAAACACATAAGGGCATTTCAGTCATTTTACTCATTTCTACTTATTTAGAAAAAATTTTATTCCTCAAATCTCGTCATTTAAACTTATTAGGTTATTTAATACGCTCTCTATTGTTATAGAAGCTCGGGGTATTACAAAACTAGAGTCGAGCTATGTCGAGTACTTATTGACAAAGTGTGAAATATGAATTGAGTTGAAATAATATGTTCGATTAAATTTTCTATTAAGTTACAATGTTTGGTTAGTTGATATGCTTGAATGAATGTTTATATCTAGACCATAATTAAATGATCTGATCAAATTGTTGAGAATGCGTGATTATGACATGATTGATTTGATATGATGATAGTCGAATCGAGTATTTAATTGAGACTTCGAGTAAAGATTCGAGAAACAAAGTTGAGATAATTGATGTTTCTTTAATTATTGAGTAATGCCCTAGAATTACCGATTAGCATTATCAATTAACATTTGTGATATAGAAACGAGAATGTGAGATCGAGTATTTAGCAACCGAGTAGAGTCGAGAGCCGAGAACGAGAAAGACGAGAAAAGAGATCGATCTAGAAGAAATAAAAATAAAGAAACCCGCGTCATGTAGAAGTCCTTCAGTCGAGACAAACATCTACTTTACGTCTTATGCATTGAGTCTTATTTCTTTTATCGGTGTCAAAATGTGAAGGACCGAGCAGAGCGGAGAAATAGCGAGGACAAAGAAAGAGTAAGCCGCCTAGCTAATCTTCGGAAGTCAGGTTGGCTTTTCTAAAACCAAAACTATCGATGAATGCTACTATTATTGATTATTGAGTATTATTATTATTTGAGTTTTAAATCCGATTGACTTGCCATTTTATGAGTTTTTAGTATATTTTATCATCTGCTTGAGATATGTATGCCCTGTGAAAGACAGGAACCCACGTGTGGTGTATGATTTGTTTGAGGTGACTGTGAGCTTTACTTCGGTTTTGCCAGTCATAGTGTTCGAGAAAGAGGCCTACTTCTCGGCACATAGATTTAGAATGTGGTAGATGATACATACTGTTTGAGTATATAATATGTTTGACAGCGCTGTCGTTTCGAGAAAAGTAAAATGATTTTGCATTCACAAGTAAAACTGTTTTCATTTGCATTAATACTTGTGATGCTTCGGCAAGACAAGTTCAATTGTATAGCTCTAAGAGCAAGTTTTCAAATGTTTTTGGCATATGTTCACTGAGTACGAAGTACTCAGCCCTGCATGTATTTCTAAACGTGTAGGTTAGCAGGATGATGATGGCAAGGACGGCTTGGTGATGTGTCTTTTTGATCGAGTCAGTATTAGACTGCCAATTGCATGTCGTCATACATGTAGTTGTTGAAATTGAGTCGAGATATCCACTGCTATGTTTTGATAATTGAAGTTTGTTGAATTATACTCTGATACATGTTCTAAATTCTGAGCGATGTGCTCGTTACAATTTATAGCTTTTGTTGAATCCCGTTTCTTGTTAAATTCGATATATTTATCCCGTCTCAAATTTGAAATGTATAATACCCATGCTCATTAGTTGTTTAAAGTTTTAACTTTGAAAGTATGCCTTGAATGTTATTGCTTTCAGTTGATATTCCTTTGTTTCCCCGAGCATGATTCCCTTATTTGAGTTGAGTTGATGGATGGTTTAGTAGTGTTAGTGTCATACGTCGCACCTCGGGAGTCGGGGTGTGACAGGTTGGTATCAGAGCAAGGTCTGTTCTGCTCTGAAGTCTAATATTCTTTGATGAGTCGTATCTAGATTATTTCCTAGACTTAATTGAGTCATTAACACACCAAGCAATCCTCCATCTCATCCGGCAACCAGGTACGCGTCATTTTCTAAAAAGATTTTGAGTTTCAAATGATAAATTGAGTTATTGATATTTTGAGTTATTAAGTTTATTTTTTGCGCTCGTCTAGAGATAAAAGCTTTATAAGTTGATTAAATAACTAGATTGCTTTAGAATGTCTTCCCTAATGCATGTTTTGTGTGGAAAATCGAAAAGGATGGAACGTTTGTGCAAAAGGTTACATGAAATAGAATTGCCCGATACCTTGAGCGATAATACCCCTATGGAAAGCGAGAATGAGTATGTGATGATTGGAAATTCCAGCATGCTTCCTTACCTGTGTTAGTGTGCTTAACTTGTTTAAAATTCGTATAGGATGGACAACGGTGAGTGGATGCAGGAGTACCTGCATGTGAGAAAAATGAACAACGAGTCTATCGCAGAATTTCTCGCACGTTACCATAAGATTTGGGAAAAGGTCCAGTACATGGACGTCGGAGTGTTACATGGAATGATCCATCTGATTCAGGCCTTGCCTCGTGAATGGTGAGATTGGGCAGCATCGATCGTGCCTCAATATCTAGGACATTGATATCTCGATGGACAGCTTTACGGCAACTGCAACATGTTCATCGCTGCTATTTTTGGACAATACATGCAATATGGTTCGCCTCCTCCAGAGCCATACGATGATGATTTTCCTGGTGTGCAAAATGGTTTCATTCATAGTCCCCCGGCTATTCTCCAGGATGGCCCCGTTCCTCCTCGTGTTCCTACGCCGCCTCGTGATGATCCCGAACCTCGAGCTGCTTACCAAGACTATCCGTATTCGAACGGTGTACTTCCTATTCGAGCCTTTGATCCTTTTGTTTCACCTAACTCAATGGCTCAGCATTTGAATGGTTTTCACAATCCTGACGGAGCCTTGCCGCCATTGGACGATCAGTTTCCGGACTATATGTGTCATTACCAAGCTTCTTCCTCAGTTCAGCCCGTAGCCGAGCCATCTAGGTCAGCCCATTCCGGCGAGGGCAACAACAACGGCCGCAACTACGGTAGGAAACGGTTATCTCCAGGCCCTGCCAAACGACTATTTTACAGCTCCATACACGTTTGCTCCAACTCCGGTTGTGAGGATTGATGAAGAACGTGAGCTAGAGTATGGTGCTCCCGCCGATGTAGCGTCCTACCTTCGTTGCGAAGATGATTATCCTGAGACACCGCCATGGGTCGAGCCAGAGCTAGAGGATGTCAACTATGCTTTCCAGGGATATGAAGAGGGAAATCCCACCGAGGATGCAGAGGAAGAGGACCCAAAGGAGGAGATGTCAAGGAGAATCCCGATGAGGAGCAGTATGATGATCATAGTCCGAGTGAGGATTATTCTAACGTCTAGAATCAGTTCTACAAAGTTGTGGAAATTTGATCAATGTTATCATTTATGTTTAAGATTTGAACTCTATTTACCTTTCCGCATCGATGTAAATAATTGTGGGTTTATGTTTGGCTAGTTAGAAAGATCGGACGTGAAGTGATAGTTCGTGTAGTTCGATTAGTGTGCTAGATCATCGTGTAGACGTGAGGGAAATTTTTCCATGTAAATGTTTAATCCTTATCGTGTATTAAAGTCCTCAAAAGAGGCCACTGTCGAGTGATATGAAAAGATGGGCCGTTAGGCTATTAAAATCAACTTTGAGTCTCTTAAGTAATTTAATAAATCCAAGCGCGTGAGATTCTTAAGCAATGATTGAGACGAGAATAATTAACGAGATAAGAGTTGAGCAAAATTGATTAAGCTAATCCTTAGCAATAAAAGATAAAATCTGAGTGAAGAATAATGAGATAAGAAACGAGTTAATCGAATAACTTATTCTTGAGTAATAAAATGAGTTATATACGAGTAGAAATTCATAACACATGAGTGCATGAATGATTTGAAAATTTAGAAAAATTTATTTTGAGATTATGTGAATGTTGATGTGATGATGTGTGAGATTATTATTTTTATTTTTATTTTTATTATTATTATTATTATTATTATTATTATTATTATTATTATTATTATTATTATTATTATTATTGAATGCTTGAGGAAATAATTGATTTGAGAATATATATATGATGATGATGTGAATGTCGGTCTTCTTGATAGAGATTGATTATTTTGAATTGAGTGAGATATATAAGAATTCGAGATGATGAAATTATTTGCAATAATTAAAGTGAATTTCCTTGATGCGTTGATAAGTACCGATCGAGAATCATATTCCTCCCGATAAGGAAATATTTTCAGAATCGAGAAAGGTTTTGAGTGAGATAATTTATTCTTTCGAGTTGCTAAAAATCTCTTTTTGCATTTCTTTAGAATGCCGCCAAGATGAAGAAATGTTAGAAACATTAGAGATGAGCAAGAGGAACAACGTGACCCTAGTCCGTCCCCTCAAAATGAACGTAGAGTAGAAGAATTATTTCTTCGCCAAAATCTCCCAACCTTTGATGGTAAAGGCAGTCCGGCAGAAACCGAAGACTAGATTCGTTCTCTTGAGCGACGAACGTCTCGAGTGTATGACGTATCAGTTGAAAGGAACTGCCGACTATTGGTGGGAAGCAAGACAAAGGATGTATACGCCAGAGGAACGTGAGGGTTTGACTTGGGATCAATTCAAGGAAGCGTTGTATGAGAAATATGTGCCTAGGAGTTATCATAAGCAGAAGGCGAATGAATTTGCAAACCTGAGACAAGGAAAGAAGACGGTAGCCGAGTATGACCAAGAGTTTTGCAATTAGCTCGATTTGCGCCTGATAAGGTAGATACCGACGAGAAGATGTGTGAGTTGTTTCGAGCAGGACTAAGACAGGATATCCGAGTAGTTCTTGCTAGCCAGAGTGGTCTGACTTACGCAGATGCTCTGAACCGAGCTCTAGACATGGAGTTGGCTATGTAGCCACAAAAAGGGTCGCATTCATCAGCGAATCCTCAGTTCCAAAGCCAGACGACGACGACCGTAACTACCCATCAATCTCAGTTCGGTCAGCATGGAAAGAGAAAAGGAAAATGGAGTGGTGGAGGTCACCCAACTAAGAAACCTTGGCAAGAAAAAGGACAGCAGCAATCTCAGCAACCCCAGAAAACGAGAGCTCCGCAGGTTAACCGAAGCAATGTACCTGTAGGACCTCAAGGACTCCCTGCTTGTTCGAAATGTGACAGAATGCACCAAGGCATCTGCAAGATTGGAAGCAATGTCTGTTATACTTGTGGACAGCCTGGTCATTTCTCAAGCAGGTGCCCAAGTAAACAACAAGGAATGAGTGGTGGAAGGCCAAATCAATTTCAGCCTTCGCAGATGAAAGCCGTTGAGGCAACCCGACCGCAAAAATCTCTTCCGTATCATCGTAAGCCACAATAGCCAAAGCAGCAAGCTCCTCAGCAAGAGTTCCCGCATTTTCAAAGAGCCTTTGCAATTGAGCAGAAATCGTCAGCTAAGCACCAAAGATATCTAGCAGGTATGGGAAAGCTTAACGGCATACCTGTTATTGTTATGTTTGATACTGGTGCTTCACATTCATTTATATCTAGTGCATGCATAGAGAACCTAGGTTTGGAAGTAGAAGAATCGAACCAGGTGCTTAAAGTCGCAACCCCTTTAGGAAAATCTGTGTTAGTCTCGCGTGTTTGCTCGAACTTAGAATTTGAATTCGGAAGCCGCAAGTTGTTAGCAAAATCCCTAAATTTGATTCAAATATGGGACGTAGACATAATTCTCGGAATGGATTGGTTAACCGAAAATTTTGCAACAATTCGATGCGATTTGAGACAAATTTCGTTTCAAATCCCTGGAGAAGAGCCGACCATAGTTTTTAGAATCGAGAAGAGAGTAAGAAAGAGCATGCCGATAATTTCGGCTATGAAAGAGCAGAAGTTGATGAGGAAGAAGGGTGCGAAAATGTATTTGATTTACTTAAACAAAGATGAGAACCAAGAGCTAAGTGTCGATGATGTGCCTATCGTTCGATAATTTAAGGACGTATTCCCCGAAGTATTACCAGGATTGCCTCCTGATCGACAATTGGAGTTTACGATTGATCTAAAACCCAGGTTCAGCCCCGATATCAAAAGCTCCGTATAGAATTGCCCCAAAGGAACTCCAAGAATTGAAGATCCAGTTGGAAGAATTATTAGATTTGGATTTTATCCGACCAAGCGATTCGCCTTGGGGAGCTCCGATTATTTTTGTGAAAAAGAAAGACTGTAGTTTGAGGATGTGCATAGACTATCGAGATCTTAATAAGATTACGCTTAAGAACAAGTACCCATTGCTTTGAATAGATGATATGTTTGACCAACTAAAAGGAGCCGGTGTTTTCTCCAATATTGACTTAAGACCTGGATATCATCAATTGAAGATCAAGCAAGAAGATATTTCAAAGACCGCATTTAGGACGCGATATGGACATTACGAATTCATAGTAATGCCATTCGTTTTTACTAATGCTCCAGCAGTGTTTATGGATCTAATGAATAGAGTTTTCCACGAATTTTTGGACAAATTTGTGATTGTCTTCATTGACGACATATTGGTGTATTCAAAAGATGAAATAGAACACGAGAAGCATTTACGAATCGTGTTGGAAAAACTAAGATCCGAGAAGTTGTATGCCAAATTCAGCAAGTGTGAATTTTAGCTGAAGGAAGTAAATTTCTTAGGACACGTTGTTTCGTCCGAAGGAATTAAGGTGGATATGGAGAAGGTGAAAGCTGTGCAAGATTGGAAATCACCAACGTCAGTTCATGAAATCCGTGGTTTCCTCAGTTTAGCAGGTTACTATCGGAGATTTATAGAAGGATTTTCCAAAATCGCAAAGCCGATGACGAGTTTGCTAAAGAAAGAATCGAAATTTCAATGGACGAAAGAATGTAAGAGCAGTTTCCAAGAGCTTAAAACAAGATTAACTTTAGCTCCAATATTAGCTCTTCCCGAACCAGGTAAAGACTATACAATTTATGCTGATGCATCGACTCAAGGCTTAGGATGCGTCCTAATGCAAGATGGTAGGGTGATAGCATATGCTTCAAGGCAACTCAAACCCCATGAAGAGAAGTATCCAACTCATGATTTGGAATTAGCAGCCATAGTGCATGCTTTGAAAATATGGAGACATTATCTCTATGGAGCCAAGTGTGAAATATTTTCGGATCACAGGAGTTTGAAGTATTTCTTTGAGCAGAAGGAATTGAATATGAGACAGAGGAGATGGCTCGAGTTGGTGAAAGATTACGATTGCAAGATATCTTACCATTCCGGTAAAGCTAATGTCGTAGCCGATGCGTTAAGTCGAAAAAGAAAGGAGAAGAACTCGGAAGGAACCGAATTAGGATTTTTGCTAAGTGATGAAGTAAAATTGATTGAGAAATTTTGGAAGATGAGGATCAAAGTGATTGAACCCCCAGCAACAATCGATCAAGTGCTTGCTACCTTAGTAGTAACGCTAGATTTGAAGTCTCATATCATAGAAGGTCAAAGGGGAGACGGAGATTTAGAAAAGTTGAGGTTGAAGATTAGAAAGGAAGGAGTTAAAGATTTTTCAGAATCGAGGGATAACGCTTTGTTATTCCAAGGAAGGATTTGTGTGCCCAACGACGAGAAGATAAGAAAGGAGATAATGAGTGAAGCTTATGAGACCCCGTACACAGCTCATCCCTGCAATACGAAGATGTACCAAGACTTAAAACAACAGTTTTGGTGGGAAGGATTGAAGAAGGACGTGGCAATGTTTGTTGAGAGGTGTTTAGCTTGCCAACAAGTCAAAGCCCTACACCAAAGACCATATGGACCCTTGCAGCCGCTACCTGTCCCAGAATGGAAGTGGGATGGTATCACAATGGATTTTGTGATACGATTGCCACGATCGAGGAAAGGAAACACTGTAGTGTGGGTGATTGTGGATAGATTGACAAAGTCAGCTCATTTTATACCTATTCCACACACCTATGGATCGGATAAGTTGGCTCAGATTTATGTCAAAGAGATCGTAAGATTGCACGGAGTGCCGAGTACGATTACCCCTGATTGAGATTCGAAGTTCACAGCCCATTTTTGGGAAAGTTTCCACAAGGAATTGGGAACACAGTTGCAGTTCAGCACTGCCTATCATCCTCTGACAGATGGGCAATCTGAGAGAACAATTCAAATTCTCGAAGATATGTTAAGAGCTATTTTATTAGACAAAGGAGACGAGTGGGAGAAAATTTTACCTCTTATTGAATTTGCTTATAATAATAGCAACCAGAATACGATTGGAATGGCCCCTTACGAAGCTCTTTACGGAAAGAAGTGTAGATCTCTGCTCTATTGGGACGAAGTAGGCGAGAGAAAAGTGATAGGGCCGGAAGCGATCGAGGAGATGATAGAATCTGTTCGATAGATTCGCGAAAAGATTAAGGAAGCTTAAAGTCGACAGAAGATGTATGCCGACAATTGAAGATCCGAGTTAAAATTCGAAGTAGGAACAAAGTTTTCTTAAAGGTATCCCCTTTGAGAGGAGTGCATCGTTTCGGTGTTAAAGGAAAGTTAAAACGTCGATTTATAGGAACTTTTGAAATCCTTGAGAGGATTGGATCCGTATCATATAGATTAGCATTGCCTCCCAGTTTTGGAAATTCGCATAACGTTTTTCACGTGTCACAATTGACGAAGTACGTTTTCGATCCAAAGCACGTGATACGCCAAGAAAAGGTGGCTTTGCAGCCAGACTTGAGCTATGAGGAGAGACCCGAGAAAATTCTAGACCGTAAGGTTCAACAGCTTAGAACGAAATCGATTCCCTTAGTTAAGATTAAGTGGTGTCATCATGATCTTGAAGAAGCCATATGGGAACTCGAAGAGAAGATGAGAGAAAAATACCCCGAGCTATTTTTTCGAGGTTTGTAAATTTCGGGACGAAATTTTTTAAGGGGGTGAGGATGTAATACCCCGAACTTTCATAAGCCCTTAAGTGCGTTCTAAATAAGTTTATATGCTTAATTAATGAGTTTTGAGTGATAAAAAATTTTTCAAGAAAAGAGATTCTCTTGAAAATGACTAAAACGCCCATGTGTGCTTTGACGTGCCTTTATTTGTTTTGATTATTAGAATTGAGGATATGATGCATTGATTGAGTTTATTTATATGAGTTCGAGCATGAGTATGATTTTCAGTGGATTCTGAGAATTTTTACTTTCGAGTGAATAGTAACGATAACCGAGAAAATACTATTCACCGACGAACTTAGAATTTGACCTAATTAGTGCCTATTGAATCTAGATTTAATTCTAAGACCCCTGAGATATGTTAGAAGCTTATTCGAGATCACATGAGAGAATTTTCAGAATTTAGTTCTTAATGGATTAATTAGCCGATTGGTTTTTAGGTTTTCTTCGTTATTCAAGATTTTGACCTAAAAATTAGATAATCGGAATCCTTGATTTATCTAGTGGGACATGAGATAGATTCGAGGTGTTTTTAATGGCAGAAACGAGACGAGGAGATATTAGAGCCGTTTTCAGTCTAAATGGAATAACACTCTCCACTCTCTCTCTCTCGATACTTACCAAGGAAGCAAGAAAAAAATATCCTCTCCATCTCTCCCTCTCCACCGAACACACACACACAAATACACACTTGAAGATCCTCCATTGAAGCTCCAAGTTCCAAGCTTCAAACATCCAAGTTTTCAAGTAATCATCATCATCTCTCCTATATTTTATACTTTAATTGAAGAGTTAATTATTCATTAATTCTTGAGTTCAAAAATTCAATCCAAATCATCTCCAATTTCTTCATCATTTTCGGCAATTATGCCTTTGAAGAGATGATTAATATTTATTTTATTTTTCTTGAGGATTCAAGATGAAATCTACCATGGGAATTCAAGCTAGAGATTGAGCCTCCAAACCCTTCGATTTCGATTCAAGAGAAGCAAGAGGAGAGCTTGAATTTAATTTCTAAAAGTAGGTTAAATCCATTTGATTAATTGTATATATATGTAATCCCTAATCCCTAAAGAAAAGAAAGCATGCATGTCTTTAATTTATGCTTAGGCAAACTAGGGTTTTCGATGTGAGATCCGAGTGAGGAAATCGATAGGAAAATCGAGCCTAGGAATCGATCTAGGAATTAAAGGAGAAAAAGAAAACATAAATCCCTAAAAATTGGATGGAAACCGAAAAATAGGAAAAGAAAGAAGAAAAATCGATTTTTATGTTTTCTTGATAATTTATTACTTATATGTGTTCATGAATATGTTTGGAATAGATTATGCATGAGAAATCGAAGAAAATAATTTGTTTAATCTTTATGATGAATACCGAAAATATTGAGTATATGAAGCAATATTTGATTTAATTTATTGTTTGATGAATCAATAATGTTATGAATATGAGATAGGTATGAGAATATAGTGATTTAATTTACTATGTTGATTATGTGAAAAAAAATTCAAGTGTCAATGATGAAATGATAATTTGATGATTTATGATGATTTATGATGATTTTGATGTTATGAAGTATTGGGCTTGATTGTGTGCCTAAATTGATGTATTAGATGTTTAGTAGGAATTATTGAGATGAAAGAAATAAAATTTTAATCATAAAATATGCAAAAATCGAAAAAAATGAAGTTGAATACCTAGTGTGTGTTCTAGGTGTTCTTGGTGAGATTTTGAAGATTTGAATGAATGCCTAGTGTGTGTTCTAGGTGTTCTTGGTGTTTATTTGAAAATTTAAAGAACATTAAAACTAATTGTAAAATAAATTAATTAATTAAATATTAAAAAGTTTTTGAGAATAAAATTAAAGAGAAAAATTATTAAATAAGTGATGAGGTAATAAGTTGAAAAAAAAAATAAAGTAAAATAGTTCTTTATTAATTAAATAGAGTTAGAGTTAAAGAAATAGAGTTGGAAATCAAGTATAAAATTTGAAGTCGAGTAGTTAAAAATTAAGTCGTTCGATTGAACTTGAAATAACGAGAATAATAATAATAGCTTAAATTTAAATAAATAAATTTCTTTTAAAAGAAAAATAACTATAGAGTCGAGAATAAGTAATCAATAAGGAGTTTTAATCAAGTACGAGTTTATTTATTCGCTTGATGCTAAATTAGTCGAGAAGTTTTGAAGTAATAATGATGAGTTTGAAGTTAATAAACTAAAAGAAGAATTTCTTAATTAAATAAGAAATAATAAGAATGTGAGAATAATAAATTGAGTCGAGCTTAGATAATAGAAAATAAAAAGATAAGTCGAGTAAGAGAAGCTATGAGTATAGAGTCGAGCAAGAGTTATCCAAAGCAAAATAAAGAAGTTTAATAATTAATTCTTAGAATTAATTGAAAAGTATTATAAAACGAGAATAAAATTCAATAAGAGTTATTTCGATGTGAAAGTTAAGATTATTAGGCATTGAGTGTTTAAGTATTCGTTTATGAATATTATGTCAAGTATTGATTAAATTATGATGCCTGAGTAAATTAAATGAGTTAGTTTTTCAAATCGTTTTAAATGGAAATGAGTCGAAGAGGTTACCGAGTTAATAATTCAATAATGGAGTCTCGTGTCGAAGAGGAAAGTCGAGTTATAAATAGAAAATAAATTTCTATTAAAATAAGAATTTAAAGAAAAGAGAAGTAATAACCGAGTAAGTAATAGCAAGTATATGTAGTTAGGAAAAGACAACGTGTTTTGAAATGATGTCCCATAATTGAGTTAAGAATTATTAAATAATTATTGAGGTTTAAATTCTTCAATTTGATTTCGATTTATTTGAAAGACGAGAAATTATGTTATGAGAATAAAGTTAACAGAACTAGAGTAGAGCTATGCCGAGTACATATTGATAAAGTGTGAAATATGAATTGAGTTGAAATAATATGTTCGATTAAATTTTCTATTAAGTAATAATGTTTGGTTAATCGATATGCTTGAATGAATGTTTATATCTAGACCATAATTAAATGATCTGATCAAATTGTTGAGAATGCGTGATTATGAGATGATTGATTTGATATGATGATAGTCGAATCGATTATTTAATTGAGACTGCGAGTAAAGATTCGAGAAACAAAGTTGAGATAATTGACGTTTCTTTAATTAGTGAGTAATGCCCTAGAATTACCGATTAGCATTATCAATTAACATTTATCATATAGAAACGAGAATACGAGATCGAGTATTTAGCAATCGAGTAGAGTCGAGAGCCGAGAACAAGAAAGATAAGAAAAGAGATCGATCTAGAAGAAATAAAAAAAAAGAAACCCGCATCTTGTAGAAGTCCTTCAGTCGAGACAAACATCTACTTTACGTTTTATACATCGATTCTTATTTCTTTTGTCGGTGTCAAAATGTGAAGGACCGAGCAGAGCGGAGAAATAGCGAGGACAAAGAAAGAGTAAGCCGCCTAGCTAATCTTCGGAAGTCAGGTGGGCTTTTCTAAAACCAAAACTATTGATGAATGCTACTATTATTGATTATTGAGTATTATTATTATTAGAGTTTTATATCCGATTTACTTGCCGTTTTATGAGTTTTTAGTATGTTTTATCATCTGCTTGAGATATGTATGCCCTGTGAAAGACAGGAACCCACGTGTGGTATATGATTTGTTTCAGGTGACTGTGAGCTTTACTTCGGTTTTGCCGGTCACAGTGTTCGAGAAGGAGGCCTACTTCTCGGCATATAGATTGAGAATGTGGTAGATGATACATACTATTTGAGTTTATAATATGCTTGAAAACGCTGTCGTTTCAAGAAAAGTAAAATGATTTTGCATTAACAAGTAAAACTGTTTTCATTTGCATTAATACTTGTGATGCTTCGGCAAGGTAAGTTCAATTGTATAGCTCTAAGAGCAAGTTTTCAAATGTTTTTGGCATATGTTCACTAAGTACGAAGTACTCAACCCTGCATGTATTTCTAAACGTGCAGGTTAGCAGGATGATGATGGCAAGGACGGCTTAGTGGTGTGTCTTTTTGATCGAGTCAGTATTAGACTGGCAATTGCATGTCGTCATACATATAGTTGTTGAAATTGAGTCGAGATATCCGCTGCTATGTTTTGATAATTGAAGTTTGTTGAATTATACTCTGATGCATGTTCTAAATTCTGAGCGATGTGCTCGTTACAATTTACAGCTTTTGTTGAATCTCGTTTCTTGTTAAATTCGATATATTTATCCCGTCTCGAATTTGAAATGTATAATACCCATGCTCATTAGTTGTTTAAAGTTTTAACTTTGAAAGTATGCCTTGAATGTTACCGCTTTTAGTTGATATTCCTTTGTTTCCCCGAGCATGATTCCCTTATTTGAGTTGAGTTGATGGACGGTTTAGTAGTGTTAGTGTCATACGTCGCACCTCGGGAGTCGGGGTGTGACAATTTATCAGTAGAAAGTTTTAGCTAGATATTATTTACTTCCATTGATAATTTATAGGCATCCTTGAGTAATGAAATTATCGTTGAGTAGTTTTGAATTTCAAAATTAAGAAGTATTAATGTATACATGATTACACGTCATGTGTCCTTTTTAATTAACTTAAAATTTAATGTACAGAAAAAATCAGATGTTAAGTTCAAACAATAAATTAAGTTTATTTATTTATTTATAATACGGTAAACCTATTAGATCTTGAATATTATCAATATTATTATCGGTATTATTATAATTGTTACAATAGTATTTACGTATTAACTTTTGTGAATTAGCTAACTATATATATATATGTACCTCACTGACAGATTTCTATTAATTAAATAATAATATTTCTTTTTAAGTATAAGATTGAGTTTATATTAAATATTATCTTGTTGTATATAGATGATCTTAGAATTCTGTATGATTTTGGTTTTTGACGAGAGGATTATTGTAAAGGAAGTGTAATTAGTATTTTAAAGTATAACATCACGATTTAATTGTATTTATGGATTTGCATGTTTAGTTTTCGCTGCTGCATTTTTCTTGGAAAAATATGGTTACAGTTAAGTTAGAAAAAAGGGTGTTACATTTAGTGGTATCGGAGCCATGTTTACATTCCTGTAGACTTGCTTTGAAGTTTAAAATTTAATTATGAAAGTAATAAGAGCCTAGTCATTCAAGACCCTGTGATGCCTCGATTCGAAGGTATGTTTTATGTTTCTCTAGGATACATGAATTATTTATGCTTTTACTACATGAATCAGTTATGTAAGTTATACGAAAAGATATGTGAAATATGTTAACAAGTTGTGCAAGTCATTTTAGATAGAAATATATGTTGTTTGTCGTTTTGTTTCTGATGGTCCCGATACGAGTTCTGGTGTATGGAGGGGGGTGGGAATACACCAGATCAAACTTTTAAAAACAACCCCCTAAAAATAACACAACCGAGTAAGACAACTCAGTTGGAATCACAACCGAGTAAGAAACACTCAGCTGGAAGTGAAGTGTTGTGCAGAATGTGGTGGAAATTAACTCGTATAAAATCAACTCATGCTTAAGGGCAAGGTTGGTCAATAACCAAGACAGTTGATATGGAAGAATGCAGTTTGTATGCAGGTTAGATAGTCAGTTGAATATGCAATAAGTAACTGAAAAATAAACACAACACACAAAGATTTACGTGGTTCGGAGATAACTCCTACGTCCACGGGGAGTTGTGAGTCCACACAACTCAGTCCAAGTTCTTCTGGACAAACCACAAAGCTTACGCAGGCTTTGCAACCGTTGAGATAAGTTTACGGGTACTTATCAACCTTACAGATTAGTTTACGGGTACTAATCAACCTATCTACTCAGTTACGGAAAGAGTAGGGTCTTAATAACCTTTTCAGGTGTAAGAAAGTGTAGGTTTCCAACTAATAGCTCGAACAAGAAGTGAGCTATGATCTAACACTCTACGAACTCTCAACTAGTGATGTTCTCAAGGTTGGATCGAAAACTACGAAGACAGAATCTAATACTCTAGAACTCTCAACTAATGATGTTCTTAGAGTTTGAATGCAGTTTAGCTCTTATGCGTTATGAACTCTCAGCTGGTGATGTTCGCTCGTCTATCTCTTTTCTCTTGTCTGTCTCGTGTTTCCCGTAGTCTTGGTGAATGAATGAAGGCCTCTATTTATAGGCAGAGAGAATCAACTAGCCGTTGGAGGAGCTGTTGATCTCTGTTCTTTGAAAGCGATGGCTTGTCTCTCATCTTCTGCAAACTTTCCGGATCTGGCAACTGCGTGCTTCTGCTTTCCACCTGAGACAGCCTTGTGTTGGGCCAAATGAGGTAATGACAAAGAGTCAAACCTTCACGTGACTTCCTTGTTTGAATTTCAAATCTCAACATTAGTCTTTGAACAAAGGATGGTCGGTTGAGAGTTTCGATCTTCATCTGACATGTTCTTCAGCTGATGTTCTATCTGAGTGCTAACAGTTGAACTCTCAGCTAACTTGAACTTCATGTTGTTGATCTTCTTGGTTCGAGTCCTACAACTGATGTTCTGAAACTGAACGCTCAGTTGTCTTTCTTGTATCCGATCAGTTGGCTCCGAACGCTTAGTTGTCTTCCTTACAACTAATGTTCTATCTCTTGAACGCTCAGTTGTCTTTCATCTTCCCCTTTGAATTGCTCAACTGATGTTCTATCTTGTGAACGTAACTTCCCCCTTTTTAAACACTCAGTTGTCTTTAATTACATCTGATGTTCTCTCCGAGTGATGCCTTGTTGCCGTCTTCAGCTGGAGACCTGTAAAGATAAAATCTCAACATTGCTCAAACAGCGAGCCTAACTACTAACATTAGGATCTGACAACATCTACTCGGTTGGGGTGAGTTGGTTTTGGAATCAATCAAAACTTTAATAAATTTCCCAACAGTTTCTAATAGAAAATATTTATATACATGTGCACAAGATGGCAAGGAGAAATCTTAGAAGGTATAATGTCAATGATATTTAAGGTTTTAGTGAGCATGATAGTTTAGTATTTCTACATCAAGATAGGTTCATAAAAATATGCATGCATGAGATGATTTTGCATAGCAAATTTTGAGGACAGAATTTTTATTAGTAGGAGAGATTGTAACATCCCGATTTTACAAGCATAATAAAATTTATTATAATTGGCCCTATTAAAATTTATGGGTTTTAGTTAAATTTATTTTATAATGATTTGGTAGTAAAATTAAATAATTTATTTATATTAAGAGTTTTTAAGCTCTTATTATTAGGAGTTTATACGTATGACAAATCTTTTTTTTTAGTTAACAATTTTATTGATTTTGTATTTTACCTTCTACTTGAAGATCACGTAAAAATTATCTCCTAATAGACATGTTAGGAATTTATTAAAATCCTTATGAGTTTATTATTATTACTATTATTATATAAAAGCACTTTTCCATCATAAATATCGAGATTCTTAAATGTTGAATTTTCAATTTAATTTATTAAATATACTTATAGAATAAGTGAAGAGTTAAAAAGAAATAGAGATAAGTACGTTTTTCGTCCATAATTTTGTTAATAGATTAGGAGTTGTTGGGAAAATTATAGAGGTTTCGAAAGATGCTTAACCCAACTGATCCTGACCGAGTAGATGATTGTCTTTAGTCTGTTTAGCTAGAGCTCACTGTTTGAGCGTAGGGATTTTATCTTTACAAGAATCAAGCAGAATAAGTCAGCCGGACTAGAGAAGGAGGTTCGTGACAAGTGTTGTTCAGTTGGGACATCAACCCCAACTGAAGCACGGACTCAGTTCGACAGCAGCTCAGTTGACTCCACAACTGAACCACACAACTGAAGGCATATAGTTGGCGTGAAGAGAAGTTGTGTCCAAAGTCAAGACGTTTCGATGCAGAGAAGAGAAAATGCCGAAGACGGAGGAGGTGTAGTCCAGTTTATGAATCTACTCGGGAGTACAAGTCAACTGGAAAACTTACCATAAATTGACTGACAACAGTGATGTGAAAAAAGCATGATCGTAGGTATCATTTCTGGAAAAGTTACCAGTAAAGCACGTGGAGTGCCATGCTTTTGGCAGAGGTCAAACGGCTCTTTACAACAGCTGTCTTTAACCTTTCCTCTATGAATAGAGGTCTCCACAACAAGGCTAAAATGGGGGGTTATTTTATGCAAGCAGAGAAAAAGCAATCTTGAGTGCCGAGAGACAACACAAAGAGTGAAGCGGCACAAGCAATTTTTCACCTCTCTCTCTCTCTCCAAGCAAGAAGAAATGCGAAGAAGGAGTAGAGTGATTTCTCTCCTCTTCCCCCTAGTCTCTCATAAGCTTCCTTTCTTGATTGAGGCTAGCGACCTAGTCCTTGATTGTTTTGTATCCCCTCAGGACTCTGTCTCAAAGAGATTTGAGTTCTTAGCCTTATACTGAAGCGTCCACTCCCCTAAAGTTTTGAGGCTTCCTTGTTGGATCTCCCCCCTAAAATCCAAGTCCAGGAATAACTTTGAACCCGGAATCAAAGTCCAGTGGTCCCTTGGAACCAGTAATCTAATACCAGGTCCCTCGGAACTAGGAATCCAAGAGTTAGTTCCTTAGAACCAGGAATTGAAGACATGTTGAACACTTGCCCGAAAAAGTGTTGAGGGTTCTTGTTCGAACCCGAAATCGAACTGGTATTGTCACAGCCCCAAATCCCGAGGGACGGCAAAGCCGGGGTGCGAATGGGGATTGGATTAAAGAAGCGGGGAAGAAAGGGAATGAAAGAATAAACATACATAAAAGACATCATAATATCTATGAACAAGACCTCATTAATTAAAGAAAGAGTTGATCTTGAAAGATCACTCGACAAAGTACTCAAAAGCATCTAAGTTATTTTACAGGAACTTAAACCAAAAGTGATTTACATCATAACATAAAAGCGTCTAGAGTTTAGCAGCAGAAAAGTGAACTACATATTAAAGTCTTCCCTATCTCTATTCAACTCAACCATCATCGCTCCCGTCGCTTCAACCTGCACATTTAGAAAACATATGCAGGGCTAAGTACAATAGTACTTAGTGGACACATTGCCAAAAACATAATCATAAGTATAGATAATCAGGCATTTCATTACAGTAGCACATCGGGGTTTTTCAATAAATTCTCGTGTCTACTAAACATTTTCTTTCTCATTTTCATAACTTAGCTTGCAAGCATTTTTCATAGATGTTATGTTCAATCTTGACCATTCATTATCACCGTGGCTGGCTACCCCTCAACAGGATACCACATACACCACAGGCTACAGTGTACACTAAACTTTGGAAAGTCCCTTTTGACTAACTCAAAGCCGATCGTTTAGTTAACCCCTTTTGGCTAACTCGTCAGGTACAAGAGAACTCACATAAAAAAATAGTTCATGCCATGATTATCACTATGAAAACAAGATTATCAAAGCGATAAAGAAAGGTTTTCGAGCATTGCTCATTTTGTTTCATATATAAAAGTCCACCTTGAATTTACAGAACTATTATACGAGCTTCCGTTCTTCAATCTTCCGTCCTGTCCTTGTGCTGACTTCCTCCTTCATCGTAAATAATCATACTTTAAAACTCGGTCGTAAACGATAAACGAATACGGAAATTCGAATTAGGTTTTAGTCTTTTAGACTTTTTAGGCATTTTCACGCTAAACTAAACTCTTTTAATTAAACAGAAACGAGATACGAACACATCTCGTTTGACACTCATTGGGTTCTGTACTTGACACTTAGGTCAGTAGAAAGAAGTAGTCGCTAACTTGAAACGACTTAAAAGATCCAAAGAGTTAAAGTTGAGAAGAATTCAACTTAAGAAACTAAGTTTAAAGATTCACTGCACAAGACAGAAGTTCTGGAGACTTCCCAGAACAGAGCATTCTGAAACACGGGACGTGCCCTGAACCTAATGAAAGCCATGGAAGTCTAGTTTACTCTCCAATTTACAGATCTCAATTCTGATAAACGAGCTAGGAGATATGGCAGTTTCCGCGAAGGGTCGCAAAACTGCCGAGTGAAACCCTAATGCTCGATAAAAATCGACGCACGGTTTTCTAGGTTCGTTTTATGTTATCTTACCTAAATTCTCACGAAAATTACACCTCAAGGTAGTCAACACGGATCTTTGTACTTGATAAACTCATTTTCATTTCTCGATTATAAGCACGACGTTTAAAACCTCGTCTTTTCAAACTAATCATTTACTATACCAATAACAATTCAACTTCTCGTATACAACTATAAATCATCAAATCATAACTCGGATGAACATGTCGTCAACTACAAACATGTTCATTTAACAATAACAATCATTAATATCCAATTATTTTCCTTATTCGTCGTTTCTACCGATACTTAGGTTCATTCATTCGTCTCTTATGAAAAATCCAACGTTATTAGAATTCGTTCAAATTTTACAAAATCGATCATCATCTATCACGATTCATTAATACGTAATTCACATCCTCATATCATTATCTAATCTCGACTTATTTCCAATTCTTCGTCTCTTACATTTTTCATTTAGTTTTTAGAAAATTCCAAATTAATTCATGACATCATCTAACATCATATAGAACCTTAATCTATCATTAAATCCTTAATAAGATCAAACTACACAAAACCCCTAATTTCTTAGAAATTTTCGGTCACAACAAATAATTAGGAGAGATGATTTTCTTCACTAATTCAAACCATTAATCCATTTCCAATCCTATTACAACATATATAAATCATAGACAAACACTACTACATCATTAATTGAAATTTCAATTTGACCCTAACCCCTAAATTCGATCATCACTAGATTATTAGGGCAATCCAATTATCTTTGCATCTATCATCAATTCAACCATTCTTAAGCTCATTCATCCAAGTAATTAAGATTAAATCATCCTACTACTCAAAGCCCTAATTTTCGGTCCTAACTAGAATTAGGGATTCTTGTTTTTCTCTTCAATTCAACCCTAAAAATCCATTCCTATCCATCTCAATACATGAATTAAACATTAAAACATCATCCTAATTCTAATCCTCAAAATCGGTCATGGTTGAAAATTAAGGAATCAAAAATCTAAATGGATATATTGATAGGGAGATGATTACCTTGAAGATTATGAAATTAGAGATGAAATTTGATGGATGATTGATGAACTTGTGAAGAAATCCTTGCAAAAACTTGAAGAACTTGAAGTGTTTTAATGGAGGAAGAAAGAAGAAAAATGAGAGAGAGAGTATGTGTGTGTGTTGGCGGTAAGAGAGGGAGAAGAGAGGAGGTGATGACTCACCTATACTTATATAAAGTGAGATAAAATATCTAACTAAAGTGTAGTGAGTCGTTAAGGGTTGTTTGGCGAGGAATTTATTAGCCGAAAATATCTCGTTTCCGGCTTTAAACGACGATTAAAAAGTCGAGAAATACTTTCTTAGGTAGTTACGAATTCGACAAAATCTAACTCGTCTGTTAGATTGGAAATAAATCACGTACTTGGAAAACCTAATTCATTTTTTTAAATCCAAGAAAAAAGTCGGGATTAGACAGTCTAAAATTCGCCCGGAAAATCATAAAAACTAACTTTCTCCGGTGAACTCGTATCGAAGAAAAAGTGAATGTAAATTCTGACGGATTTTAATTCTGAGTTTTCGGACGAAAAATTTACCGGACGCGAAAACCCTAAATACAGTAGTCGTTCGACCGACTTCTGGAATTTATTTTCGGAAACGGCTTTCACCATTTGTCTTAGAATCAAAAATCCTTAACTTAGGCGTGCAAAGCCTTAATTATTATTAACTTTCATTTTTAACGACAGTAGAAAAATATCGGGGTATTACATCCTACCCCCTTACGAAAAATTTCGTCCCAAAATTTGCATACCTTCTTCAAAAAGATAAGGATATCTCTCCTTCATCTTTTTCTCGAGCTCCCACGTGGCTTCTTCTTGCCTGTGGTGATTCCATAATACTTTTACTATTGGTATCGACTTGGTTCTTAATTCTTGAACTTTTCTATCCAAAATCGATATCGGTTTTTCTTCATAACTTAGGTCAGATTCAAGAACGACGTCTTGCTGACTTATAACGTGCTTAGGGTCATAGACATATTTTCTTAATTGGGAAACGTGAAACACATTATGGACACTTTCTAAACTTGGCGGTAAGGCCAATCTATAAGCAACAGGTCCTATCTTCTCAAGAATTTCGTAAGGTCCTATGAACCTTTGTCTAAGTTTACCCTTAACACCGAATCTAATGATTCCTTTCGATGGTGAAATCTTAAGGAAAACCTTATCACCAACTTCGAAGCTAAGATTGGTTCGAGGATCATCGGCGTAAGATTTCTGTCGGCTCTGGGCTTCTTTCATTCTATCTCGAATCTGCCGAACGATCTCGATCATTTCATTGATCGTATCTGGTCCTAGGTTCTTCCTTTCACCCACTTCATCCCAATAAAGTGGTGACTTGCATTTTCTTCCATACAATGCCTCATAAGGCGCCTTTCCTATCGTCGCCTGATAGCTGTTATTATATGCAAATTCGACCAAGTGCAAGATATCTTCCCAATTTGCGCTTCAATCCAATACCACCGTCCTTAGCATATCAACTAGATCTGAATCGTCCTCTCGGATTGTCCGTCCGTCTGAGGGTGAAAAGTTGTACTGAAGTTAAGTTCAGTGCCCAACTCTTTCTGCATGGTGATCCAAAATCTTGAAGTGAACTTGGCATCTCTGTCTGATATTATGGACTTCGGTACTCAGTGCAGATGTACAATCTTACGGACGTACAACTGAGCTAACTTCTCTGACCCGTAGGTAGTCTTAATCGGTATAAAGTGAGCTGATTTCGTGAGCCTATCGATAATCACCCAAATGGCAGTATTTCCTCTTCTTAACTTAGGCAAACCTGTCACAAAATCCATTGCTATTCCTTCTCATTTCCATTCTGAAATATCTAATGGTTGCAACAATCCATACAGTCGTCTATGTAAGGCTTTCACTTGCTGACACGCCAAACATCTTTCTACAAACGAGGCAACGTCTCGTTTCAATCCATTCCACCAGAAATTCTTTCTTAAGTCCTGATACATCTTCATACTCCCTGGGTGTGCTGTATATGGTGTATCATGAGCCTCACTTATGATATCATTCTTTAATTCTTCGTCACTGTCAGGAATACAAAGTCTGCCTTCAAATAATATCGCACTGTCTGGTGCTTCGGAATAACTGTCTGGTTTATCTGTCCTTATCTTTAGGCGAAGCTTCTTCATCGACTTGTCCTTCCTCTGGGCACTTATAATTCTTTCTCGTAAATCAGGTGTAGCTACTAGTGCCGCTAGTTGACTTGTGATCGTTGCTGGTGTATCGAACACTTCTATTTCCATCTTTTCAAATTCTCGTATTAGAGTTTCTTCCTCGACAAACAGACATCCTAACTTGGTTGGAGCCTTGCGACTCAGCGCATCTGCTACTACATTTGCCTTTCCTGGATGGTAATTGATTCCGCAATCGTAATCTTTGACCAATTCGAGCCACCTTCTTTGTCTCATATTCAGTTCTTTCTGCTCGAAGAAGTACTTCAGACTCTTCTGATCTGTGAAGATCTCAACCCTTACACCATAAAGATGGTATCTCCAAATCTTTAATGCATGCACAACGGCTGCGAGTTCTAAATCGTGGGTTGGATACTCAACTTCGTGAGGTCGAAGCTGTCGTGAGGCATAAGCTATCACCTTTCTGTCTTGCATTAGAACACAACCTAACCCATTCTTCGAAGCATCCGTATACACCACATATTCCTTGTTTGCGTCTAGAAGGGCTAACACTAGTGCTGTGGTTAACTTTTCTTTGAGCGTTTGGAAACTCTTTTCACACTCGTCCGTCCAATTAAACTTATTTTCTTTTCGAAGTAGCTGCGTCATAGGTCTAGCAATCGCGGAGAATCATTCGATGAATCTTCTGTAGTAGCCTGCCAAACCCAAGAAACTTCTGATCTCGTTCGGACTTGTTGGTGACTTCCAATTACGCATTGCCTCTACCTTGGCAGGATCTACTTTGATTCCTTCGGCTGATACTATGTGTCCGAGAAACATTACTTCCTTCAGCCAAAATTCGCACTTACTGAACTTGGCATAAAGTTTCTCAGCTCTAAGTGTTTCCAACACTACCTGCAGATGTTCTTCGTGTTCTTTCTCATTCTTAGAGTAAATGAGAATATCGTCTATGAAAACTAAGACGAATTTGTCTAAGTATGGGTGGAAAACTCTATTCATGAGGTCCATGAATACTGCAGGGGTGTTGGTCAAACCAAATGGCATAACCAAGAATTCGTAGTGGCCATATCTGGTTCGAAAAGCAGTCTTAGGTACGTCCTCGGGTTTAATCTTCAGCTGATGATACCCTGATCTTAAATCTATCTTTGAAAACACTCCTGCACCCTTGAGCTGACCGAAAAGATCCTCTATCCTTGGCAAAGGATATTTGTTCTTGAGGGTGATCTTGTTCAGCTCTTGATAATCTATACACATCCTCATTGAACCATCCTTCTTTCTGACAAACAACATTGGTGCTCCCCAAGGTGAAACACTCGGTCTAATGTAACCAAGGTCTAGCAACTCTTGCAATTGAATTTTAAGTTCTTCTAACTCCTTCGGTGCCATCCTATATGGGGCTTTAGATTTGGGGGCCGATCCTTGGTTCTAGGTCAATCGAGAAATCTATGTGACGGTCGGGTGGTAAACCAGGTAAAATTTCTGGAAAGACGTCTTCGTAATCGTTAACAACTTTCACGTCTCGAATGGTCTTCTCGGGTCCTGGTTCTCCAACTAGGTACACAAGATAGGCTGTGCAACCCTTCTTCTTTATCAACTTCTTGGCTTGTAAGGCGGATATTACCGGTACTCTCTTGCCCATTGCAATCCCATGAAATTCCGTCGGTTCTCTTCCTGGCGGTTGAAAAGAGATCTTTCTCTCATTGCAGAGAATTGTGGCATAATTCTTTGACAACCAGTCCATTCCTAGGATTATATCTACGTCCCACATTATCATAACGTTCAAATTGTTCGCTTTAACCTTAAGAGTTCCGATTTCTAATTCTAGGTTAGAGCAAACATGCGTGGAAGTAGTGATCTCTCCTGAAGGTGTAGCTACTCTCATAGCGTGTTCAGCTCTTACAGGTCTATATCTAAGTTATCCGTACACGAACCAGCAACAAAAGAATGCGATGCTCCTGTATCAAACAATATCTTAATAGGAATGTTGTGAAGTTTTCCCATACCTGCAAGGTTTCCTTTTCCTTTATTCTGAGCACCCTGTTTGATCGCACATGCCCTTGCATTCTGTTGCTGTTGAGCGTGCTGCTGAAACTGATGCTGATTCATTTGTTGTTGTGGCTGCGCTTGTATGGCCCTCAGAGGTACTGCTTATAGTGGTTTAGGGCAATCCTTCTTCATATGCCCCTTCTGTCCGCAGTTAAAACAGTTGGTGGTGCCTGACAGACACCGGGATGTGTTTTGTCGCACTTAGGGCATACAGGAATGGTAACCCTTCCTGGGTTATTTCCTCCCTGATTGAAATTCCTTTGTTGCCCTTGCAGCTGGTTCTGCTGGTTGTTACCTCTCCATGCTCCGGTTTGCGTATTTCCCTGTAAATACAACCGTGACTGGTTGTTTCCTTGCCACGGCCTCTTGTTGTTGTTTTGACTAGGCTGCTGATAGCCTTGCTGATTACCACTTCTTTGATTTCTCTGGTTGTTGAAATTCTGATTGTAGCCACCGCCACTTCCTCCTTCCCACTTTCATTTTCCTTGCAAATTGCTATAATTATTGTTATAATAGCCTCGGTTTCGGTTTTGTGTTGGAGCTGGTGTGGTTGTTACAGTTTTCTTCTCATCAGGCACAACGGCCTCCATTTCTAGAGCTCGCCCTAGAACATCCGTATAGCTCAATCCCCCATGACTGGCTAAAGCAATCCCCAATTCGTGTCTTAGTCCCCCACGGAATTTCTTCGAAATCTTTTCTTCGGTATCGACTTGAGTAGGCGCATACCGTGATAGCTCACAAAACTTAGCATCATACTCTGTTACAGTCATCTTACCCTGTTTCAAATTGTAGAACTCAGCCTCCTTCTGAGCTCTGTATGTCTTTGGCACGTACTTGTCATACAGTGCTTCCTTAAATTCGTCCCACGTAAGTCGAGCCAGATGCTCCGCAGGTATCACCTTCTGTCTTGCTTCCCACCAGTAATCTACTGGTCCAGAGAGTTGAAACGCAACGCATAACAGTCGCTCCTCATCAGTACATCTGAGGAGCCTGAAAATTCTTTCGATGGATCGCACACATAGCTCAGCATCGCTAGGGTTGCCCGATCCATTGAACACAGGCGGGTTTCGTTTGAGGAATAGATCCTCAATATCCCTACGGGGTGGTGGTGGAGGTGGTGGTGATGGTGATGGTGGAGGGGTATCATTACGTTCTTGTTCTTGCTCCATTTCATTTTCCGGTTGACGTCTTCCACGTCCTCGGGGCCTACCAGGTCCCCTTCTGTTGTTAACCTTTCTCGGCGGCATTTTTCTTTAAACTATAGGAAACAGAAATTCTCATTAGCCCTTTCTTCTAAACATTCTTTTACTTATTCACCCTATTTCCAACTTAATCAAGTTCACGGAAAAGAAAAATCGAACATAACTTCGATACTAGCTCTTTAATCTTTTAACTTTTCAATTTAAACTAAACTCTCGTTACACTAGTTCATTTGACATTCTGGTTTACTACATGATTTATAAGAAACTTTCTTATGATCAAAACCCTCTCACTGGTCATGTATATATATATACATCGAAAAGAATATTGATTCTGCCTCCAACGAGGACTTATACAAAAAGTTAGACTACTACTAGTCTAAACTAGGCTGATTGCCTATCACTGTACAGGATGTACTAACAAGCTGCATTACTGTACCTACTGGAAGTACTAGAACGGAAACGATTCATAAAATTTCGTATCCGCTAGAGTACTACAAAAACTAGTTACTGTCTGACTATGTACATGACAAAAGAAACTACTACTACTATTAATACGCGTCTACGACGCTCTGCTCAACAAACTGCAGTCAAGTCCGTACTGCCCTCTACGGCCTGTAAACCCTCAGAGTCCTCCTCCAGGTCCTCTTCCGAATCCTCGTCCGGATCCTCCTCCGGATCCTCATCTGGGTCCTCTTCCTCTGACTCTGAACCAAAGATGAGATGGAGTGCCTCGTCCTCCCTCACAGTAGAGTCGTGAAAAAGTGTAAGTGGGGGTGGTGATGGTGCCTCTGAAACTGTCTCATCTGAGTCTGAAACAAGATAATCATCACCGATCTTTACTGCACGCTTCTTCAGGGGAAGAAGGTGCTCAGGAATGGAACTGGACTCATACTCTTCCCAAGAACGGACTCTGGATGGTCCTGCCTCTAACTGTCCTCTGACTACCTCCCACTTAGCGCAAATCTCCTCAAGCGGTATCGGTGGAGATGGTAGCTCTAGCATGGAGGCAGGCTCCACGTCTATCTCCCGGTACCCTGACCCTGTCTCAAACAGTCCTGTCTCAAATGGTCCTCGAACTCTCACACTAGGCTCGGGTATAAAAGGAGTAGATAACCCTAACATGGCAGCTATCTCTGCATCAATCTCTATGAGTCCTGGTCCTGGAATCAACTCCTCAAGTTGTCTATGTGGAAGTGGTAACTCTGGTATAGCTGCATGCTCCTCGTCCACCTCTAAATGCTATGCCTCTGAGTCTGACTCCTCACTAGGTACAAAATCTGGCGGTATCTCCAACAACGCGGCCATCTCCGAGTCCAAGTCTAAATGCTCTGGCTCGGTATCTACTGGGAAGTGATGGTAAGGAAGATGTGGCTCAAAAGGGAGTGGCACCATGAACCTACTGTCAAATAAACGCTCGTGTATAGTTAGAGCGAATCCTGAGTAGTTGCCCATCGGCTCTGTGTCGTCGCCGAAAATTCCAAGGGAAAATCATGCTACGCCGTGCGCCCAACCGCGCCACTCATCTGGCAGTCGTACAGTCAGGTCGTATATCGCCTAACTCTCCGAGATAAAGTGTTGTGCTGCATAGTATACCGCTGAAAAATTACTCACAATCTGCCCTATGTCCTCCACACCAAAATCTGCCTCATAATTAACTGTGATAATCATCCTGTAAAATATCTGCTAGTGTACGCTGTGGCAAAGGTGTGCTCTTCCGAGCTGTAACGCGTGTCGTAGCCATCCTACAAAAGTTTTAAAGAAACATGGATCAGTAACAGGTTGGGAAAATAACTTATCTTAAGAAATACTTAAATTACAAAATGAATATTCCTTATTCAATTGTAATATCACCACTCAAACATCCACTTATCTTAAACATCTATCAATTCAAGAAATTGCACTCAAACAATATATAGAAATAAAATTTCAAGATTTTATTTCCATCCTTTATCTTATTATTCATTTACTTTCTTACTTTATTTCCTTATAAACTTTCTTTCTTTATTCTTTATTACTTTCTTTCACTATTTCTTCCTTAAGGAAAATTTCTTAACGATTCTTACTTTATTAAAACAAAGTATGTCTACTTTATTCATGTCACTTATTCAAAAGTAACATCCGTTTACAAAAGATTTTGTCCTTCCCGACACTTAAATCTCTTACTCGTCGTATTCTTCGTTCAATTACGAAGTATGAAATAAATTCCAAAGAAAAGGAATTATAACTGGAAAATGACTTTAGAACCAAAGTTTTAGTCGTCGTTAGGATCGAGCGATCGTTGGAAATTAACTAAGATTCGTACTTGATTCTTAGTAATTATAACAAATCTTCTCTTGAAGTTCGAGCGAGGTGAACTCCAACTAAAAAATGACTTCATTCATGTCACTATACGCACGTGACATTCGTCTACAGAAGTTCTTCCCATTTCACGATCTCCTTTCGAAATCATTTGAACTAACGTTCTTAAAACGTCTAAGTTCTCAAGGAATCGGAAAGACCTTAGGTTTCAAGTCTATGTTCTTAGCGAACCGGGAAAAATCCCTAGAATCAATCTAGATTCTCGTGCCATCAAACTTTTCAAATAAAAGAAATTATTGCGCAAATAATTTCACATAATCCACATAACAGAAACAAAGTATATTTCTTATACTTTCAAATTTTATTCATGACGCCATTGTCATTTTTAACTTATTGAATACTTATTCAAAAACTTTCTTAAGAAGAAATCACTTCTGAAACTCTTTCCTTTCTTTCCTTTCTTTCTTTTCTTTCCTTTGTTGAGTTGACGTAGCGGGAGGTTGAGTTGTCATCTACACTCTTAATCTTAGTGTTATGATCTAACTTTACTTGAAAGAAGACTTGGCATAGAGTATATGCAAATACTCTATCTTACTACTCGAAGGAGGGTTTGTATACAGAGCACAAACGATTGCTCTGATACCACTCTATCACAGCCCCGAATCCCAGAGATGGCAAAGCCGGAGTGCGACTGGGGATTGGATTAAAGAAGCGGGGAAGAAAGGGAATGAAAGAATAAACATACATAAAAGACAGCATAATTTCTATGAACAAGACCTCATTAATTAAAGAAAAACTTGATCTTGAAAGATCACTCGACAAAGTACTCAAAAGCATCTAAGTTATTTTACAGGAACTTAAACCAAAAGTGATTTACATCATAACATAAAAGCGTCTAGAGTTTAGCAGCGGAAAAGTGAACTACATATTAAAGTCTTCTCTATCTCTATTCAACTCAACCATCACCGCTCCCATCGCTTCAACCTACACATTTAGAAAACATATGCAGGGCTAAGTACAATAGTACTTAGTGGACACATTGCCGAAAATATAATCATAAGTATAGATAATCAGGCATTTCATTACAGTAGCACATCGGGGTTTTTCAATAAATTCTCGTGTCTACTAAACATTTTCTTTCTCATTTTCATAACTTAGCTTGCAAGCATTTTTCATAGATGTTACATTCAATCTTGACCATTCATTATCACTGTGGCTGGCTACCCCTCAACAGGATACCACATACACCACAGGCTACAGTGTACACTAAACTTTGGAAAGTCCCTTTTGACTAACTCAAAGTCGATCGTTTAGTTAACCCCTTTTAGCTAACTCGTAAGGTACAAGAGAACTCCCATAAAACAAATAGTTCATGCCATGATTATCACTTTGAAAATACGATTATCAAAGCGATAAAGAAAGGTTTTCTAGCATTGCTCATTTTGTTTCATATATAAAAGCCCACCTTGAATTTACAAAACTATTATACGAGCTTCCGTTCTTCAATCTTCCGTCCTGTCCTTGTGCTGACTTCCTCCTTCATCGTAAATAATCATACTTTAAAACTCGGTCATAAATGATAAACGAATACGGAAATTCGAATTAGGTTTTAGTCTTTTAGACTTTTTAGGCATTTGCACGCTAAACTAAACTCTTTTAATTAAACAGAAACGAGATACGAACACATCTCGTTTGACAATCATTCGGTTCTGTACTTGACACTTAGGTCAGTAGAAAGAAGTAGTCGCTAACTTGAAACGACTTAAAAGATCGAAAGAGTTCAAGTTGAGAAGAATTCAACTTAAGAAACTAAGTTTTAAAGATTCACTGCACAAGACAGAAGTTTTGGACACTGCCCAGAACAGAGTATTCTGAAACAGGGGATGTGCCCTATACCTAATGAAAGCCATGGAAGTTTAGTTTACTCTCCAATTTACGGATCTCAATTCCGATAAACGAGCTAGGAGATATGGCAGTTTCCGCGAAGGGTCGCAAAACTGCCGAGTGAAACCCTAATGCTCGATAAAAATCGACGCGCGGTTTTCTAGGTTCGTTTTATGTTATCTTACCTAAATTCTCACGAAAATTACACCTCAAGGCAGTCAACACGTATCTTCGTACATGATAAACTCCTTATCATTTCTCAATTATAAGCACGACGTTTAAAACCTCGTCTTTTCAAACTAATCATTTACTATACCAATAACAATTCAACTTCTGGTTTCTACTTCTCGTTTACAACTATAACTCATCATTTCATAACTCGGATGAACATGTCGTCAACTATTAACTTGTTCATTTAACAATAACGATCATTAATATCCAATTATTTTCTTTATTCGTCTTTTCTAACGATACTTAGGTTCATTCATTCGTCTCTTATGAAAAATCCAACATTATTAGAATTCATTCAAATTTTACAAAATCAATCATCATCTATCACGATTCATTAATACGTAATTCACATCCTCATATCATTATCTAATCTCGACTTATTTCCAATTCTTCGTCTCTTACTTTTATCATTTTAGTTTTAGAAAATTCCAAATTAATTCATGACATCATCTAACATCATATAGAACCTTAATCTATCATTAAATCCTTAATAAGATCAAACTACACAAAACCCCTAATTTCTTAGAAATTTTCGGTCACAACAAATAATTAGGAGAGGTGATTTTCTTCACTAATTCAATCCATTAGTCCATTTCCAATCCTATTACAACATATATAAATCATAGACAAACACTACTACATCATTAATTGAAATTTCAATTTGAACCCTAACCCCTAAATTCGATCATCACTAGATTATTAGGGCAATCCAATTATCTTTGCATCTATCATCAATTCAACCATTCTTAAGCTCATTCATCCAAGTAATTAAGATTAAATCATCCTACTACTCAAAGCCCTATTTTTCGGTCCTAACTAGAATTAGGGATTCTTGCTTTTCTCTTCAATTCAACCCTAGAAATCCATTCCTATCCATCTCAATACATGAATTAAACATTAAAACATCATCCTAATTCTAATCCTCAAAATCGGTCATGGTTGAAAATTAAGGAATAAAAAATCTAAATGGATAGATTGATGGAGGAGATGATTACCTTGAAGATTATGAAATTAGAGATGAAATTTGATGGATGATTGATGAACTTGTGAAGAAATCCTTGCAAAAACTTGAAGAACTTGAAGTGTTTTAATGGAGGAAGAAAGAAGAAAAATGAGAGAGAGAGAGTATGTGTGTGTGTTGGCGGTAAGAGAGGGAGAAGAGAGGAGGTGATGACTCACCTATACTTATATAAAGTGAGATAAAATATCTAACTAAAGTGTAGTGAGTCGTTAAGGGTTGTTTGGCGAGGAATTTATTAGCCGAAAATATCTCGTTTTCGGCTTTAAACGACGATTAAAAAGTTGAGGAATACTTTCTTAGGTAGTTACGAATTCGACGAAATCTAACTTGTCCATTAGATTAGAAATAAATCACGTACTCGGAAAACCTAATTCGTTTTTCAAAATACGAGAAAAAGTCGGGATTAGACAGTCTAAAATTCTCCTGGAAAATCATAAAAACTAACTTTCTCCGGTGAACTCATATCGAAGAAAAAGTGAATGTAAATTCTGACGAATTTTAATTCTGAGTTTTCGGACGAAAAATTTTCCGGACGCGAAAACCCTAAATACAGTAGTCGTTCGACCGACTTCTGGAATTTATTTTCTGAAACGGATTTCACCGTCAGTCTTAGAATCGAAAATCCTTAACTTAGGCGTGCAAAGTCTTAATTATTATTAACTTTCATTTTTAACGACAGTAGAAAAATATCAGGGTATTACAGGTATGGTCCCTCAGAACCAGGAATCTAAGACAGGATGAACACTTGCTTTGAAAATTGTTGAGGGGTCCTGTTCGAACCCAGAATTGAACTGGTTAGGTTTGCTTGGAACCTGAAATCCAAGTGGACAATTGGTGAAGCACGCGTAAGCTTACCTATAGATTGCTTCCCCGAAAAGGAAGTCGTGGACGTAGGAGGTAGATCTTCGAACCACATTAAAATACTGTGTGTTTACTTTTAGTACTTTACATTTAGTATTTTAATTTCTTTACCTAACCAACTGACCCTAACATATGCACTGCACTAACTTAGGAATTTAACCTTTCCCTTTCACTAAGGTTTCAGTTATTTTAACGAGCTTATCTTCCACCATTATTCACATTACATAACTGTTTAAAACCTCAGTTGGTGCAAGCAGCTGAACTTCAGGCATAGGAGTTAGCAGAGCTACCAATTGTGTGATTGGCTCCAACTGAGCAACTCAGTTTTAAAGCTACTCCAACTGTCTTTTTCAGTTGTGAGTAAATTGACCTGAGCAGTATATCTCAGTGAAAAGACGTTAAGCAAAACAAAAATTTCTACTCGTGTATTCCCCTCTCTCCCCTTCTTATTCACCAATTACACGTTACCAGGACCATCAAGTGGTATCAGAGCAGTGGTTCAAAAGACTGATGTTTCTGATTCACAAGGTGTGAGTCGAGTATATCTTTCAGTGGTCAACTGAATAGATCTTTTCTGAAATCTATTAGTGCATTCTGCTACATATCTTTTTGTTTGTCTCTTGTGGTGTGCAGGAAAGATGAACCCGACATTGTTGGGAAGATTGCTGGAGTTCACCGTGGATGATTATCCCACGTGGAGATTTCGCCTTAAAATGGCTTTGACTGCCAGACATCAGGATATGAGAAACCATTAAAAATGGTCCCATCCAGGTGACTTAGTCAGTGCTAGTGACTCCCGTCGCTCCAGGAGAAGGAGAGATGATGAAGGAGGAACCTAAAGGCGTCCATCAGTACCCTAAGGAACAAAGAGACATCGCGCAGCTAGATGACATCACTAAGAGCGTAATCTCTTCCACAGTCGGCAAAGCCTACATGTCGAAGATAATCAATTGCCTCATAGCAAAAGATATGCGGGAGTCCTTAGCTGCACTCGATAAGGGCTCTGACGAGATTAAGGAGAACAAGTTCACCTTAGCTTGTCAGAAGATTGAAAACTTTTCTCCGCTTTCTGGGGAATCCATCGACAAGATGGAGCTGAGATTCACAGAGGTCTTTATGGACATTGAGAGTATTCGGAAGGGAAAATACTCTTACCGAGAGATGAACCTCAAGTTTTTAACCACGCTAGGCGAAGATTGGATAGTCTATAAAGTCGTCCACCAAAATCCGAGTGACCTCAGTTCGTTTTCAATTGAGAAGCTGTTTTCCATGCTCAAAGCAAATGAGTATGATATCTTCTGACTGAAGCCTTACGAGCTTTAGAAAACAGAACAGACCGAGGAAGGCTCAACAACTAAGTCCATGGCTCTTCGAGCTAAATTGAGGAGGTCTAAGTTTGTCTGACCCTCACGGTCTGCTGACTCCTCAGCTAGGGATCGATTTAGCAGGTCAGAACTCTAGAAGAGGGTCGAAGAGCTGGCCAATCAACTCGAGGAGATGAACTCCAAAATGGACAAGTACAGTAGGATCAGCCTGAGCAGGCGGCGCTCAACTGACCTATCCTCAAAGATTCAAAGCAAAGGCTGCTTTGAGTGTGGAAAGTCAGGACACTTCAGCACCAACTTTCCTGACCTCTCCATGAAGGAGAAGGAAGCCATCCGATGAAAAGCCAAGGAGAAATCCAAGGCTATGATCATCGAGGAAGACGTCGTTGATACCGACGTGTTCTTAGAGTCAGAAGAAGAAACTGACTCGCCATCCAGTCCAGCTAGAATAGAGCAGTACTTTATGTCCTTGCCTGAAGAGCTAACTAAAGAGGACCTGGATGAACTGAGAAAGAGAAGAGCCGCCAAATTCGTCTGGGTGTTGGACAGCGGATGCTCCAAACACATGACAACCCAGAGGAATCTTCTCAAAGACATCAATCTTCTAGAAGGATGTATAGTAACCTTTGGTGATGACTCGCAAGGAAAAATCAAAGGATCCGGTACATATGAAACTCAGCTTGTGTCTATTAAAATTGTGTCGTTGGTTGACAGATTGAAACATAACTTGCTCTCCATAGGCTAACTGTGCGGTAATGGGTTTTCTGTGAAGTTTGATGCACAGGGGTGTAGGGTGAAAGACGTCAAGACCAAGAAAGTTCTTCTATTTGGTAGACAATATTTATCAAGAGTAGCTCGCCAGAAACATGCCTTGTATCGAAGAGCACCTCTGAAACAAGCTGGCTATGGCATAAAAGACTCAACCACCTCAACTTCAAAACCATGAACGCATTAGCTCGCCAACAACATGCAGTTGGGTTACTAGACTTGAAGTTCTGTCGAAGCACCACTGCAGTGCTTGTCAGCTAAGAAAGTTGGCTGGAGCATCATTTCGTCTTAAAGTGTCGCCATCGATAGATCGAGTTTTGCACATAGTAGAAATTTCTGACTTTCTTCATTTTTTGGAATTTCTATATGAAAATTGGGTGTTTTAGAATCTATAAATTATTTCATGATTAATGGTGCGAACTAGAGTGAAATCCGAGGTCTAGAAAGTGCCGAAAAGGGAGATTAAGGTTTAATATTTTAAGAGGGATATATTGTACCGATAAAATCTTTACTTTCGGGGATTTTCTTCCCACTTGGACATACTTTTCAGCCAAGTAAACTCCCTCAACCTTCCCCACTCTCACCCCAAGTGAGTGTACTCACTCTCTCTCTTTCTCTTTAACTCTCTCACTCCCTCATTTTCTCACGCATACACCTCTCTTTCTCACTACAATTTCTCTCTCAAACTCTCTCTCAAGCTCACATGTTCGGCCATCTCTCTCTCCTCTTATCTTCCATAGCTGCTGCAATATCAAGCTTCAAACCTCCTTTTTCCTTCAGTAAAAAGCTCAAGGAAAGATCATAGAACCACAAGGAATCAAGATTTCATTTATATTTCTTCATAACATCAAGTAAGAGCAATATTTCCTTTCCTTCTTCATCCATGGCAGCCATGTATCTTCATGTGTATAACCTCCATAATTTCTTTGATTCAAGCTTAAGGAAGGATCAAGAGGTTGCTTGGATTCAAGATATCATCTTTAATCCCTTAAATTTTCAAGTAAGGATCAAGAACTTTTATTCGTTTATCCTTTCTTCTTGATCGATCCAAGCCATGGATATATGATGAAGATTTGATCCTTATATCCATTAGTATGATTCCTTGATCTTGCATGCTCTTCATGCTTGAAAACAATCAAAGAAATCCATGATTCTTTTCTTCATGAAAACCTTCGACTTATAGGATAAAAAATAGGATTTTTCATACTTTGATTTATTTCTTGATTTTGATGATTTATTTGTGTTCTAGGAATATATCTAAGACTATTAGAATGATTTATTGAAGGAAATAAATATAGATGCATGGTGATCATGTTAAAATCGTGTGTTATCCTCAAAAATAATTTTTATGGTGCTTTGATTTATTTCATGAATTTGATGTCTGGTATGAGATACATGAGGATATACAAGCATGATGGAATGAAAAGAATGAAAAAATAATCATTAAAATATGAAAAGGAATTTTGGAGAAGATGATGAATAGTATCTTTCAATTTTTGATTTATGAGTTCTATGATTAAATTGATGATGGAAAATATTAATTCAAGTATCATTAAGCATGAATATATGATTTATTTGCATATATGAATTTATTTGAGAAAAGAATTAGTATAACCGAAAATAATATAAATAAATTGAGATTTATTATTCTTAAGGTTTATTTGATAGTTTGATGGCTTGGAAATGAAATTAAGGAACAACTACGAATAAAAATGCCACCAAAAGAAAGAAATGATTTTATGTAATCATATTTATAAATTTTCAGCATAAATATATATTATATAAATTGAGAATTTTAATTCCTATAGTTATATAGAAGAACTGATGCTATAAAAATGAAATTAGAAATGAAATAAGTGTAAGTTTAAGAGGAATTGAAGAAATAAAACCTTATGCATAAAGTATGAAAATTTCGAAGGTTAACAAATTGAGGAAATTGTGCTTTTTAAATTTTTATGCATAAATTGATGAATTGGATAAAGAATAATGAAATTCAAATTATTTAGAGTAGAAATATGTATTTTAATAAAGAGTTTGATCACCAAGGGGAAAACCCCCATTTTATTTGAAAGCTTTATGATTAAAAGGAGGAATTTTGATGATTTACTACTTAATAAGATAAACTGAAACAAGGATAATGAAATTAGAATTTTTTGAAGTATAATGAAGCTTTAAAATGAAAGAAATGAGGTTCTATGAAGAACACCCCAATTTAAGTCAATGGAATAGTAAAATAAAGTATGACTTTTTATGTATGAGGTTAGAAAATGAAATTGATGGAAGAAATGAATAATTGGAATTTTTCTAAATATAATAGAACTTTGAATTTCTGAATTTGAGCAAGAATTGATATAGTTGCCCAAAAATTCGAATTATATAGATTTGAGAACTTTTGATTTTAAGTTTATAAAGATCAATTGATGTTATAAGTAATCAATTAGAGTAAATTTGAGCATAATAGAACTTGAAATTATTGAAAAAGAGTAAGAATAAGTAATTTGGTTTAATGCAGAAAATTTAGAGAGAAATGTCACGCCCCGGCTCTCGGGGTGCGACTTACGAACAACAACAAACCTAAACAACTAACAACTAACTCAAATGAAAGGGAACATGCTCGGGGAAAACAAAGGCGGAATATAAGGCAATCGAATTTGGTTTTCAAAAGCATAAAGAATAATAACCGAGCATCTCAACTTCACTTTGAACGGGAATTCAAAAAAGAAAATCATGCTGATGGGAAGGGAATTCCAACAAAAAGAGGAATCATACGAATATATACATCAAGATAAGGAAACATGTTCAACAACAAGTCAAGTTACGAGCCCATCGCTCGGGATTACAAGATAAAGGGGTTACGAATTCAATAAGCATTCAAAGTCTTCGAGCACAACGCTCGGAATCAAGAACATGAGAATAAAAGTGCAGACATCAACAGACATAAGATCAAAAAGATCGCAGCGGAAATTAGCATCAACTCCCAACACTTGCACGTATGAAGACGTACAAATGCCAGTCCGAAATTCTACCAAACTTAACCAACAAAACCAAACCACACCACCAAGTATCCACGCCATCGCCATCCAGTCAACCTGCATGTTTAGAAACACACGCAGGGCTGAGTACTTCGTACTCAGTGAACACAAGCCAAAACATTTGAATAAAGATGCTTTTAAAGCTATATTAATTGAACTTGCCTCGTCAAACATCACAAGTATATAAGCAGTTTTAAAACGGTTTTACTTGTGCATGCCAAAACATTTTTATTTAAAACGGACTGCGCAGTCAAATATCATATAATATAATAACATGTATCATCTATCACAAATAACTTCATGTGCCGAGAAGTAGGCCTCCTTCTCAAACACTGTGACCGGCCTAACCGAAGCAAGGCTCACAGTCACCTCAACATCTACCACACGTGGGTTCCTGCTTTCACAGGATAATCACATTCTCATAGATGATAACACATATTAACTTCAATAAAATGGCAAGTCAATCACATTTGAAAAACATATCATAATATTCAATAGCATACTAATTTTCATCGATAGATTTTGGTTCAGAAAAGCCCACCTGACTTCCGAAGAACTAGCTAGGTGGTCTAGGGTTATTTGTCCTCGCTTAACGATCCGTCCGGATCGATCCTTCATAGGTTGACATCGATAGATAAGATATATGAAAGACGAACACAAAGGCGTTGGACTTAAACTGGCGGACTTCTATTTGAGTCGTCGCTCTCTTCGTTCTAACTTTTCTAAAGATCTCACGTTCTCGTCTCTATTTTATTAACTCTATTGAAAAAGGTTAACTCCACTACTTAACATCGTATACTATTCTCGTTCTAATTAATAACTTCATTGATACAATTTATTACTCGAGCTTTCTTTCACAGACTTTAGTTCATTCTCAATTTAACAATCAATCATTTATCATACAAATTCAATCATATTTCACAATATAACATTATCATGCATTTAAACATATATTCACACATACAATAAAATCTTATAAAACAACATACTTCAAGACACATTAACATGCATTTGATCTTAACTTTAAGGTCTAACTCGATTATGCATTTCTTTTTATGAAGGCTTAAACTATTGATTCTATCTTTCTTATTTATATAGACAACGCTTCATTCTACATCCGCTATCTTATAAGGTATTTTATAACTCTTATTTATTTAACAAAAAATCTCTTAGTTTTTAATAAACTCTTTTGAAATTATAAATTCTTGTTAAATTCTAACTTGATTCTCATTTCTTAACTCGAATATTATCCTTTTAATTATTATCTCGGTTTATCCTTTCTTCGCTTGGTTGGAAATAACGTACTCAATTAATTATTTAATTAATCTTTTTTCAACTTATTATTCGACATCTTATTTTATTCTCATTTTCTCGATCAACTTATACGAGTATCTATCTTAACTCGTCTAGCATCTTTTCTTTATTCAATTTAACTTCCTTTTTATTTCTTATCGATTAATTCTTCTTAACTCGGTTTTGTTTATTTCTTTAATAATTTCTTCTTTATTTGTTTTAAACCTTTAAGCTATTTCTTACTTAATGATTTCTTTATCTTTTGATAAACATTTTTAGGAATTTCTTCACTTTATTATAAAAGATCTTTTTGTTATATTTTTAGTAAAAATTTCAAGTCTTTAAATTTTAGTACAAAATATTTAATTAAGAAATCTTTTTCATACATCTTTTATTTAATTAAAAGCTTTTCAAAATTAAATCTTTTTATCAAAACTTCTATCTTTTTTCTATATTCAAACTATCATTCATATAAACATTGAAATACTTAAACTTCCAATTATTTTTATTATTTCTATACTTAATTCTACAATTAATTTCTTTCAAAAATTTCAACATGCAATCCTATTTTCTTCACTTAGACACATGTATGATTATACTAACATAACATACAATCATTTCATAGATCAAAACATCACTCAATTCATCAACAAAATCAACAAAATAATTTCTCCATTTTCTTCAAAAACACACGGCACACATGCACATATTTTGTGTGTTTTATTTCTCAATTTTTCATGCAATTAATCTCATTACTAACATGATAAAAATAACAATTCAAGCATCAAAATAACAATAACACAAAGATTCACATTTTTCCTATTTTCCTTATATTTTTCGGCATTTATCATTTTTTTAGGGTTTTAGTTTCTTTTTCTTCTCTTAATTCATCGATTAACATCTAGTGCTCGATTCTCCTAACGAATTCTTCTCACTCGATTAGCACATGCATATCCTAAGTTTGCCTAAACATAAATTAAATAACATGCATGCATAGATCTTTCCTTTAGAACTTATAGACATACATTTTTACAACTAATCAAATGAAATCATACTTAAATAAATGGAAATTTCTTCTCTTGGCTCTTGGGATTGAAATGGATGGAAATGGTAGCTTCAAAGCTTGGATCTTGAAAGAAAGAAGAAAATGAAGAAAAGTATTGGAAAAGGTAGCTTCCATAGGTTTAGGAATCAAAATGAAGAAAAGTATTGGAAAATTCTTGAATTCAACTTCAAGAACTTGGAAATTTGTACCTTTCTTTGAAAATATGGATGGAATTGATGGAGGATTAATGGCTTCTACTTCATTTCCATGGAGGATAAGCTTGAATCTATAGTTGCATGTGAAGAAAAATCAATGGAGGTGTGAGAGAGAGGGAATGCCGAGAGGGAGAGAGAGTTAGAGAGAGTTTGAGAGAATTTTTCTTGTTTTGTGAGAGAGAGAGATCGAATGGAGAGAGATGGAAATGAATGAATAAATTGCTGGTTTCCTCTCTTGTCTTAAGTGAAAAGAATTCAAAATTCAACAAAGTGAAAAAGGAATTAAACTTGTTGGAAATTGCATAAGACAAGATTTGATGGTTTGATTTGAAGTTAACTTGTTTGCATAATTCAAGCAAGCTATGTACAAGACACCACTATGTCTTGTTGGTCTTGGAACTTGAGGTTTGATGGGAGAGGGTTGTGAGGTGGCGAGAGAGGGAGAGAGGTGGTTGACACGTGTAGTCGTCGTGTCGTTACGGGTATTAATTATCCGGTCATAAAGGTTTTCCGGGTAAAACGATTCGTATTAATTCCATTTTGTTCTATTAACGGGTCTAACCTCTTCTTGTTTCACTTTGACACTAACTCGTCCCAATCCTATTTCACGTCTCAACTTAAAAGATTAAAGGCTTCGATCATTTTAGTCCTTTAATTCTTAAAAGAAATTAATCGGCTTAATATTTCGTTTATTAATCCTTTTCAAGACTAATGCCTCATTTCTCTTCTCAATTCTCGGATAAGTTCTTATCCTATCTCAGTGATCTTAAAAGAAATTCTAAGTTCGAAGGTTCTAATTTAATTCTATTCTAAGTTCATCGGCGTAAACATATTTCTCGGCGATTAACGTTATGTTTTCTTAATTAAACAAACTTCTCGGGATTCTTCCGGAATTTAATCTCATACTCATTTTCATATAAACGACTCAACAAACATATCACATCATCATCATCTCAGATAAATAGAACATATAAATTCACACAAGATTCACAAGGCAATTTAAACGTTTCACTCAAAACTCATCGATTAGAAAAGAAAAATTTTATTCCTAAATTCTCATCTTTGAACTACTCGGTTAATTAGACGCTCTCTTAAAGGGATAAAAACTCAGGGTATCACAGAAATTAGTGAGAACATGATGGATAAAAGATGTAATTGATGTTATACACATGAAATTGAGATAAAAACAAGTATAATAGTCACTTGAATCATTAAATTTGGACAAAATATGAGAGTTGTGAAAAAGTCAACAATTTCTTAATTAAAGTTGACTTATAAGAATTTTAGAGTAAAAGAATAAATTAGAGAATTATAACAGCTTAAATAAATAAATAAAGAGTAATAGAACTTGAATCGAGCAAAAACGAGCTCTTACAAATAAGTCATGATGAATGCCGAAAGTTAAAAGAAGAAATACAAAAGTTTTTCTCAATTCTAAAATTGAAAATCGAAATTGAACGAAAAATCATTCAATAGAAATTGATTTGAGTAAAATATAAGAAAAAAGAATTTTCCGAGCAAGATAATATATCTTCTCGAGAAACGTGCCAAATAGTGGCTCGAGGAATTTCATACGAGAAGTCGGAATGTGAAACGAATTCCTTGAATTTTTATAAGAAGAAAATAAAGCTAAGTATGATAGAAACCGAGAAACTTTAATATTAAGTTAAAAGTCGAGCAATAACATATATACCAGATATAAAATATCTGTGAATGTTTTATATGCTAAGTAAGGGAGTATTTATGATTAATTATGAGTTGATGGAACAAAGATATGTGACTAAGTGAATTTTTATAAGAATTCATAAAGTTTTGAAAATATAACCTAGCCATGGCTAAAGTCTAGTCAAGGCTGCATTTTAGTGCAGTAGATAAATCAAGCTGAGGCTGAGGTCTAGCCGAGGCTAGTCTTCAGTACACCCTATCGAGGTAGCCACGGCTGGCCTCTAGCCAAGGCTACCCTGTTTTATTTCCAAATATGTGAACTTTCTTGTCAATTGAGATTGTTGATCATGTTATGAGTGATGAATGTTTGATGTTTAGTGTCAATGTTTAAGTTTGAAAAAGTTTGTTGGTATAGTACTTGGGTAGGAGTTAAGAATTGAATGTTCAAGAAGTTAAATCGAAAAATTAGAAACCCAAGTCAAGTATAAGTTCGATAAAGAGGCTAAGTAAACGCTGTTTCTTCAAATATTAGAACTCCTTCTTATAAATATTATTTTGAAAGGTATGAGTGAAGACGAGAGGTTGAATCAGCGAAATAAAAAAGATAGATTGAATTACGCCACTTCCAGGTGGGCTTTCTGAACTAAAACTAAACAATGAATGCGCAATTTATTTATTATACGCATTTTTTATTGAAATTGATTGACTTGCCTATGTTTTAATGTTTTGGTATGCAATCATCTACTTGATATTATTTGAATGAGTCCTGTGGACGCACGGGATGAAGTCCTGTACAATACGGAACAATGCATGCATTAGATTAGGTGACCGTGAGTCTTGTTACAACTTAGCCGGTCGTTAAGTAACTATGAGCCTTGTTTCGGTTGGGCCGGTTATGTAAAGGCTATAAGCTCTGCTTTAATTGGGCCAATCACGGTGCTCGAGAAGGAGGCCTACTTCTCGGCACCACAAGAAGACAAAACGCGTAGATGGATTCATACCGTATAAAATGGCTGCAACTGATTTAAGAAAATAACGGAAAATATTTTTAAGCTGCCACAAGTCATAAACTCTTTTAAATGATTATTATCTAACACTTGTGATGCAGCAAAAAAAGGCAAGTTCAATTATTTAGCTCTAAGAGAAAGTTTTTAAAATGTTTTTGGCATGTGTTCACTGAGTACAACGTACTCACGTCCTGCATGTTATTTCTAAAACGTGCAGGTTAGTTCGGATGAGGAGGACGCGGTGTGCTTGGGCGGCTCGTTGTTAATATGAATCCATTTTGAAGTTTAAGCTTGAGGTTATGTGTCTTCATACATATAGCCTTGGGATTTGATGTCGTTTGTTTAAATTCTGTTGCAACACCGTTATTATGATATGTTTGATTGCATGCTTGAATCCTTGACACAACGAGCCCATGTGCTCGAACAAATCTTAAATCCTTTCTCAATTCCGTTTAAAACGTTGATGGATTTTGCAAATGAACCCTCATTTTTCCTTATCCACCATTTGTTAATCATGATTAAAAGATGACCCACTTTCGAATGCAAAACTTGCTTATAACCAAACCTAAACCCATTGTTCAATTTGTTGATCGAATTCTTGTCAAATGCTCATTCATTTGGAAATACTTAAGTAATAATCCTCATTATTGTAAGCATGAATTGAATATTGATGTTATTCCTTAATTATCGAGCATGTTTCTTAAGTAAAAGTTCAATTGTTCCATCTCATTGCCCCTTACATTCTAGTCGTTTCAATACCCTAGAACCAGAAATCTAAGACAGGCTGAACACTTGCCTAGAAAATTGTTGAGGGGTCCTAATCGAACCCGGAATCGAACTGGTTAGGTTTGCTTGGAACCCGGAATCCAAGCTGGCATTTAGTGAAGCACGCGTAAGCTTACTTAGTAGATTGTTTCCCTGAAAAAGATGTCACAACCCCAAATCCCAAGGGATGGCAAAGCCGGGGTGCGACTAGGGGTTGGATAAAAGAAACGGGGAAGAAAGGGGGAATTACTGAATAAATGATAAACTGACATAACTTTGATAAAATAGTAAACATGAAGTACTTCGATTAATCAAAAGAGAGACAATCCCGAAGGATCACTCGACAAAAGTTGTATTCAGAGTTTACTAGGTTTCAAGTATGAAAACTTAAACCGAAAATATTATACATCAAAAAGAAGTATTTTGCAGCGGAATAAAACATAGAGTGATAACACATTTCAGATGTGAAATCGAGGCTCAACTAAACTTCTTTCCTTAAGTACGACCTCTATTCAACCTCTGCCGCCTTCGTCACTCAACCTGCACATTTATAAATACATACAGGGCTAAGTATAAAAGCACTTAGTGGGTACTTTGCCGAAATCATATCATAGGTTTTATAGATTAATCAGGCATCTTTAAAGTAACACATCGGGGTTTTTCATCAAAGGCCCGTGCTTACTAAACATTTTCCTTTCATAAATAGCTTGCAAGCATTTTACTGTTGTTACATTCAACTTGCCCATCCTCTGTTTCAACGCCGGGGAAGAAGCCTTTTCTTCTTCCACGAATGCTCCTCACCGAGGTTGGCTCGTCCCCTCAATAAGGATTCCACACCCATCGGCTACCGTGTACACTAACCCTGAAAAGCACCCTTTTGGCTAACTCAGAGTCCGATCGACTAGTCGGCGAACCAACTCAGAATGGCACAAAAGAACTCACAAAAACAATTCTTTTATGCACTGATAATCACTTTCAAAACATACTTATAAAGTAATAAGTAAACATTTTGAGCAACGCTCACTTTATTTTGTTATGTAGAAAAGCCCACATTTTTTTTATAGATAGAAAGCCCACCTTATACGAATTACAGAACTACTTTAACCTTCTGTCTTCCGTCCTTTCTTCTAGTCGCGACTTCCTCCTTTTATCGCAAATAATCAAACTTTAGTAAATGATCGAGGCGGTTTAAGAGAAACGGACTCGATAACGATTAAACAAGTTTTTGGCCTTTGCACTTTAACTAATCTTTTACTAAACCAAACGAGACTGGAACACATCTTGCTAAAAACTGACTTAGTTCTTTACTCGACACTTAGAACATCATAATGGAAGTCAATAACTCTAAATGACTTAGGTGTTCCAAAGAATTCAAGTTAAGAAAAGATTTCACTTAAGAAATAGAGCTGCAGAAGAATCTGCACAACTGCTGAAGATTCGAAAGCTCACGCAGAACAGACTGCTGAGAAACAGGGGAGGTGCTTGGTACCAAAAGTAAGATACGGATGTCTAGTTTACTGCACATTTTATGGATCTTGATTTCGTTAAACGAGTAAAGCGTTATGGCCGTTTCCGTGAAGGGTCGCAATCTGACAGAAAAACCCTACGGGTCTAAACTTCAAACCACATTTTCTTATGTTTGTCAAAACATTTCACAACTCTTAAAACCTTGAAAATTCAACCAAGCAAACCATACAACTCACATTCACATATACTTGAGTTCTCGATGAAAATAAACGACAAACATTATCATCTCTTGTCCTCGACTTCTATACTTAACAATTTCAAAGAAAACCTCAACAACATATCAATCAATTTCTTAACTCTCAAATCAAATCATCAAATGATATCATTCCAATTAAACATATGATCATTCACTCACATCATACTCAAATCCATAATCACTTATTCATATATAACCTGAAATTCTCAAAACTTACACAATGAACCCTAAGCATACTAAATCACTAATATCCAATTAGTTTTCTCATTTCATTTAACCGTGAAGACTTATGCTCGATTCCTTGTCTCTTACACAAAGATAAATGTTCTTAAAAATCTTCCAAACTTTCAATTTAAGATCCTTAAATACTTAGATCAACTACTATACAAACCACATATTCATATCATCATTCATACTTAACATAATCTTGATTCTTCGTCTCCAACGAAAAATAAAAAGAGATCGGAAAATTCTAACTAAATTATATGTTGATTAACATCCATACAACTTCTCATTTATACAAACAACATCATCACATAAATTCTATCCTTAAAAATCCGATCGAATGTTCGTTTCCAACGATTATCATTTTATTTTTAGAAAAATCGAACATAAATATATGACCAACTACATGCTTCCTAAAACACATTTATATCATTACCACATCCATATCATCTCATTTGCTCAATCAAAATCATACTTCTTCATTTCCAATGGACATAGAAATATTTTTAGAAAATTCTCAAATAATTCATACAATCATGTATCAATACCTAGAATCATATTCCACAAACCATTTATGAGAATTCAAGATCAATCAAAACATCTAAGAAGTGCAGAAATTTCGAAACCTTCATCATAATTTTTGAAAATTCCAAATAAATACTTAACATGTTTCTAACTCGATTTCAACTATGGATTCTTACTTCTAACATCAAAATAACATGAAATGAAACTTAGAACATCATATCCTACACCTCATAAATTTCGACATCTATCAAACTTCAAAGGAGATGATTCTTGTTTGGATAGAAATGAAGCTAAAGTTCATACCTTATCAAATATGCAATCGGAATTGACTTTAATCGAGAATCGAACAAGTTATGGAACTTAGGAGCTTGAAGAACTTGAAGAAAAACTTGAAGATATGAAGAACACTTGAAGAACAAGAGAGAAAAGAGAGAAAAGGGAGGGTGGCGGTTTGGGGAGTTAGAGGGAGAGAGATATTATGGTGATAAAGGGTGATATTTATATAGTAGAAGAGAAAATCAAGTTGTACACCTTCTTCTCTACAAAATATCTATTTTTCCGGGTCTAATACTGCAAACTAAAAACGAACAGTTACTTTATTAGACAGACACAATTTTGACAAGAATGGATACGACCATTAGTTCCGGAATATTTCACTTAATCTGAAAGGACGATTCGTTTCCCGAAAAACTTCAAAAAGTCGAGACGTGACGGTACAATATTTTCGCCTGGAAAATAATTAATACTGACTTTTAGAAAAAGACTCGTATCGCAAACTAAGTGAATGGAAAAGCAGACGCCATATGATCTAAGGTCTCTAACAAAAATTTTATCGGCGCCAAAACCCTAATACAGTATTCGGTAACCGACTTCTGCAATTTTTTTTCAGAAACGGACTTCGCCGTTATTCTTATAACTGAATTTCATTAACTTAGAAGTGCAAAGCCTTAATTAAAACAAAAATTTTTATTTTCGCGTCGGAAAGAAATATCCGGATATTACATTCTACCCCTCTAACGAAAAATTTCGTCCCGAAATTTGCATATCTTCTTCGAAAAGTTCCCACGTAGCTTCCTCTTGCCCGTGGTGATTCCATGACACTTTTACTAGTGGTATCGATTTGTTTCTCAACTCTTGCATTTTGTTGATCCAAGATTGATTGCGGTCTTTCTCCATAACTTATAATTTAAATCAGAATCAAGAACTACGTCTTGTTGATGAATCATGTGTGTAGGATCGAACACGTACTTTTTCAAATGAGATACACAAACATAATAAACATTCCATAGACTTGGCGACACGGCCAATCTATACACATTAAAACTATCTTTTTCAAAAAAACTACTAATCATATAAATCTTTGTCTAAGCTTATACTTGACACGAAAATAATTACCAAATCCTTAGAAGGAAAATCATGAGGAAAACTTGTACCCCTTCTCTAATTTTAAGTCAGATCGGCATAAATTATATAAGACTTTCGTCACCTCTGGACTTCTTTCATTCTGACTCGAATCTATCGAAGGAATATATTTATCATTTCACTGAGTGAATCTAGTTCTAGATTCTTCCTTTTATCTACTTCATTATGATACAACGATTATTTAAACTTCCTTCCATACAAGGCATCGTAAGGCACAATACTTATCGTAGCCTGATAACTATTATTATAAGTAAATTTGATCAACGGTAAATATCCTCCCCATTGTCACTTTGATCTAACACTATCGTTCTTGACATATCTTTTAGTACTTGAATCGTTCCCTTGGATTCACTTATAATTCTCTCTCGTAAGTCTGGTGTAGCTACTAGTGCTGCTATTCGGTTAGTTATTGTCTCAGATGTATCCATCACCTCTAAATCCATCATCTCAAATTCTCGTATGATTTCTACGTCTCATATGGTCCCTTCAGTTCCAATTCTCCATTCAGGTAAACAAGGTAAACTTTGCAGTTCTTCTTCTTCATCATCTCCTTGGCTTGTAGTGCAGATATTATAGATATCCATTCACCCATCAATATTCCATGAAAATCTGTAGGTTTCTCCCCGGCTGATCGAAAGAAATCTTTCTCTCGTGGTAGAGAATCGTTGCGTAGTTAATCGTATATCCAATCCATCCCAAAGATTATGTCCATGTCGAACATTTTCATCATATTCAGATTGTTCGCTACAACCTTAGAAGATCCTAAGTTTAATTCTAGGTTTGAGCAAACAAAAGAAGTGGTGGTGATATCTCCTGACGACGTAGTTACTCTCTTTTCATGATTAGCGTGCTCTGGTTTTTATTTCTATAGTGTCAATACAGGCTCTAATAATAAAAGAATGTGAAGCCTTGGTATCAACTAATTTATGACAGGGTGATGGAGAAGTTTACCCATACTTGGCAAGTGACCCTTACCCTTATCTTGTGCTTCTGGCCCAATCATAAATGCCCATGCATTCTGCTCTCGTTGTTGTTGTGACTGTTGCTGGTACTGCGGCTGCGACTGTTGATGTAACGGCTGCGGTTGAATAGCTCTCATAGGTTGGGGCTGACCATGATGGTTAGTTCCACTTGCTGGCAACGTTTCGCGCAATATTTTTTCATGTGTCCCTTCTACCCGCAGTTAAAGCAATTATCAGTGTTGGTTTGACAAACACCGAAATTCTTCTTGCGACAGTTAGGGCAAGTAGGATTAGTGATCCTTCCTGGGGTATTGTTTGTCTGTTGCCCCTGCCACTGTCCTTGTTGGTTATTTCTTTGCTACTGTCCTAATTGGTTTTTCTGGTTCGGCTACTGAAAGCCACGCTGATTTCCACCTTGGTTTCCTTGATTGTAATTATATTGATAGTAGCCAATGTTATTTCCTCCTTCCCATTTCCTTTTTCCTTCATAGTTGTTATTGTTGTTGGAATGGTCTTGAGTTGAAACCTGGGTTGGTGCTGGTACGGGCGTTACAATCTTTCGTTCGTCTGGCACAACCGCTTCCATGTCTAGGGCTCGTCCTAGTATGTCTGTGTAGCTCAGTCCTCCGTGACTGGCTAGTGCTACTCCTAGTTCATGTCTAAGTCCTCCACGGAACTTCTTTGCTATCTTCTCGTCGGTATCTACCTGCTCGGGTGCATACCTTGACAATTCACAAAAAGTTGCATCGTATTCAGTCACTGTCATCTTCCCTTACTTTAGATTGTAGAACTCTGCTTCCTTCTTTGCTCGGTAGGTTTTAGGGACGAACTTATCATAAAATGCTTCCTTAAATTCATCCCAAGTAAATTGAGCCATATGCCCCGCTGGAATAATTTTACTCCTAGCCTCCCACCAGTAATCAGCTAGTCCTGTGAGTTGAAACGCAACACACGAAAGGCGCTCCTCATCAGTACATCTGAGAAGTTTAAAGATTCTTTCTACGGATCGTACCCAAAGCTCAGCATCGCTCGGGTTTCCGGATCCATTAAAAACAGGTGGATTTCTTTTGAGGAAAAGATCCTCAATGTCACGACGTTGTGGTGGTGGTGGTGGTGGTGGTGTAGGTGAAGGGGTTTCTTGATGTTGTTGCTCTTCTTCCCTCTCATGTTGTCTATGACCTCTTCTAGGTCCTCTAGGCCTACTAGGTCCTCTTCTTCTGTTATTCACTACTCTCGGTGGCATTGTAAAACTAAGGAAATCAAGAATTTTTCATTAACACTTCGCTTTAGACCACTCACATACTTATTATTTTTTTTTTCAATCTTAACCTTAAGCATCTAGCAATTTCTCAAATTGCATACAAACATTTTCTTAAAAAAAAATTTCGAAATTTTCCAACTCTTAGCTTAGACTTCTTAGTTTCCTTGAAGAAAAACTCTTAATGGTTCTTAATTTTTTTGAGATTTAAGTCAAAGTTTTTCTTAATATTAAAACAAGTCTCTTTGAAGTCTTGACAAAGCGAACTCCAAATGAAGGTGACTTCGTTCATGTCACTTATGCATAAGTGACATTTATCTACAAAAGATTCTGTCCTTGTCGTTTTCTGATCATGTTTCTTAAAATATTTTAGAACCAACACTTCTTATTAGTTCTATGTTCTCAAAGAATCGGGAAAAGCCTTAGAAAATAACTTAGATTCTCATGCTGACATGTATCTCGATCAACGAAATTATAACTTAAATAATGTCACATAACTGTCACAAGTATAATACTCATACTTCAAGTAATTCATACTTGGCACTAATATTCATAACATCCTTGCATACTTATTCATAAACTTTCTGTAAAAAGAAACAACACTTCTGAAACTTTTCTTTCTTTTCTTCTTCGGTTGAGTCGACGTAGCGGGAAGTTGAGTGTTTAATTACTTCTTAAGTTTAGTGAATCGAACTAAACTTTACTTGAAAGAAAACTCAGGTGCAGAGCATAAACAAATGCTCTGTCGTACTATCTGAAAGAAATTTGGATACAGAGCAGAAATGAATGCTCTGATACCACTCTGTCACAACCCCAAATCCCGAGGGACGACAAAGCTGGGGTGCGACTAGGGGTTGGATTAAAGAAACGGGGAAGAAAGGGGGAATTACTGAATAAATGATAAACTGACATAATTTTGATAAGATAGTAAACATGAAGTACTTCGATTAATTAAAAGAGAGACAATCCCGAAGGATCACTCGACAAAAGTTGTATTCAGAGTTGACTAGGTTTCAAGTACGAAAACTTAAACCGAAAAGATTATACATCAAAAAGAAGTATTTTGCAGCGGAATAAAACGTAGAGTGATAACACATTTCAGATGTGAAATAGAGGCTCAACTAAACTTCTTTCCTTAAGTACGACCTCTACTCAACCTCTGCCGCCTTCGTCACTCAACCTACACATTATATATACATACAGGGCTAAGTACAAAAGCACTTAGTGGGCACTTTGCCGAAATCATATCATAAGTTTTATAGATTAATCAGGCATCTTTAAAGTAACACATCAGGGTTTTTCATCAAAGGCCCGTGCCTACTAAACATTTTCCTTTCATAAATAGCTTGCAAGCATTTTACTGTTGTTACGTTCAACTTGCCCAACTTCTGTTTCAACACCGGGGAAGAAGCCTTTTCTTCTTCCACAAACTCTCCTCACCGAGGTTGGCTCGTCCCCTCAACAGGGATTCCACACCCATCGGCTACCGTGTACACTAACCCTGGAAAGCACCCTTTTGGCTAACTTAGAGTCCAATCGATTAGTCGACGAACCAACTCAGAATGGCACAAAAGAATTCACAAAAGCAATTCTTTTATGCACTGATAATCACTTTCAAAACATACTTATAAAGCAATAAGTAAACATTTTGAGCAACGCTCACTTTATTTTCTTATGTAGAAAAGCCCACATTTTTTTTTATAGATAGAAAGCCCACCTTATAAGAATTACAGAACTACTTTAACCTTCTGTCTTCCATCCTTTCTTCTAGTCGCGACATCCTCCTTTTATCGGAAATAATCAAACTTTAGTAAATGATCGAGGCAGTTTAAGAGAAACAGACTCGATAACGATTAAACAAGTTTTTGGCCTTTGCACTTTAACTAATCTTTTACTAAACGAAATGAGACTCGAACACATCTTGCTAAAAAGGAAATGAGAAACATCATAACGAAATGAGACTCGAAACTGACTTGGTTCTTTACTCGACACTTAGAACATCATAACGGAAGTCAATAACTCTAAATGACTTAGGTGTTCCAAAGAATTCAAGTTAAGAAAAGATTTCACTTAAGAAATAGAGCTGCAGAAGAATCTGCACAACTGCTGAAGATTCAAAAGCTCACGGAGAACAAACTGCTAAGAAATAGGGCAGGTGCTTGGTACCAAAAGTAAGATACGGATGTCTAGTTTATAGCACAATTTACGGATCTTGATTTCGTTAAACGAGTAAAGAGTTATGGCCGTTTCCGTGAAGGGTCGCAAACTGACAGAAAAACCCTACGGGTCTAAACTTCAAACCACACTTTCTTATGTTTGTCAAAACATTTCACAACTCTTAAAACCTTGAAAATTCAACCAAGCAAACCATACAACTCACATTCACATATACTTGAGTTCTCGATGAAAATAAACGACAAACATTAGCATCTCTTGTCCTCGACTTCTATACTTAACAATTTCAAAGAAAACCTCAACAACATATCAATCAATTTCTTAACTCTCAAATCAAATCATCAAATGATATCATTCCAATTAACATATGATCATTCACTCACATCATACTCAAATCAATAATCACTTATTCATATATAACATGAAATTCTCAAAACTTACACAATGAACCCTAAGCATACTAAATCACTAATATCCAATAAGTTTTCTTATTTCATTTAACCGTCAAGACTTATGCTCGATTCCTTATCTCTTACACAAAGATAAATGTTCTTAGAAATCTTTCAAACTTTCAATTTAAGATCCTTAAACACTTAGATCTACTAATATACAAACCACATATTCATATCATCATTCATAACTAAATTATTTGTTGATTAATAAAAGTGATCGGAAAATTTTAACTAAATTATTTGTTGATTAACATGCATACAACTTCTCATTTATGCAAACAACATCATAAATTCTATCCTTAAAAATCCGATCGAATGTTCGTCTCCAACGATTATCGTTTTATTTTTAGAAAAATCTAACATAAATATATGATCAACTACATGCTTCCTACAACACATTTATATCATTACCACATCCATATCATCTCATTTGCTCAATCAAAATCATACTTCTTCATTTCCAATTAACATATAAATATTTTTAGAAAATTTTCAAACAATTCATTCAATCATGTATCAATACCTAGAATCATATTTCACAAACCATTTATGAGAATTCAAGCTCAATCAAAACATCTAAGAAGTGCAGAAATTTCGAAACCTTTCATCATAATATTCGAAAATTTCCAAATAAATATTTAAAATGTTTATAACTCGATTTCAACCATGGATTCTTACTTCTAACATCAAAATAACATGAAATAAAACTTAGAACATCATATCCTACACCTCATAAATTTCGACATCTATCAAACTTCAAAGGAGATGATTCTTGTTTGAATAGAAATGAAGCTAAAGTTCATACCTTATCAAATATGCAATCGGAATTGACGTTAATCGAGAATCGAACAAGTTATGGAACTTAGGAGCTTGAAGAACTTGAAGAAAAACTTGAAGATATGAAGAACACTTGAAGAACAAGAGAGAGAAGAGAGAAAAGGGAGGGTGGCGGTTTGGGGAGTGAGAGGGAGAGAGATATGATGGTAATAAAGGGTGATATTTATATAGTAGAAGAGAAAATCAAGTTGTACACCTTCTTCTCTACAAAATATCTATTTTACCGGGTCTAATAGTGTAAACTAAAAACAAATAGTTACTTTTTTAGACGGATTCAATTTTAACAAGAATAGATATGACCATTAGTTTCGGAATATTTCACTTAATTGGAAAGGACGATTCGTTTACCGAAAAACATCAAAAAGCCGAGGCGTGTACAATATTTTCGCCCAGAAAATAATTAATACTGACTTTTAGAAAAAGACTCGTATCGCAAAATAAGTGAATGGAAAAGCAGACGCCATATTGATCTGAGGTCTCTAACGAAAATTTTATCGGGCGCCAAAACCCTAATAAAGAAGTCGGTTGAACGACTTCTACAATTTATTTTCAGAAACGGACTTCGCTGTTATTCTTATAACTGAATTTCATTAACTTAGAAGTGGAAAGCCTTAATTAAAACAAAATTTTTTATTTTCGCGTCGGAAAGAAATATCCGGGATATTACAAAGGAAGTAATAGATGTAGGAGGTCGTTCTCCAAACCATGTTAAAATATTGTGTGCTTACTTTTAGTACTTTACATTCAGTATTTTAATTTCTGTACCTAACCATTTGGCCCTAACATTTGCACAGCACTAACTTGGGAATTTAACCTTCCTCTTTCACTAAAGTTTCAGTTATTGTAACGAGCTTATCTTCCAACATCTTCCGCATTGCATAAGTTTTTAAAACCTCAGTTAGTGCAAGAAGCTGAACTTCAGGCATAGGAGTCAGCTGAGCTACCAACTGTGTGATTGGCTCCAACTGAGCAACCCAATTGTAGAGCTACCAACTGTGTCTTCCAATTGTGAGTAAACTGACCTGAGCCGTATATATCAGTGAAAAGACGTTAAGCAAAATCAAAATTGCTAATGGTGTATTCCCCTTCTCCCCCCCACACCAGTTACTCGTTACCGGGACCATCAGGAGTCTTATGAGAAATTATCTTGTTCTATTATTTTATTTTAAAAGTAGAGGTTATTTCGTTAGATTAGAGTTTTCAAAGAATGAAACTTTGTTTGATTTTTTTTCTAAAACACTGACGAGCCTGTATTCCGTGCTCTTTTCATTTTGTTTTAGGTCTAGATATAGTACGTTTTTGTGTCTTTTGTGTTGTGTTTTGTGTTTGGGAGGACACTTAAGCTGGCAGGGCAAGGAAAGGCAGGAATTGGGCAAATCTAGAGCTAAAACACGTGAAAGAGTGAGGAATGGTGATACAAGTCAATGACCATAGAAGCTTCGCTCATGGCTCAAGCTACCGAGGGCATAAGTCCAAATCAAAAGGAGAGCTGCTCCGCATCCAGGTGGTATGGTCAATCAAAGACGTCATGAGTTTTAGCCAAAAGGCAATAAGCTGACAGATCATGGGCAAGAGAGATAGATAGATTGAGCAAGGCAGAGTGCAATGCTTGGGCAAGCGGCACTGGTGCTTAAATGATGCTGAGCTGGCAGATTCCTACAAGGAAACTAATTCCTTGTAGCGCAAGGAAAGATTGAAGATACCTACTACAGCAGCAACACGAATTTAGTGATAAGGAAGGAAATATCTCCATACTTATCCAAAGTTGCATACAAGGAACAGTCGGCCCGTTTCTAGAAGGCCCGTTTGTGGGTTTACCCTAGTTTTTGTAACTCTATAAATACTCATGCATGCATAGGCGCGAAAGGGGGATTCGACACTTAATTTTCTGCATTTATTTTCAGTTCTTATTTTTTATTAAGACCCATTAGGGCGAACATCTTTTATATGTCATTTAATTCAAGTATGTTTTTCTTTAACTCTTTTATTTTCGTTATTTACTTTATGTCTAGCTAAACTTTTAGATCTGAATTTAGGGTAGATGATATGATGTATAACTTGTTAAACTCATGAGGTCTAAGTGTTCTTGATAGTTGTATATATGTGTGTTCCTAAGGCATTGGGCAAAGATTCCAAAGAAGTTCGGTGGTCACAGGTAACTCGGAAGGCCAACGAGCCCTAGGCATATACGAATTCCAACATCGTCTAGTTGTTTCCATGTACTAGCCAAGGTTGCCCTACGCTCCTTGAGGGCGGTGACCAAGGGTGGCAGACTTGACAGAAGTTGGACAAGATGTGTCAACGCTGGTGAATGTCGAATAAAGATCCTCGTTATCTCACCTGCACCGGATCGGGCTCACCTGGTGCCCAAAGCTACTTGATTCCACTACGCCCCTTGGAGTGGAACGCAAGGAGGGACATGTTGGGCAAGTAAGTAGATTGGCTAAGATGTCCTTGTCAAGACTCAAACATAAGGGTGGAGTTGGGCAGACTGTGTAGCGTACGTGGTGACGTGACAGTGGGGACCCTGCATAGTTTTAGCCTTTAACCATTGACACACATACACAACAAATATCTTTGAACCTATGATCGAGTGAAAGTTATACTCATTGATTCGAACCTAAATCTGGATTACCTTTATTACTAATCTTTTTGCTTGTCAAGTTTCAGTTATTCACTTTCAGCAGTTTGCCAAAGGTGATAGTGACAGTTGCCCAAGGCTATAGTAGATAGATACTCAACACAACCTTTTTGTGCCCCAAACCAGAGATTATTATGAGCAACTCCCCATGGGATCGACCCTGTACTTGCCAACTAGCTGTTCTTAGAGGTGGGCATAGGAGTGAAATACAAATTGTATTTTATCGCAGCTTAAACGATGGTTGCGTCAAAATTGGCGCTGTTTCTGGGGATTTGATTACAGTGGTATTCTATGTTTATGCTAATTTCTCAATTTCTATTTTATGCAAGAAACTAACCCTGCAGGAAAGGAAGAAAAACCGTGGTACGACGATAACATCAACCTGACCTTGAGGAAGATTCGAGCGGAGCAGAGGAAGGAGAAGGAGACATTGGAGGGAATTCTGGATGAAGACCAAACTTTTCTAGAAGATGGGATCATTGACAAGAAACACGTTTTCTTGTCAAGCGAAGCAGAAAAAGACAATCAACGCAAAGCGCCGATGTAGAACCCTGAGGAGAAGACTTTGAGGGAGATGGTATTCCCTAGCACTATGAAATTGAGGCCTACAGGCATAACTTTGCCTACACCCACATGGACATGGAAAATGAAGCATACTTTTATCCAGATCTTGCCCAAGTTCAGTGATCATCCAGGGCAAGACCCCCAAAGACATTTACAAGACTTTGAGATGGCTTGTGGGACCATCCATACTGATGGCAACCTGAGCGAGTACGTGAGGCTCATTGCTTTTCCCTTCTCTCTACAAGATAAGGCAAAAGCATGGCTACATTTGTTGCCCACAGGATGTGTTACCACTTGGCAACAGCTGCAGTAGAAATTCTTGGAGAAGTACTACTCTATTGCCCGTATTCATAACATGAGGAAGTTGATCACAAGTATCAAGATGGGCACGAGGGAGACCTTCTATGACTATTGGAGTAGATTCAAGGAGATGTTGGCGAAGTGCCCACAACACCAGATTGCAGACATCGATTTGATTCAATGTTTCATGGCCGGATTGAGGGCAAGTGATACAACGCTGGTCAATGCAGCTTGTGGAGGGTCTATCCTTAGCAAGAAACCAAGTGAAGTTTTTAAGATGTTTGCAGACATGGCAGAAGAAACACGAGATGAAATGGGAAATGAACTCATGAAAACAACAGAGATCTCATAACCGTCGGATGCAAAGATTGACAAGATTTTCTCTAAACTGGAATTACTCCTATCCACCTTAGGCACGAGTAATAAGAAAACGGTCAAGGTATGTAGACTTTGTGCAGCCAACACGTACAGGACGGATCAATGCCCAACGCTCTATGATGAGGATAACGAAGAAATAAATGCCATTGGATTCAACATTAATGGCATTCAAGGGAGGCAATTTGATCCAACTGCCCAAACCTACAATTCTAGATAGAGGCAACATGAGAACCCCAGGTTTAGGAAAGACAATTTTCAGCAGGTTGGGGAACCCCATAACTACCATAAGAATCTTCAACGTGACCTGAATCAACCAACAGTTGATGAGCTTTTACGTACCATGGCACAAGAAAATAACAAAGCCCAGCAAGAGAACGAGAAGTTTAAGGGCGTGGTGATGGGAGCAATCCAGAATATGACTGGTCAGTTGACCATTCTGGCCAACGCTAATGCCCGACTGGAGAAGAAGCAAGATGAGCTATCTGCCCAAGTGGAGGTTCCTAAAGCCCAAGTGAATTCTGTCACTTTGAGAGGAGGAGAGGTGTTGCCCAAGAGAGTTCAGGTGCTAGAATCTGACACGATCTTGCTCAAGGAAAATGAGAAAGTGGTAGAGGGCAAGGATAAGGAGGCAACTCAAGAAGGGGATGATGAGAGTGAAGAGGTAACTTCTGAACCTATTTATGTTAAACCTCACCCTGTTGTTCATGTTCCTTTTCCTACTAGGTTAAAAAGAAATAAAAAAGGATGAAGGGATGTCCGAGATGTTCTAAATCTTTAAAAAGGTGGAGGTCAGCCTGCCCCTCCTCGTTGCACTTCGTAACATGCCCACGTGTGCGAAATTTCTGAAAGAACTTTGCTCCAAAAAGGTGAAGTATGAGGATGATGCTAAGGTACTCGTGGGAGAAAGTGTGTCCGCTGTGCTGAAGCGGGAAACACCCAAGAAGTGTGGAGATCCAGGGATGTTCGCTATACCCTGCGTAATAGGAGACATGATGATTGAGCGTGCTATACTGGACTTGGGCGTGTCAATCAATGTCAAGCCTCTGGCCACGTATAATGAAGATATGATGGGACCACTCAAACCCACCAGGGTGGTTATCCAATTGGCGGTCAGGTCAAATGTGTACCCTGAGGGCATACTGGAAGATGTGCTAGTCAAGGTAGAGGACTTAATTTTCCCAGTGGATTTCTATGTTCTTGACATGGGCAAGACATGAGCTAAAGCATTGGTCATGCTGCTAGGAAGGCCATTCATGAAGACTTCCAAGACTAGGATTGATGGCAATTCAGGGCAACTAACGTGTGAATTTGATGGGGCATCCCCAAGATATGGAGATGGTCAAGTATATTGACCACATTGATCAAGCAATAGAAGAGGCAATCCCTCTTCTAGGAAGTCAAGATCTATTGGATGCAGTCATTCAAGGAGGAGTTGAAGAGAGCCCGGATAATTCTTTCCAAGTCAGGCAAAAGTACTTAAGGGCAGAGACAGAAGGAAAACCCCAACTGTCCCCATATGCCTTGCCCAAGATCAGAGAGGACGATAGATTGGTGCCTTCACTTGTTCAAGCTCCGAAGCTTGAACTCAAACCTCTCCCTGCTCATTTAAAGTACATATTTTGGGGAGAGAATGGTACTTTACCCGTGATTATAAGTGCAGAGTTGAGTCAAAAGGAAGAAGATGGAGTTTGAGATGTCCTTATGCATTATAAAGATGCAATTGGTTGGACCCTTGCTGACATTAAAGGCATTAGTCCATCTCTTTGTACTCACCATATCTTGATGGAGGAAGATGCTAAGCCAACAAGAGATCCACAACGGAAGTTAAACCCAGCCATGAAGGAAGTTGTTATAAAGGAGTTACTCAAGTTGCTGGACTTGGGCATTATCTACTCAGTTCCAGATAGTAAGTGGGTAAGTCCGGTACACATGGTGCCCAAGAAGTTAGGGATACAAGTGGTTAAGAATGAGAAGAATGAGCTTGTGCCTACAAGACTCCAAACGGGATAGCGGATGTGTATTTACTATAGGAAGCTTAACAAGGCAATAAGGAAGGATCACTTTCCTTTACCGTTCATTGACGAGATGCTGGAAAGGTTGGCAGGGAACAAGTACTTTTGCTTCTTGGATGGATACTCTAGATGCATGCAGATATGGGTTGCCCAAGAAGACTAGGACAAGACAACGTTTACTTGCCCATTCGGGACGTTTGCATATCGCCGCATGCCTTTTGGTCTATGCAACGCCCCGGGCACCTTTCAACGGTGCATGATGAGCATATTTTTAGATTTATTGGAGAATTACATCGAGGTGTTCATGGACGATTTCACCGTCTATGGAAAATCATTTGAGGCTTGTCTTGGGCAGTTGGAGTTGGTTTTAAGCAGATGCGTGGAAAAGAGCTTGGTGTTGAACTATGAAAAGTGTCACTTTATGGTACGAAAAGGCATCGTGCTTGGGCACGTGATTTCAGAAAGAGGGATACAAATTGACTAGGAAAAAATTGATGTCATCTCCAAGTTGCCCTATCCAACCAACGTTAAGCAATTAAGTGGATTCTTGGGACATGCTAGATTCTGTAGGAGATTTGTGAAGGATTTTGCCAAGATAGCTCAACCAATGATGAGATTGCTCCAAAATAAAGTAGAGTGGAAATTCAATGCAGATTGTCAAAAGGCGTTTGACGTGTTGAAGGAATGCTTGGTCACGGCACCTGTGATATAACCCCCTGATTGGGGTATGCCATTTGAATTGATGTGTGATGCAAGTGGGTATACCGTGGGAGTAGTGCTTGGTCAAAGGAGGGGTAAGAAAAGCCATGTTATATATTATGCCTCTAAAACTCTTAATGCAGCACAAATCAATTATACCACCACGGAGAAAGAGCTTTTGGTGGTTGTGTTTGCCTTTGAAAAGTTCAGATCTTATCTACTCGGGGGCAAAACAATTGTTTACACTGACCATGCCAAAACTGAGATACCTCGTGAATAAGAAGGAGTCGAAGCCAAGGCTTATTTGTTGGATTTTGCTTTTGCAAGAGTTCGATGTGGAGATTAAAGATAAAAGTGGAGCTCAGAATTTGGTGGCGGATCACTTGAGTAGAATAGTCAGAGAAGAAGACTCATTGCCTATTATGGAGACTTTTCCTGACGAGCATCTATATATGACTGAAGTCAAATTTCATAGAGAACCTTGGTATGCTGACATTGCTAATTTTAAAAGTACAGGAGAGGTACCATACGACCTTTCATACTGCTAAAGGCAGAAGATTCTTTAGGAGAGTCAAAAGTATGTTTGGGATGATCCTTACTTATAGAAGAAGTGTGCTGACCAAGGATTAAGAAGGTGCGTGCTCGACTGGGACACTAATAGCATATTGAAGCACTGCCACAACAAGGAATGTGGTGGACATTTTGGTCACCGGAGGACAGAAAGAAAGATCTTCGAATGTGGATTCTTTTCGCCCACACTTTTCAAGGATGTATTTGAATGGTGTAAGAATTGTGTCAAGTGTCAACAAGAAGGAAATGCAACTAGGAGGGATGAGATACCCTTGACCCCAATCATGCCGGTGGAGATCTTTGGCATATAAGGTATGATTTTATGGGACCATTACCCAGTTCAAATGAGAATTTTTACATCATCTTGGCGGCAGACTATGTTTCAAAGTGGGCGGAAGCTAAAGCAACAAGGACAAATGATGCACATATGGTTGCTTCATTCCTAAAAAGTAATATCTTCCATCGATACGGAGTGCTGCAGGCGATTATAAGTGATCAAGGGACGCATTTTTGCAATGCCACCATTGATAGGTTGTTCAATAAGCATGGCGTGCATCACCGAGTTACCACTGCCTATCATCCGCAAGCCAATGGGCAAGCGGAACTGACGAATAGGATCATCAAGACTATATTGAGGAAGATAGTTGGGCAAAATGGTAAGGATTGGAGTCTGCACTTGGACGATGCATTATGGGCATACCGTTCAACTTTCAAGACACCTTTGGGCATGTCTCCATATCATTTACTGTTTGGAAAACCATGTCACTTGGCAGTGGAGTTAGAGCACAAATCGTATTGGGTAGTGAAGAAATTCAACTATGATTGGAGTAACATTGGCAGAGAAAGGAAGTTGGAGCTGCAAGAGTTAAAGGAAGACCCGAATGAAGAAGGCTCATGACCAATTGATCAAGGCAAAACAGTTTGAGCCTGGGCAACTGGTTCTGCTGTATCAGTCAAAGTTCAAATTTATGCAAGGCAAGCTGAATTCGAAATGGATTGGACCATTTGAAGTTGTGAACCAATTTCCTAATGGGTCTGTGGAGATATTTTGTCAAAAGACCTACAAGAATTTTAGGGTCAATGGTCAGAGGTTGAAACTGTTCTATGGAGTTAAGAAGGATGTTAAGGTGGACTAGGTGGAGGTCCACGTGCTTGCTCCCATCTAGGGAGAGTTACTACATCGTGTCTACGATGTAAACTGGGGCGCTGGCTAGGAGGTAACCTAGTGAGTTTTTATTTTTTCAATATTTTATTTTAAGTACTTTTATTTTCTATCCTTAGGATAGTAGTTTTTGTTTGGAAGTGCGTTTTGTGACTATGCATGTAGGATAGGTAAAGAGTCAGTGTTGGTCAAGGAGGAAGAGTACCTTATGCCCAATTAACAACTGGACAAGACTTGCCAGGGTTAACGGGGTGTTTGGCCAAGAGTGATAAAGACAATGCCAGATTTGAGCAACTGGAAGTGGACAAGAGGCAAGCCCTAGCCAAAGAATGATTATGCCACATCCGAATCCAGGTTATGATCCATCCCTGACCAATGATTTTGTCCTCCCATGATAGGTAGTTTAAAGTCTAAATGTTTTTAAAGAAAAAAAAAATCTTAAAAAAAAAGTTGTTTTTGCTTAAAGTTATATTTTGTGATCTACCTTTATCTCTACTCACTTTTCTTCAGGCAAAGTGTGTGGGTATGAGGGGAAGACGGTCGTTTTTAATTTTTGTTATTGGTCAGTACCTTTCACCCACTTTGCCCAAGAAAATTGTATGGGTGGAAGAAGTGTTTGTTGAGTGCTTATTAGAGGTCAAGCATGCATATGATGATTGGATAATGTTGAGCATAATTTGATTCTGAAAATATATGACGAGAGCGCATTTGTATTCTGGTCCAAGCATGATCGTATGTAGATAAGGATGACGAACGAACTTATGAGCATGTCGTTGTGAGGATTTGAGCTTTACACTGCATGTTATAACCAAGCAGTTTCTTTCTTGTGAGAGCATTTGATATGTTTATTTGAATGCTACCTAAAACTTGCCTGTCTACTCCTTGAGACCTCATTGACTTAGGCTAGAAGAACTTAGATGAATAAGGCATGTTCTTTCTTTTGTAAGCCCAACTGAGCCAAACAGCCTGCCCAACTGAATTTCCCTTGTTAAGCCCCTTTGAGCTTTTACAATTTCATTGATTAGATATATACAGCCTATACACTATATCTTACCCGATTAATAAGGACTTAGGTGCATGATAGATGAAGGGAGAACGAGAGAAATAGTTGAGCCTTTGAAGGAAATATAAGGGCTAGTGAATAAAGAACTTAGAAAAAGAAAAAGAAAAAAAAAAGAAAAAAGAAAGAAAAAAGAAAATATTAAAAAAAAAGAGAAAAGTCCTAAATAAGTTGTGCAAAGGCCCGCAAGAAGAAAAGGCGAAGAAAAGAAGCGCCAACCTAAGTCCGAATGACCCAAGCCTAGTTCCAAATACTTCCTACACTTGTTAAAGCCAAGTTACAACCAAATAAAAGATCTAAGTTTAAGTGCTTCGAACCTAGTCTAAGAGGTGGAGAGAGTAGCATACATGCAAGCTTATAGTGTGGTTAAGAATAACATATCTTGAGTGTAAAACACTACCCCATACACAAGAGTGAGAGTGTTGGTGAGGAATATCCTTAAAAATGCTCACTTATTCATTTTTGACCTATTTGATGATTTGCTTGGACTAGTTTGTTTGCTTAAGTTGTATGTGAATTGGATTATGCTCTATCTTATCTCTTTATCCTTTGTTGTGCTAACCTCTATTTGTGTTTTGAGTCAAGTCTTTGAGTCTTTTCTATTTTTCTTTGGTTTGGGCAAGCCGTATACCATACCTGAGGACATGCATGACTTCAAGTGTGTGGGTATGACGGGCCCGTATTTCGTGCTCTTTTCATGTTTGTTTTAGGTCTAGATATAGTATGTTTTTATGTCTTTTGTGTTGTGTTTTGTGTTTGGGAGGACACTTGAGTTGGCAGGGCAAAGAAAGGCAGGAATTGGGCAAATCTGGAGCTAAAACACGCGAAAGAGTGAGGAATGGTGATACAAGTCAATGACCATAGAAGCTTCGCTCATGGCTCAAGCTATCGAGGGCATAAGTCCAAATCTAAGGAGAGCTGCTCCGCATCAAGGCGGTATGGTCAATCAAAGACGTCGTGCATTTTAGCTAGAAGGCAATAAGCTGACAGATCATGGGCAAAAGAGACAGATAGATTGAGCAAGGCGAAGTGCAATGCTTGGGCAAGTAGCACTGGCGCGTGAATGATGCTGAGCAGGCAGATTCCTACAAGGAAACTAATTCCTTGTAGCACAAGTAAAGATTGAAGATACCTACTACAGCAGCAACACGAATTTAGTGATAAGGAAGGAAATATCTCCATACTTATCCAAAGTTGCATACAAGGAATAGTCGGACTGTTTCTAGAAGGCCCTTTTGTGGGTTTACCCTAGTTTTTGTAACTCTATAAATACTCATGCATGCATAGGCGCGAAGGGGGATTCGACACTTAATTTTCTGTTTTTATTTTCAGTTCTTATTTGTAATTAAGATCCATTAGGGTGAACATCTTCTATCCGTCGTTTAATTCAAGTATGTTTTTCTTTAACTCTTTTATTTTCGTTATTTACTTTATGTCTAGCTAAACTTTTAGATCTGGATTCAGGGTAGATGTTGTGATGTATAACTTGTTAAACTCATGAGGTCTAAGTGTTCTTGATAGCTGTACATATGTGTGTTCCTGAGTCGTTTGGAAAAGATTCCAAAGAAGTTCGGTGGTCACAGGTAACTCGGAAGGCCAACGAGCCCTGGGCACATACGGATTCCAACATCGTCTGGTGATTTCCAAGTACTAGGGTTGCCCTGCGCTCCTTGAGGGTGGTGACCAAGGGTGACAGACTTGACATAAGCTGGGCAACGCTAGTGAATGTCGGACAGAGATCCTCGTTATCTCACCTGCGCCGGAACGGGCTCACCTGGTGCCTAAAGCTACTTGATTCAACTACGGCCCTTTGAGTGGACTGCCAGAGGGGACATGTTGGGAAAGTAAGGAGATTGGCTAAGGTGTCCTTGTCAAGACTCAAACATAAGGGTGCAGCTGGGCGTACTATGTAGCGCACGTGGCGACGTCGCAGTGGGGACCCTGCATAGTTTTAGCCTATAACTATTGACACACATACGCAGCAAATATCTTTGAACCGATGATTGAGTGAAAGTTATACTCCATTGATTCAAACCTAAACTGGATTACCTTTATTACTAATCTTTTTGCTTGTCAAGTTTCAGTTATTTACTTTCAGCAGTTTGCCAAAGGTGATAGTGACAGTTGCCCAAGGCTATAGTAGATAGATACTCAACACAACCTTTTTGTGCCCCGAACTAGAGATTATCGCGAGCAACTCCCTGTGGGATCGACCCTGTACTTGCCAATTAGTTGTTCCTAGTGGTTGGCATAGGAGCTGAAATACAAATGGCATAGGAGATTTTTTCAAATATTTTGTAGGCTTTATTCTCTATTTTAGTCGAAATCTTTACGGTGAAAAATTATAATATAGTTGATAGTTATCCTAAATTCAAGCAAATAGCTAGTATAAATAGGGGTGAGTTTTAACGATTTAGTGCACCGATAAAGCTTTGATCGAGCCAGTTTTAGGAATTTAGAGAGCAGATACTTGGTGAAGTTTTGACAAGATTTTCTCAAGTTAAGATGGGGAATTTATGGTTGTGGTTATTATTAGAGCAATTTAGTTTTTTGAAATTTTAGCACTCCTTATAAATTTTTAAAAGTTTAGCACTTCCTCTCTTTTTTACCCTCCCTTTATTTTTGTATTTTCCATGTTATCCTCATTTTTTCTTTTCATCTCTATTATTGTACCAGAGTCCTCTCATGCTTATATTTGTATCTTTTTTTCATTTTTCCCTCTCCTCATCTCTTTTTCACTACCTTTCCGCCGCCTCTCTGCCGCCAGTCTCTTTTCTCAAAACATAGACATAGATGACGACGACACCACCATCACCTTCTGGTGGCCCGCCACCGCCTCCACCTCTGGTTATGATCCATGGCTTCAAACCTCGCGGCGTTTCGTAATGACGGCTGCAAATGTCCTTTTTCTTCCGCAAATTCAGCATCTACGTTTCCGATCTACTCTTCATCAGCCGATCCTCCATCGATTCCGCCAATAGGTCGGAGATTTTTCAGGCGAATTCCATTGCTAAGCTCATGGAGAAGCTCAGAATTAGCAGGTATGAAATAAATCCTAATTCTCCAATGAGAACAGTAACTCGATTCTCCTCTTACAAATTCTGAATTGGATCTGGAAATTAAATACATATATGCATGAATTTTGAAGCATGAATGTCAAATTATGACTTTGAATTGATAATTAATCTGACTAGAGGTATGAGCTATGGCAGATTCGTGGCGTACCGTGTGGCGGCGATGTGGCCGGAGAGGGTGGAGAAGGTGGTGATTGCTAGCTCCTCCGTGAACCCGCAGCCGAAGGAAATGGAGTGGAGCTTTAACACCAATTAATCCACAAGAAAACGGAGGTGCAAAGCCACTGTAACAATAAACTACTCCCTCCGACCCATTGATAATGTTCATTACTTATGGGCACGGTTATTAAGAAGCAAGAGTAAAAAGAAAGAAAATGTTAGGCCCCATCTATTTTGAAGGGTTAAATATTTCCACTTATAGTAATGAGACATTATCATTGGGATGGACGGAAAAGGAAAGAGAGATATTATCAATGGGTCGGAGGGAGTAATTTTCTGTTATTTTCTATTGAAATTTCATTTGATAAAATTCCTTTTGGTTTGTGATGATTTCTGGTAAGGAAGTTGAAATACTGAATCGCCCTTTCTTATGATGGTATAAGCGTATGTTTCGTCATATTAGATTTTCTTGTGTTTATGAATGGTCTTGGTCCCTGCCATCGATTCAAAGTGTCATGGCCGGAATTCGCGAAAAACCAGACGGTTGAAATTCGCGAAAAAAACAACACTGAAAGATCTCTAATGTTTAATTTTTGAGATTGCACAATTAAGTTTTTGATACTGATCAAAATTTAATTAGTGATTTTCCATTTTTTTTGTAACCTCACAGATTTTTGCATTTTTTTTGTGATTTGACAAAAAAAAAATTCCATTTTTTTGGTGACTTCACAAAATTTTCCATTTTTTTGTGACTTCACAAATTTTTCCATTTTTTTTTTTGTGACTTTACAAATTTTTCTATTTTTTGAAAGGCAGAGTTAAAAAAATCGTGGCCGCCGACGATAGCAGTGGCGGCGGCAGTGGAAAGTTGCGGTGGAATTTTTTTTTTGTTAAGTCATAAATTTTTTTTGTGACCGTCGGTGACAGTGGCGGTGGCACGACGACAGCTATGGTGGCACGACGACAGTGGCGGCGGCAGCGGAAAAGTGGTGGTGGAATGTGTTTTTTTTTGTTCAATCACAATTTTTTTTTGTTACCAGAGAGATGGTGGAGGTGGTGGAAGGGTAAAAATGTCAAAAAGTGCTAAAATTTAAAGGATTTATAAGGAGTGCTAGAATTTAAAAAAAAAAACTATTAGAAAAATGCTACTTTTTAAATCATCTCTTATTATTAACCATGCACGTTATCTATGTTAATATTCATGTTTCATGATAATTTATGTTTATGCTATGATCTCACGGTTATAAAGTTGGGGCCATATCTCTATCCTTATAGTTATAAAGTCGGGGTCGCATCTCTGCCCTCACGGTTATAAAGTCGGGGATGTACCCTCACGGTTATTAAGTCGGGGCCACGTCTCTGCCCTCACGGTTATCAAGTTTTTATAGTTATGAACATTTATGTATTTATGATAATATGTTTTATTAACATGGTTAATACGCTGGATAATTGCATGTTCTCTCACCGGCTATATTTCAATATGCTCACCCCCTCTCAGATTCTTCCTTTGCAGTTAATGGAGTCAAAGCAGTCGTGGAGGCCAAGAATGAGTAAAGTGGTTCAAGAATAATTAGTAAATTTATCAAGTTTTTTGAATTATTTACTTCCGTTATTATTTTGAGACCGAGTGTTATTTATTTTAAGGATTTAGATTCATTGGTATGTTAATTACACAGTCTCAAGTTATGATATTCCTTTCATATTTTTAGCAAGAGATTATTTACTTCCATTGATAATATATAAGCATCCTTGAGATTAATGAAATTATTGTTGAGTGGTTTTGAATTTCTAAATTAAGAAATATTAATGTATACATGTTTACATGTCAGGTGTCCTTTTTAATTAACTTAAAATTTTATGTACATAGAAAATCAGATGTGAAGTTCAAACAATCAATTAAGCATATTTTATTTATAATACGTTAGACCTATTAGATCTTGAATATTATCAATATTATTATCGGTATTATTACAATTGCTACAATAGTTTTTACGTATTAACTTTTGTGAATTAGGTCACTATATATATGTACCTCACTGGTAGATTTCTATTAATTAAATAATAGTATTTCTTGTTAAGTATAAGATTGAGTTTATATTAAATATTATCTTGTTGTATATAGATGATCTTAGAATTTTGTATGATTTCGGTTTTTGACGAGAGGATTATTGTAAAGGAAGTGTAATTAGTATTTTAAAGTATAACATCACGATTTAATTGTATTTATGGATTTGCATGTTTAGTTTCCGCTGCTGCATTTTTCTTGGTAAAATATGGTTATAGTTAAATTAGAAAATAAGGTGTTACGGATTAGGCAAGAGGAAGTAGTCATAGAGCCTGATTTGAGTTATGTTGAAGAACCAGAGTTGGTTCTAGATAGAAAAGTTCATAAGCTTAGAACCAAAGAAGTTCCTCAAGTCAAGATCAAGTGGAAGCACCATGATCTTGAAGAAGCCACTTGGGAATTAGAAAGTGAGATGCGTCAGATGTATCCCTAGCTTTTTTTAAAGGTATGTAAATTTTGGGATGAAATTTCTTTAAGGGGCGTGGGATCTAACACCCCATTCCTCAATGTTTCCTAAGATAGAAAGATCCTAGAAATAGAAAGTTTCCATAAAAAGAAAGTTTCCCAAAATAGCAGTTCTTCCGAATTTGCGAAATTCGGTGAATGAAAGCAAGATTATGTTAAGTGCATGTTTATATGATCTTAAGTGACTTATGTGCATATGAAAATGTGAATTGTTGCAATGATTTGCATGAAAAGTCGAATTTCTGGTTTTCGGGTCAAAAATGCAGTTTTTCGTCTTTTAGTGAAAAATCGAAAGTTGTCCGTTTTTCATCTAATTTTAGTATGTTGTTCGTGATGAAATTTCATGTACTTTGGTGTAAGTTTTGAGTTCAAAATCGTTTGATTCAAAAGAAGAATGTATGTGTTAGTCGATTTTCAATAAACGAACACTGTGTAGTTAGACTGCATTTAATGTGGGGACCACAGTCTTAAAAAGGGGACACTTGTCACTCTCTCATGTAGTCCAGCCATGGACACATGTCATACACACAATCCACCTTCCTTACTTTAGATGCAAGTTTCAATTCTAGCCTTCCATTTTAGAGATTGAAATGTAACATTCCATTTAAAACATAAATGCTCCATTAAGGTTTTTTGGGACCGAAATTCTCCCCTTTCTACACATAAAGTTGATGCTCCTCTCTCTCTCTCACATCTCCATTTTTTTCTTTCAAGAATCATACTTTTAGCTCTTGATCCAAGTGAATACACCATAGAAGTTTTGATTAAAGGTTAGAATCTCTATTTATCTTCTAGATTCTTCATTTCTATGGTGAAAAATTCTTGAAATCTTCCCTCTCTTTCAAAAGTAGTAGTTAGGCAGGGTGGGTTGTTACACTCTTCCACCGTCGGCAAAGCCTACCTGCAGAAGATTGTCAATTGCTCCACAACAAAAGATATGTAGGAAGCCTTAGCTGCACTCTGTGAAGGCTCTGATGAGATAAAGGAGAACAAGTTCACCTTAGCTTGTCAGAAGTTTGAGAATTTCTCTCAGCTAACCGGGGAGTCCATCGACAAGATGGAGCTGAGATTTACAGAGGTCCTTATGGACATTGAGAGTATTAGGAAGGGCAAATACTCTCAGGGCGAGATGAACTCAAAAGTTCTCTCCGCATTAGGTGAAGATTGGGCGGTCTACAGAGTCATCCATCAAAATCGGAGTGATCTCAATTTGATGACAACTGAGAAACTGTTCTCCATGCTCAAGGCGAATGAGTATGACATCCTCCAACTGAAGCAGAGCAAGCTTCAAAAACCAGAACAGACCGAGAAGAGCTCAGCTGCCAAAGCAGTGGCGCTTCGAGCTGAATCAGGCAGATACAAGTTCGCCAGACCTTCACGGTCCGCTGACTTCTCAGCTAGAGATGGACCGAGCTGGTCCAAACTTCAGAAGAAGGTCGACAAAATGACCAAGAAACTCGAGGAAATGAACTCCAAGATCGAGAAGTATAGGAGGATGAACAGGAGTCGGCGAAGCTTAGTTGAACCCTTCTAAAAGAATCAAATCGAAGGATGCTTTGAATGCGGGTAGGCTGGACACTTCAAAGCTAACAGTCTTGATCTCTCCAAGAAGGAGAAAGAAGCCCTCTGTGGAAAGGCCAAGGAGAAGACCAAGGCCATGATTGTTGAGGATGACGTCAATGACATCGACGTTTTCACGGAGTCAAAAAGAGAAGAAACTGACTCACCTTCCAGCTCAACAGGGAAAGACCAGAAGTTCATGGCATTGCCGGAAGAGTCAACTGATGAGGTAAACTCTTCTTTTCATCCCTCTCGTATTGTATCTTATGTTAATCAAGCTACAGCAGAATTAGAAGAAACCGTTCAGCCTTCTTGGGATGAGGTCGAACACCTGAGTAGATTGTGGACTGAACAAGTTGCACAATGTAAGAAATTGCAAGCTAAGTTTGACATCATGAGCAACGAGCTGATCATGAAGGATCACGACTTAGAGAAGCTCGTGGAGTTAAACCGAAGACTCCATGAAGAAATTTCTCAGTCAACCAACAGTCAGGTCATCAACTTTATCAATATGACTAGGACTCAGGCAGAATACATCTCTCAGTTATAAATAAAGCTGAAGTTTGCAAATGAAAAGTTAGTATCCCTTCATGCCTCAAGCGCAGCTCTGGAGAGCATGTTAAGCCACCAAAGACCTAACAAATGCGTAGAAGGTCTTGGATACAATCCAGCGACAAACACTGGAGCTCAGCCAACTCAGTTCATCAAAGCAACTAGATCACCGACTAAGACACCTTAAGTTCAATTGAACTCAGTCGAAGTCACAGTTCAAGAGACTGTAGTCATTCCTCAGATTGTCAAGACTCATGTGAAGGATAAAGAAAAGAAGGTTCTAGCTGAAGAACCTAAGTAGCATGAAGCTAGTACATTAAAGGATGCTGAGAGATCCTCAAGGAAGTCGAGTCCTCGAGGTCGCAGAGCGAGGGGGAATAGACAAAGTGGACCTTCACAGCCAAGATAGTTTGGGGAAGCCCGTGGAGCTAGACAGTTTGGGCAACCTCCCAGACAGTTCCCATCATGGAGAAATTGACCATCTCAATAGAGTCGATACGGTGCTCCACAAAGACAGAGATATCTACCAAGAAATCGGACTGCTCGCGCTACAAGACCAACTCAATCACTAGTCTATGTGGATAAAGAAGGAAGAGTGATTCGAACTACTCCCTCGGTTCGAGTCTTCGAGGAAACTAAAGTCACTAACCTTTCAGGACCCAACTGAGTGTGCGTATCTAAAGTTCTTCTTTTGTTTTGCAGGACTAGGATGAACTGAGGAAGAGAAAAGCTGCAAAGTCAGTTTAGGTGTTGGACAGTGGATGCTCCAGGCACATGACAAACCAGAGAAATCTTCTCACTGACATCAAGTTTCGAGAAGGAGGTATTTTTACCTTTGGTGATGACTCTCAGGGTAAAACCAAATGATCTGGTACATTCAAAACTGATCTTGTAGCTATTAAAAAAGTTTCTTTAGTCAATGGATTGAAGTATAACTTGCTCTCTATCGGCCAACTCTTTGATAATGGTTTTTTTGTGAAGTTTGATGCACAGGGATGCAGGGTAAAAGATGTCTAGACCAAGAAGATTCTCTTACTTGGTAGATGATTTTCATCAGGTGAAGTCTACTATACAGACTGGTCGAGTAGCTCACCAAAAACGTGCCCTGTATCCAAGAGCAGCTTGGAGATTAGTTGGCTATGGTACAAGAGACTCAACTACCTCAACTTCAAAACCATGAACAAGATAGCTCGCCAATAGCACACAGTTGGAATACCGGATTTGAAGCACAGTCTGACGTATTACTACAGTGCCTGTCAGCTTGGAAAGTTGGCTAGAGCATCATTCCATCTTAAAATGATGTCATCCACGGTTCGTGTTCTGCAATTGATCCACATGGATCTTTTCGGTCCGATCATCCCGAAGAGTCTGAGAGGAAATGAATATATTCTCGTAGTCACTGATGACTATTCAAGATACACCTGGATGATCTTCATGGCACATAAGAATGAGACGAGGGAAGAACTGCCTAAGCTAATGGATAGACTTGCGAATCAATAAGGGAAATCCATTGTCTCTATCAAATCTGGTCACGGAACTGAGTTCCTAAATGCGACCATTATTGAATATTGGAAGAAGAAAGGCATAACTCATCAGACCTTAGCTGCAAGAACTCCACATCAGAACAGAGTAGCTGAGAGGAGAAATCGAACGCTGAAAGATGCAGTAACCTGCATGCTTACCAGCTTAGCCCTACCAAAATATTTTTGGGCTGAAGCAATCAATATAGCGTACTACACATAGAACCGCTCCCTCCTCACGAAGAGAAAAAGAAAAACTCCATACGAACTATGGAGAAACATGAAGCCTAATATTTCCTATTTTTGTGTATTCGGTTCTAAGTATTATATCCTTAATAATGGAAAAGCTTACTTGAAAACCTTCGAGCAAAAAGTTGTCAAAGGCATATTCTTAGGATATGCTGCAAAGATTAAAGCTTATAGAGTTTTCAACACCAACACCAAAATTGTGGAGGTAACACCTCATTTTATGTTGATGAATCTATTTTTGAGCGCAGGGAACTACAAACAGCTGAAGGAAGTGCACCGGTATAGCTAGGATAGACAAGATCTCAAGCTCGATGACTGAAGAATCTTGCAGAGCCGGTTATCTGGTCAACTGAAGAAGGAGAAGTGTATTCTTCTAAAGATGAGGCTGAAGATCCTGTCACATATCATGGGGAACTCCAAAGTCAACAGATCAAGTTTCAACTCCAGCTAACACTTAGCCAACCTCAGCAACTGACCAGCCTTCTAGTCCAGGACATTCCAGTCCAAAACAAACCAGCTCCCCAGTTCATCCTTCATCTCCAACTGAGGATCGAACTGCACCAAAAGTTAAAACACAAAGCTCGACACCTCCAACATCTCCAAGACTGAATTATTCCATCATAATGCTTCAATCTGCTAAACGAGCATGGAAATATAAACGGTGGTATGAAAGCCACGTCAAAGATTCAGTGATAGGAAATCTGCAAGCTGGCGTTCGACATTAGCTTAAGTTGTAGATCCCACATCTTACGTTCCGACTCAGCCAACTCAATCAAGAACCTCAGCTGATGATGAACTAACTTTGGAAGCACAGTATGCTGATGAGCTTAGGATACTAGAAAAGCTTGAACAAGCAGAAGATGTAAGCATGATTGCATGCTTCGTAGCAGACATGCCAAAACCCAAGACCATCTTGGAAGCTTCAGGATGCATCCACTGGACTCAAGCCATGCAAGAAGAATTAAATAAGTTCCTCAGAAACTGTGTATGGGAACTGGTAGAGAGACGTGACAGAGTCAAGGTGATTGGCTTGAAGTGGATATTCAAGAATAAGCAAGATGCTATTGGATGTGTAATGAGAAACAAGGCTGGACTGGTAGCTAAAGGATATTGCCAGAAAGAAGGAATAGATTTCTAAGACACCTTCGCCCTAGTTGCTCGCCTGGAAGCAATTCAGATTTTCTTAGCATATACCGCTTACCACAAGTTTAAAGAATGGATGTGAAGTGCGCATTTCTGAATGGCGATATCAAAGAAGATGTGTATGTAGAACAACCTCGCGGATTCGAGACTGGTGATGGTAGAGTCTACATACTGAAGAAAGCCATATACGAACTGAAACAAGCTTCACGTGCATGGTACGAAACTCTGTGTGGCTTTCTAGTGGAGTTAGGATTCATCCGAGGCTCTGTCGACAAAACTCTCTTCACTGTCAAAGTTGGAGAAGATATCTTGGTGGTGCAAATATATGTCAACGACATCATCTTTGGATCCAAATCCGAAGATCTGTGCGAGAAGTTCTCCCAACTCATGAAGGAAAAGTTTGAGATGTCCTTGATGGGAGAGATTAATTATTTCCTTGGGCTACACGTGAAGCAGTCGCCAGAAGAAATCTTCATCAATCAGTCCAAGTACACAAAGGAACTAATCTCCATGTTTGGACTGATCTCAAGCCGAACAACGAAGATCCCAATGAACACCAACTAGAAGATCGACCCCAGCTAGGAAGGGAAGCTCGTTGATGCAAAGATGTATCGAGGGATTATCAGCTTGCTGTTTTATCTAACTGCTAGTCGACCAGATATCTCTTGTGCAGTTGGAGTCTGTACAAGATTTCAAGTTAAGCCTAGGAAAGCTCACTTGCAAGCAGCTAAGAATATCATCAAGTACCTCAAAGGAACAGTTCATATGGGACTGTGATACTCAACTGATGATAATATTGAACTGACCAGCTACTCAGATGCAGACCTAGCCGGAGACAGGGTTGATAGGACATCAATCTCAGAATATTGTCAGTTCATGGGAAGCAAATTAGTTTCCTAGTTTTCGAAGAAACAGGTGTGTGTCGCCATCTCCATAACTAAATCGGAGTACATGGCAGCTGGAAGCTGCTGCATGCAAGTTCTCTGGCTAAAACAACATCAAAGAGATTAAGAAGTGGAGACCGGGCAAGTACCCATCTTCTGTGACAGCTCAAGTGCGATAGCCATTACGGTGAATAGAGTTCACCATTCTAAGACCAAGCACATAGACATCAGACATCACTTCATCCATGATATTTTCACAAAGCCTTTATTGGAAGCTCGATTTATCATGTTATGTAAACTCCTTGGATTGCTCAGCGCAACCGAAGAAGAAGCCATGAAGATGGAGATCACAAGTTGAGGGGGAATCTCAACTTGAGGGGGAACTGAACAAGTTCGATAACCCATTCAGTCCAAGCATGTGTCACAAGTTATTCACATTGAATTAGCCAAGCAGTCACATTCATTGGAAAGCTTATCTAAATCAATAAACCATGCTTTTAGATCGCGAGTGGGCTAACATAGACATACCTACTCTCCTCACGCGCGCTAGTGTCACGCACCGCCTTTTCCGTGTTCCATCACCTTCATTCCTGGGAGCACTTTTTTTCTGAAACGGCGCATTGAAGACTCTGTTTCTCCCGAAGAAACTGCACGATTGAATCTGATCCGTTGATTAGGATCTCATCCCTTCTATAAATAGGAGGCCTTGCAATCTAGTTTGCACAACAATCTAGATTTCATATCTCAACAACTCCAAGATTTTCTGCCTTTTCTCATGAAATTTTGTTTTCTGGTTTTCTCTCTTGCTAGGGTTTATCTGGCTCTTGAGAATATCCTACCAAGATCGAGAATATGCCTTCCCACTTTGCAAAGCAGTTCTCTTCTCCCGCCAGCTCTGAATCGGTGAAATAATCGGTTCGGCAAGAATGCTATGTTCGTGGCTACATGAGACGCAGACACTTCAAAGGACGACTGATGATGTGGGTGATTCGTGGTTCAACCAACTAATACAGATCCCTGAGGTGTTTCTCCAATTGCATATTGGGGTGAAGATCTGCAACCCCACATCACGAGGACAGGTAGAGATTAACCTGTGTAGCAGGCATCCCGATTGGATCTAGGCATTTCCTTCTGAGACTATGTTGTACAAGGTCATCCTCATCGGCAACATAGTCTCAATCAAGATTCCTTCCACCGAACCGTTGAAGAAAAAGGTGGAACCCGTAATGCCTCCTAGAAACCCTCTCCCTCCTTAACTCTTTGTTGATGCCAAAAAGGGCGAAGAAGGTGGCTAATCTCTTTTTAGAGTCATGTTATGACAGTACTCCAGTAGGAAAGCCAACGAGAATGAAGATCGTGAATGATGTAGAAGAGTGTTGATAGGTGTTCAGGTGCCTCAGAAAGTTACTTGAGGCATTCAATCAGACCTGGCCTCAGCCACCAGCCTTCAAAGAAGCGATGAAGAAGAAGACCAAGGCTAATGAGGAGAAGGCTGGCGAAGTAATCAAAAGTCTCGCCCCGTGGCTCGAGAAAGGTATTCAAGTGAAAGATGAATACCTTCAACTGACATCAGCCCAGCCTTGGTAGATGAAGATGAAGACCCTCCCTTAAGGAGGTGGAGGAGTCAAAGACGAAGACCCTCGAGTAGGTTAGATGTTTGAAGGAACTCAGTTGTAACTGAAATCTCTCCCCTATTTGTTATCTGTAAAAACAAGTTGTTGGTTATTAAAGGTCTTCAGTCATTGACCTCACTTGATGACAACCATCTCGTTGTCCAAGTTTGAGGTCAATCTTTTTATATTTATCTTGTACTAACCCCTTTCCTCTTATAGACTAGAATTAAGTTTTTCTCTTAGTCTTTTTGGTATCACTTAGGAAAGTTAGTTGATGTCAGTTTAGAGTTTTTGCATCATCAAAAAGGGGGAAATTGTTGGGAAAATTAGTAAAAGGTTTCAATTGTTACCAAAACCCAACTAACCCCAAACGAGTAGATGAAACCCTTTAGTCTGAACTTAGGTAGAGCTCACTATTTGAGCATAGGGATTTTATCTTTACAGGTTTCAAGCAGAAGAAGTCAGCCAGTCTGAAGAAGACAGTTTTTGAAGAATTCAGTTGAGTCCCAAAACTTAACTGAACAAGAAATCAACTAAACCTTATCCTCAGCTGAACCACGGACTCAGTTGGACATCAACTCAGTGACTCCTCAACTGACCCATGCAGCTCAAAGTATGAGGAGAACTTGTGTCAAAGTCAGATGTCGCAAAACTGAGAAGAGAAGACTTTGAAGACGTTGAAGGCAAAAGAGTTGAAGTCCAGATTCAAATCTACTCAGAAGCACAAGTCAACTGGAGAACTTACCATAAATGGACCGACAATAGCGACGTGCAAAAAGCGAAGGTCACAGTTACCATTTTACGAAAGTTTCCAGAAAAGCAGGTGGAGTGCCATGTTTTTGGTAGAGATCAAACGGCTCTTTCCAACGAATAGTTAGATCTCCCTCTATAAATAGAGGTCTCCACATCAAAGCTCGTGGGCATACACAAGGGCATATACAAGGGCATACAGAAGCACACAGAAGTGCCAAGAGAGAAAAAATCAAGACTGCAGTAGTAGCAGCAGACCACCTCTCTCTCCAGCAAGAAGACCTCAGTTGAAGACCAGTAGTAGTCGAGTGTCCAAGCCTCCTCCTGTTCTTCCATCTAGCCTCTCAAAAAGCCCCTTCTTTGATCGAGTCCAAAATATAGGTTCTTGCATATTTTGTGTTTGGCCAGGCTCTCTCCCAAAAGATCGAGTCTTAAGCCTTAGGACGAAACCTCCACTTCTCTTTGTGTTGAAGGCTTCTTAGTTGAAAAATCCCCCCAACCCCCAACCTTAGGTCCTACTATGAACCCGCAATCAAAGTCACTAGGTTCCTTTGATCCTGTAAGCTAAGACCAGGTCCCTTTGAACCCATAATCAAAGACTAGGTCCCTTAGAACCTGCAATCTAAGACTAGGTCCCTTAGAACCCGTAATCTAAGCCTAGGCTGTGCACTTGCACGTAAAAGTGTTGTAAGGTCTTGTTTAAACCCGTAATCTAACTAGTTAGGTTGCTTGATACTCGGAAACTAAGTGGAGCGTTTGGTAAACACGTTTAAGCTTATCTAGAGGATTACTTCCTCGAAAAGGAAGTCGTGGACGTAGGAGGTCAATCTCTAAACCACGTTAAAATACTGTGTCCTTTATATTTCATATTTATATTTAGTATTTTACATTGAATTGCCTAACCAACTGACCTAGCATACAAACTGCATACAAACTGACCTTGCACACAACTGCACTAACTTTGGGAACTTAACCTGCCCTATTTTCACAAAGGTTTCAATTTAAGTAACGAGCTTAATTTCCACCAACTTCCGCATATGCTAAACTGTTTAAAATATTAGTTGGTCTACAGAGCTGACCCTCAGTCAAAGAAGTCAGTTGTGCACCAAACTGTGAGAACCGCTCCAACTGACCATCTCAGTTGTTGAGCATCTCCAATTGACTTTCCTAGTTGTTGAGCAAACTGACCTGAGCAGTTAACTCGGTGAAAAGATTTTGAAAGCAAAACAAAAATTACTACTGGTTTATCTCCCCCCCCCACCATACACCAGATACTCGTTACCGGAACATGAAGTGGTATCAGAGTAGTGGTTTAAAAGACTACTGACTCTGGTTCACAAAGTGTCAGTCAAATAGATTTTTCAGTGGTCAACTCAACAGATCTTTTCTGAAAACTTTTAGTGCATTTTGCGGCATATTTTCTTGTTTGTCTCTTGTGGTGTGCAAGAAACATGAACTAGATCTTTCTTGGAAGCTCGGAGTTCTCCGTGCATGAGTTTCCCATGTGGAAGTTTTACCTGAAGATGGCATTGACTGCCAGGCATCACCAGATGTAAGACTATTGAAAATGGTCCCATCCATGTGACTGAGACGATATTGGTCCATTCGCTCACTTTAGGAGAAGGAGAGCCAACCCTGAAGGTTGAACAAAAAGCCCAGGAGCAGTACACCAAAGAAGAAAGAGACATCGCGCAGCTTAATGACATAGCAAAGAGTGTCATCACTTCCACCTTCGGCAAAACTTACCTGCCGAAGATTATCAATTGCTCCATAGCAAAAGATATGTCAAATGCCTTAGCTACACTCTTTGAAGGCTCAGATGAGATAAAGGAGAACAAGTTCACCTTAGCTTGTCAAAATTGGAGTGATCTCAGTTTGATGACAAATGAGAAGTTGTTCTCCATGCTCAAGGTGAACGAGTATGACATCCTCTGACTGGAGCAAAGCAAGCTTCAGAAACCAGAACAGACACAGCCAAGCTCAGCTGCCAAGCTAGTGGCACTTGGAGCTGACTCAGGCAAATCCAAGTTTGCAAGACCCTCATGGTCTGCTGACTCCTCAGCTAGGGATCGACGGAGCAGGTCCGAACTTCAAAAGAAGGTCGACAAAAAGACCAAACAACTCGAGGAGATAAACTCCAGGATCGAGAGATATAGAAGGATCAACAAGAGCAGGTGGAGCTCAACTAAACCCACCTCAAGGAATCAAAGTGAAGGATGCTTTGAATGCGGAAAGCCAGCACACTTCAAAGCAGACTGTCCTGATCTCTCAAAGAAGGAGAAAGAAGCCTTCCGAGGAAAGGCCAAGGAGAAGACAAAGGCTATGATCATTGAGGATGACATCAACGACACCGATGTATTCATAGAGTCAGAAGAAGAAGAAACTGACTCGCCATCAAGCTCAGCAGGAAAAGACAAATGCTTCATGGCATTGCCGGAAGAGTCAACTGATGAGGACCAGGATGAACTGAGGAAACGAAGAGTTGCAAAGTCAGTCTGGGTGTTGGACAGCGGATGCTCCAAGCAAATGACTCATCAGAGGAATCTTCTCATTGACATCAAGTTTCAAGAGGGAGGTATTGTTACCTTTGGTAATGACTATCAGGGCAAAACCAAAGGATCCAGTACATTCAAAACTGAACTTGTGACTATCAAAAATGTTTCCTTGGTCGATGGAATGAAGCATAACTTGCTCTCCATAGGCCAACTCTGCGATAATGGTTTTTCTGTTAAGTTTGATGCACAAGGATGCAGGGTGAAAGATGTTAAAACCACACAGATTCGCTTATATGGTAGATGATTTTCATTAGGTGGAGTTTACTACGTAGACTGGTCAAATAGCTCACCAGAAACATGCCTCGTATCCAAGACCAGCTCGGAGGGAAGCTGGGTATGGCACAAGAGACTCAACCACCAAAACTTCAAAACCATGAACAAGTTAGCTCGCCAACAACATGTAGTTCGAATATCGGACTTGAAGCACAGTCCGACGCATTAATGCAGTGCATGTCAACATGGAAAATTGGCGAGCGCATCATTCCGTCTTAAAATAAGGCCATCCACGGATCGAGTTTTACAATTGTTCTGTAATTGATCCATATGGATCTTTTCGGTCCGATCACCCCGAAGAGTCTGAGAGGAAGTGAATATACTGTCGTAGTCACTGATTACTATTCAAGATAAACCTGGGTGATCTTCATGGCGCACAAGAATGTGACGAGGGAAAAATTGCCTAAGCTGATGGATAGACTTGCAAATCAATAAGGGAAATCCATTGTCTCCATCTGATCTGATCGCGGAACTGAGTTCCTCAACGAAACCATCATTGAGTATTGCGAGAAGAAAGGCATAACTCATCAGACCTTAGCTGCAAGGACTCCACAGCAGAACGGAGTAGCTAAGAGGAGAAATCGAATGCTTAAACATGCAGCCACCTGCATGTTGACAAGCTCAGCCCTGCAAAAATGATTGGCTGAAGCAGTCAATACAGCGTGCTACACACAGAACCGCTCTCTCTTCATGAAGAGACAAGGAAAAACTTCGTACGAACTATGGAGAAATAGGAAACCTAATATATCTTATTTTCGTGTATTCAGTTCTAAGTGTTATATCCATAATAATGGGAAAGCTCAGTTGAAAATCTTCGAGCCAAAAGCTGTCAAAGGCATATTCTTAGGATATGCTGCAAAGATAAAAGCATATAAAGTTTTCAACACTAGCACCAAAATTGTGGAGGTAACACCTCATGTTATATTTGATGAATCTACTTTTGAGTTCAGGGAACAGGCTAAACTTTAGGCAGTTGAAGGAAACACACCGGCACAACCAGTTGAGACAACATCTCAAACTCAACAGATGAAGAAGAAGTATAGTAACTGTAGAGATCAAATTTTTAAGGAAATATTTTATTAATTTTAATATCTTATTTTATTATGGAATCTTATCATATCCATATTAAAGTAAGTTATTTAATTGATAAATATCTATTTCTTTGGCAACAAGTAAAGGATATGCATCAATATTCAAGAGCCAATGAGATTGCGCCACCTCATCCCTCAAGCTCATGATGGAGTCTAAAGCCCACTCAACTTCTCTCTTCCTACAACTATAAATAAGGGTCTCTACACAACTTCAAATCACACCTAAAAATCATCTTCAAGAGCTCAAGAATTGAAGAGAGAAATTCTCCAAGATTTCTCTTTCAATACTCAAGGTGTCCCAGCGAGATTCAAGGCGTTCTTCATAGGAATCAACGCGTTCTTCAACGGAATCATATCAAGTGGTGTTTGATCCATGTCAACGTTATAAAGCTCGACGCTCAACGTTTACTTCGGAAACAACACGAACGTCCTCCGCGTCAACACCATCAACCCCAAAACTCAAGTCAACGCCATCAACCTCAAAGATCAAGTCAACATCATCAAGCACAAAGATCAAAGCTCAACGTTTACTTCGGAAGCAAGACGAAAGTCATCCGTATCAACGTTACAAAGCTTGAAGATCAAGTCCAAGGAGATCTAGGAGGCATACCTCTACAAAAAATCTCAAAGGCTGCTTGAAGACCGTTCGAGGGTCAAAGTGAAGAGAAGAATTGGAGGATCAAATAGAGATTGAACCCGCATATATTCGAAATTAGTATATTTGTAATCATATTTGTGTTTATTGAATAAATACATATTTTGTGTTTACAGATTTTGGCACGCCCAGTGGGACAATCTCTACCTCTCATCTCTTCTCTTCGCCAAATCCAAAGAAGATGTCTACAAGTCTTGAGGAGCAAATCGCGAAGTTGACAAAACTTGCAGAAGGACTTGCCAAACGCTTAGAAGAACGAGATGTTCAACTCGCAAAGCTGGAAAATGCAAATACTTTGGATACGAGAAGCCAACAAGCAAAGGACGATCAAGAAGCTGAGCTTTTCATGGAGCCAAAAGATGGTGACAAATCTCCGACTAAGGAGCTTGAGGTCTCTTTCAATGGATCGATGCATGCCGATCAACTCAAAGCATTCATCAAGAAAACAATCAAGGACAAGTTTGAAGGGACCTCCAAATCATCATGGACTTATAGCAAGCCATACACTCAAAGGATTGAAAGCTTGAAGATGCCGATCGGCTATCAGCCTCCAAAGTTTCAACAATTTGACGGTAAAGGAAATCCAAAGCAACATATAGCCCACTTCGTGGAGACTTGCAACGACGTTGGAACATAAGTTCGTGCATTCTTTGAAGGACAATGCCTGTGATTGGTATGCTGACTTGCAACCAAATTCAATTGATAGTTGGGGGCAATTGGAGCAAGAATTCTCCAACCGCTTCTATAGCACTCGAAGGACGGTGAGCATGGTGGAGCTTACAAAGTCAAGTCAATGTAAAGACGATCCCGTCATCGACTACATCAATCATTGGAGGGACTTAAGCTTAAATTGCAAAGATTGCTTGTCTGAAACTTCTGCAATTGAGATGTGCACTCAAGGCATGCATTGGAGTCTTCAATATATCTTAAAAGGAATTCAGCCAAAGACCTTCGAAGAATTGGCTACAAGAGCTCATGACTGGAGTTGAGCATAATCGCAAAGAGAGTTGAAGATCTTTCAGTTGAAGATGATCACAAATTTGAAGAAAATCAAGAAGTGACCCATGGGCGCAAATCTCCTAAAGAAAGTTCAAGTGATGAAGAAGCTATAAGTGAAGACGAAGAAGATGCTACAAATCAATCTTCTAATACTTGGTAGAATCCATGAAGTCAACGCTCCTTGATAAGATTCTAAACTATCTACATAGCTCCTAGATGTGAGCAAAAACCATCTAAACTTTTCGATCAAATAACTTCAAGTGCTCCTTGATAAGAGCTTAAATTGTCTACAACGCTCCTTGATAAGAGTCTAAACTGTCTACATCGCTCCTTGATAAGAGCTTAAACTGTCTACAACGCTCCATGACGCACGAGCCTAAACTGCATGTTACTCCTGGCCCGCATGAGTATAAACTGTGTACGACGCCCCTCCTTAAAACTATAATCAATTTTTTTGAAGAATCATCCAAGTCAAAGACTCCTTAACACGAGTATAAAATGTTTACAAATTCAAATCAAGTGAAGACTCATTGACACGAGTATAAAAGGTCTACAATTGAAATCAAAAGGATGATCCTTGATACGAGCATAAACTATCTAAAATAAAGTCCAAATTCAAGACTCCTTGAAACGAGTTTAAACTTTCTATCAAATTCAAGACTCTTTGAAACGAGTTTAAACTTTCTAACATATTCAAGAACTCCTTGAAACGAGTATAAACTTTCTTTCAAATTCAAAGAACTCCTTGAAACGAGTTTAAACTTTCTATCAAATTCAAGAACTCTTGATTATGAGTATAAACTATTCACAAGTTGAAGTTAAATAACTCCTTGATATGAGTATAAACTATCTACCAAATTCAAATTTATCGAGACTCATTCATTTTCACGACAAGTCGTCCATGAACAAGTCTCGAGGGGGCATTTGTAGAGATCAAAATTTTAAGGAAATATTTTATTAATTTTAATATCTTATTTTATTATGGAATCTTATCATATCCATATTAAAGTAAGTTATTTAATTGATAAATATCTATTTCTTTGGCAACAAGTAAAGGATATGCATCAATATTCAAGAGCCAATGAGATTGCGCCACCTCATCCCTCAAGCTCATGATGGAGTCCAAAGCCCACTCAACTTCTCTCTTCCTACAACTATAAATAAGGGTCTCTACACAACTTCAAATCACACCTAAAAATCATCTTCAAGAGCTCAAGAATTGAAGAGAGAAATTCTCCAAGATTTCTCTTTCAATACTCAAGGTGTCCCAGCGAGATTCAAGGCGTTCTTCGTAGGAATCAACGCGTTCTTCGACGGAATCATATCAAGTGGTGTTTGATCCATGTCAACGTTATAAAGCTCGACGCTCAACGTTTACTTCGGAAACAACACGAACGTCCTCCGCGTCAACACCATCAACCCCAAAACTCAAGTCAACGCCATCAACCTCAAAGATCAAGTAAACATCATCAAGCACAAAGATCAAAGCTCAACGTTTACTTCGGAAGCAAGACGAAAGTCATCCGTATCAACGTTACAAAGCTTGAAGATCAAGTCCAAGGAGATCTAGGAGGCATACCTCTACAAAAAATCTCAAAGGCTGCTTGAAGACCGTTCGAGGGTCAAAGTGAAGAGAAGAATTGGAGGATCAAATAGAGATTGAACCCGCATATATTCGAAATTAGTATATTTGTAATCATATTTGTGTTTATTGAATAAATACATATTTTGTGTTTACAGGTAACATTCCTCGAATTTTCGCTATTTGTCGAATTTTTCCAAATTTTTTCTAATTAGTGTCTTTTGAGTATAAAAGTTCTTTTAAAACCTTTTGGATATGTTTGTGAGTCAATTGAGATCTTTTGAGAAAAGATTTGAGTTTGTTTTTGAAAAACCTAATATGAATAGTGATTTCCAAGATTTTCTCCATTACTCGAAATTTTTCTTCCAAAACTGGATTCTAGCATTCTTGATTTATTTGGTGAGGTATGAGACTAAGTAGAGAGCTTTTGGAAGACTAGAAAGAGTCATGGTGAGTTTTGAATCGTTTGAGAGTTAATCGTCAAAATAGGGATGTTTTGCACCAAAAAACTTTTTCTTTCCGGCGATTTATATCGCAAATTTGACTATTGGTGCAGCTCTTATTCTATTTAATTCATATTCTACTCTCAAATCTCTCACGCTCTCATCACGCTCTCTCTCTCTCTCATCATACGCTCTCTCTCTCTCTCTCTCTCTCTCCCCTCTCCCTCATTTCCTACATCATCTCTCTCCTTCTCTCCATTCTCTCTCAGCAATATACAGATGCACACACACACAAGAGTCATCCTCCATTGAAGACCCAAGCTTGAAGCTTTAGAGTTGCGAGGAAAATTAGCATCGATCATCCTTTGTCGAATCTAACGAGGTATTCTTGTTCCTTGTACCTTGGTGAATGATTTGAGCATGAGAAATCCCATTTATTACCTTCTCTTTGTTAGATCAAATTGAGCTCTAGAAGAATGTTTAGATTTTTGGTGTTTTTAAGCACGATTTTCTTTGTTCTTGCATGGATTAATGTATGAAATTTGAAGAAGAAAAACCATTGATCATGTATGAAGGATTATCAAAAATTTTCTTCAATTTAGGGGTTTTCATGTCTAGCTTTTGATCTTGATTTTTATGATGGAATTGAGTTATATGATTTATTCTATTATGTTGAGTGTAGTCAATTTAAGAAGATGAATTCATATGCATGATGATCACATGATTTTCGAAGCTTTAGAGTATGAAATTAGGGATTTTTTTTTATTATCTTGATGGATGAATTCGTGATGATTTTGATGAATTGGTGTGATCTAATGCATAATAAGTTGATCTATTAACAAGCACGATCATCTCCCTTAATCCCTCTAAAAAAATTCCAAACTTTTAGTATGAAGGATTTGTGATTTTTATGATTTTGAGTCATGATTTTTGAATTGATGCTTGAATTATCAAATTGAGTATATTTCAAATCTATGTTTAAGAAGAATCGAAGAGATAAATTTGTTTGCTTAATTAAAACTTGAAGATATTGAAACTTTTATGCATGAGAAGCATAATTTTTGCAATTCTTGAGTTCTAAATTATAAATTGAGTATAGATTATCAAAGTTGGATTTATTTGAAGCATTATAGAACTTTGAATCGTTGAAGTCAGATTTTCATGGAAAAAGCCCCAAAGTTTTCGAAGGTTTATGCCTTGAAATGTAAATTTTTGGTGTTTGATGTTATTTGTCGAAATTGATTGTGAAACCGATCAATTGGAATTTTTCTGAGTATAATAGAATCTCGAATTTTTTAATTCGGATAAGTTTTGAGAGAAAGACAAAAAAATTCGAAACTTGTGGAATTTTAGAATTGGGAATTTTTTATTTTGACCTTTTTTGGTTGAACTGATGTTAAATCTATAAAATCGAGCATGTTCAAGTATATATATGAAAAAGTCGAACATATTTGAGAAATTGAGCATGTAATGTTGTGTTCTTGATGTTGTTTGATGCATGTGATGAATCTATGCTGAAATTGGAGTAAAAGCAAACATGATAGCCTTTTGAATTTATTGATTTGGAGTTCGTATGAAAAAGTTACAAAAAATCAAAGTTTTGTTAATGAAAAATCGAAATTTCATAAGTTAAAGTGAAATTAGTTGAAATTGATCGAGTAATTGTTTGATTGAATTTACTTAGAGTCAATTTTTCAAGTTTGAGAATTTTCTAAGCATGTGCACGTTTTTTGAGAAAAATGACGTATACTTTATTCCGAGAAATTTTGATGTAGGTTCCGGATTTCGAATTCGATTCCATATTTGAGTTCTTTGAATTATTTTATGGAAAATGAAACTATTTTCATTCTAAATCGATAACTTTCATTTTTCAAGTTAAAAGTCGAGCACTGTCGAGTCAGCATGATTCTGTATTTGAGTCCTAATTGAAGTTCTTAGTCTAAAATTATGTACGTATGATTTAATGTGATTTTCTAGAATTTTTCTAGAATATTTTGAAAATTTTGGAATTTTTTTCTTTTTCCGACTATTTATCGAAGTCAGTCGTTTACCTATCTATGAATGTCTGATTCGTGTTATGATAATGTGATTGTGACTGATTTGAGTTAAAAGTGATCGAGAATTAATCTCGTAATTTTCTAAAGTCATTTGACCTATTAAATCGAGAAATCTGAAGTTTATGGAATGAGTAGTATCTTCTCGATTTTTTATATTTGTTTAAGTTTTAATTTGTCTGATGCTATTGAGTTAAGTAGTCGAGTTGAGAAAGTCTGTTGGTATAGTATCTGATTAGAGTTAGAAATCGAATCCCTTTTCGATTAAGCCGAGATGAGAAAAGTTAGAAAACCAGAGTCAAGTAGAAATCCAAAAACTGAGCCTTAGAATTCCTTTTGTTTTACGAGAAAGTAGACTCGTCCTTATAAGATGTTGTTCTTGAAGGAACAAGAAGAAGAAGATTATCCCAGCTTACCCCTCGTGATAGGTGGGCTTTTTAACCCAGAACTGATGAATGCTATTATTTACTGATTATTATTACGTAAGTTTTTAAATTAATCGATTCGCCAATATTTGAGTTTTGACATGTTTAATCATCTACTTGAGTTATTATGAATTCCTGTGTGAGACAGGATAACACGCGTTGCTCATTGATTATTAGTAGTGACTGTGAGTTTTGCTTTAGTTAGGTCAGTCACAGTGTTTGAGAAGGAGGCCTACTTCTCGACACACGACTTGAAGTGGTAGATTGATTCATACGTGCTGTTATATATATGTTTGACTACACAGTCATTCTAGAAAAGAAAATGTTTTTGCATTCACAAATTAAATGTTTTTAAGTTGTGCTAACACTTGTGATGCGGTGGCAAGATAAGTTCAATTTATAGCTCTATCGAGCAAGTTTTCAATTTGTTTTTAGCATGTGTTCACTGAGTACGAAGTACTCAGCCCTACATTTATTTTCTAAACATGTAGCTTAGTTCGGATGATGGTGGGGTGGATTGCTCGGCAGCGTGTTATTGCTTTTGAGTAGAGTCTTTTGTTTAAGCTTGCAGTTATGTCTTTTCATTGTGAGTAAGGATGTGGGTTTTGTTGCAGTAAAGAAAGAGGAAGATGGAGAGAAGGTTGATTTTTGAATTTGAAATATTTAAGAGAGGGTAGGTTATGGTTTGAGTGTATTGGACTAAAAAGTAGGGACTAGTGGAATTATGGATAGCCCATCTGACAACTGCTGCGGTGATGTGATGTGCTGACATCATCCCGCTTTTTTTTTGTCTTGCCTAGAAACCAATACCCGTCCTCTTGGTCAATTCGAGTCTCCATTCTGCCTTGCTCTATGTTTATGCATCTAACCTGCACACTTTAACAAAAATCCTCCTTCCAAATAATAACTACTATCCTAAGGTGGTTAAATAAAATACGAAAATTGAAATTACGAAAATATAAAGAAAGAAAATAACAATAAAGAAAAACTTATCAGGTTGCCTCCTGGCCAGCACCCCAGATTATATCATGGGCATGACGTAGTGATTTCCCTCAAGTCGGGGTTTTTCTTATGTAGACATCAGGATTGTCTACGTTCCATTCCTCCTTCCACCCATAATAAGGCTTCAGCCATTAACCATTCACCTTAAACTTCTTACTTGACACTGGCCAAAATATCTCCATATACATTCGGGCATTGAGCAAAAACTTCAAAAGGTCCTTCCCACATATAGTTAGCCCAAGCATGACTTTCCTTGCCTCTCTTGTGCCTCTCTTAGTATAGTAGATGACATGACTTTCCACTTAGTATAGTAGATCACATGACTTTCCTTGCCTCTCTTCTGCCCAAGCACCGCTCCTACTGCGTATCCATTTCCATCACACATCACTTCAAATCACATTCCCCAATCTGGGGGTTGTATGGTTGGTGTTGTGACCAAATTGTTCTTCAAAGTATTGAACGACTTCCGACAATCTTCATCAAAGTTCCACTCGACCTCATTCTGTAATAACCTTGTCATGGGCTAAGCAATCTTTGCAAAATCCTTCACAAACCTCCTGTAGAAGTCTGCATGCCCAAGAAAACCCCACAGCTGCTTGACATTATTAGGTAAGGCAATTTAGCTATCACATTGATCTTGTCCTTGTTAATCTCAATTCCTCTTTCTGAAATCACGTACCCAAACACGATCCTTTCTTGCACTATAAAGTGACACTTTTCATAATTCAATACCTAGTTCTTGTCCATGCATTTCTTCAGCACCAACTCCAGATGCCTTAGACAAGCTGCAAAACAACTCCTATAGACAGTGAAGTCGTCCATAAATACCTTAATGAAATGCTCCAAAGGATCCAAAAATATGCTCAACATACACCTCTGAAATGTGCCTGGTGATGGAAACGGCTAATGAAAGCCGAACAGACTTGCCCACGGATCTTTTTCGGATATCTAACTCGACATACAAGAATCGCTAGATAAATCAAACAAGGATTAGATATACTATTCTCTTGGATTTGGAGGTCGTTGAATGATTCTACTAGACGGTCTTCTAGAATGTGTCCCGTCTCGATCTTGGATGCGTGGTTAGCTATCCTCCAAGATCCTCAAGCCACTCCAAACCCTCACAACCTTCTCTCTATATCCCTTGTGTGTGTGCTACAATGAGGACACTTAGGGTTTGTTAGAGAGAGAGCTTGTAGTTTATAAGACAATCCATGGGCCAAGCCCATTATGATTTATTGGGTGGATTGGGCTTGAATACAAAAGACTATGTGGGCCATTCTAGTGATCTACTAGAAAACTAGAGTTGGACCTCCTATATACTTATACACTATTATTCAAGCCCAGAATAATTACAAGTATATAATCACTAATTAGTTCCGCTAAAGAATTAATGATGCACTACCATTCTAGTCCGTTGATGAATCAGGGCTTCTGGTTTTGTCTCCGACAATCACCATATTTAAGATGTCAAACATTCATTAATTAATTAAAGCTTCTAACAACTTATATTAATTAATATCATTAATTCCTTAAGTAGTACCACTCAACCTTATTATCGTACCGGATACAAAATCCACTTGCAGGGTTTAGTACAATAAATTTAATGAGCTCCTTAAGGGAATGTTATCAACCTGGGGTCACCAAGACATGGTTTCCTAATACAGTTAATTAAGTGTCGAAACAAATATTGTTGTCACCCAAGATACATACAGAGCATATTGAGTTAATGCATAACTCTCAACCATAGTAAGTCAAAGTTACACACAGATATTTGATCACACTTAGCCACTTATTAGGATTTAGATCTATCGAGTCACTGAGACCTTAGTTCTTCTCAAACGGTCAGAATAGAAAAATACGTCTCACTGCAATCCATTCAATACATAAACATATGTACTAGCATAAACAAGTAGTCAAGACAAACTACTTTCTGTTATATGCTACAGTCTAAACAGATAACTTGTCCAGAGTTATCTCGATTGTGAATAACGATTAATATCTCATGAGAAACTGATCAAATGATCTTCTGTGATCTACAACACACCATTTGATCTATAACATGCGATAAAGGGACAAAAGGTATCATGCGACAAACAATCAAATCAGATGTTGGCGAAAACAGCGGAAATAGAAACCGTGTATACAAGCACAAAACGTTTGCTTTACAATATACACTAACAATTCTCCCACTTATACTAAAGCAAACTTTTAGTATACTCATGGCTACTTCAATTATTACAACATATCTCCCACTTCTACTCAAAGTTCTGCTGGCAGACATCGTAAACCTAGCCCTTCAACATGCTTGTCGAAGATCTTAGCTGAAAGGCTTTACGTAAAGGGATCGGCCAGGTTATTCAATGATGCTATTTTGGCTACATGATGAACCCATATTTGTGTCAATTTTTTCTTGTTTCTTTCTTGTGTTTTTAGTCTTTATCGAGTCATTATGTGTCTGGGAGGACACGCAAGTTGAGAGATAGTGTGCAGGGGAAGAACAGGTGGATGCTGGGCAAATCCGATGGAAAATCTGTTGTTGAGATGGCGATATGATGCAAATGGGCATAGGGCTGGAAGCTTGTAGCTGGGCAACATCAAAATATCCTTTCTACAAGTCAGGAAGCACCTCTCCATATCCTTAAGTCAACAGACAGAGTACTCGGAGGAGCCAGGATCGTGGTCAAGACCGGAGGCAATTCAGGATGCAGATGATGAAGGGCAGGATGCGAGTCGGACCAGCAGTAGCAGCAGATTTCTTTTCCTTCAAGGAAGAGGATACGGATTGGATGTTTCCTTCCTTATTCTAGCCGAGCCAAATCATTGAAGATATCTACCACGCAAGGAAAGAATGATCGTGCATGTGAAGGAAAGAGAGAGAGGCGGAGGTTATGATATGGATGGGAAGAATCCTTATTCAACAAGGAAACTTCCCTAAACCTTAGAATCACATCGCCTATATATATGGTCGACTCTATCATGTAAAAGAGGTTTCGAATTCAGTAGTTTAGATTAGTTCTACATTCTAGGTTGAGAGAAAGTGAGGAAGAAACAAGTCCTAAGGGCAATTTACTTTAATTTCGTATTTTACTGCTTTAGTTTTAGTTGTTGGCGTGAAGCCAAGACCCTGGTTGCTAACTACGCTTTTGGGCAGCAACCCCTTTCCAGATTTATGCTAAGTATGCTTTTCTTTATTTGCTTTGTGTTCTTATTTAATATTATGTCTAGCTAAATTTATTGTTTGGGTTGGATGTAGATGAAGTGATTCTAAATTACTCGTTCAAACTTGTGAGGTCTAATTGTGTTAGTTCTTTAATTGATCTTGTTCCCGAAACACTTAGGATTAATTATAGACTTAATTGATATTGAAGTTGATTGATCACCATCTAGACATTGAGATTAAGTCATTAACAGAAATTGGGATCAACACGAGAGTGTCTTTCGTGCCCAAGAAGGTAAAGGGTGTTGGAGAGCAGTCGGTATTGACCTACCTCTTGGCTGTCTTGGGTCTATTTATTCTTAATTCCTGTTGGGCAGCATTGTTACTTAAGTGTCTTCGTGACTTTGCTGGTCAAGAGAGGAGATCTTGCCTTCTGGTCAAGATCTGTAAAATTGATTAGACATGGGTTAAGTGTGTTTACATCGTGACTTCGTGACCTTAGGGTGTTAACTAATCTTTACCTTAAACCAAGTGATAAAATTAGTTAATTGAATATCTTTGCACCAATGAACGAGGAAAGAGTAATTAGGATCATGGATTCAAAACCCAATCCAAACTCTTTTGTTATTTGATAGTTTTACTTGTTGAGTTCAGGTTCGTGACTGAAACCCTTTTGTTGAACAACATCAGAAGAGCAAATTACGCCGAGTCCCTTGGGTACGATCCCGCTTGCCACTGACTACTACCCTGTTGGGCAAGAGGTGTTTTATAAATATTATTTGTACGAAGTGTGTGACGATAGCGCTCCGTCAAATTGGCGCCGTTGCCGGGGACTTGGTTTTAAGCTAGTTTGTTCTTCTAGCTTGTGTTGAGCACGGTTTATGCCCAAGCCACATCTAAGAAGTGACGGAGATCCACAAGATCACGGTGCTTGCCCGGAGGTGATAGCTAAGAGAAATCGAGCAAAACAATGCAAGAAGAAGAGAGATCTGGAGGAAGGCATCAACGAACCTTCAGAGTCGCAGAGCTTGACAGACGATCAGGATACTGAGAAAGAAGTCGAATCTTGGTCAACAGTCAGTTCAGACAGTGAGAAGTCAACATCCAGTTCAGAAGCAAAAACATCAACAATCATGGCAGGAACACCAGAGAGAACCATCCGTCAGATCATGTTCCCTGACAATAAGGGAATCTGACCATCAAGTATTCAGTTGCCCACCATCAGTGGCAATTAGGAGCTCAAACACTCGCTGATACACATACTATCCAAGTTCAGTGACCATCCTGGAGAAGACCCCCAAACTCATCTTCAAAACTTTGAGATGGCGATTAGCACAGTAAGGAACAATAGGGATAGACAAGGACAAGTTGTTAGGAACGATGCTGAAGTTATGAGGAACCAAGATGCTGCCCAAGACACCTTTCCTGACTACGTAAGGTTGCTCACGTTCCCGTTCTCACTTCTTGACGGGGCACGTGAGTGGCTTTACACCTTGCCAGAGGGAAGCATTGATACGTGGAGCAAGATGCAGCAGGCCTTTCTTGACAAATACATACCCGTTGGCCGGATACAAAGTGGGAGGAATGCCATTTCATCGATCAAGATGGGAGGAAGTGAGTCATTATATGACTACTATGAAAGGTTCAAGAAGTTGTTGGCAAGATGTCCTCAACATCGGATTCAGGATATCGATTTGATCGAATATTTCTTGAAGGGATTAAGGGCATTAGAGAGAAAATACATCATTTCAGCGTGTGGAGGAGCCATAGTCGATCAACTACCATCTGAAATGTTCAAGAAGATAGCTGCTATGGCTGAGCAATCCCGAGATGAAGATGATTTCCCAAGAGGGGGGTACGAAGGCAGCAAGGGCAACCAAGACAACTTGGTCAGCACCATGAAAGACTTCATGACCAAGATGTCTGGCCAGATGGAGGATTTGAAGAAGCAGGTCAATGGCAAGGAAGTTCAGAGAGCTGTGAAGAGATGTGAAGTATGCCAGGTAACATCACATGTCACCTCAGAATGTCCCAGTTGGTTCGTGGAAGAAGGAGAAGAGGTGAAGGCAATAGGTCAGAACCAGCAAGGAGGAGGGCAACAAAGGTTCCAGTATAGCAATAACAATAATTATGGCAATAACTATGGTTATAGGCAGAATCAGCACGAGAACCTGAGGTATGGCAACAACCACTATCAGATACCTCCTGCCCACCAACAACCGCAGCAACTTGTTGGGCAACAACAGCAATATGTGCCTCCACCTCAACAACAACCTCAACATCAAAATAATTATGTACTTCCACATCGAGAACCAGCAAAGATAGAATTCATGAAGGAGACCATTGAAAGGTTTACCAACGAGAACCAAAGGCTGAGGAGAGACTTCGAGAATTTCCAACTAGAAAGTCGAGGACAGTCCACAACCTTCAAGCTAAACTGACTCATATCAACCAAACCTTGTCAAGGTTGGTAGAAGACAAGCTAGGCAGACTTCCTGCCCAGGTAGAGGTCAACAAGGAGCAAGTCAATGCTGTAACGTTGCGCAGTGGGAAGAATTTGCCAGAGATGTTGCCCAGGACCCAACCTAAGGAACCAGCTTGAGTAGAGGAAACTAAAATGAGTTCAGGAGATATCATTGACATCTACGAGGAGTTGAAGGCAAAGCGTGAAGAAGGGATAAAGGCCAACAAGAACCCAGTCTTTGATAATGAGGAGGATGAAGCCTTGTTTGATTACGTAAAGATGGAGAGATCTAAACTGGGAATTGACAAAGATGACGTGATGCTGGAATCTTTGCAGGCTGAAAAAGAAGCAGAGGCTTTAGCCAAGAGGACCGTTCCTCGCACTACCAAGGCCAAAATCCCATATCCCAGACGTTTTGCCTGCGATCGTGATCAGAGGGAGTTGGAGGACATGATGGAGGTGTTCAAGAAAGTGGAGATCAACCTACCGTTGTTGATGGCATTGCAGTCTATGCCTACATGCGTAAAATTTTTGCGAGAGATGTGCCAAAAGAAGACAAAGTACCCAGATAATGCCCGTTTTCATGTGGAGAATGTGTCAGCCCTAATGAATTCCCATCGCTAGGGCTGCCCGTTCCATTAAACATCGGGGGGTTTCGTTTGAGGAAGAGGTCCTCAATATCTCTACGGGGTGGTGGTGGAGGTGGTGGTGATGGGGATGGTGATGGGGATGGTGATGGGGTATCATTCTGCTCGTGTTCTTGTTCTCTGTCGTTCCCTGGTTGACGTCTCCAACGTCCTCGAGGCCTCCCAGGTCCTCGACCTCTCCTATTATTAACGTTTTTTGGCGGCATTTTCTTTGATCTAAAGGAAATTGAAATTCTCATTAGTCCTTTTTGTTAAACACTCTTAGTACTTACTAACTCGTTTCCAACTTAATCGAGTTCACGGGACGACATATCGAACATAGTTCCGATATTACTTCGAAATCTTTTAACTTTTAAGTTAGACTTAATTTCTTGTCACACGAATTCATTGACATTCTGATTTAATTACACGATTCATAGAAATTTTTTTTTCTTGCGATTCAAAACCCTCTCATAGGTCATGTATATATATATACATCAAAAAGAATATTAATTCTGCCTCCAACGAGGACTTATACACAAAAAGTTAGACAACTAATAGTCTAAACTAGGCTAACTGCCTACTATTTACCGGGTGCACTAACAGGCTGCATCTCCGTACTTACTAAAAGTACTAGAACGGAAACGATTCATAAAATTTCGTATCCGTTAGAGTACTACAAAAACTAGTTACTGATCCGACTATGTACAGGACAAAAGAACTACTGCTACTACTAACATGCATCTACGACGCTCTACTTGGCAAACTATAATCGAGTCGGAACTGCCCTCTACGGCCTAAAAAAAACTAAGAGTCCTCCTCTGGGTCCTCCTCCGGATCCTCGTCCGGGTCCTCCTCAGGATCCTCATCCGGGTCCTCCTCAGGATCCTCGTCCGGGTCCTCCTCCTCAGACTCTGAACCAAAGACGAGCTGGAGTGCCTCGTCCTCCCTCAGAGTAGAGCCGTCAGAAAGTGTAAGCAGAGGTGGTGACGATGCCTCTGAAACTGTCTCCTCAAGGTCTGAAACAAGGTAGTCCTCACTGATCTCTACTGCATGCTTCTTCAGGGGAAGAAGGTGCTCTGGAACGGAACCGGAACCTGAACCCGACTCGAACTCCTCCCTAGAACGGACTCTGGACGGTCCTGTCTCTAACTGACCTCTGACTACGCCCCACTTCGCACAGATCTCCTCAAGCGGTGTCAGTGGAGATGGTAGCTCTAACATGGCGGCAAGCTCCGCGTCAATCCCTCGGTACTCTGACTCTTTCTGAAACAGTCCTGTCTCTAAAGGTCCTCTGACTCTAACACAAACGTCAGGTAAGAATGGTGAAGCTAATCCTAACAACGCGGCTGTCTCGGCGTCGATCTCTACGAATCCCGATCCTGGGATCAACTCCTCGATCTGTGTACTAACTGGCGGTAACTCTGGTGTAACAGCGGGCTCCTCGTCTACCTCTAACTGCTCTGACTCCGCGTCAGACTCCTCACTCGGCACAAAGTCTGGTGGTAACTCCAATAAGGCGGAAAACTCTGGGTCCAAGTCGAGGTGCTCTAGCTCGGTCTCTGCAGGAAAGTGACTGTAGGGGAGATGCGGCTCAAAGGGAACTGGAAGCATGTACCTGCTGTCAAAGAATCGCCTGTGTACAAACAGGGCGAATCCTGTGTAGTTGCCGGTCGGCTCGGTGTCGTCGCCCAAAATCCCAAGAAAGTACCACGCCACGCGGTGCGCCCAACCGCACCACTCGTCCGATAGGTGTACAATCAGGTCTGATATCGCCTGACTCTCTGGAATCAAGTGCCGTACTGGAAAGTAAACTGACGAAAAGTTGCTAACTATCTGTCCCACATCCTCCTCACCGTAATCTGCCTCAAACTCATAATACTCGTCTTGTATCATATCTAGTATGGTACGCTCACTTGTGGCCAAGGGCTAGCTCTTCCGAGCAGTAACGCGAGTCCTAGCCATCCTACAAAAGTTTTAAGGAAACACGGATCAGTAACATGTAGGGAAATAACTTATCTCAACGAAAAAAATACTTAAATTACAAAATGAACATTCCTTATTTAATTGTAATATCACCACTTAAGATAATCACTTATCATAACTTCTAGCAATTCAAGAAATTGCACTCAAATATATATATATATATATATATATATATATATATATAATTTCAAGATTTTATTTCCATTTCTTATCTTACTATGTTCTTACTTACTTTAATTCTTTAGTACTTGCTCAACAACATTTCTTAACGATTCTTACTTATTAAAACAAAGTACGTCTACTTTGTTCATGTTACTTATTCAAAAGTAACATCCATTTACAAAAGAATTTTGTCGTTTACGACTCTCGATACTCGTACTAGTTGTATTCTTCGTTCAAAAGACGAAATATGGAATAAATTCCAAAAGAAAATGGAATATAACTTAGAGAATAACTTTTCTGGAAAATAAGTTCCAGTTGTTGTCGCTAGAATCGGGCGATCGATGGAAAAATTTAATCAAGCTTCGTGCTCGACTCCTAATAATCTATACGATTTTCTTCGTAAAGTTCGATCAAGGCGAATGATGTGACACGAATGACGTCATTTAAGTTACTTACACGTAAGCAACGTTCGCTTATTTCATTTGGCTTTGATTCTCTTTATTCTAACTTCATCGTCTCGTTCATATCTTTCTTAACTCGAAGCCGAAGCCTCTCAAACGTCTAATCGTATCCTCCATTTACTAACAAGATTTACCGAATCATTTTTATTTAATTTACTTCGCAGGAAATTCTTGTTTGGATTTTTAAAACAAAGTTCGACTTTGCCGAATCTTTATTCATGTCACTTAACGCACGTGACATTCATCAGTAGAAGTCCTCCTCGTGTCGGGGATCTCCTTTTGAAATCATTTCAAAATAACGTTTCTTAAAAACGTCTAAGTTTTCGAAGAACCGGAAAGACCTTAGGTTTCAAGTCTACATTCTCATTGAACCGGAAAAAAAATCCCTAAAATCCGACTATATTCTTGTGTCCAAAGATTTTTCATAAGAAAGAAATTATCGCGCAAATAATTTCACATAAGATAGTACTCGTACTATCGCATAATCACACATAGAGTATACAAAGTATAAAAAAAAATTATACTTCTATAAAATTCTTATCTTTGGCACACAACTCATCCTCATTCTCAATTTCATTGAATACTTGCTCATAAAATTTCTTATTTAAAAGAAATCACATCATTAAAAATTCTTTCCTTTTCCTCGTTGAGTCGACGTAGCGGGAGGTTGAGTTGACATCTACATTCTCAATCTTAGTGTCATAGCCTAACTCTTATCTTTTACTTGAAAGAAGACTCTGATCTAGAGTATATACAAATACTCTATCCTATGACTCAAAAGAAGACTCGATATAGAGTACGAATGAATACTCTATATTATTACTCGAAGGAAGACTTGTATATAAATACCACTCTGTGGCATTACTAAAAGAATGACTCATACTCGAAAGGAATGACTCATAACCACTCTGTGGTATCACTAAAAAGAATGACTCAGACTAGAAAATTGACTCGTAACCAGAGCAGAAAACGAACCTCTGCTCTGATACCACTCTGTGGTATCACTAAAAGAATAACTCATACTAGAAGATTGACTCATAAGCAGAGCAGAAAACGAACCTCTGCTCTGATACCACTCTGTCACAGCCCCAAATCCCGAGGGACGGCAGAAGCCGGGGTACGACTGGGATTGGATTAAAGAAGCGGGGAAGAAGGGGACTGACTAATAAAACATACATAAAAGACATCATACATTCAATGAACAAGACTTTACTATTATAAAGGAAGAGTTAATCACGAAGGATTACTCGACAGAAAGTACTCGAAAGTATCTAAGTTAAAGATTACAGACTTAAACTACAGTGATTCACCAAATGTACATAATGTCAAAAGGTCTAGAGTTTTGCAGCGGAAAGTAGGTCATAAGCTAAAGCATTCCTAACTTCTTAACTCAACTCAACTTCAACCACCGCCGCTCTCGTCGCTTCAACCTGCACATTTACAAAACATATGCAGGGCTAAGTATGAAAGTACTTAGTGGGCACGCTACCGAAAACATAAGCATAAGTATAGATAATATGGCATTTCATAATTTGTAGCACATCGGGGTTTTATTTAAAATTAGCCCGTGTCTACTAAACATTTTCTGACTCATTTTCACAATTTACTCGGCCGAGCATTTTCTAGTATGTTACATTCAAATCTTGACCAATTCTCATTCACCGTGGCTGGTTACCCCTCAACAGGATACCACATACACCACAGGTTACAAAGTGCACTAACTCTGGAAAGCCTTTAATAGCTAACTCAGAGTCGATCGTTAGTTAACCTATTTTGATTAACTTATAAAATCTGGGAAACACGAATGTTAACTCAGATAGGTACAAGAGAACTCACATAAAACATAAAATAGTTCATGCCATAATTATCACTTTGAAAACACAGATATCAAAGCGATAAAGAAAGGTTTTCGAGCATTGCTCGTTTTGTTTTATATATAAAAGCCCACCTTAGCGTTTACAGAACTAAGTACGAGCTTCCGTTCTCCTGATCTTCCGTCCTTTCCTTACTGCTGGCTTCCTCCTTCATCGTAAAATAATCACACTTTAAAATCGGTCGTAAAAGATAATCGAATATGGAAATTTGAATTAGGTTTTAGTTGTTTTGTTTCTTTAGGCATTTCTACTAGTTTCATTTTAATTAAACTGGAACGAGACTTGAAAAAATCTCGTTTAGAACTCGAAAGGTTTCATACTCGACTCTTAGGTCAGTAGAAAAGATAGTCATTAACTTATTACGGCTTAAAAGATCGAAAGAAACTGATGGTCCCGAAACGAGTTACTGGTGTATGGGGAGGGGGAATACACCAGTTAGGATTTTAAAACTTAACCCTGAAAAATTACTTCAACTGAGTAAAAGGACTCAGTTGGAATCTCACAGCTGAGTAAGCAACCTCAGCTGGAAGAGTGTAGCTGTGCGGAATGTGGTGGAAAATTAAACTCGTTAAAACAACTCACGCTTTTAAGCTCGGTTGGTCAAGAACCAAACTAGCTCGGGTGGTCAAAAACCAAAACAGCTCGGTTGGTCAAAAACCAAAACAGCTCGGTTGAAAATGTGCAAATGCAATTTGTATGCCGGTTAGTTTGGTCAGTTATAAATGCAATAAGCAACTGAATAAAAAATAAACACAGACACACGGAATTTAACGTGGTTCGGAGATAACCCTCCTACGTCCACGGGAAGATGTGAATCCTCACACCTCAGTCCAAGTTCTTCTGGACAGATCCACATAGCTTACCCTGGCTGTACAACCGTTGCAATAAGTTTACGGGTACTTATCAACCTTCACAGTTAAGTTTGCGGGTACTTAACAACCTATGTCAAGTTTGCGGGTACTTGACAACCTAACTACTCAATTACAGGAAGAGTATGGTCCTAACAAACACTTTTTAGGGTGTGAGTGTGGGTGAGTTTTCCAACTACAGCTCGATCACGAATGAGAGCTGGATCTAAGGCTTGAACGAATAAACACTCAAACTAAGATCTAAGACAGAATTTCACTCTATGAACCCTCAGCTACTAATGTTCTATCACTCTTGAACTCTCAGCTGCTGATGTTCTTAGAATAGGATTTTTGCAGATTTTTCTTTTGCTTGATTCTCTTGTGATTGCACTTCTCTATCTTGCTTCTGTGTGTGTCATTTTCCTCTCGAATGAGAGAATGCCTCTATATATAGGCGGAGAGAATCAATTAGCCATTGGAGGAGCTGTTGATCTCTGATCGTTGAAAGCGATGGCTTGTCTCTCATCTCTGCAGACTTTCCCGATATGGTATCTCAGTTCTTCTGCTTTCCTTCTGAGACAGCCTTGTGTTGGGCCAGATGGGGTAATGACTGAACGGTCAAACCCTCATGTGACTTCCTTTTGAAATTCAAATCTTAACCTTTCTGACAGTCAACCTTGGTTAGTCGGTTGAACATCTTGATCTTCATCTGAGTGGTCTTCAGCTGATGTTCTGATCTGTTGAACTCTCAGCTGACTTTGAACTTCAAGCAGTTGATCTTCTTGTTTGAGTTCTACAACTGAGGTTTTGAAACTGAACACTCAGTTGTCTTCCTTGTATTTAAACAGTTGGGTTTGAACCCTCAGATGACTTCCTTTTCATCTGATGTTCTCTTCCTCTCTACTGCTTCTCATCTGATGAACCCTCAGTTGGTTTCCTTCAACTGATGTTCTGAAGACTTCCCCCTCATTCCATCTGAACAAATGAACTCTCAGTTGTCTTTCATCACAACTGATGTTCTGTCTGAGTAATGCCTTGTTGCCATCTTCAGCTGGAGACCTGTAAAGATAAAATCTTAACTTTGCTCAAACAGCGAGCCTAAAATCTAACATTAGGTTCTGGCAACATGTACTCGGTTGGGGTCAGTCGGTTTTGGAATTCATCAAAACTTTTACTAATAAATTTCCCAATAGAAACTAAGTTGCGAAGAAAGCAACTTAGGAATTCAAGTTCTGAAATTTTCACTGCGCAATGCAGTAGTTCTGGGGGCTTCCCAGAACAGAGCAATTAGAAACAGAGGATGAGCCCTGTACCGTTTGAAAGCTTGGGAAGTCTAGTTTACGCTCCAATTTACGGATCTTAAATCCGATAAACAAGCTAAAAGATATTACAGTTTCCGGGAAGGGTCGTAAAACTGCCGCGGCTAACCCTAGTTGCTCGATAGAATCGACGTATAACTTCCTAAGTTCGTTCTAAGTTCTCGTACTCGATTTCTCACGAAACTTCACTCTCAAGGAAGTCAACACGTACTCTAGTACATGAAGGACTCCTTTTCAAAACTCGTTTATAACCACGACGATCAAACCCCGTCGTTTCAACTACCATTTACTATACCAACATCAAGTTAACAATTCTCATTTCTAGTTCTCGATTATAACTACAACTCATTATATAATAATCCGAATGCTCATGTCGTCAACTACAAAGTCGTTCCTTAGTCCATTATAATCATTATTATCAAGTTAGAATCCTTACTCGACTTCTCGATTATTAATTACGTCCACTTGTTCGTCTCTTACAAGATTTCAAAAGTTGTCGGAATTCATTCAAATTCTACGTCATTAATCAACATCTAATGAGATTCATTATTTTATACATCATCACGTCATATCATTACTTAAAATCAACTTAAATCCAATTCTTTGTCTCTTACGTTCTACAAAATAATTTTAGAATAATTCCAATTAATTCCCAACATCATCTAATATCATTAGAAACATTAATTCATCAACATATCATCAACTAAATCAAGCTACATGAAAACCTCCATTTTCCACATAAAATCGGTATTAACAATAAATTTAAGGGGGTGATTTTCTTCATCAAATAACTCCATTAATCCAATTATCAACCTACTACAATATCAATTAACCAATTACAAGTATCATTACATCATTAAATTGAAAACCCCCAACTCAAACCCTAGCCTAAAACTCGGTCCTCTTCAAATACATAGGGGTTTTGATTTCTTTTTGTTTTAATCATCAATTGAACATCTCCTAAACATAATTATCCAACTAATTGAAGAATCCAATCATCCTACTCCAAAGCCCTAATTTTCGGTATTACATAGCAATTAGGGTTCATGATTTTCTTTCAATTTTGTCCATAGATATCATATCTAATCCATCTAATTACACTAATTAAAGATCAAAACATCTACTACCTCATCACCTAAATTTCGATCCATCTTGAGAAATAAAAGAAATGAAATCTAATTGGATAGAAGTGTAGAGGAGGAGATTACCTTGAGCTTTAGTGAAAGAAGTTAGAAGATTCGATGGTTGGATGATGAACTTGTGGACTTTCTTGCTCCAAGAACTTGAGTTTTCTTCAATGGTGAAAAGAAATGGAAGAGAGAGTATATGTGTGTGTGTATTTCGGTTATGGGGGGGGGGGGGGAGAGTGGAAGATGACTACTTAATGTAATGAAATATATAACAAAGACTTAGGTGTAAAGTTAAGAATTAAAAGGACATTAGTCATAACCTTAATACTATATAAAAATGAAATATCTAGCTTAGAGAGAGGGGTGAAGTCGGCTAGAGGGGTGAAGTCGGCTAGAGGGGGAGAAAAAAGAAAAATACGCGTTTTTCCGGCGCGATACGACGTTACGGAAATCGAACGACGAAAAACGTAACTCGGCACAAAATCATCAAATTCCGATTCGACCAAAAATTCCGACATATTAAACTTAATCGGAAAGTAATATTTAAAAACTAATTTCCGACAAAAACTCGGGACGTCACAGTCCGAGTTTCGTCCGGAAAATCAAAAAAAACGAACTTTCTCGGGCAAGTTCGTATCGCGATTTCGTGAATGTAAAAATCAGACGGTTTTCCGTTCTGAGTTCCAGAACTAAAAAGTTTTCGTACGCGATAACCCTAAATACAGTAGTCATCTAACTGACTTCCGTAATTTATTTTCGGAAACGGATTTCACCGTTAATTTTAGAATTCAAAATCGTAAACTTAGGCGTGCAAAGCCACTTTTATTATTAACTTTAAATTTTTAAGACTGTACGGAAAATCTGGGGTATTACACTTCTCAAATTTTTTTAAAACTTAGACTCAACCTTAAACTCATATAATAATGCTCAAACAATGCATCACATCTTTGAATTGGATAACCGAAACGAGAAAAAAAAGGCACTTAAGGGCATTTTGGTAATTTCATAAAAAAATTATTTTCTCGAAATTTTTTTTTACAGAAGAGCACATTAGCAGAAAATTCAAAGAAAATCAACTCAATCAAGATGAACTTAAAGACATAGAAAAGATCGGGGTATTACAATTTTTGTAGCAATTGTCTAACTACTAGTTTTAAACGTTTGATCAAGGATTCAATTAGACCATTTTGAGTGTAGACACATGGAACATGATGTTCCACTTTGGTTCCCAATGACATATAATATTCATCAAAATATTTTGATGTGAATTCACCGGCGTTGTCCATTCGAATGGACTTTATTGGGTACTCTTTATTCAATTATTTTGGCAATTAGCTTTTCAAATGATTTATTGCGAGTAGATAACAAGCATACATTTTGGGAAAATTAGTAAAAGTTTTGATTTATACCAAAACCCAACTGAATCCAATCGAGTAGATGAAAGCCATCAGTCTGAACTTAGCTAGAGCTCACTGTTTGAGCTTAGGGATTTATCTTTACAGGTTTCAAGCAGAAGAAATCAGCCAGACTTAAGAACACAGTTCGTGAAGAACTCAGTTGAGACCCAAGCTCAGCTGATCCTCAAACTTAGTTCAAACCTAAACTTACTTGTATCACAGACTCAGTTGGACAACAACTCAGTTAACTCCTCAACTGACCCATGCAACTCAAGCGTGAAGAGAAGTTGTGTTGAAGTCAGACGTCTTAAAGTGTAATACCCCGAATTTTTATAAGTCTTTAAGTGCATTCTAAATTTCATAATATGCTTAAATAATATGCCTTGAATAATAAGATTTTTCCAAGAAAATGAATTTGCTGAAAATGACCAAATTGCCCTTATGTGCTTTGACGTGAATTTTCTCATTCGATTATTCGAATCGAGTCTATGATGCATTGATTGAGTTTATTTATATGAGTTTGAGCATGAGTATGACTTTTGGAGAATTTTGAGAATTTTTACTTTTTAGTGAATAGTAACGAGAACTGAGAAAATACTATTCACCGACGAACTCAGAATTTAACCTAATTAGTGTCTTTTGAATCTAAATTTAATTCTAAGACCCCTGAGATATGTTAGAAGCTTATCCGAGATCACATGAAAGAATTCTAAGAGTTTATTTTATAATGGATTAATTAGCCGATTAACTTTTAGGTTTTCTTCGTTACTTGGAATTTTGACCTAAACATTAGATATTCGGAATCCTTGAATTATTTCGTGAGATATGAGATAGAGTTGAGGTGTTTTCGATGTCGGAAACGAGACGAGAAGAGTTTAGAACCATTTTCAGTATAAATGAAATAACACAGACATATTCTATCGGAAAACTGTTTCATCCGGGTAAAATTTTATCTGTAAAATGCGAATATCTCTCTCATCTCTCTCCCTCTCTCAACCGACCTCTCTCTCTCTCCCCCTAATCTCTCTTCCTATGTGTAGCTTATTTTCAACACCTATTATGAGAATATAATGATGATAGTCCATTTTATTTGTTTCCTAAGAGATGAATTCATCTCATTTATTTCATTTCATCATTTCACCATCTCATCACTCTCTCCATCTCTCTCTCTCTCGTGTATCACCAAGAAAGAAGGAAAAAAAATATTCTCTCAATCTCTCCCTCTCTTTAACGTGACACACACACACAAGCACATTGTTGGAGAAACTCCATTGAAGCTTCAATCTTCAAGCTTCTGTAATACCCCTACTATTTCTTCAGTCTTTAAAAATGAAAGTTAATAATAATTATGGCTTTACACGCCTAAGATCATGAATTTAAATTCTAAGATTTACGGTGAAATCCGTTTCCGAAAATAATTTCCAGAAATCGGACGAACGACTACTGTATTAGGGTTTTCGCGCCGGTAAGTTTTTCACCCGAAAACTCAGAATCAAAATCCGTCAGAATTTACATTCACTTTTTCTTCGAGACGAGTTTACCGGAGAAAGTTAGTTTTTATGATTTTCCGGGCGAATTTTGGACTGTGATGTCCCGACTTTTTCTCGGATTTTTGAAAACGAATTAGGTTTTCCGAATACGTGAATTATTTCCAATCTTATGGACGATTTAGATTTCGTCAAATCCATAACTATCTAGAAAAGTATTTCTTGACTTTTAAATCGACATTTAAGAGCCGGAAACGAGATATTTCGTCTAACAATCCCTCGCCAAAGGCGTCCTTAGCGAGTCACTATGCTATGTTAGATATTTACTTAACTTTATGTGTCATATAGTGTGAGTCATCTCTCCCTCTCTCCTTATACCCCCTTTACCGCCACCACCATACACACACATACACTCTCTCATTTCTTCTTCATCCTCCATTAAAGCTCCACTCCAAGCTCTTCACAAGCTCATAAGATCTTCCATCTACCGATCATTTCCAATTCCGAATCCATATTACGAAAGGTAAGAACTTCATCTATCATTTGAACCGAACAAATCCTTGTTCCATCATTTTTCTTTTTTTTTCGAAATCTTAGGGATAGAATCACATGTTGTCTTGTAATCGAATCATGTTCTAGTATGATTAGAATCAAGTTCTACGGTTTGAATCATGAAGAAAATCACACCTCCTTGTCTTAGGGTTCTTACCGAAATTTTATGAATTTTGAGGGCTTTGATCGTAGCTCGATTTCTTTGGTGATTGAATGATAGATTAGTGTTCCTCTTGATGTTAATTGACTATATGAATTGTTTTAGATTTTTCTAAAAATAAAATTTGAAACCTAAGAGATGAAGAAGGCACGATTTAGGATAGTAAATGTTATGATATGCTCGATTGTTTAATGGAAATGAGATATATGATGTACGAGGATGATTATATATTTAATTGAGATTTTTCTAAAAATAAATTGAAAAATTTAAGAGATGAAGATGTGTCGATAAGTTAGAGCTCGATAATGTTTCGATATTATGATTTGCATGTTAGTAATGCTCGTTAGATGATAATCGTTGTCGTAAAATTTGAACGAAAACGGAGAACGTAGAATTTTCGTTAAGAGACGAACGATCGACGATAAGTCGAGATTAGATAATAGTTTGAGGTTATGATTTATTTAATTATGATTCTTGATAGATGATGAATAAGATTGTAGAATTTGATTGAATTCTAATGACATTGGAATTTTGGTAAGAAACGAAAACGATCCTAAGTAACGGTAGAAAAGACGAGTAAGAAAAGTAATTAGATAATAGTGATTGTTATGAATAAGAGAAAAAGTTTGTAGTTGGAGGCTTTTGCATTTGATTTATGAAATGACGAATTATAGTTATGAACGAGAAGTAGAAACGGGAAGTTAGAAATTGCTTTGGTTTATTAATTGTGTAGATTGCAAGACAGGGTTTTAAATGTCGTGCTTATAGACGAGGAATGAAAAGGAGTTTATCATGTATGATGATACGTGGTGACTGCCTTGGGTCAGTTTTTACATGAAAATAAAAGTATTTAAGCTTTAATCGAACCTAGAAAACCGTGCGTCGATTTTATCGAGCATTAGGGTTTTACTCGGCAGTTTTGTGACCTTCCACGGAAACTGTCATAATTCCTAGCTCGTTTATCGGAATCGAGATCCGCAAATTGCAGAGTAAACTAGACACCCGTACCTTTCTTTTGGTATAAGATTCATCCCCTGTTTCGAAATCCCCTGTTCTGGGTGGACTTACTGATCTGATCTTGTGCAGTGAATGTTCAAACCTTAGATTCTTAAGTTCTTCTCAACTTGAACTCTTTCGATCTTTTAAGTCGTTTCAAGTTATCGACTACCTTCTTTCTACTGACCTAAGTGTCAAGTACAGAATCAAGTGAATGTCAGTCGAGATGCGTTAGTATCTCGTTTCTTTTTAACTAAAAGAGTTTAGTTTAGCGTGCAAATGCCTAAAAAGTCTAAAGGACTAAAACTTAACTCGATTTTTTGTATTCGTTTATCGTTTGCGACCGAGTCTTAAAGTATGATTATTTACGATGAAGGAGGAAGTCGACACCAAGGATAGGACAGAAGATCAGAAGACGGAAGCACGTGTATTAGTTCTGTATTCTATCGAGGTGGGCTTTTCTATATATATGAAACAAAATGAGCAATGCTCGAAAACCTTTTCTTTATCGCTTTGATAATCGTGTTTTCAAAGTGATAATTATGGCATGAACTATTTGTTTTATGTGATTTCTCTTGTACCTTATGGGTTAGCCAAAAGGGGTTAACTAAACGATCGGCTTTGAGTTAGTCAAAAGGGACTTTCCAAAGTTTAGTGTATATTGTAGCCTGTGGTGTATGTTGTATCCTGTTGAGGGGTAACCAGCCACGGTGAATTATGAATGGTCAAGATTGAACGTAACATCTATGAAAAATGCTTGCAAGCTAAGTTATGAAAATGAGAAAGAAAATGTTTAGTAGACACGGGAATTTATTGAAAAACCCCAATGTGCTACTAAAATGAAATGCCTGATTATCTATACTTATGATTATGTTTTCGGCAACGTGTCCACCAAGTACTATTGTACTTAGCCCTGCATATGTTTTCTAAATGTGCAGGTTGAAGCGACGAAAGCGGCGACGGTTGGGTTAGAGTGAATAGAGTAAAGGAAGACTTTTGTTTATAGTTCACAAATCCGCTGCTAGACTCTAAACTCTTTTTGATTTTATGTATAATAATCACTGTAGTCTAAGTTTTGTAATATAACTTAGAAGCTTTTGAAGTATCTTGTTCGAGTGATCCTTCGGGATCAACTCTTTCTATCGTTAATGAAGTCTTGTTCATAGAAATTATGCTGTCTCTTATGTATGTTTATTCTTTCATCCCCTTTTTTCCCCGCTTCTTTAATCCAACCCCAGTCGCACCCTGGCTTCTGCCGTCCCTCGGGATTTGGGGCTGTGACAGCTTCCAAACCTCCAAGTTTCAAGAGATCATCATCATCCTCTCTAGTTCTTCCAACTTTAATTGAAGAGGTAATAATTCTTCAAATTTTGAGTTCAAATCCAAGCAAAAACATCTCTATTTCCTTAAATTTTCGGCACTCTAGCCCTAAGTGAGATGTTTGATTCTTGTTTTTTTTTTTTTTTGAGGATTCAAGATGAAATCCACCATGGAATTCCAAGCTAGAGTTTGAGCCTTCAAACCCCTTGATTCACCAAGATCAAGAGGAGAAGCTTCGATTTAATTTTTAAAGTAGGTTAATCATTTGATTACTTGTATATATGTAATCTCTAATCCCTAAAGAAAAGAAAACATGCATTATTTTAATTTATGCGTAGGCAAACTACGGTTCGATGTGAGAATCGATGTAAGGAAATCGTTAGGAGAATCAAACCCTAGGAATTAATCTATGAATTAAAAGAGAAAAGAAAATAAAATCCCCTAAAATTGGATTAAAACCGAAAAATAGGGGAGAAAAGAGGAAAAATCGATTTACATGATTTATTGATGATTTAATGATCTCTATGTGTTATGAGCATGATTTGGATGGTTATTATGCATGAGAAAAATTGAGAAAATAATTTGCTTAATTATGTTAATATCGAAAATTTTGAGTTTATGGAGAAGACATTTGATTGATTTATTCTTTGATGATTTGATAATGTTATGAGAATGAGATAAATATGAGTTATGATGATTTGATTCATTATATTAATGTTACGAGAAATCGACATATATGCATGTTTGAGGAAGAAATGATAATTTGATGATTTTTAAGTGATTTTGATGTTATGAAGATTTGAGCATGTTTGTGTGAAATTTTGAGTATTAGATGTTAAAGGAGTATTATTGAAGAGAAGAAGATGAATTTCTAAGCATGAAAACATGAAAAAAATCGAAAATTAGGAGTTAAATGCCTAGTATGTGTTTTAGGTGTTTTTGGTGAAAATATGAGTTTTTGAATGAGTGTTCTTGGTGTAATTTTTGAAGATTTAAAGAACAATAAAATTAATTACAAAATAAATTAAATTAGAAATCTTGAGAATAAAAATAATTAGAAAATAAAAAGAAAAGTAATTAAAATAATAATGAGTTTTGGAATTGAGAAAATAAAGAAAAATAATTCTTTATTAAATAATTAGAGTTAAGAAGAGAAAAATTTGTTTTATTAATAAAAGATTAAGAAGAGATAATAATAATTGAAAAAAATAAAAGAGGAGTTCGAGATAAGAAAATCGAGTTAGAAGTTAAGTATAAAGTTAAGACGAGTAGTCGAGGTTAAGACGTTCGATTGAACGAGAAATAATGAAAAATAATAAAGAATTAATCTTAAGTTAAATAAATTTTCTTTTAAAGGGAAATTAATTAAAAAGTCAAGCATAAGAAATTAGTAAGACATTAAGTCGAGGTTGGGATCATTTACTTGTTTAATAACGAGATTAATAAAAGAGTTTCGAGATAAAAATAATAGAGTTAGTATTAATTAAAATAGAGAATCAAAAGAAAATTTAATGAGAATTGTTTTGATAATTGAGTTATAAATGGATAAGTGTTTAATTGCTCATTTATTAATAAAGTCAAATGTTGAAGAATTGACAATGCTTGAGTAGTATAAATCGAGTTTGATTTTCAAGTCCTTATAATAAGACGTTAAAGTTATCGAGTTTTGAATATTAAGAAAAGAAAACGAATTTCTTTGAGAATAAGAAAAGGGACATACTAAATAAAATAAAGTAAGAATATGTATGCGAGTATGTGTACGTAGTTAAGAAAAGACGACGTATTTTTGAAATAATGTCGTAAATTGAGTTAAGAAATATTAAGTGATTATTTGAGTTTTAAATTCTTATTCTTGAACTTTTATTAGCTTTATTGAAAAGACATGAAATTATTTTACTGAAGTTAACGTCTTTTCTAAAAACTAAAATCGAGCAAAGTCGAGTCAATTTATAATTGAGTTTGGAATATGAATCATGTTGAAGTGTTATGCTTGATTGAATCTAAATGTTTATGTGAAATATTTGTATTTTATTTGTGATGAAATGATTTGTTCAAATTGTTGAGAGTGCGTGCATGAGACATGATTGATTTGATATGACGTTAGTTGAGTTGAGAATGCGAGTAGGAACTCGAGTAATGAAGTTGAGATAAATGATATTTCATTAATTAATGAGAAATGCTACGGTATTACCGATTACCGATTAGCAATAATGATTTATAACAAGAATACGAGTCAAAATAATTAGTAACCGAGTAGAGTCGACGAGTCAAGAACGAAGAAGTCGAGAAAGGATATTGATTTAGAAAAGATAAAAATAGAGAGAGTCGAGTCAAGTAGAAGTCCTTCAGTCGAAGCCAAAATCTACTTTACGTCTTTCGCGTCGAGTCTTATTCTTTTATCGATGTCAAATTGTGAAGGACCGAGCAGGACGGACAAGTAGCAAGGACAGTCAAAAGTAAGCCGCCTAGCTAGTCTTTGGAAGACAGGTGGACTTTTCTAAAACCAAAATCTCCGATGAATGCTATTATGATTATTGAGTATTATTATGTGAGTTTTGAAGTTTGATTGACTTGCCCTTTTTACATGAGTTTCGGTATGCTTTATCATCTGCTTAAGATATGAATGCCCTGTGAAAGACAGAAACCCACGTGTGGTATTTGAATTGTTTGAGGTGACTGAGAGCTTTACTTCGGTTTAGCCGGTCACAGTGTACTAGAAGGAGGCCTACTTCTCGGCATAAAGTTAATGTGGTAGATGATACATGCCTTTGTTGAGTATATATTATGTTTTGACTGCGCAGTCTATTCAGAAAAGAAAATGTTTTTACATTCACAAGTAAACGATTTTTAATTGCATTAATACTTGTGATGCTTCGGCAAAACAAATTCAATTGTATAGCTCTAAGAGCATGTTTTCAAATGTTTTTGGCATGTGTTCACTGAGTACGAAGTACTCAGCCCTGCATGTATTTCTAAACTTGCAGGTTAGCAGGATGTGGATGGCGTGGGAGGCTTGGTGGTGTGGTGTGTTGTTTGGTCGAGTAGAAAGTAGACTGGCAATTGCATGTCTCCGTACACGTAGTTGTTGGGATTGAGTCGAGATTTCCGCTGCAATGAAATGCTATGTTAATTGAAGTCTTTTGATATGTGTTGAATTATACTCTGATACATGTTCTTATTCACGAGCGATGTGCTCGATACAATTTAACGCTTATCCTTTATTCTTGTTTCTTGTGAACTTGATATCCTTATTCAAATTTGGATTTGATATGTAAATTATCCATGCTCGTTTGATATTTTGGTTGTGACTTGGAAGCATGTTTTTATTTGTTATCGCTTTCAGTCAATATTCCCTTATTTCCCCGAGCATGAATCCCTTAATTGAGTTAAGTTGACGGATGGTTAGAAGTGTTAGTGTCGATAGTCGCATCTTGGGAGTCGGAGTGTGACATAGTGGTATCAGAGCAGGTCTGTCTGCTCTGAAGTCTAACTTTCTTTGATGAGTCGAGTCTAGAATTATTTCCTAGACTTATTTGAGTCAGTAACACACCAAGCAGTCCCCCATCTCATTTGGCAACCAGGTACGCTTTATTTTCAAAAGCTTTCAAGTTTAAAATGATTATTGAGTTATTGAGTTTATTAAATGCGCTTTTCTAGAAATAAAAGCTTTATAAGTAGTTTGAATAACTAGATTGCTTTAGAATGTCTTCCCTAATGCGTTTTTGTGTGGAAAACCGAAAAGAATGGAACGTTTGTGCAAACGATTACGTGAAATGGAATTGCCAAGTACCCTGAGCGATAATACCCCTATGGAAAGCAAGAATGAGTATGTGGTGGTTGGAAATTCTAGCATGCTCGTTTAACTGTTTTAGTGTGCTTGACTTGTTTAAAAATTCGTATAGGATGGCTGATCGTGAGTGGATGCAGGAGTACCTACATGTGAGAAAAATAAACTCCGAGACTCTTGCAGAATTCTTAGCCCGATACCATAAGATCTGAGAAAAAGTTCCGTATATGGACATAGGACCGTTGGACGGAATGACATACTTGATTCAGGCTTTACCTCGTGAGTGGCGAGATTGGGCAGTTTCGCTGGTGCCCCAATTTCTCGGACATCGCTATCTCGATAGCTATCTTTACAGCGACTGTAACGCGTTCATCTCCACTATTTCTGGACAGTATATGCAGTACGGTGAACCGCCTCCAGCCTCTTATGATGATGACCTCCCTGCCGAGCCAAATAGTTTTGTTCATAGTCCCCCGCCTGTGCTTCAAGATGGCCATATTCCTCCCCGTGTCCCTTCACCGCCTCATGTTGAGCCAAAGCCTCGAGCTGCATACCAGGACTACCCATATTCGGGTGGTGTACACCCCATTCGAGCCTATGATCCTTTTGCCTCATCTAGTTCGACGACCCTGCAGTCGAACGGTTTTCACGATCCTAATGGAGCCTTTCCGCCTTTGAATGACCAGTTTGTGGAGTATATGCGTCGTAACCAAACTTATTCTCCGGTTCAGCCCATAGCCGAGCCCTCTAGGCCAGCCCGTTCCGACGACGGCAATGACAACGAGTATGATGAGAATTCGACAACCGCAGCTACCGTGGGAAGCAGTTATCTCCAAGCTCTGTCGAACGATTATTTCCCTGCTCCGTACACGTTTGCCCCTACCCCTGTAGTGAGGCATGATGATGGATGTGAGTCAGAGTATGGCGCTCCAGCCGATGTGGCATCCTACCTTCGCCACAATGAGGATAATTTCGAGATACCCCCATGGGTCGAGTCAGAGATAGAGGACGTCAATGCTTGTTTTGAGGACGAGAATACAGGAGACATGATGAACCCTTGGGAAGCGATCAACTACACCTTCCACGACTATGAAGAGGAAATGAGGGCAGCCGAACGCGAGCGTTTCAACATCATAAATGACGGCGCAGAAGAGGAAGAGAAGGATCCTAAAGAGGATCCAGAAGAGGAGGAGGATCCCGAAGAGGATCCCGAGGAAGAAGAGAACCCAGAAGAGAACCCAGAGGAGTATCCTGACGAAGAACAGTATGATGATGATTGCCCGAGTGAGGGTGATTCTAATGTTTAGAATCAGTTCAAGCAAGCAGTTGAGAAAATCGAACAATATTTATCTTTTATGTCTAAGAGTTGAACTCTTTTTACCTTTCCGCAGTGATGTAAATATTTATGACTTGAGGTTTGGTTAGTTAGTAGAATCGAACGCGAAGTGATAGCTCATGTAGTTCGATTTGAGTTGTAGATCGTCGTGTCGACGTGTGGGAAATTTTCCGATATAAATGTTTAATTCCTTATTTTGTTGTAAGCCCTCTAAAGAGGCCATCGTCGGGTGATATGAAAGAAGAGCCGTTAGGCAGTTAAAATCAACTTTGAGTCTCCCAAGTAATTAAATTAATCTAAAAATTTGAGATTCCTAACTTATGATTCAGACGAGGACAAGTGACGAGATAAGAGTTGAAGTAAATTAAATAAACTATTCTTTGAATAATAAAATTTGAGTAAAGATAAAAGAGATATATGCGATAGCATGAGGATGCATGATTGCTTTGAGTATTGAGAAAATTTCAATTTGAAAATATGTGAATGTTAATGTGATGATGCTTGAGATTGTGATTGTGATTAATATTCATGTTGAGAATATATATATATGATGATGTGAATGTCAGTTCTCTTTTATGATGATTGATTATTTTTTAGTTGAGAATTTAATTGTTTGAGATATGTGAAATTGAGATGATTGAATTATTTGCAGCAATTATTAAATTGATTCTGTTTGATAAGTACCGATCGAGAATCATATTCCTCTTGAAAAAGAGAAACATTTTCAGAATCAAGAAAGGTTTCGAGTGAGATAATTTATTCTTTTCAAGTGGCTTAAAATTTTTCTTTTGCATTTCTTTAGAACGCCGCCAAGACGAAGAAACGTTAGAAATGTAAGAAATGAGGAAGAGGGACAGCGAGATCCTACTCCACCCCCTCCAAATGAACGTCGAGTAGAAGAACTCTTTCTTTGCTAAAATCCCCCAACCTTCGATGGTAAAGGCAGTCCGGCAGAAGCCAAAGACTGAATTCATTCTCTTGAGCGAATTTTTAGATTCTTTCGTTGCACCGATCGCGAACGTCTCGAGTGCATGACGTATCAATTGAAAGGAACTACCGACTATTGGTGGGAAGCAAGACAGAGGATGTACACTCTAGAAGAGTGTGAAGATTTGATGTGGGATCAATTCAAGGAAGCGTTGTATGAAAAATATGTGCCAAGGAGTTATCGTAAGCAGAAAGCAAATGAGTTTGCCAATCTGAGACAAGGAAAGAAGACTGTAGCTAGTACGATCGAGAGTTTTGCGAGTTAGCTCGTTTTGTGCCTGATAAGGTAGATACCGACGAGAAAATGTGCGAGCTGTTCCGAGTAGGATTAAGGCAAGATATTCGAGTAGTTCTCGCCAGTCAGAGTGGTCTGACTTACGTAGTAACCCTTAACCGAGCCCTAGACATGGAGTTGGCTATGCAGCCAGAAAAAGGATCGCATTCCTCAGCAAATCCTCAGTTCCAAAGCCAAACGACGACGATCGTAACTACCCATCAGTCTCAGTTCAATCAGCATGGAAAGAGAAAAGGAAAATGGATTGGTGGAGGCCAACCAAGTAAGAAGCCTTGGGGGACAGCAGCAATCTCAGCAAACCCAGAAAGCGAGAGCCCCGCAGGTTAATCGAAGCAATGTGCATGTAGGACCTCAAGGACTTCCCCCTTGTTCGAAGTGTGGACGAATGCATCAAGGCATCTGTAAAATTGGAAGTAATGTCTGTTATACTTGTGGTCAGCCCGGTCATTTCTCGAACCAGTGCCCAAGTAAGCAGCAAGGAATGAGTGGCGGAAGGCCAAATCAGTTTCAGCCTTCGCAGATGAAAGCAGTTGAGGCAACTCGACCGCAAAAGTGTCTTCAGCATCAGTGCAAGCCACAGCAGCCAAAGCAGCAACCTTCTCAGCAGGAGCCGCCGCATTTCCCAAAAGCCTTTGCAATCGAGCAGAAACCGTCAGCTAAAGACCCAGGAAACCTAGCAGGTATGGCAAAGCTTAACGGCATACTTGTTATCGTTTTGTTTGATACCGCCACGTCACATTCGTTTATATCTAGTGCTTGCGTAGAAAATCTAGGTTTGAAAGTGGAAGAATCGAACCAGGTGCTTAGAGTTGCAACCCCTTTAGGTAAATTTGCATTAATTTTGCATGTTTGCTCGAACTTAGAATTCGAATTCGGAAGCCGTAAGTTGTTAGCGAAATCCCTAAATCTGATTCAAATGTAAGACGTAGACATAATCCTAGAAATGGATTGGTTAACCGAGAATTTTGCGACGATTCGATGCGACCTGAGGCAAATTTCGTTTCAATCTCCTGGAGAAGAGCCAACTATAGTTTTTGTAGTCGAGAAGAGAGTAAGGAAGAGTATGCCGTTAATGAGAAAGAAGGGTACAAAGGTGTATCTAATTTACTTGAACAAAGATGAGAACCAAGAGCTAAGTGTCGATGACGTGCCTATTGTGCGAGAATTTAAAGACGTATTTCCAGAAGTACTACCAGGATTGCCTGCTGACCGGCAATTGAAGTTTACGATTGAATTAGAACCAGGATCAGCCCCAATATCAAAAGCTCCGTACAGAATGGCCCTAAAGGAACTCCAAGAATTAAAGATCCAGTTGCAAGAACTGTTAGAATTGGGTTTTATCCAACCAAGCGTTTTGCCTTGGGGAGCCCCGATTTTCTTTGTGAAGAAGAAAGACGGAAGTTTGAGAATGTGTATAGATTACCGAGAGCTTAACAAGATTACGCGCAAGAACAAGTATCCTTTACCAAAGATAGATGATTTGTTTGATCAGCTAAAAGGAGCCGGTGTTTTCTCTAAGATTGACTTAAGATCTGGATACCATCAACTGAAGATCAAGCGAGAAGATGTTCCTAAGACCGCTTTCAGGATGAGATATGGACATTACGAATTTATAGTAATGCCATTTGGGTTGACTAATGCTCTAGCAATATTCATGGATTTGATGAATAGAGTTTTTCACAAATTTTTGGACAAATTTGTGATTGTATTCATAGACGACATATTGGTATATTCAAGGAATGAAGCAGAACATGAGAAGCATCTGCGAATCGTGTTGGAAATGTTAAGATCAGAGAAGTTGTATGCTAAATTCAGTAAGTGTGAATTTTGGCTGAAAGAAGTGAATTTCTTAGGACACGTTGTTTCGTTCGAAGGAATTAAAGTTGACATGGAAAAGGTGAAAGCTGTGCAAGATTGGAAATCACCGAAGTCAGTTCATGAAATCCGTAGTTTCCTCGGTTTAGCAGGTTACTATCGGAGATTCATAGAAGGATTTTCCAAGATCGCAAAGCCAATGACGAGTTTGTTGAAGAAAGAATCGAAATTTGAATGGACGGAGGAATGTGAGAGAAGTTTCCAAGAGCTCAAAACAAGATTATCTTCAACTCCAGTACTAACCCTTCCCGAACCAGGAAAAGACTACATCATTTATACTGATGCATCAACTCAAGGATTAGGATGTGTTCTAATGCAAGATAGAAGAGTCATAGCATATGCTTCAAGACAACTTAAACCCCATGAAGAGAAGTATCCGACTCATGATTTGGAATTAGCAGCCGTAGTGCATGCCTTGAAAATTTGGAGACACTATCTTTATGGAGCCAAGTGTGAAATATTTTCGGATCACAAGAGTTTGAAGTATTTCTTCGAGCAGAAAGAGCTAAATATGAGACAGAAGAGATGGCTCGAGTTGGTGAAAGATTACAATTGCAAGATATCTTATCATCCCAGTAAAGCTAATGTTGTAGCCGACGCGTTGAGCCAAAAAAGAAGGATGGAGAATTCAGAGGAAACCGAGCTAGGATTTTTGCTAAGTGAAGAAGTAAGATTGATCGAAGAATTTGGGAAAATGAGGATCGAAGTAATTATAACTTCAGCAATAGTAGAGCAAGTGATTGCTACTTTAGTAGTAATGCCAGATTTGAGGGCTCGTATCATAGAAGGCCAAAGAAAAGATGAAGAATTGGAGAAGTTGAGGTTGAAGATTAGAAAAGAAGGAGTTAAAGATTATTCAGAATCGAGAGATAATGCTTTATTGTATCAAGGAAGGATTTGTGTGCCCAACGACGAGAAGATAAGAAACGAGATAATGAGTGAAGCTCATGAGATCCCGTATACTGCCTATCCCGGCAGTACGAAGATGTACCAGGACTTAAAGAAACAGGTTTGGTGGGAAGGATTGAAAAAGGACGTGGCAATGTATGTTGAAAGATGTTTAGCTTGCCAACAAGTGAAGTCTCTACACTAAAGACCGTATGGACCCTTACAACCGCTACAAGTCCCAGAATGGAAATAGGATGGTATCACGATGGATTTCGTGACGGGTTTGCCAAAATCGAGAAAAGGAAATACAGTTGTGTGGGTAATTGTGGATAGATTGACGAAGTCCGCTCATTTCATCCCCATTCCACATACCTATAGGTCGGATAAGTTGGCTCAGATTTATGTCAAAGAGATTGTAAGATTGCACGGAGTGCCGAGTACGATTACCTCCGACTGAGATTCGAAGTTCACAACCCGTTTTTAAGAAAGTTTCCAAAAAGAATTGGGAACACAGTTGCAGTTTAGCACCGTTTATCATCCTCAGACAGATGGTCAATCAGAGAGAACGATTCAGATTCTCGAGGATATGTTAAGAGCTGTTTTATTAGACAAAAGAGACGAGTGGGAGAAAATTTTACCTCTAGTCAAATTTGCTTATAATAATAGCTATCAGAATATGATTGAAATGGCCCCTTACGAAGCCCTTTACAAAAAGAAGTGTAGATCTCCGCTCTATTGGGATGAAGTAAGCGAGAGAAAAGTGATAGGGCCAAAGCGATAGAGGAGATGATAGAATCTGTTCGTCAGATTCGTGAAAAGATCTAGGAAGCCTAAAGTCGACAGAAGTCATAAGCCAACAACCGAAGATCCGAGTTAGAGTTCGATATAGGGAATAAAGTCTTTTTGAAAGTATTCCCTTCGAGGGGAGTGTACCGTTTCGGTGTTAAAGGAAAGTTAATGCCTCGTTTCATAGGACCGTTTGAAATTCTTGAGAGGATTGGAGCCATATCATATAGATTAACGTTGCCTCGCAGTTTTGGGAATTTGCATAACGTTTTTCACGTGTCGCAATTGAGGAAGTATGTTTTCGATCCGAAGCACGTGATTCGCCAAGAAGATGTGGCTTTGAAGCTAGATCTAAGCTACGAGGAGAGGCCCGAGCAAATATTAGACTGTAAGGTCCAGTAGCTTAGAATGAAATCGATTTCCCTAGTTAAGATTAAGTGGTGTCATCACGATCTTGAAGAAGCTACGTGGGAACTCGAGGAAAAGATGAGAGCGAAATATCCCGAGCTGTTTTATCAAGGTTAGTAAATTTCGGGACGAAATTTTTCTTAAGGGAGTGAGGATGTAATACCCCGAATTTTTATAAGTCTTTAAGTGCGTTCTAAATTTCATAATATGCTTAAATAATATGCCTTGAATAATAAGATTTTTCCAAGAAAAAGAATTTGCTGAAAATGACCGAATTGCCCTTATGTGCTTTGACGTGAATTTTCTCATTTCGATTATTCCAATCAAGTCTGTGATGTATTGATTGAGTTTATTTATATGAGTTTGAACATGAGTATGACTTTTGGAGAATTTTCAGAATTTTTACTTTTCAGTGAATAGTAACGAGAACCGAGAAAATACTATTCACCGACGAACTTAGAATTTAACCTAATTAGTGTCTTTTGAATCTAGATTTAATTCTAAGATCCCTGAGAGATATTCCATTTTATTTGTTTCCTAAGAGATGAATTCATCTCATTCATTTCATTTCATCATTTCACCATCTCATCACTCTCTCCATCTCTCACTCTCAAGTATCACCAAGAAAAAAGGAAAAAAAAAATATATTCTCTCAATCTCTCCCTCTCTTTGCCGTGACACACACACACACAAGCACATAGTTGAACAAAACTCCATTGAAGCTTCTGTAATACCCGGCTTTTCTTTTCCGTCGAGAAATAAAAAATTTCGTTTTAATTAAGGCTTTGCACGCCTAAGTTAAGAAATGTCACTTATAAGACTAACGGTGAAATCCGTTTCTGAAAATAAAATCCAGAAGTCGTTCAATCAACTACTGTATTAGAGTTTTTGCGCCCGATAAAATTTTCGTTTGAGAACTCAGATTGAAAAACCGTCTGACTTTACATTCACTTATTTTGCGATACGAGTCTATTGGTAAAAGTCAATTTTAATTATTTTTTTTCTCGGCGAATTTTGAACTGTGACGTCCCGACTTTTCGATGGATTTCAGAATTTGAATCATCCTTTCCGACTAAGTGAAATATTTCGGAACTAATGGTCGTATCCATTTTTGTCAATAATGTGTCTGTCTAATAAAGTAATTATTCGTTTTTAGGTTGCAGCTTTAGATCCGGAAAAATTAGATTTAAAGTTAATATCTAGATATTTACTTAAATAGTTAAACCTCCTTACTTTACTATAAATAGCACCCTTGGTCATTTTTTTTCTCTCATTTCTTCCTCTTCCAAAACCACCACTCTCTCTCTTTCTCTCTTTTCTCTCTTGTTCTTCATCTTCAAGTGTGTTCATCAAGTTCTTCAAGCATTCAAAGTTCCATAACTTATTCATCTACCGATCGATTTGAATTCAGATTACATATTTGGAAAGGTGAGAGCTTCCTCTTCACTTCTATCCGAACGAAAATCCTATTCTATAATTCTTGAAATTTTCGAAAAATATAAGAGAAGTAGAATTGATGTTCTAAGATCATTACATGATTATTAATGCATAGGATTGAGTTTCTATGGTTGAAATCAAGAATAAAACATGTCGGAAGAAATAGGGTAATATTTGAAAAAAATGCATGAACTAGTTGGTGAAGATTTAACTTGATTTTGGATGATTGATTTGTGGAATATGTTTCTATGTATTAGTATGTTGGTGTAGGAATTGTTTTGGAATTTTCTAAAACTAAAAATGAAAATGTAAGAGATGAAGAAGCATGGTTTTGATTGAGTAATTGTTATGTTTTTGATGATATGATTTGTTATATGATGTAGGAAGCATGTAGTTCAACATTTATTTAATTTAGATTTTTCTAACAATAAAAACGAAATCATTGGAGACGAAGAATTGTCGATAGAATTAGTTTTGATGTTGATATGGATTTATGGTTTGCATATTAGTTAATCTATGTGATTAATGATGATAATTGGAAAGTTTGAACGAAATCTAAGAACGTCGAACTTTTCGTAAGAGACGAAGAGTCGAGCATAATCGTCGATAGGAAAATCGAACGAGAAAACTAATCGAATATTAGTGATTGTTGGTATGCTATGTTGGTTGTAGAATTAATTGAGAATTAATTAACAACTATGAATAATCGAGTTCATAAACCGATAAAAATGACGTGGATTAGTTAAGAAATGGTTTATAATGATGTTAATGCATTAAGATGTTCATTACTAAGTAAGAAGATGACAGAAACTAATTTGATTTGAATTGAATTAATAAAACTTCAAAAATCGAAGAAAGTAAGTAAGTGTAGAAACAAAGAAACGAGAAAACGAGGGTTGTATGCTTCCGATTGATGATATGGTTGATATATTGATGATATGCATGATTACATGTACTTAGTTTGAATTTCTTAGATTTTATAAAAAAAATGTTTAAGGAAATCGACAACGATGTTCGTTGCTCGATAAAAACGACGTGTTTGATAAGTATGACTATGTGCTGATTAATTTGAGTTCATTAATAATTAATAAGCATGAGTATAGTTGACGATAACTTTATATAAGTTATGAAATAGAAGTCGAGAATTAAAATTGAATTGAATTTGAAATCAAATTGCTAAAGTGAAATTAATTAGTTGAAAAGACGAGAAGTGCTCGTCGTATTTTTAATCGAGGAACGTGAAAATGATCACGTTAAATGATTGTGTGTTTGACTGTTAAGTTGATAGAAATCTCGTGCCATAAAGGTTGTATAGCATCGATCGAACCTAGGGAATCGTGCGTCTAGTTTTAAAACGATTAGGGTTTCGCGGACAGTTTTGCGACCCTTCACGGAAACGTCTATAACTTTTAGCTCGTTTAACGAAATCGAGTTCCGTAAATTTGACAGTAAACTAGACATCCGTGTCTTTCTTTTGACATAAGACACATCTCCTGTTTCGAAATACTCTGTTCTGTAGAAGCTCTAGACCTACTGCCTTGTGCAGAAAATTTCTAAAAATTATTTTCTTAAGTTGAATTCTTTTTCAACTTAATTCTTTAAGAACTTTTAAGTCGTTAAGAGTTATTGACTTCCGTATTAACTAATCTAAAATGTCGAGTAAGGAACCGAGTCAGTTCTAAACGAGATGTGTCCGAATCTCGTTTCTTTTTAAACTAAAAGAGATTAGTTAAAGTGCAAATGCCTAAAAGACTTAACCGATTTCAATTTCTTTTGCTTTAATCGTCTTGATCGATTACTAAAGTTTGAATATTTGCGATATAAGAGGGAAGTCGGAGTTGAAGACAGGACGGAAGACAGAAGGTTAAAGTTTGTTCTGTAAACTGTTGAGGTGGGCTTTTCTATATACAAAAATAAAATGAGTTTTGTTATGTTTTTGAACTGCTATGAAAGTAGTTGATTTAAAATGATTATCAATGCATAAAATGACTTTGTTTTTGTGAGTTCTCTTGTGCCATTCTGAGTTAGTGACACCGTTAGGTGCTAACTAATCAATCAGACTCTGAGTTAATGACACTGTTAGGTGCTTTCCAAGGATAAATCGATCGGACTCTGAGTTAGTGACACCGTTAGGTGCTATCCAAAGTTAGTGTACACGGTAGCCGTTGTGTGTGGTACTCTGTTGAGGGGTAGCCAGCCACGGTGAGGAACGTTCGTGGGAGAAAGGCCTTCTTCCCCGGCGTTGAAATAGAAGTTGGACAATATGAATGAAACAATAGAAAAATCTTGATATCAAGTAAAGTATGAGAAAATGTTTAGTAAGCCCGGGATTGTTTTAAAAGGGAAAACCCCCGTGTGTTACTGTTTAGATGCCTCATGAATCTATATAAAATCTATGATATGTTTTTGGCAAAGTGCCCATTAAGTGCTTTTGTACTTAGCCCTGTATGTATTTATAAATGTGCAGGTTGAGTGACGAGGACGGTGGAAGTTGAGTGATGGTTGTAAATAGAGAAAGAAGACTTTTGAGCCTCGATTTTACATCTTCTTATGTGAAATCAATCTACGTTTTTTCCGCTGCAAGACACTCTTTTTGATGTAGTAACTTTCGATTTAAGTATTATGTACTTGAAACCCTAGAGATCTCAGAGACAACTTTTGTTGAGCGATCCTTCTAGATCGACTCTCTTTTGATTAATTGAAGTACTTTATATTTACCATCTTATCAAAGTTATGTCAGTTTATCATTTTTTCAGTCATTCCCCCTTCTTCCTCGCTTCTTTAATCTAACCCCTAGTCGCATCCCGGCTTTGCCGTCCCTCGGGATTTGGGGCTGTGACAGAGTGGTATCAGAGCAATCATTTCTGCTCTATACCTGAGTCTTCTTTTGAGAAATTAAAGTATAGTTCGTTTCACTAAACTTAAGAATTCAGATGCCAACTCAACTTCCCGCTACGTCGACTCAACCGGAGAAGAACGGAAAGGTTTCAAAAGTATTATTATTTTGAAAGTTTGAAGTATGATAGTTATGAATTGATTAAAGTATGAGATATAGTTTTGTTGAGTACCAAGTATGAATTGATTGAAGTATGAGATATACTTTTGTTGAGTACTAAGAATGAATTGATTGAAGTATGATTGTTATACCTTTGTGGTATTAGATGAAATTATGTGAGTTATAATTTCCTTTGATTGAGATACATGTTAACATGAGATGGTTGAATTATTTTATTGGAATTATTTGAGTTATAATTCCTCTCTATCAAGATGTATGTTGGCCTTAGAGAAATATAGAGTTTTTAAAGGCTTTTCCAATTTCTATGAGAACATAGAGCTTTTATGAAGCGTGAGCCGTTTCCGAACAAAATGACTCAAAAGACACGATCAGAACGGGAAGAACAGAATCAAGAGAATCAAAAGCGAATAAAAGAAAATGTCACTTGCGTGGGAGTGACATGAATAAAGTCTCTTTGGAGTCAACTTTTGTATATTTATTAGAACCGTTCGAGTATTTGATTAACTTTAAGTTAGTATTTTCTTCGAGAAGATTGAGTATTCCAAGCTAAGAGTTGGAAATTCTGAATAATTTTCTTTATATAGAATGTTTGTATGCAATTTGAGAAATTGCTAGATGATTAAGGTAAGTTAATTCCTTATTGAGTGGGTGAGTGCTTAAAGCACGGAGTTGATGAGAATTCTTAATTTCCTTTGTTTCAAAAATGCCGCCAAGTGTAGCGAATAACAGAAGAAGAGGACCTAGTAGGCCTAAAGGACCTGGAAGAGGTCATAGACAACATGAGAGAGAATTATAAGTGAATCCGAGGGAACGATTCAAGTATTAGAAGAAATGTTAAGAACGATAGTGTTAGATCAAAGTCTAATAGTTATCAGGCTACAATAAGTATTATGCCTTACGAGGCCTTGTATGGAAGGAAGTTTTAAAACCGTTGTATCATAAGGAAGTAGATGAAAGGAAGAATTTAGAACTAGATTCACTCAGTGAAATGATAGATATATTCTTTCGATAAATTCGAGTCAGAATGAAAAAAGTTTAGAGGTGACGAAAGTCTTAAATGATACATGCCGATCAGACTTAAATAAGAGAAGGGGGACAAGTTTTCCTCATGATTTTCCTTCTAAAGGATATGATAATTATTTTCGTGTCAAGTATAAGCTTAGACAAAGATTTGTATGATTAGTAGATATTTTGAAAAAGATAGTTTAATGTGTATAGATTGGTCTTGTCTCCAAGTCTATGGAATGTTTATTATGTTTGTGTATATCATTTGAAAAAGTACGTGTTCGATCCTACACACGTAATTCATCAGCAAGACGTAGTTCTTGATTCCGATTTAAGTTATAAGTTATGAAGAAAGACCACAATCGATCTTGGATCGAAAAGTGCGAGAGTTAAGAAGCAAGTCAATGCGATTAGTAAAGTGTTATGGAGTCACCACGAGCAGGAAGAAGCTACGTGAGAACCCGCAGAAAAGATGATGGAAAAATACCCTGAATTTTTTTCGAAGGAGATAAGCAAATTTCGGGATAAAATTTTTCATTAGAGGGGTAGAATGTAATACCCGGCTTTTCTTTTCCGTCGAGAAATAAAAATTTTCATTTTAATTAAGGCTTTGCACGCCTAAGTTAAGGAATTTCAGTTATAAGACTAACGGTGAAATCCGTTTCTGAAAATAAAATCCAGAAGTCGTTCAACCGACTACTGTATTAGGGTTTTTGCGCCCGATAAAATTTTCATTCGAGAACTCAGATTAAAAAAACCGTCTGACTTTACATTCACTTATTTTGCGATACGAGTCTATTGGTAAAAGTCAATTTTAATTATTTTTCCGGGCGAATTTTGGACTGTGACGTCCCGACTTTTCGATGGATTTTAGAATTTGAATCGTCCTTTCCGACTAAGTGAAATATTCCGGAACTAATGGTTGTATCCATTTTTGTCTAGTAAAATAATTGTTCGTTTTTAGGTTGCAGCTTTAGATCCGAAAAAATTAGATTTAAAGTTAATATCTAGATATTTACTTAAATAGTTAAACCTCCTTACTTTACTATAAATAGCACCCTTGGTCATTTTTTTTCTCTCATTTCTTCCTCTCCCAAAACCGCCACTCTCTCTCTTTCTCTCTTCTCTAACTTGTTCTTCATCTTCAAGTGTGTTCATCAAGTTCTTCAAGCATTCAAAGTTCCATAACTTATTCATCTACCGATCGATTTCAATTCAGATTTCATATTTGGAAAGGTGAGAGCTTCCTCTTCACTTCTATCTGAACAAAAATCCTATTCTATAATTCTTGATATTTTCGAAAAATATAAGAGAAGTAGAATTGATGTTCTAAGATCATTACATGATTATTAATGCATAGGATTGAGTTTCTATGGTTGAAATCAAGAATAAAACATGTCGGAAGAAATGGGGTAATTTTCGAAAAAAATGCATGAACTAGTTGGTGAAGATTTAACTTGATTTTGGATGATTGATTTGTGGAATATGTTTCTATGTATTAGTATGTTGGTGTAGGAATTGTTTTGGAATTTTCTAAAAATAAAAATGAAAATGTAAGAGATGAAGAAGCATGGTTTTGATTGAGTAATTGTTATGTTTTTGATGATATGATTTGATATATATGATGTAGGAAGCATGTAGTTCAACATATATTTAATTTCGATTTTTCTAAAAATAAAAACGAAATCGTTGGAGACGAAGAATCGTCGATAGAATTAGTTTTGATGTTGATATGGATTTATGGTTTGGATATAAGTTAATCTATGTGGTTAATGATGATAATTGAAAAGTTTGAACGAAATCTAAGAACGTCGAACTTTTTGTATGAGACGTAGAGTCGAGCATAATCGTCGATCGGAAAATCAAACTAGAAAACTAATAGAATGTTAGTGATTGTTGGTATGCAAGGTTGGTTGTAGAATTAATTGAGAATTAATTAACAACTATGAATAATCGAGTTCATAAACCGATAAAAATGACGTGGATTAGTTAAGTAATGGTTTATAATGATGTTAATGCATTAAGATGTTCATTACTAAGTAAGAAGATTATAGAAACTAATTTGATTTGAATTGAATTAGTAAAACTTCAAAAATCGAAGAAAGTAATTAAGTGTAGAAACAAAGAAACGAGAAAACAAGGGTTGTATGTTTCCGATTGATGATATGGTTGATGTATTGATGATATGCATGATTATATGTGTAATACCCCAGATATTTTCTTCCGACGAGAAATAAAAAATTTCTAATTAATTAAGGCTTTGCACGCCTAAGTTAAGGATTTTCAATTCTAAGACTAACAGTGAAATCTGTTTCTGAAAATAAATTCCAGAAGTAGGTTGAACGACTACTGTATTAGGGTTTTCGCGTCCGATAAAATTTTCGCCCGAAAACTCAAATCGAGAAACCGTCTGATTTTACATTCACTCTTTTTGCGAGACGAGTAAGTTAGTAAAAATCCGTTTTTATTTTTTTTTCGGACAAAATTTGGACTGTGATGTCCCGACTTTTTTCTCAGATTTTGAAAAACGAATTAGGTTTTCCGAGTATGTGATTTGTTTCTGATCTAACGGACAAATTAGATTTCGTCGAATACGTAACCATCTAAGAATTTATTTCTCGGTTTTTAATACGTCGTTTGAGACCCGGAAACGAGATATTTCCGTCAAAAATTTCACAACCAAACGCACCTTAGTGAGTCACCTTGTTAGTCATCCTACTTTAGCATAATATCTACACAAAATATCACAATTCTCTCTTTATCCTCTACCCTCCCAAACCACCACCTCCCCCAACTCTCTCTTCTCTCTCTTGTTCTTCACCATTGATGTGTTCTTCCTCAAGTTCTTCAAGCATCCAAACTCCATAACTTGTCCATCTTCCGATCGATTTCAATTCCGAGTTTATAATTGTTAAGGTGAGACTTTCCTCTTCATTTCTATCCAAGCAAAATTCATTTCCTTTAATTCTTGAAATTTTCGAAAAAGGTAAGAGATGTAGGAGATCTAGTTCTAAGTTTATTTCATGTTATAGTATGCTTAGGAATGGTTTTTATGGATTGAAATCATGAAGAAATCATCCCTTCTATACAAGTTGTTAATACCGAAATTTTTAAGAATTTGGGGGTTTAATGTTTGATTCGATTTTTAGATACTTGATTAGTGGAATCGTGTTCCTCCTGATGATAGATGAATGCATGAATTAAATTAGAATTTTCTAAAAATAAAAATGAAAGTGTAAGAAAAGAACAAGTGAGGTTTTGATGAAGAAAATAATATGATATGCATGATTGGTTAATGGAAATGAGATGTAGGATGATTGAGGATGAATATATATTTATTTGAGTTTTTTCTAAAAATAAAATGAAAAACATAAGAGACGGGAATCTATCGGTAAGTTGAAGCTCGTTAATGTTTTTAGAATATGGTTTGCATATTAGTGATGTTTGTTAGATGATGATCGTTGTTGTAAAATTTGAACAAAAACGGAGAACGTAGGATTTTTAGTAAGAGACGAGAAATCGTCGATAGGTCGAGCTTGAATAATGATTAGGGTTTGTGATTCGAACCTATGATAATCTTGATAGTTAATGATCGTAACCGTAAAGTTTGAACGAATTCTAAGAAGGTTCGATTTTGAATAAGAGATAAAGAAACGAGATTATAAGCCGATAGAAAAGTCGAATAAGGAAACCTTTTTGATAATAATGATTGTTATGGATTGACGAATGATATTGTAGTTGACGACTTTTTTTATCCGAGATGCGAGATGTTATGAGTTATAGTTAAGAATCGAGAAGTTGATGGATGAAATAGAATTTGAAATTTGAATTGGTTTAGTAATTGGATAGTTGAAAATGACGAGGAAATGCTCGTCGTTTGTTTAATCAAAAGACGTGATTGTGTACCCGATTAAGGGACATGCATGTAGACTGTATTGAGATGAAAATTTCGTAAGAATAAAAGTGGAATCGCATAAACCGAACCTAGAAAGTCGTGCGTCGAGTTAACGAGCATTAGGGTTCCACGCGGACTGTTTTGCGATGCGTTACGGAAACTATCATAACTTTTAGCTCGCTTAACGAAATCGAGATCCGTGAATTGGAGAGTTAACTAGACATCCGTGGCTTTCTTTTGGTATAAGATACATCCCCTGTTTCGAAGTACCCTTTTCTGTATGAGCTTACTGACCTGTGCAGAAATTTCCAAAACTTAATTTCTTAAGTTAAATCCTTTTTAACTTCGTTCCTTGTGAACTTCTAAGTCGTTATGAGTTATCGACTTCCATCCATTATCTACTGACCTAAGTGTCAAGTAATGAGCCAAGTCAGTTTGTAAACGAGTTTTGATCGAGTCTCGTTTATTAGTTAATCAAAAGAAAGTAGTAAAGTGCAAAGGCCTAAAAGACTAAAACCGATTTCGATTTCATGTTTCTTTTATCGTTACGATTAAGTTTTAAAGTTTGTTTATTTGCGATAAAAGGAGTAAGTCGGAGTTGAAGACAGGACGGAAGACAGAAGGTTAAAGTTTGTTCTGTAAACGATTGAGGTGGGCTTTTCTATCAAAATAAAATGAGCGTTGCTCGAAAGTGTTTACTTGTTGCTTTAATAAGTGTGTATTAAAGTAACTATTGTTAGATCTAAACGTATACTTTACACATATAAAGTTATTCGCGTTACTGAAAAACTTAGCACAGATAGTGTAACAGAAACAATAAACTGTGCTGAAATATAAGACACATGATATAGTAACCTAGTTCGGTTTTGCAACCTACGTCTGGGGGGCCTTTGCCCAAGAGAGAACCAATCCACTATTAGAAGAAATGGCTACAGAGGATCTTACACATACAGGTCACCACCTTATGCTACCCTTTCGCTCACCCTCTTCTTAATGTCACGTGAATTCGTGATTGACGATATACAATCGCTCAACCTAAGTCCGAACAGCCAGTTCGACCCTTAACTCTTTAGGAACTAATTTATCAAAGATAAACTCTCACAATAATTCGTGCTCTCACAATACAATACTTTCAAGAAATTGTAAGCACTCAAACAATAAAACAACGGCAGGCCCTCCTCACAATGTAGATGTCGAATATACATAGGCGAAACCCTAGATCTCTTCTCCATCATGTATATCTCTTTAGATCTTCTTTCCTTGTGAGGATAAGGCTTGGGGAATACGACTCTTATCTGCTTGATATGTATCTTGTCCGCATCTATCATATACTTGGAAAAGATCCCGCAAAATCCGCGCCGATAAGGTAAGTCTCTGCCAGACTGTTCCAGGTTCCCTTAGCACAGACTGAAGCACACGTAACAGAGTTTGTTCTATGCAGCAGCTTCGACACTTCAGCTGTACTTTTGACTACATAAACTTTGCCAACATCTTCGAGCAGTATCACCTCTTGAGCAGCAACACCTCAAATCCAACAATCTCCCCCTTTGGCATTTATGTAGACAAAACCAATCATCAAGAAAATAATCAACCATAAGCATCTTCATACCTCCAAATCCTCCAAGTTCGAACTTGTATGAAGTATGCCAAAGCTCCCCCTCCAACTAGCAATTGGAGAAATCTGTGTTAAAACTCCCCCTTAAGCAAGGCATGGAGTAAACCGATCACCAAGTAAATCTTCAATCATCGAGCGGATGATCTTCAACACAGCACCAAAAAAACACCATTAAAACCATAAGTAATAAACTGGGAGCTTATAATATATGTCCATCAAAAACATCAAGGAGTAGAGGGAATAACTCCTTGGAACCAAAAACTAAGTCTGCGCAAAAACTGACACAGACACTACCAACAAAAACAACCAGAAAACCAAAATAAATACAAAAACTTCGAATTTTCTTCTACTCCCCCTTTTTGTCTGGCAGAAATGACAAAGTAGGGGGGTCTTCCATCCAATCTTCAGAAAGACTGGGAGCCTTTCTTCTTCGCAGCTTGAGCTGAGGCTTGGAGGTCTTCTTCATCCTCATCAGTTTAGGTATCTTCATCACCCAAGTCCTCTTCAGCATCCTCAGCCTTATCACCATCATCAGCTGCATCTTCATCCTCAGCATCATCATCTTCAACATCATCATGTTTTTCTGGCACAGACTCTACAACACGTGCTGCCGATCCAGATGGCACAGCTTCTCCTCCAGCAAAGACTGTTTTGGCATCATTGAGTAATGCAGCAATCTCATTCTTGCGCATGCGAAGCTTCTTCATCTGGAACAGAATGGAGTTATACTCCCTTTCCAGCTCTCGCAGCATCCTTGTAGAAATAGCCCTGAGGTTAGGCTCACTCAGCACAGGCGCTGGCACAGATGATATTGGCTTCTTCCTTTCCACAATACGGACAGAGGGACCCTCGATGTCCTTGGGATGAACAGCCTCATTGAATAGCTTGTCATGGATGACAATGCTCTTTGGAGTGCGCTCAAACTGCTCTCTCACCTGCATCACATCAGGAAATTGCGAAGAGATAATACCAAAGATTAAACCAGGATAGCCTAGAGCCTTAGACTTCGTCATATTTCCAGCATGTTGAGTGACGTGGTCGAAGACCAAAGGTCCAAAGTCGAAGGGCTTGAAGCGCCCTATCCCGTACAGCACCCTTGCTGTTTCTTGGCTTACTGTGGCAGTGTGTGAGGTGGGGCACCAATTCTTGACCGCAATCTTATGCAAGATCGCATACTTCTGTGACAGCATAGAAGAACTGATGGACATGTTCTTCTTCCACGTTCGATACACCCCGTGAGTAATTTCGCTAGCAATTGTGTCCAGAGACACATCCTCCTCTTGCACACCATGATCATCATGCCCAACAAATGCAGATATAACAGCAAGAGAGAAATTAATGTACCTCCCTCGAATGTAAGATTTGAAATGATAACGAGATGAAGGGTCAGTAATACTCTTGGACATGTTGCAATAGAATTCCAGCACAACCGCTCGCACATAACGACGAACATGGAAGACAGTCTGATCCCACTTAGTGTCCTCGAACAGCTTATCCAGGCCAGTTCCCTCCAGATCTTCCTTCTTCACAGATTGCTCATAGACTAGCTTCCTGTGGATCACATTATTCAACGCTTCAGCTTGCTCATCAGATTTGAATCTGAGAGCATCCACCACAGCCTTTGATCTCTAAATGACCTCAGCTGTTGATCTTCGAACTGGAGTAGCAGATGATGCACCCTGATGAGATACTTCGTGCTCAGAATTTCTAGCATCACTCTCCAACACATGATCAGGCCCAGACTCAACATCAATGGGCTGATTGGGATCCACCCCTTTTTTTGGCTTAGAGACAGCCTTCTTCTTCTTCTTGGAAGATTCACCAACCTTCCCTTTACCCTTGGCTTCACAGGTAGCAGCAATCTTCTTAGCATGTTGACCCTTAGTTTGAGTAGCGGGGGTTGCAGCAGGTTCCTTGATGGTTAGAGGAGTTTCCTCAATTCAGAATTTCTTTCTTGGAGGGTCAGAGAGTTTGCGAAGACGTCTTTTGGAAGCTCTTTGCTTCTTTGCTGCTGGCACAGACTCCTCAGCAGGATTTTCTTCAAGTTCAGCTACAAACTCATCAAGTGCTGCTTCATCAATATCAGCCTCCTTATTAACAATCGTGACTTCCTTCTCAGTATGTTGGACACAGGAATCACAGGAGGAATAATAGCTTGATCAGGAGCAGATTGAGAGCCTCCGGCAAAAGGTGCAGGTTGCCGAAGAATTGATCTCGAGGAAGAAGACTTGGATGGAGTAATCTTCTTCTTCATGGCAGCAACATGAACATGCGCTTGTTCCTTCTCACTAGATTCCGTCTCAGATGCGGAGTCCTCTACAGTTTGTTTCTCCGGAGGGGGAGAGTGCTTTGACGGTGACTTAGTAACTGTCTTCGCCGGCGAGAAGGACTTAACAGGAGAAGGCTTCTCTTTTGGAGGAGCTGTAGAGGGATCTTTCTCTCCGGAGTCTGATCCGGAGTCGGAGTAATCAACGATTCCCATGGCTTGAAGTTGGGGAGGACTTCCTTTCTTCTTCTTACCATCGACAAAATAGAGATGGGAGATAGGGATATTATCATCGCCGGAATCATCAGAGAGATGCTGGGTTGAACGGCTTCCATCCGACATGATGAATATTAAACAGCAATATACGAACACAGCAGAGATCTTTGAGAGAGAGAGAGAGACTTCAAAGCTAAGCAAAGATTTGTGAAATCTTAACGTAGAAGAAATTGGTATATATAAGCACAAAGGCGGTGGATTTCTCTCTCTACAAAGATATGTATGCTAATAAATCCCTATAAAATAGGAGATGAAATTTATATCAAGATTTGAAGAGATCCTTATCTCCAACGTTCAAATTTGAACGTAAAACATCCGTTGCCTACACTTGGAAGTCGTAGAGTTCAACACAGAAAGTAGACGTTGAAAGGCTGCAGAGATGACATCAGCCCTTGTCAGCTCCAGCATACTACGTGTGCCATTGGTTGTGCCCAAAATTCCTGGCACAGAAATACACAGAAAAATGAAAAACACCAAGAAAACCAAAAAATAATGTACATATACATTGTGCTTGTTCAAAAGACCACAAGCACGAGGTCTCTCTAGAGAGTTTAGAGAGAGCAAACATCCAATGAAGCTCGAAGAGATTCGAACCTCGCTGCATCTAATGCCTTAGTGAACAAGTCTGCCAATTGCTTCTCCGTAGGCATAAACTCCATGTTGAGTATCTTCTCTTCAATCAGCTCCCTTATGAAGTGATGGCGAATGTCAATGTGCTTCGACTTAGAGTGGTGCACAGGATTCTTCGAGATATCAATTGCACTCTTGTTGTCGCAATAAAGGGTAAATAACTCGAAGGGCACTCCATAATCTTCAAGCATTTGGCTCATCCACATGAGTTGAGTGCAAGCTGATCCTGCAGCAATATATTCAGCTTCAGTTGAGGACAGAGACACACTCACCTGCTTCTTGCTGTGCCGGGATACTAGATTGTTGCCAAGGAAGAAACAAGCTCCAGATGTGCTCTTCCTATCGTCTAGGCTACCTGCCTAATCCGCATCACTGTACCCCACTAAGGATGTGGTGCTGTCCTTAGTCATCCAAATACCAAAATCACTGGTTCCTCGAACATACTTGATAATATTCTTCACAGCTAGAAGATGACTCTCCTTAGGATCCGCCTAGAACCTGGCATAAACTCCGACACTGTGGCTAATGTCTGGTCTACTGGCCGTCAAGTAGAGCAAACTTCCAATCATACTTCTGTATAGAGACTGATCTACAGAAGCACCTTCTGTGTCCTTGCTAAGCTTAATTGAAGTTGACATAGGTGTGTGACGCACCTTGGCATTTTCTAGTCCAAATTTCTTCACTAAGCTCCGAGCATACTTTGATTGAGTCACAAATATCCCCTCCTCGGATTGCTTGATTTGTAGACCCAGAAAATAATGCAATTCGGCAAAAAGACTCATATCAAACTCCTTTGTCATGTGTCCCACAAATTCCTGGATCAGATCCTGAGACACATAGCCAAAAATTATATCATCAACATAAATCTGAATAATGATGATAACTTCCGAATTACTCTTATAGAAAAGAGTCTTGTCAGATCCTCCACGAACATATCCTTTGGAGATTAGATACTTGGATAGCGTATCATACCAAGCACGAGGTGCTTGCTTCAAACCATAAAGCGCCTTGTTCAACTTGTAGACATGATTGGGAAATTCTGGATCGACAAAGCCTGGGGGCTGTTCCACGTACACATCTTCTTGAAGAGTACCATTGAGAAAGGCACTCTTAACATCCATTTGGTATAGCTTGAAGTTCATGCAGCATGCCATTCCAAGAAGTAATCGAACTGCTTCTAAACGAGTGACCGGTGCAAAAGTCTCTTCATAATTAATACCTTCCTCTTGAGAATATCCTTGAGCTACTAATCTCGACTTGTTACGAATAATCTCCTCCATCTCATCTGTTTCGTTGCGAAAAATCCATTTCGTCCCAATCACATGCACATCAATGGGACGTGGCACAAGATACCAAACATTGCAACGGACAAACTGGAGCAATTCTTCTTGCATGGAGGCAATCCAATCTTTAATCAATAAGGCCTCCTTGACATTCTTTGGAAGGACTTTAGAGACATAGCACATGAATGCAATGTTTGCCATCATATGTTTGTAGTCTCTTGCTACGTTTCTAGTTAATCTTCCTCCGGTGACATCTCCAATGACATTTGTTAGTGGATGATACTTAGATAGTCTTCTGGATGGACCTGGAGTCGTAAGGGCTAACTTGCCTGAGGTGGAGTCAGATGGAGTTTCAACTTTGACGGAATCAGTGGACGAGTTAGTGGATCCGGTCTGTGTACTTGAGGATGTTGGCACAGACTCTGGCACAGGTAATAGCAGTTGTGCCTCCTCTTCTGCTTCTGCGTCTGTAGAATCAGTGAAGACCACATTGATAGACTCCATGATAGTTTTGTTTGCTTTGACATAGACTCTGAATGCTCTGCTGTCACGAGCATATCCCATAAATATAGCTTCAAGACCTCGATCATCAATCTTTTGAGTGTATTTTCTGTCATTCAGAACATAGCACACTATCCCAAACACATGAAGATGTTTGAGGTTGGGCTTTCTTCCCTTCCAGATTTCATAAGGAGTCTGATTTGTCTTTGGATGAAGATAGACTCGATTCACAATATAGCATGCCGTATTCATCGCCTCAGCCCAAAATCTATCAGCTACTTCATGCGCCTTGAGCATGGTTCTCATAATTTCTTGTAGAGTCCTGTTCTTTCTCTCAACAACTCCGTTTTGTTGAGGTGTCTTCGGGGCTGAAAACTCGTGAGCTATCCCCTTTTCAGCACAGAAAGTTATGAAATCTTCACTTTGAAATTCTCCACCATGATCGCTCCTTATTCTTCTCAAGGGAAGATCCTTCTCCAATTCTATGCGAATGCACAAGTTCTTAAAGCTTTTGAAGGCTTCTGATTTGTGTCGGAGAAATTCCACCCAAGTGAACCTTGAATAGTCATCAACACATACAAGAACAAACTTCTTCTTGGCTATACTTTGAGTAGGCATTGGTCCAACTAGATCCATATGCATTAGTTCCAGAATGCTTGAGGTGGTGATGCTTCAAACTTTCTTATGTCCTACCTCAATTTATTTTCCCAATTGACTAGGCCCACACACAACCTTTTCATCAATCTCCAGCTTAGGGATTCCTCGAACAACATCAGCATTCACAAGTTTCTTCATGCTCCTCAAACTCGCATGTCCTAATTTCTGGTGCCAGGTTTCTGTCATTCCAGCACTAACTTGCATACAGACATGTGCGGGTGTGACAAGATAACACTTATCATGAGATCTGCAACCAGTCATAAACTCAGCTCCATTCTTCACTACTTGACATGTACTTTCGTCGAATATCACTTTGTATCCTTCATCGCATATTTGACCAACACTGAGAAGATTGGCCTTAAGTCCATCAACCAAATACACATTCCGTAGAGGCGGCATTCCAGGTATGTTTAGAATTCCTTTCCCAATCACTGTGGCTTGATTTCCATCTCCAAAGGTAACGTGATCATCGAAGACATCGACAATATTGGTCAAGAAATTAGGATTTCCTGTCATGTGTTTGGAGCAAGCACTGTCCATGTACCACCTGTTATCCGCTCGAGCCCAAAGAGATGTTAGAGCAACATATGCAGTGTAGTTGTTTCTGGATTGAAACATCCTTCTTCTGTCATCAAGATAATATCTGCAATGTGGCCTTATGTATCCAGGAAGATCGCAATAATGGCAGACTGGTCTGAACAACTCTTCTTGCTGTGGCGGTTGTCCCCTCCTGAATTGATGATTCTGATTTCTTGGAACACTCCTTGACATATGTGTCTGCGTCTGTATCTGCTTTTGCAGATTCCTTTGAGGAATTCTCTTTTGCCTCCTATTGTTGGAATGATTTGACTTGGGGGCTGGATTCCCCTGAGATTTCTTGTGTTGAGGAACAAAATTCACCTTCTTCTCCTTGTCTTCGACAGCCACCCACTGCTTTCCTTGGAATCCTAAACCAGATTTGCTGGTTGAGCTCTGTCCAGCTTCAATTATTTTATCAAGCTTGGAAGTTGCATCACCATTCATCATCTTAACAAACTTATCCATCTGATCCATTTTTTTCGTGAAGAAGTATGTTGTTTTGATCGAGCAGAGACATATTTAGCACTTTCAAATTGTCTCTTTCCTTCGTCACTTCCTCAATTTGGGCATTGAGGGTTAAGTTGATTCTTCCAACTTCATCACACTTAATGATCAGGTATTCATACTTCTTAATCATTGACTCCTCATCCACACTGTCTGCATCACTTTCTTCATCCACTGGATTGTTCTTGCTAGTGGGCACTGACTCAGGCACAGAAATGGATGGCTGTACCACAGATATTGCAACATGAGCAACCTTTTCATCAGTGTCACTCTCACTATCATCTGTATCCTCGTCACTGTGGGTGGCAACATATGACTTGCCTTGCCTCCGTGTTGTGTTGATGCATTCACGCTTGAAGTGTCCATAGCCATGACACTCATGACATTGAGGTCCAGTCTTTGGAGTGGACTGGGAGTCTTCCTTATCGAATTGACTGGATTCTGATTTACTTCCTTTCTTCTTGTCAAGCCCTCGTTTGGAAAACTTCTTGAACTCCTTCTTGAATGACTTTGTGACTGGGGCCATTGCTTCAGCAGCTGCTATTTCTTCTTTTGGCACAGTCGGCGCCTCAAGATGCCAGTTGTGAGCTTGAAAGGCAACTCATTTCCTTTCAGCGCTTTCACTCTTCTTCCCCATCTCAAAGGTTCTAAAAGATCCAATGAGCTCATCCAGTTTCATGCTAGAGAGATCTCTAGCTTCCTTAATTGCAGCCACTTTGTACTCGAATCTGTTGGGAAGAGATCTTAATACCTTTCTGACTAAATATTCATCAGTGTACTTGTTTCCAAGGGCCACACTTTCGTTGATAATTTTCAACAGCTTTGCATGAAAGTGACTGATCGACTCATGTTCTTCCATCCTCAGTAACTCGAATTGGGTTGCTAGTTGTTGAAGACGTTGCCCTTTCACACAATTATTTCCTTCAAAGGAAGTCTCTAGAATATCCCATGCTTGCTTTGCTGAATCGCATGTGGAAATAAGGGAGAATATTTCCATAGTAACAGATGCTTGAATGGCATTCAGAGCAACCTGATTCATCCCCGATTCTTTCTTTTCAGCTTCCGACCAGTCTTTCCTGTCTTTGACTTTGCTAGCATTGGGTTGGCCCGTGGCTATGATGAAAGGTTTGAATTCTGACTTTATCGTCTCCCACGCCTCTTCATTGATGGCTCTGATGTGTGCCATCAAACGAATCTTCCAATATCCATAGTTGGATCCATCAAGAATTGGTGTTTTCGTCATCGAACTGCCACCTGTGGAAGTCATTGTGTCTTATCACGAACGCAACAACACGTTTAGATGTCTGTCCCAAGATCAACACCTGTAAGATCGATGTACCGCTCTGGTACCAATTGTTAGATCTAAACGTATACTTTACACATATAAAGTTATTCGCGTTACTGAAAAACTTAGCACAGACAGTGTAAAAGAAACAATAAACTGTGCTGAAATATAAGACACACGATATGGTAACCCAGTTCGGTTTTGCAACCTACGTCTGGGGGGCCTTTGCCCAAGAGAGAACCAATCCACTATTAGAAGAAATGGCTACAGAGGATCTTACACATACAGGTCACCACCTTATGCTACCCTTTCGCTCACCCTCTTCCTAATATCACGTGAATTCGTGATTGACGATATACAATCGCTCAACCTAAGTCCGAACCGCCAGTTCGACCCTTAACTCTCTTTAGGAACTAATTTATCAAAGATAAACTCTCACAATAATTCGTGCTCTCACAATACAATACTCTCAAGAAAGTATAAGCACTCAAACAATAAAACAACGGCAGGCCCTCCTCACAATGTAGATGTCGAATATATATAGGCGAAACCCTAGATCTCTTCTTCATCATGTATATCTCTTTAGATCTTCTTTCCTTGTGAGGATAAGGCTTGGGGAACATGACTCTTATCTGCTTGATATGTATCTTGTCCGCATCTATCATATACTTGGAAAAGATCCCGCAAAATCCGCGCCGACAAGGTAAGTCTCTGCCAGACTGTTCCAGGTTCCCTTAGCACAGACTAAAGCACACGTAACAGAGTTTGTTCTACGCAGCGGCTTCGACACTTCAGCTCTACTTTTGGCTACATAAACTTTGCCAACATCTTCGAGCAGTATCACCTCTTGAGCAGCAACACCTCAAATCCAACAACTATCAGTATGAATTGTTATATATGAATTCTCTTATGCTTCTCTGAGTTAGCCCACAGAGTGTTATCCAGAGTATTGGATTCTGAGTTAGCCCACAGAGTGCTATCCAGAGATTCCAACTAAACGATCAGATTCTGAGTAGCCCACAGAGTGCTATCCAGAGGGACAGATTCTGAGTTAGCCCACAGAGTGCTAACCAGACGATCGGATTCTAAGTAGCCCACAGAGTGCTATCCAGAGGGACAGATTCTGAGTTAGCCCACAGAGTGCTAACCAGACGATCGGATTCTGAGTTAACCTTCAGGGTGTTATCCAGAATTAAGTGTACAGCAGTTTAAGTCTTACGTGTGTTTATGAAAAGATGCATGATTAATCTATACTCTTGTGAGTTGTTTTCGGCAATGTGCCCACTAAGTGCTTTATATACTTAGCCCTGCATGTTTGTTTTTAAATGTGCAGGTTGAGTGACGGGAGCGACGGTGGTTGATGTTGAGTTAAGAAGTCGTATGTAGAATAAATAACTTGTTTTAAGCTTTACGCTTTCCGCTGCCAATCAATCTTTTTGAAGTTAATGTATCTATCATTTGGGTCTAAACCCCATACAATGATCTCAGTTCCTATTTGAACATCTTGTCGAATGATCCTTCGAGATCAACTCTTTCTTTTTAAATGAAGCCTTGTTCATAAGAAGTTATTCTGTTATTAACGTCTGTTTATTCGTTCATTCTTATTCATCCCCTTTCTTCCCTGCCTCTTTAGTCCAACCCCTAGTCGCACCCCGGCTTGGCCGTCCCTCGGGATTTGGGGCTGTGACAACATGTACTTAGTTTGAATTTCTTAGATTTTATAAAAAAAAATGTTTAAGAAAATCGACAACTATGTTCGTTGCTCGATAAAAACGACGTGTTTGATAAGTATGAGTATGTGTTGATTAATTTGAGTTCATTAATGATTAATAAGCATGAGTATAGTTGATGATAATTTTATATAAGTTATGAAATAGAAGTTGAGAATTAAAATTGAATTGAATTTGAAATTAAATTGCTGAAGTGAAATTAATTAGTTGAAAAGACGACAAGTGCTCGTCGTATTTTTAATCGAGGAACATGAAAGTGATCACGTTAAATGATTGTGTGTTTGACTGTTAAGTTGATAGAAATCTTGTGCCATAAAGGTTGCATAGCATCGATCGAATCTAGGGAATCGTGCGTCGAGTTTTAAAACGATTAGGGTTTCGCGGACAGCTTTGCGACCCTTCACAGAAATGGCCATAACTTTTAGCTTGTTTAACAAAATCGAGATCCGTAAATTTGACAGTAAATTAGACATCTGTGTCTTTCTTTTGACATAAGGCACATCCCCTGTTTTTAAATACTCTGTTCTGTAGAAGCTCCAGACCTACTGCCTTGTACAGAAAATTTCTAAAAATCATTTTCTTAAGTTGAATTCTTTTTCAACTTAATTCTTTAAGAACTTTTAAGTCGTTAAGAGTTATCGACTTCCGTCTTAACTAATCTAAAATGTCGAGTAAGGAACCGAGTTAGTTCTAAACGAGATGTGTCCGAATCTCATTTCTTTTTAAACTAAAAGAGATTAGTTAATGTGCAAACGCCTAAAAGACTTAACCAATTTCGATTTCTTTTGCTTTAATCGTCTTGATCGATTACTAAAGTTTGAATATTTGCGATATAAGAGGGAAGTCGGAGTTGAAGACAGGACGGAAGACAGAAGGTTAAAGTTTGTTCTGTAAACTGTTGAGGTGGGCTTTTCTATATACAAAAATAAAATGAGTTTTGTTATGTTTTTGAACTGCTATGAATGTAGTTGATTTAAAATGATTATCAATGCATAAAATGACTTTGTTTTTGTGAGTTCTCTTGTGACATTCTGAGTTAGTGACACTGTTAGGTGCTAACTAATCAATCAGACTCTGAGTTAGTGACACCGTTAGGTGATTTCCATGGTTAAATCGAGCGGACTCTGAGTTAGTGACACCGTTAGGTGCTATCTAGAGTTAATGTACACTGTAGCCGTTGTGTGTGGTACTCTGTTGAGGGGTAGCCAGCCACGGTGAGGAATGTTCGTGGGAGAAAGGCCTTTTTCTCCGGCGTTGAAACAGAAGTTGGACAATATGAATGAAATAATAGAAAAATCTTGATATCAAGTAAAGTATGAGAAAATGTTTAGTAAGCATGGGATTGTTTTAAAAGGGAAAACCCCCGTGTGTTACTGTTTAGATGCCTGATGAATCTATATAAAATCTATGATATGTTTTCGGCAATGTGCCCACTAAGTGCTTTTGTACTTAGCCCTGTATGTATGTATAAATGTGCAGGTTGAGTGACGAGGACGGTGGAAGTTTAGTGATGGTTGTAAATAGAGAAAGCAGACTTTTGAGCCTCGATTTCACATCTTCTTATGTGAAATCAATCTACATTTTTTCCGCTGCAAGACACTCTTTTTGATGTAGTAACTTTCGATTTAAGTATTATGTACTTGAAACCCTAGAGATCTCAGAGACAACTTTTGTCGAGCGATCCTTCTAGATCGACTCTCTTTTGATTAATCGAAGTACTTTATATTTACCATCTTATCAAAGTTATGTCAGTTTATCATTTATTCAGTCATTCCCCCTTCTTTCCCGCTTCTTTAATCCAACCCCTAGTCGCACCCCGGCTTTGCCGTCCCTCAGGATTTGGGGCTGTGACAGCTTCAAACTTCAAGCATCCAAGCCTCCAAGTTTCAAGAGATCACCATCATCCTCTCTAGTTCTTCCAACTTTAATTGAAAAGAGGTAATAATCCTTCAAATTTTGAGTTCAAATCCAAGCAAAAATATCTCTCTATTTCCTTAAATTTTCGGCACTCTAGCACTAAGTGAGATGTTTGATTCTTGTTTTTTTTTTTTTTTTTTTTGAGGATTCAAGATAAAATCCACCATGGAATTCCAAGCTAGAGTTTGAGCCTTCAAACCCCTTCAATTCGGTTTCACCAAGATCAAGAGGAGAAGCTTCGATTTAATTTTTAAAGTAGGTTAATCATTTGATTACTTGTATATATGTAATCTCTAATCCCTAAAGAAAAGAAAGCATGCATGATTTTAATTTATGCGTAGGCAAACTAGGGTTCGATGTGAGAATCGATGTGAGGAAATCGTTAGGAGAATCAAACCCTAGGAATTAATCTATGAATTAAAAGAGACAAGAAAATAAAATCTCCTAAAAATGGATTAAAACCGAAACATAGGGGAGAAAAGAGAAAAAATTGATTTACATGATTTATTGATGATTTAATGATCTATATGTGTTATGAGCATGATTTGGATGGTTATTATGTATGAGAAAAATTGAGAAAATAATTTGCTTAATTATTATGTTAATACCGAAAATTTTGAGTTTATGGAGAAAAAATTTGATTGATTTATTCTTTGATGATTTGATAATGTTATGAGCATGAGATAAATATGAGATTATGATGATTTGATTCATTATGTTGATGTTATGATAAATCTACATATATGCATGTTTGAGGAAGAAATGATAATTTGATGATTTTTAAGTGATTTTGTTGTTATGAAGATTTGAGCATGTTTGTGTGAAATTTTGAGTATTAGATGTTAAAGCAGTATTATTGAAGAGAAGAAGATGAATTTCTAAGCATGAAAACATGAAAAAAAATCGAAAATTAGGAGTTGAATGCCTAGTGTGTGTTCTAGGTGTTCTTGGTGAAAATATGTGTTTTTGAATGAGTGTTCTTGGTGTTCTTGGTGTAATTTTTGAAGATATAAAGAACAATAAAATTAATTATAAAATAAATTTGTAATACCCCAAACTTTTTCTACACTCTTTAAAAATGAAAGTTATTAATAATTATGGCTTTGCATGCCTAAGAACATGAAATTAAATTCTAAGATTTACGGTGAAATCCGTTTCTGAAAATAATTTCCAGAAATCGGACGAACGACTACTGTATTAGGGTTTTCGCGTCCGTTAAGTTTTTCGCCCGGAAACTCGAAATCGAATTCCGTCAGAATTTACATTTACTTTTTCTTCGAGACGAGTTCACCGGAGAAAGTTAATTTTTATGATTTTCCGGACGAATTTTGGACTGTGACGTCTCGACTTTTTTTTGAATATTAAAAAAACGAATTAGGTTTTCCGAGTACGTAAATTATTTCCAATCTAACGGACGAATTAGATTTCGTCAATTCCGTAACTAACTAGGAAAGTATTTCTCGACTTTTAAAATGACGTTTAAGAGCTGGAAACGAGTTATTTCGATAATTTTTCTCTCGCCAAACATGACCCTAACGACTCACCTTACTTTGTTAGATATTTCTAATAGCTTTATGACTCACCATAGGTGAGACATCACCTTCTCTTCATCATCTCCATACCGCCACCCCACCTCATCATTCTCTCTCTCATTTCTTCTTCAATTCTCCTCCATTGAAGCACCTCTCAAGCTCCTTCCAAGATCAATACTCCTCCGTCTACCGATCAAATCCAAATCCGAGTTCATAAGAAGTAAGGTAAGAGCTTCACCTTCCTTTTGAACCGAACAAACCTTGTCTTCCCTATCTTTTATTTTTTTCAAAAATTAGGGGATTGGATTAGCATGTGATTTCTTGTTCGATACATGTTCTAGGATGATTAGAATCGAGTTCTACGGATCAAATCATGAAGAAAAATCAAGAACCTAACCCCTAATTAGTACCAAAAATTTTCAGATTTGGGGCTTTTGATTCGTGCTCGATTTCTTTGTCGATTGATTGTTAGATTAGTGTTCCTTATGATGTTAATTGATCGTATGAATTATTTTAGATTTTTCTAAAAATAAAATTCAAAACCTAAGAGACGAAGAAGGCTCGATTTAGGTTAGTAAATATTATGATATGCTTGATTGGTTGATGGAAATGAGTTATACGATGCATGAGGATGAATATATATTAAATTGAGATTTTTCTAAAAATAAAACGAAAAGTGTAAGAGACGAAGATGTGTTAATAAGTCGAGGCTCAATAATGTTTTGATAATATAATTTGCATGTTAGTAATGCTCGTTAGATGATAATCGTCGTCGTAAAATTTGAATGAAAACGGAGAACGTAAAATTTTACGTAAGAGACGAACGACGGTCGATAAGTCGAGAATAGATGATGATATGAGGATATGAATTGCGTATTTATGATTCTTGATAGATGATGAATAATATTGTAAATTTTGAAAGAATTCTAAAGATGTTGGATTTTTCTTAAGAGACGAACAAATGATGATAAGTAATGATAGAAAAGTCGATTAATGATTCTATTTGGATATTGATGATTATTAATGATTAAGGAACGAGTTTGTAGTTGACGACATGTTCGTCCGAGTTATGAAAAGATGAGTTGTAGTTATAATCGAGAAGTAGAAACAAGAAGTTAGGATTTTGAACGAGAAGTTGATTATGAATTGGTTTAATAATTGTATAGTTTGAACGACGAGGTTTGGATCATCGTGTTTATAAACGAGAAATGAAAAGGGGTCTATCACGTAAAATGATGTGAGTAGACTGTTTTGAGTCAGTAAATTCGTGAGATTTAAGTTCGATAACATAGAATGAACCTAGAAAACCGTGCATCAATTTTATCGAGCATTAGGGTTTCTTCTCAACTTGAACTCTTTCGATCTTTTTAGTCGTTTCAAGTTATCGACTACCTTCTTTCTACCGACTTAAAGTCAAGTACAGAACCGAGTGAGTGTCAAACGAGATGCGTTCGTGTCTCGTTTCTTTTTAACTAAAAGAGTTTAGTTAGCATGCAAATGCCTAAAACGTCTAAAGAATAAAAAACTTAACTCGACTTTTCGTATTCGTTTATCGTTTGCGACCGGGGTTTAAAGTATGATTTTTTTACGATGAAGGAGGAAGTCGACACCAAGGTTAGGACGGAAGATCAGAAGACGGAAGCACGTTTCTTTGTTCTAAAATCTATAAGGTGGGCTTTTCTTTTATATAGGAAACAAAATGAGCTAAGCTCGAAAACCTTTCTTTATTGCTTTGATAACCGTGTTTTCAAAGTGATAATCATGGCATGAATTGTTTTATGTTTTATGTGAGTTCTCTTGTACCTTCTGAGTTAGCCGTCGTGCTCTAAGTTAATCAAAAGGGGTTAACTAACGATCGGCTCTGAATTAGTCAAAAGGGGCTTTCCAGAGTTAGTGCACTTTGTAGCCTGTGGTGTATGTGGTATCCTGTTGAGGGGTAGCCAGCCACGGTGAATTATGACTGGTCAAGATTTGAACGTAACATCTATGAAAATGCTTGCGCAAGCTAACTTATGAAAATGAGAAAGAAAATGTTTAGTAGACACGGGTCTTTAATGAAAAACCCCGATGTGCTACAGAAATGAAATGTCTGATTATCTATACTTGTGATTATGTTTTTGGCAACGTGCCCACTAAGTACTTTTGTACTTAGCCCTGCATATGTTTTCTAAATGTGCAGGTTGAAGCGACGAAGCGGCGACGGTTGAGTTAGAGTTGAATAAGAATTAAGGAAGACTTTGTATATAGTTCACAATTCCGCTGCTAGACTCTAACCTCTTTTTGATGTTGTGTAATGATCACGGTAGTCTAAGTTCTGTAATATAACTTAGAAGCTTTTGAAGTACTTTCTCGAGTAATCCTTCGAGATTAACTCTTTCCTTTAGTCAATAAAGTCTTGTTCATAGAAGATAAGATGTTATGTATGTATGTTTCTTCTTTCATCCCCTTTCTTCCCCGCTTCTTTAATTCAACCCCAGTCGCACCCCGGCTTCTGCCGTCCCTCGGGATTTGGGGCTGTGACAAAATTACATTAGAAATTTTGAGAATAAAAATAATTAAAAAATAAAAATAAAAGTAATTAAAATAATAATGAGTTTTGGAATTTAGAAAATAAAGAAAAATAATTCTTTATTAAATAATTAGAGTTAAGAAGAGAAAAATTTGTTTTATTAATAAAATATTAAGAAGAGATAACAATAATTGAAGAAAATAAAAGAGGAGTTCGAGATAAGAAAATCGAGTTAGAAGTTAAGTATAAAGTTAAGACGAGTAGTCGAGGTTAAGACGTTCGATTGAACGAGAAATAACGAAAAATAATAAAGAATTAATCTTAAGTTAAATAAATTTTCTTTTAAAGGGAAATTAATTAAAGAGTAGAGCATAAGAAATTAGTAAGACATTAAGTCGAGTTTGAGATCATTTACTTGTTTAATAACGAGATTAATAACAGAGTTTCGAGATAAAAATAATAGAGTTAGAATTAATTAAAATAGAGAATCAAAAGAAAATTTAATGAAAATTGTTTTGAGAATTGAGTTATAAATGGATAAATGTTTAATTGCTCGTTTATTAATAAAGTCGAATGTTGAAGAATTGATAATGCTTGAGTAGTATAAATCGAGTTTGATTTTCAAGTCCTTATAATAAGACATTAAAGTTATCGAGTTTTGAATATTAAGAAAAGAAAACGAATTTCTTTGAGAATAAGAAAAGGGACATACTAAATAAAATAAAGTAAGAATATGTATGCGAGTATGTGTACGTAGTTAAGAAAAGACGACGTATTTTTGAAATAATGTCGTAAATTGAGTTGAGAAATATTAAGTGATTATTTGAGTTTTAAATTCTTATTACTTGAACTTTTATTCACTTTATTGAAAATACATGAAATTATTTTACTGAAGTTAACGTCTTTTCTAAAAACTAAAATTGAGCAAAGTCGAGTCAATTCATAATTGAGTTTGGAATATGAATCATGTTGAAGTTGTTATGCTTGATTGAATCTAAATGTTTATGTGAAATATTTGAATTTTGTTTGTGATGAAATGATTTGTTCAAATTGTTGAGAGTGCGTGCATGAGACATGATTGATTTGATATGACGTTAGTTGAGTTGAGAATACGAGTAGGAACTTGAGTAATGAAGTTGAGATAAATGATATTTCATTAATTAATGAGAAATGCTAAGGTATTACCGATTACCGATTAGCAATAATGATTTATAACGAGAATACGAGACGAAGTAATTAGTAACCGAGTAGAGTCGACGAGTCAAGAAAGGATATTGATTTAGAAAAGATAAAAATAGAGAGAGTCGAGTCAAGTAGAAGTCCTTCAGTCGAAGCCAAAATCTACTTTACATCTTTCGCGTCGAGTCTTATTCTTTTAGCGATGTCAAATTGTGAAGGACCGAGCGGGACGGACAAGTAGCAAGGACAGTCAAAAGTAAGCAGCCTAGCTAGTCTTCAGAAGTCCGGTGGACTTTTCTAAAACATAAATCTCTGATGAATGCTATTATGATTATTGAGTATTATTATGTGAGTTTTGAAGTTTGATTGACTTGCCATTTTTACATGAGTTTTGGTATGCTTTATCATCTGCTTAAGATATGAATGCCCTATGAAAGATAGGAACCCACGTGTGGTATTTGAATTGTTTGAGGTGATTGTGAGCTTTACTTCGGTTTAGCCGGTCACAGTGTACGTGAAGTAGGCCTACTTCTCGGCACAGAGTTAATGTGGTAGATGATACTTTCCTTTGTTGAGTATATATTATGTTTTGACTGTGCAGTCTATTCAGAAAAGAAAATATTTTTGCATTCACAAGTAAACGATTTTTAATTGCATTAATACTTGTGATGCTTCGGCAAGGCAAGTTCAATTGTATAGCTCTAAGAGCATGTTTTCAAATGTTTTTGGCATGTGTTCATTGAGTACGAAGTACTCAGCCCTGCATGTATTTCTAAACGTGCAGGTTAGCGGGATGTGGATGGCGTGGGCGGCTTGGTGGTGTGGTGTGTTGTTTGGTCGAGTTGAAAGTAGACTGGCAATTGCATGTCTCCATACATGTAGTTGTTGGGATTAAGTCGAGATTTCCGCTGCAATGAAATGCTATGTTAATTGAAGTCTTTTGATATGTTTTTGAATTATACTCTAATACATGTTCTTATTCACGTGCGATGTGCTCGATACAATTTACCGCTTATCATTTATTCTCATTTCTTGTGAACTTGATATCTTTATTCAAATTTGGATTTGATATGTAAATTAGCCATGCTCGTTTGATGTTTTGGTTGTGACTTGGAAGCATGTTTTTATTTATTATCGCTTTCAGTCAATATTCCCTTATTTCCCCGAGCATGAATCCCTTAATTGAGTTGAGTTGACGGATGGTTAGAAGTGTTAGTGTCGATAGTTGCATCTCGGGAGTCGGAGTGTGTCACAAAGCTGAGAAGAGAAGACTTTGAAGACATTGAAGGCAGAAGAGTTGAAGTCCAAATTCAAATCTACTCAGAAGCACAAGCCAGCTGGAAAACTTACTGTAAATGGATCGACAACAACAATGCTGTAATACCCCGTATATTTATAACCCTAATTGATTATCTTAAGTATGATTATATGTGCTTAAGTGCTTTTGAAATGTTATTATATGTGATTATGTGAGATTCCATGAGATAAAAATTTCCGAGAATAAAGTTTTCTCGTGAAATTACCAAAATGCCCCTGAAGGGCAAAATAGTAATTTTCTCGTTTCAGAAATTCAAAATGAAGATGAGATGAGTTATATGAGTTTAATAATGTGAGATTTAGTATGTGTTCGAATTTCGGATAATTCCGAGACAGTTGACTTTTGGATGAATAGTAACTTTGACCGAAAAAGTCAACTCCTCGGTCAACGGACCCCGATTTCAGTTTAATCAGTGTCATTTGATCTAGAATTTATTTTGAGATCAATGATTCGAGTTTGAGAATTTTCTGAGATCAATGATTTGAGTCGAAAATAAATTTATTTTGAAAACGCGACAAAAGTGAATAGTAACTCATCGCGTCATTTTACGACATTTTCATTAAACTGGAATTATCCCTGAAACTTGGGTGTCTCCAAATCAAAAAAATTATTTCGTGACTGATGACGCAAGTTAGAGAAAAATCCAAGATTTAGAAATTGAGTTTTGAGCTACTTTTAAGTCGGAGACGAGCGTACACGATAGAGATTTTCCGACTTTCTTAATTTTTGAAATTTTTACATAAAAATTGGGCTCTTTAGAACCCATAAATTATTTCATGAGTAATGGAATGAGTTAGAGTGAAATTTGATGTCTAGAAAGTGCCGAAAAGAGGGATTAAAGTTTACCGTTTTGAGAGGGATATATTATACGGATAAAATTTTTTCTTCCGGGGATTTTCTACCCACTTGTAAAAATTCTCTTGCAGCAAACTCAGCATCCTTATCCATTTTATTCCCTCAAATCTTCCCCATTCTCACTTTGAGGAAGTGTAATACACTCTCTTGTCTCACACTAATATCTCACTCAACTCTCTCTCTCTCTCTCTCTCTCTCTCCCTCTCTCTCTCTCTCTCTCTCTCTCTCACTCTCGGTTATCCCTCTCTCTCCACCATCCTCCATGGCAGCTGCTGCAACAAGCTCCATAATATCCATTTCCTTCAATCAAAAACTCACGAAATGAAGTTAGAGTCTTGAGGATGCAAGCTTTAATCGTTTCTACTTCAAAAATTCAAGTAAGAGCTATTATTCTTCTCCTTCTTCTTCCATAACAGCTGCTGCTCCTCAAGGTCTTAACCTCCATGTTTTTCTTTGTTTTGAGCTCAAGAACAATCAAGGATTAGCAAGGACTTGAGCTCCAATCCTTGTTGTTTCAAAAAGTCGAGTAAGATCAATATTTTTCTTCCTACTTTTCCTTGAATCTGCCGAGCTCTTCTCATCATCATAAATATCGATTTTTCACCAAGAAAATCAAGGAGAGGAGGCTAGAGTTGCGAGAAACGAAGTAGAGATTATCGATTTACGAAGAAGTGTAAGATTTCCAACCTTTTTGCTTAAGAACACCAAGTTTTTCCCTCCCTTATAGTTCAAAAATTTTAACATGATAAGAGATGATTTGAGCTTTGAGTTTTTTAGCATGATTCCATGTTTAAATAAGTTTTCTATGCATGAAAAAGAGAGAAGAAATTCAAGCTCTATAAGTGCATGTGTGTGCCGTGAGGTTCAAGAGAAAAATGAGAAATTTGTGCCTTAATTCTTATCTTAAGGTTGATGATCTCTAAATGTTTTAAAAATTATTTGAAGCATGCTAAAATGATTGAATGAAGAAAATGAATACTTATGCATAAAAATATAAGAAATTCTAAGGTTTATGCCTTGGAATGATTTTTGTGAGTTTTGCTTGATTGCTTGAGTTGGATGTTTTATTTGAGATATATGATGACATAAAAGTATGTTTGAGTGAAGAGGATGAAGAAATAAACATGTTATAAAGAAAGATGAGTTGGAGAAGATAATGAATAGTGAAAATTTATTTTTGATATATATATATATATATATATATATATATATTTTCTATGATGAATTTGAGGATGTATTTAATTAAACCAAGAGATGAAAAGCATGAATATATGATTTTAATAGAAGCATGAAATTTTTCTATGGATGTATGGTAAAACCGTGTGTGTGTATATGTGTATATCTATATGATTTTGTGTTTTTATGAATTTATTTGATGAATTGGTGGATTAAAAATAAAATTCAACAATATCTATGGAAGAAAAACACAACCAAAAGAAAGAAATGAGCTTATATAAATATATATGTATTTTTTGAAATATATATATAGAGAGAGAAAATTTGGAAATTTAATTCCTATAAATATTTGGAAGAATTGATGATATAAAAATGAAATTTGAGATGAAATGAGTATGAGTTTAAGAGGAATTGAAGAAATAAAATTTTATGCTAAAAAGGAGAAAATTTCAAACCAAATATATATATATATATATAAAAGAAATTGTGCTTTTTGAGTTTTAAGCACAAATTGATGAATTAGATGAGAAATAATAAAATTGAGTTTATTTGGAATAAAACTATATATATATATATATATATAATCAAGAGTTTAATCATTCAAGGGGAAAAACCCAACAATTTCAACCCTTTGAGGCTAAGAAGAAAAGTTTTGATGATCTTGAGCTCAAAGAGATAAATTAAATTGAGAATAATGAGATTAGAATTTATTTGAGTATAATTAAGCATTAAAATACAAGAAATAAAATTCTATGGAGAAACCCAAAATAATCGAATAAAATGAAGTATAAAGTATGATTTTGAGTACTTGAGATTAAAAGATGAAATTGATGGAGGAATATGGATCAAATGATGTTATAAGACATCAATTGGAGTAATTTTGAGTATGTTAGAACTTGAAATTTTTGAGAAAAAGCAAATATAAAAGATTTGAAATAGTGCAGTAAATTTCAAGAGGAAATATATGAGATTTCATTGAGTAAATGTTGTAATTGATGTTATTAACATAAAGTTGAGAGAAAAATAAGTATACTAGCCACTTGAATAGCTCAATTTGGAATTCGTATGAGAAAGTTATGAAAAATCGACGATTTTCCCAATTAAAAATTAATTTATGAGAGTTTAAGTATAAATGAGCAAATAAAGAAGTTTTTGAGATAAAAACGATAAAAGAAAAGTAATGGAATTTGAATCGAGCAAAAACGAGTTTTAATGAATAAGTTATATTGGATGTCGAGTGTTAAAAGAGAAAAATAAAAGAATTTTTCCCAATGATAAAGTCAAAAATCGAAATTGAACGAAAAATCATTCAATAGAAATTATTTTGAGTAAAATATGAGAAAATAAGAATTTTCCGACTAAGTAAATATATTTCTCGAGAAACGTGTCAAAAAGTAACTCGAGAGATTTTATCCGAGAAGTCGGAATGAAAAATAGAATTTAAAATTTAATTCCTTGAATTTTTCTATAAAAGACGAAATTAAGTTTGATAAAACTGAGAAATATTATTTTAAGTTGAAAAACGAGCAGTATGATATACTGCGATATTTGTCTGAGAATATTTGATGTGACTGTGAAATGATACAGTTGTGAGTGAAGTGTGAAATGTGTGAACAAGAATAAATCTCGTATTTGTTTGAAAAAAATTTAATTTGAGAAAAACGAGAAATTTGAAGTTAAAGAAATAATGAATTCCTAATATTTGAGTGTTCGATTATAATTATTAATGATGAAAATATATGCCGAGAAGTCTGTTGGTATAGTACTTGGATAGAAATTAAGAATCGAGTGTTCAAGGAGTTAAATTGAGAAGTTAAAAACCTGAGTTGAGTAGAAATTTGTTAAACGACTTAAGCTTCGCTATTTTCCAAAAATGTAAAACTCGCCCTTATATAATATTATTTTTGAAAGGCGAAAGTGGAGTGGAAAAGTAAGACGAAGAACTGAGAAAGAGTAGTCGAGTTAAGCCACATTCCAGGTAGGCTTTCTGAACCGAAACTCAATGATGAATGCTCAATTTATTTTATATATTTGCGCTTTTATTTAAAGTTGATTGACTTGCCTGAGTTTTTATGTTTTGGTATGCAATCCTCTACTTTATGTTATGAGTTGAATGAGTCTTGTGGACGCACAGGATGAGGTCCTGTTCAAAAACGGGACAATGCATGCATTAGATTAGGTGATCGTGAGCCTTGTTACAGTCTAGCCAGTCGTAAAGTAACTGTGAACCTTGCTTCGGTTTGGCTGGTTATGTAAAGATTGTGAGCTTTGCTTTGATTGGGCCGGTCATGGTGTTCGAGGAGAAGGCCTACTTCTCGACACCACAAAAAGACGAGAAGCGTAGAAGGATTCGTACCCGAGAAAATGGTTGCAACCGATTCTAGAAAACAACGAAAATATTTTAAGCTGCCACAAGTCATTAAATCGTTTAAATAATTATTTATCTAACACTTGTGGTGCAGCTAAAGAGGCAAGTACAATCATATAGTTCTAATGACCAAAGTTTCAAATTATTTTTGGCATGTGTCCACTAAGTATGAAGTACTCACGCCCTGAATGTTATTTCTAAAATGTGCAGGTTAGCTCGGATGAGGAAGGTTGCGGTGTGTTTGGGCGGCTCGTTGTCAATAAAATCCTAAATTAAAGTTTAAGCTTGAGGTTTTGTGTCTCCACACATATAACCTTTTGAGTCGATGTTTATATTCCACTGCAAATTCATTACGTGCCTTGCGTGCTCGGTCCAAAAATCCAATGAGCCCGTGTGCTCGAGTCAAACTCATTAAATCCTTTCTGAATTCCATCCAAAACTTGTTTGGATCCTCAAACGATTCTTCACCACAAATTGATGATTAAATGTTAAAAGATGGCCCACTTTTTGAATACAACATTTATTAATAACCAAACTTAATTCCTTGATGAGTTCAACATCTATAATCTTACCAAATATTCGTTTCTTGGAAAAGTAATTGATTGATAAATCACATTATTGTGAGCATGATTTGATATTTGAGATTATTCCTAAGTTATCGAGTATGTTTTATGAGTTAAAGTTCAAATATTCCACCTCACTGCCCCTTGTATTCTAGTTGTTTCAATACACTAGGAGTCGGGCTGTGACAGACACGCAAAAATCGAAGGTCGCAGTTACCATTTTATGAAAGTTTCCAGTAAAGCAGGTGGAGTGCCATGCTTTTGGCAGAGATCAAACGACTCTTTCCAGCGGCTAATTAGATCTCCCTCTATAAATAAAGGTCTCCACAATTGAAGAGAGAGAGAGAGAGAGAGAGAGAGAGAGAGAGCGAGAGAGAGAGAGATAGAGAGTAGAAGAGATAAAAGAAGATTAAGTCGCAGATAGAATTAGGTGAAGTAGCAGCAGCTGCTGACCACCACTCTCTCCAGCAAGAAGACCTCAGTTGAAGTCTAGAAGAAGTCAAGTGTCCACAGCTCTTCTTGTTCTTCCATCTAGCCTCTCAGAAAGTCTCTTCTTTGATCGAGTCTAGAGTATAGGTTCTTGCATAAATTTATGTCCAAGCAGACTCTCTCCTAAAAGATAGATCGGGTCTCTAAGCCTTAGGCCGAAGCCTCCACTTCTCTCTACGTAGAAGGCTTCATAGTTGGAAAAATTCCCAACCTCCAAACCTTAGTTCCGACTTTGAACCAGCAATCAAAGTCACTAGGTCCCTTTGAACTTGCAGTCAAAGACTAGGTCCCTTAGAACCCGCAATCTAAGACTAGATCCCCTTAGAACCCGTAATCTAAGCCCAGGTTGTACTCTTACCCGTCAAAGTGTTATAAGGTCTTGTTTGAACCCGTAATCGAATTGGTTAGGTTGTTTGGTACCCGTAAACCAAGTGGAATGTTTGATAAGCACGCCTAAGCTTAGATAGTGTATTACTTCCCCGAAAAGGAAGTCGTGGATGTAGGAGGTCAATCTTTGAACCATAATAAAATACTATGTCCTTTATTTTCTGTATTTACATTCAGTTTCCTAACCAACTGACTAAGCATACAAACTGCATACAAACTGCACTTGCAGAAAAACTACACTAAGTTTTGGGAACTTGACCATCCCTGTTTTTTATTAAGGTTTCAGTTTTAGTAACGAGCTTAAATTTCCACCAATTTCCACAAACGCTAAACTCTTTGAAACCTCAGTTGGACAACACAACTGACCCACAATAAAAGAAGTCAGTTGTGCACCTAACTGTGTGATCAGCTCCAACTGACCATCTCAGTTATAGAGCAGCTCCAACTGACTTTTCCAGTTGTTGAGCGAACCGACTTGAGCAGTTAACTCAGTGAAAAATTTTTGAAAGCAAAAATTGCTGCTGGTGTATTCCTTCCCCCCCCATACACCAGATACTCGTTACTGGGACCATCAAGTGGTATCAAAGCAGTGGTTCAAAAGACTACTGACTCTGGTTCACAAGGTTTGAGTCGAGTAGATTTTTCTATGATCAATTGAACAAATTTTTCTAAAAACCTTTAGTGCATTCTGCTGTATATGTTCTTATTTTTCTCTTGTAGTGTGTATGAAACATGAACCCGACGTTACTTGGAAGCTTACTAGAGTTCTTCGTGGATGACTATCCTATGTGGAAGTTTTGCCTAAAGATGACATTGACTGCTAGACATCACAGGATGTGGGAGACTATTGAAAATGGTCCCATCCGCGTGACTCAGTCAGTAGTGGTCCTTTCAACCACTCCAGGAGAAGGAGAGATGATGATGAATGAAGAACTAGAAGGCACAAATGCGTACACAAATGCGTACACTAAGGAAGAAAGAGACATCGCATAGCTAGATGACATAGCAATGAGTGCCATCTCTTCCACTGTCAGCAAAGCCTACCTGTCGAAGATTATAAATTGCTCCACAGCAAAAGATATGTGGGAAGCCTTAGCTGCACTCTGTGAAGGCTCTGACGAGATAAAGGAGAACAAGTTCACCTTAGCTTGTCAAAATAGGAATGATCTCAGTTCGATGACAACTGAGAAGCTGTTCTCCAAGCTCAAGGCGAATGAATATGACATCCTTTAACTGAAGCAAAACAGGCTTCAGAATCCCGAACAGACAGAGCAAAGCTTAGCTGCCAAGCCAGTGGCACTTTATGCTGACTTAGGTAGATCTAAGTTCGCAAGACCCTCACGGTCTACTAACTCCTCAGCTAGGGATCGACCGAGCAGGTCTGAACTTCAGAAGGAGGTCGACAAAAAGACCAAACAACTCGAGGAGATGAACTCTAGGATTGAGATATATAGGAGGATCAATAGGAGCAGGTGGAACTCAACTAAACTCTCCTTAGGGAATCAAACCGAAGGATGCTTTGAATGCGGAAAGCTAGGACACTTCAAAGCAGACTGTCCTGATATCTCCAAGAAGGAAAAAGAAGCCCTCCGAGGAAAGGCCTAGGAGAAGAAAAAGGCCATGATCGTTGAGGATGATGTCGACGACACCGACGTATTCACAGAGTCAGAAGGAGAAGAAATTGATTCGCCATCAAGCACAACAGGAAAAGACCAATGCTTTATGGCATTGTCGGAAGAGTCAACTGATTACTTTATTAGGAGAGAGGAGAAAGAAATCCCTACGGTGTCTTTTTCTTGCTATTCCTACCGTTTTAGGCCACGAAATTGAACGATTGATTGATCGATCGACGGACGGTAGGCGTGGTGGTGCAAGCGCATATAGGCATAGTGTAGTGCCAGTGCAGGAGTGTAATCACAGGCCAAGTGGTATGACCCAATCCAGTTTCTTTTTCCCTTTACTTTAACTCTCCTACGGCTATTCAAAAGAGATCAAGAAATATCGTAAGAGTAAGATAAGAAGGTGTCTTCATTTAAGCAGCTGGACAGGAAAGAGTTGGTACACAGAAAGAAACTTCATTGGCTTTGGTCCAAGATAATAAAACCGCCAGTAAGAGTAATGTAAGCATGAGACTTTTTGGTAGTACCGGTGAACAAGATGGCCGCAGCGATGGAATCTGGGACGGAGGACTTGTAGTATCTCTCGAGATCTGGCAAAAGCGAAAGAACCCCTAACATAATTCGAATAGAGGCTGACGACTGAGCCCACTCTAGCCTCGCAGTGCAGGCCCCTGTGGTTGCGAGCTGGAGCTGCCATAGCTTATGGCTGGAGGGCCCCAGCAGAAAACAAAGTAAGGATAACGAGCGCTCCGCCCGCGAAGCGGATGGCAGGGGTAGCAGGCAAGTGCTTGGTAGGCCAACATCCTAGTGAACTGGGTGGGGCACACTAAGCAAGTATGATAAATTGGCTGCTCCGCTTTCTTAAAAGAAAGAACCACTACGGGAGGTCAAACCAAGGACCTATGGAAGTTGGGGCTCGTCCCCGGTCAATATTGGATCAAACAAAATAATAGAGGGCCGTAGCACTGACCCTTATTTGATTCAATACAATAAGGTAAAAGATCGTACAGTTCCCTACCGAGACAAACTCTCGACGGATCCTCGGCGCACTCGGCATACTAGGATGAAATAAGGAAAAGAAGAGCTCCAAAATAGGTCTGGGTGTTGGACAGCAGATGCTTCAGGCACATGACTCATCAGAGGAATCTTCTCATCGACATCAAGTTTCGAGAGGAAGGTATTGTTACCTTTGGTGATGACTCTCAGGGTAAAATCAAAGGATTTGGTACATTCGAAACTGTACTTGTTACTATAAAAAATGTTTCCTTGGTCAATGGATTGAAGCATAACTTTCTCTCCATAGGCCAACTCTGCGATAATGGTTTTTTAATGAAGTTTGATACATAGGGATACAGGGTGAAAGATGTCAAGACCAAAAAAATTTTCTTATATGGTAGACAATTTTCATCTGGTACACAGACTGGTCGAGTAGCTCACCAGAAACGTGTCTCGTATCCAAGTGCAACTTGGAGATAAGCTGGGTATGGCATAAGAGACTCAACAACCATAACTTCAAAACAATGAACAAGTTAGCTCGCAACAATATGCAGTTGGAATACCGGACTTGAAGCACAGTCCGATGCATCACTGCAGTGCATGTCAACTTGGAAAATTGGCATGAGCATCATTCCATCATAAAATGACGCCATCCACGGATCGAGTTCTGTAATTGTTCTGCAATTGATCCACATGGATCTTTTCGGTCCGGTCACCCCGAAGAGTCTGAGAGGAAATGAATGTACTCTCGTAGTCACTGATGACTATTCGAGATAAACCTGGGTGATCTTCATAGCGTACAAGAATGAGACGAGGGAAAAATTGCCTAAGATGATGGATAGACTTGCGAATCAATAAGGGAAATCCATTATCTTCATCAGATCTGATCGCGGAACTGAGTTCCTTAATGAAACCATCATTGAGTATTGCAAAAAGAAAGGCATAACTCAATAGACCTTAGCTGCAAGGACTCCACAGTAGAACGGAGTAACTGAGAGGAAAAATCGAACGCTGAAACATACCGCCACCTGCATGCTGACAAGCTCAGCCCTGCTAAAATGATTTATGGTTGAAGCAGTCAATACAGTGTGCTGCTAAAATGATAGGAAATAAACCTCAGGATATTGTCAGTTCATGGGAAGAAAATTGGTTTCCTGGTTTGCAAAGAAACAGGTGTGTGGCACCATCTCCTCAACTGAACTGGAGTACATGGCACCTGGAAGCTGCTGCATGCAAGTTCTCTGGCTAAAGCAACAACTGAGAGATTCTGAATTGGAGACAGGGCAAGTTCCTATCTTCTGTGACAACTCTAGTGTGCTATAGCAATCACGGTGAATGCAGTTCACCATTCCAGAACTAAGCACATCGACATCAGACATTACTTCATCCGTGATCATGTCGAAAAGAAGGACGTCATTATTGAGAAAATTCACACTAACATTCAGAGAGCTGATATTTTCACAGAGCCTTTGGTGGAAGCTAGATTCAAGATGATGTGTCAACTCCTTGGATCGCTCAACCTAACCAAAGAAGAAGCCATGAAGATGGAGATCACAAGTTGTAATACCCCAATCTTTTATAAGTCTTTAAGTTCATCTTGAATAAGTTTATATGCCTTGATAATGTGCTTTTATGTGATAAAAAATTTCGAGAAAAGAAATTTTCTTGTGAAATTACCAAAATGCCCTTGAGTGCTTTTTACGTGATTTTTCTCGTTTCGATTATCCGAATCAAATGTGTAATGAATTGATTGAGCATCATTATATGAGTTTGAGTTTGAGTTTGAATTTTGGAAAATTCTGAAAGTTTCATTATCTGATGAATAGTAACTTTTTCAGAATTTTCACTATTTATCGAGTTTTTTCGAATTTCTTCTAATAGTGCCTTTTGAGTATAATTTTTTTTACAATCTTTGAGGTATATATGAGAGTCGTTTGAGATGGTATGAGAAAGATTTGAACTATAAATTCAAGAACCCTAATATAAATAGTGATTTCCGAGATTTTATTCGTTTCTCAAAATTTTGATTTGAAAATTAGATTTCCGGAACCCTTGATTATTTGGTGAAGTATGAGAGTAAGTAGAGAGCCTTCCGACGTTGAGAAAGAGTCGTGGTGAGTTTTAAGTCATTTGAGAGTTAAAAGAAAAAGTAGGGTTGTTTTGCACCGGAAAACCTTTCTTTCTGGCGATTTATATCGCTATTTAAACCGAGTGCATCTCTCTTTCTCTCTATTTATTTTCTATCATACTCTCATCTCTCCCCACTCTCTCCCCACACGCTCTCTCTCATCCCTCCCCTACGCCGACATCACAACCTCACTTTCGTTCTCTCTCGTCGAACACATACACATATGCACACACCAACATTGCCATCCATTGAAGGAGCTTGAAGAAGTAAGAGTTGCATGGGAAATTCTGTCATTCATCCACCGATTTCTCAAGAGCAAGTAAGCTCGATCACCTCTTTTCTTTTGTGCATGGATTGAGCAAGAAAAATCTCCCATTTTCCCCTCTTTTTGGTTCGACCGAAGTGGTCAAGGGAAGGAAGAATTGTGTTGTTTGATCTTAGCTTTTACCCTTGAACTCTTAAGTTTTTTCATCCATGAAAAGAAGAAGATAAATCTTTGATCATAAAGTTCTAAAGAGTGCCGAAAATTTCTATAATTTTAGGGGTTTCATGCCTTGATTGTTATCATGAAATTGATGGTGGAATTGAGGTTTGTGAATTAATCTAAGAACATCTATTTGATTGATTAAGTGAGAAAAAAATTTCATCTATTTTATACTTGAAAAAGTCGAAGGTTTCGAGTAAAAATTTAGGAGTTTTTTTTGTGATGTTCTTGAAGATGAAATTGAGATGTTATTAATGAAATTGAGTATTTAGATGCATAATAATTTGATTGAATTGAAGAGCATGAATTGTTTGCTACTTTTCCTTGAAAAATTCGAACCATATGCATGAGAAAAGTTGATGGTTTTAGGTTGATTTTGATGAGTATCGTTGGAATTGAGTATTATATGATGATATGAGCATGTTTAAGTGAAAATTTAGGAAGAATGAATTTTATGCTAATTTTTCCCCAAATTTTCGATACATATATATGAGAAAATCTTTGATTTTTTATGTTGTGAGTTAGAATTGTTTATTTGGTTGATTGATAAGTGAAATTGAGTATATTAAGAGCTTAAGTTCAAGAGAAATCGAAGAAAGAAACTCGTTTGTTAAAAAATTGGAAAAATTCAAACTATATAGGCCTTAGAACTTGTGATTTTTGTAGTTCATGTGTTCTAAGTGCTAAATTGAATGAGGATTAGTGAAATTGAATTTATTTCAGGTAGAATAGAGCTTAGAATTATTAAAATCGGAAAAGTATAGAGAAAATCCTAAAATAATCGAAGGTTTTGAGCATAAAAAGAGGATTTTTAGTAATTGATCTCGTTTGATGAAATTGATTGAGAAATCGATCGATTGAAATTTTTATAAGTACGTTAGAACCTTGAATTTTTGAATTTGGGCAAGTTTGGCACTAAAGTCCAAAAATATCTAACCATATAGGATTTTTAAGTTGGGAATATTTTTATCTTGAGTTTAATTGAGTGATTTGATGCTAAATTCATGAAATTGAATTTATTTTAAGCATGTTAGAGCTTTAAATTGTTAAAATCGAGCATGTATATATATAGATATGAAAATTTCGAAGTTTAAGAAGAAATGAAGCATGATACTTTGTGTTCTTGACTTTGTTTGATGAATTTGATGATTAGATAATAAAATTGGAGTAAAAATAACTAAGTTAGCTTCTTAAATTTCTTGAATCGAAGTTTGTATGCAAAAGTTATAAGAATGGAAAATCAAGATTTTCATAAGTTAAAAGTGAAATTAAGTAAAATTGATCGAGTAATTGATCAATTGGAATTATTTTGAGTCAATCTGTCAAGTTTGAGAATTTTTCGAGCATGTGCACGTTTTACGAGAATTCCTTGATTTATTTTGAGAATAACGAAACTGTTTTATTTTGAGATATTTTGTCTAACGTTTCGGATTTTGAATTTGATTTCATAATAGAATTCCTTGATTTATTTTAAGAATAACGAAACTGTTTTCGTTAAAATTCGAAGAATTAAATTTTTGAGTTAAAAGTCGAGCAGTAATTAGTCAACATGAGACTGTGTTTGAGACATGAATAAAATTCTGAGTTGATATTCGTTTTTGTGTGAATTTATTTGATTGTCTGGAATTTTTCTAGAATATTCTGAGATATTTAGAAAATTTTTTTCTTTTTCCGTCTATTTATCGAAGTCAGTCGTTTACCTATCTGTGAATGTCTGATTGTAATGCCCCGAAAATTCCTTACGTTCTTAAAATTTTAAAGTTAATTAAATAAATGGCTTTGCACACCTAAGTTTACAATTTTTGAATTCTAAGACTAACGGTCGAATCCGTTATTAAAAATAAATTACAGAAGTCAGCTAGACGACTACTGTATTTAGGGTTAGCGCGTACGAAAAGTTTTTAGTTCGTAAACTCAGAACGGAAAACCGTCTATTTTTTTACGTTTACGAAATCGCGATACGAGCACGCCCGAGAAAGTTCATTTTTATGTTTTTTCGGACGAAACTCGGACTTGTCGTCCCGAGTTTTTGTCAAAATAATTTTTGTAAATTTATTTTCCAATTAAGTTCATACGTTAGAATTTAAGGTCAAATCAAATCGCGACGATTTTGTACCGAGCAACGTTTTTTGTCGTTCGTTTTTCTGTAACGTCGGATCGCGCCGGAAAAACCCGTAACCCTTCTAAAAATTCTGCATGCAGCCGTTTTTTTATTTTTTTATTTTTTTTATTTTAGTGGGGAACATGCATGTAGACATTGTTTAATCAAGTGACGCCTTAAACTTCACTTTTCATTTTTTCAACCTTTTCATCATAGCAAATGTCTTAAACAAACAAAACAACCTATTTTTCCTCCCACCTCTCTCTCTCTCTCGGCTGCACTCTCTCTTTTTCTCTCTCAAATTTTGTTCTTCACCATTGTTGAAAGCTTCAAGGTTTCAAACAAGGATTCCATCTTAGATCATCATCCAACCATTGAATCATCTAACTCCTTTTACTAATATTCAAGGTAATGATCTCCTCTTTAATTCTATCCAACCATCTTCTTCTTCTTTTATTTTTTTCTTCTTTGATCGAAAATTTGTGTAATGGAATGGATGTTTTGATCTTGGAATAATGAAATTAGATGTATTAGATTGGATAATTAGGGATTAAAATGGAACAAAAATAAGAACCCTAATATCTATGTTAGTACCGAAATTTTAGGGCATGTTTGTAGGATTTTTTTTTTAATTTTCTTCATTTGATGATATAAGAGGTTGATTAGCAAATAAATGTAGTTAATTGGGGAAGAAAATCACCCCCTTAACATCTTTATAAAAACCGAAAGTTATAGGATAATTAGGAGTTTCCACATGTTTGATTTAAGTGATGATTTGTTGGTTGAAATATGTTGCAAATAATGTTAGTTGATTATAGAATTTAATTGAGAATTTTCTAAAAATGTTTAATGAAACATAAGAGATAAAGATCACTTTATAAGTTGAGTTATAATGATGTTATGATATGTTTGCATGCATGAAAATGATTCACGTTAGACGTAGTTTAACGTCGTAAAATTTGAATAGAATCCGAGAACCTTTGAAAAACGCGTAAGAGACGAACATTTAGTCGTAACTAATAATTGAGAAGTCGGATGGGAAGTCTAATTTGATATTATTGTTTATGATGGAATTTAGAACAACTTTCTAGTTGACGTCATAAGCTTTCGAGTTGATATAATATGGTCTATAGTTATAGTCGAGAACTAGAACGCGTTTGAAATTTTTGTTGGTTTAGTACTTGTTAGTTGAAATCCGACGTATAGAACGTCGTGCTTTTGAGCGAGTTTTGAGAAGGAGTTTGTCACGTATGGAAGTACGTGATGACTGCCTTGAGAGTCCAGTTTCTAAAAAAATTGAATACAAGAGCTTAGAACGAACCTAAGACGTTATACATCGAACCTATCAAGCAATTAGGGTTTTCACGGCAGTTTTGCGACCCTCGCCGGAAACTGTAATAACTTCCAGCTCGTTTATCGAACTTGTAATCCGTAAATTGGAGCGCGATCTAGACATCCTAAACTTTCTAATGTTACAGGGCTAATCCCCTGTTTCCAAATCCTCTGTTCTGGACAGCCTCCAGAGTTACTAGACTGCGCAGTAAAAATTCAGTTTCTTGTTTTCTAAGTTGTTTAGTTCGCAACTTAGTTTCTTTCGATCGTTTAAGCCATTTTATCTAACGAATATCTCCCTACTGACCCTAGAGTCAAGTATAGGACCTTGAGTGATGAAAACCAGTCGAGATCTTATCTCTTATCCTTTCATTAAAGAAGTAATAAACGAGAAATTTCATAAATCGTTCAATGAACTAAAACGTAAATCGCCTAAGTTGATTCTTTCCAACTTAGTTTCTTATAATCTTTAAAGTCGTATTAAGATATCGACTACCTTCTCTACTGACCCGAGAGTCGAGTATGAGATCTTCCGAGTTCTAAACGAGATTGGTACGAGTCTCGTTTCCCGTTTAAGTAAAACGAATCTAATAAGCGTGCAAATGCCTAAAGAATGAAACAACTAAAACCTCTTCGATTCTCTTTAATCGATTATCTTTTACAACCCGTTTTTAAGTATGTTTATTTTACGATGAAGGAGGAAGCCAACTGTAGAGAAAGGACAGAAGATCCGAAGTTGGAAGTTTTGCTTTAAGTTCTGTAAATCAAGGTGGGCTTTTATATACAAATAAAACGAGCAATGCTCGGAAAATCTTTCTTTATCGCTTTGATATCTGTGTTTTCAAAATGATATTATGGCATGAACTGTTTTATGTTTTATGTGAGTTCTCTTGCACCTATCTGAGTTAACATTCGTGTTTTTCAAATTTAGAGTTAGTCTAATTAGATTAACTAACGATCGGCTCTGAGTTAGCTGCTAAGTGCTTTCCAGAGTTAGTGCACTTTGTAACCTGTGGTGTATGTGATATCTTGTTGAGGGGTACCAGCCACGGTGAATTAGAATTGGTCAAGATTGAACGTAACATTAGTCAGAAAATGCTCGCGCGAGTGATTTATGAGAAAAAGACAGAAAATGTTTAGTAGACACAGATTCTTTCAATAAAACTCTGATGTGCTACGCTTATGAAATGCCATATTTATCTATATTTATGATTATGATTTCGGCATCGTGCCCACTAAGTACGTTTGTACTTAGCCCTGCTTTGTTTTCTAAATATGCAGGTTGAAGCGACGGTGAGCGGCGACGGTTGATGTTGAGTTAAAGGGTAGGATGTTTAGTTAGAACCCTTCCGCTGCCAAACTCTGAATTTCTTTTTGAGATGTACCTTTTGAACAATACTCTGTAGTCTAAGTCTGTAAATATGAACTTAGCTTCTTTTTGTACTTTTGTCGAGTAATCCTTAGGGATTAACTCTTTCTTATTTATATTCAAAGTCTTGTTCATGGTTTATCGATGTTTTATCAAGTATGTTTAGTCAATTAGCCCCCTTTTTCCCCGCTTCTTTAATCCAACCCCAGTCGCACCCCGACTTCTATCGTCCCTCGGGATTTGGGGCTGTGACACTGATTCTCGATGTGAAAGTCTGAATGTGAATGATTTGTGATTTATGTAGTCGAGAGTTAATGTAGTAATTTTCTGAGTTCATTTGACTCAAGAAATCGAGAAATATGAAGTTTATGTCGTGAATAGTAAATTCTCGATTTTCATGATTTGTTTAAGTTTTAATTTGTTTGATGTTATCTAGTTAAGTGCCCGAGTCTGAAAGTGTGTTGGTTTAGTACTTGGGTAGAGTAGAGAAACCGAAAAAGATAGAGTTAGGTGAGCCGAGATAAGTTAAGAAATGCAAGTCAAGGAGATGTCTTTCAGCCGAGCATTAGAACTCGTTTCGTTTTTTGAGAAAGTAGACTCGTCCTTATAAGATGTTATTCTTGAAGGAACAAGTGGGACCGAGAAGTAAAGGAAGAAGAAGAAGGAAGCTACCCCGACTAAACCTATTCAGTCAGGTGGGCTTTATAAACCGAGAATTATTGAATGTTATTACTTAATGATTATTACGTGAGTTTTTAAATAAATTGACTTGTCATTTTATCTGAGTTTTGGTATGTTTGATCATTTACTTTAGTTATTATCCAGTGTGAGACAGGAACACATGTGTTGTTATTTGAATTATGTGAGGTGACTGTAAGCCTTGCTTCGGTTAGGCCAGTCATAGTGTTTGAGAAGGAGGCCTACTTTTCGACTCAGAGATGATGTGGTAGATTGATTCATACCTTCCCTATTATTACATATGTTGACTGTGCAGTGGTTTCAAGAAAAGAAAATGTGGTAGATGATGTAGAAGCAAGAACAAGTATGTGGTGGATGGAAATTTCAACGTGTTGTTTAACTGTTTAAAGTGTGCTTAATTCGTTTAAAATCGTATAGGATGGACGACGAGAGAAATCGAGCGATGATGCAGGAGTACCTACATATTAGAAGGTCATATCACGAGACCCTCGCCGAATTTCTTGCGCGCTACCATAAGATTTGGGAAACGGTGAAGTATCTCGACGTCAGTGCTCTTGATGGGATGGTACATCTGATTCATGCCCTTCCTCAAGAGTGGCGTGATTGGGCAGCCTCCCTAGTTCCGAGTCACGTTGGACGCCGCTATCTGGATGTCTATCTGCATGGCGATTGCAACGGTTTTATCACTACTATCTCTGGCCAATTCATCGAGCATGGTTCTCCGCCTATTGGACCCTTTGACCCTGTTATTCCAGCCGAGCTGAACGACATTGCTCTTGAGCCTCAGCCTTAGGACGTCTTACAGTGTCCCCTCTCTGCCTCGCCCTGTGCCGAGAGCCGCCTTTCAGTACAGCTCGTACTCGGGAGATGTGCTCCATATTCGCTCCTTTGATCCCTTTGCCTCGTCTAGTTCAATTGCAACTCAGCCAGATGGTTTGTATGACCCCTTTAGAGCTCGACCTCTTTCGCACGACCAGCCTAAGCAGTTAAGGCACTGAGACTGCACTCCTTCTCCAGTGCTGTCAGCAGCTGAACCTTCTAGGCTGAGACGTGTAGGCATCGATGACGAGCCCTCAGAGGACCTAGTAGTCGATGCTACCATGGGCAACGGTTATCTCTAGACATTGTCGAGTGAACGTTTCTCCTTTCTGTACTTGCCTTCCGAGACTCTGACAGTGAGGTTCGACCAGGCACTTGAGCGAGAGATCAACAACATAGTTAGTACGTACCTTCATCACGACAACAGCAAGGAGAATCCCCAGTGGGATGTGTTTGAGTTAGAGCATGTCAATGTCCGTTTCAAGGACGAGCAGACCGGAGATATGACGAACCCGTGGGATGTCCCAGGGCATACCTACGGCGACTTCTTGGAGGCACTGGCAGCAGTAGAGAGTCAAGCCAGTGAGGAGGAGGATCTAGAAGAGGATCTGGAGGAGGATCCAGAGAAGGACCCTGAGGAGGAGCAGAGAGATGATGATAACCTGAGCGATGATGGTTCTCACGCTTAGGGTTTAGTTCGAGAAAGCCGTGGAAAGTTTCAAACAATATTTATTTTTCTGTCAAGAGTTGAACTCTTTTTAAATTTCTAGAGTGATGTAAATTATATAACTTGATGCATAGATATCTAGTAGAGCCGGACGCGAAGTAGTAGCTCGTGTCTAGTGCGTTTTGAGATATAGAACGTCTTGTTGACGTGTAGGGAAATTTTCTGCTGTGAATATTTATCCCTTATTTTGGTTTAAGTCATCATATAAGGCCATCATTCCGATGATATGAAAAAGGCCGTTAGGCTGTTAAAATCAACTTTGAGTCTCTAAATTGTTTCAAGTACTTTGAGAGCTATTTATCCTTGAATTATAAGTGAGTAAAGAAAAGAGAGTCGGGTTATCAAGTGAGTTATTATCTGAGTTATTATGAGAATGAATTCTTGAGTGAATTAATTTCTCTTATGTGACAATGTTTGAGTAGATGATAAGATAAAATATTGAGCATGATATTTCATGGTGATATATGATTGATGAATGAATCATTTGCTTGAAAATTTCTCCCTATGTACTGATAAGTATCGATTGAGAATCATATCCTTCTTGAGAGGAAAAATTACAAAAGTTGAGAAAATTTCGAGTGAGCTTAGTCCGTTTTTCCAAGTTTCCTAATTTCTAGCATTTATTTTAGAATGCCTCCGAGAAGAAGAAATGCGAGAGCCAAGCGAAACGAAGAAGAAGAGCAACGGAACCAGACCCCATCTCTTGAAAACGAAAGACAAATCGAAGAAATTTTCTTCGCCAAAACTCGCCGACCTTTGATGGTAAAAGCAGTTAAGCAGAAACTGAGGACTGGATTCGTTCTCTCGAACAAATTTTCAAGTTTCTTCATTATGCAGATCACGACGTCTCGAGTGCATCACGTATCAGCTTAAAGGATCCGCCTATTACTGGTGGGAAGCCCGACAAAGAACATGTTTGCTAGAGGAATGAGAGAATCTGATGTGAGAATAGTTCAAAGAAGCCCTGTTTGAGAAGTACGAACCCAGAAGTTATCGGAAGCAGAAAGCTAATGAATTCGCGAATTTAAGACAAGGAAAGAAGACAGTAGCTGAGTACGACTGTAAGTTAGCTCGTTTTGTGCTCGACAAAGTAGACACCTATAAAAAAGATGTGTGAGCAGTTTCGAGCAGATTTGAGGCAAGACATTTGTTTAGTTCTTGCAAGTAAGAGCGGTCAGAGAAAGGATCGCATTGTTCGGCGACCCCTTAATTTCCAGGTCAGATGATGGCAGCTGTAACCCCGCAACCCTCTTAGCACGGCCCGAGCACAAAAAAAAGGAAAATGGAGTGGTGGAAGCCACCCAAGCAAGAAGCCGTGGCAAGGAGTGGGACAGCAACAACACCAGCATGCTCAGAAAGCGAAACCCCAGCATGGCAATCAGAGCAGCGCATCTTTCGGACCCCAAGGACTCCCTCCATGTTTGAAATGAGGCAGGATACATCAAGGCATCTGCAAGGCAGGAAGGAATGTGTGTTACACTTGTGGTCAACCTGGACATTTCTCGGACCAGTGCCCAAGTAAACAACAAGGAACGAGTAGTGAAAGATCGAATCAATACCAGTCTTTGCAGATAAGCTATGGAAGGAGCCCCACAGCTAAAGCATCCCCAAGGTCAGTGCAAACTGTAGCAGCAAAAGTAGCAGCCCCTCTGCAGGAGTCGCCGCACTATCAGAGGGTGTTCACAATCGAGTAGAAAGCTGGAGTTAAAGACCAGGCAAATCTCGCAGGTATGGAAAAGCTTAAAGGTGTTCTTGTTATCATTTTGTTTAATACTGGTGTGTCGCATTTGTTTATAGCTAGTGCTTGCATAGAAACCCTTGGCTTAGATGTAGAAGAGTCGAATGAGGAGCTTAGGGTGTCAACCCTTTGGGTAGATTTGCGTTAGTTTCGTACGTTTGCTCAAATCTAGAATTTAAGTTCAGAAATCGTAAGCTATCCACAAAATCCTTGAATCTAATCCAGATGTGGAATGTGGATATAATCTTAGGAATGGATTGGTTAACTGAGAAATTCGCGACGATTCGATTGCGATCAAAAGCAGATTTCATTTCAAACTCCTAGAGAAGAGCCGACCATAGTTAATGGAATTGAGAAGAGAAAGAAGAAGAGTATGCCGATTCTCTCGGCTATGAAAGCAGGGAAGCTGATGAGAAGAAAGGATACGAAGGCGTATCTGATTCACCTAAATAAAGATAAAGAGCAAGATCCGAGCATTGATGATGTAGCAGTGATGAAAGAGTATAAAGACGTGTTTTCAGAAGTTTTACCAGGTTTGCCTCCCGACAGGCAATTGGAGTTTGTAATTGATCTTGAGCCCAGATCAACGCCGATTTCAAAAGCTCCTACACAATGGCCCCGAAAGAACTTAAAGAATTGAAGATTCAGTTGCAAAAGCTGTTAGATTTGGATTTTATCTGACCAAGTATCTCTCCTTGGGGAGCACTGATTCTATTTGTGAAGAAGAAAGGCGGTAGCCTGAGAATGTGCATTAACTACCGAGAGCTCAACAAGATTATGCTTAAGAACAAGTGTCCTTGAGTTTCAAGTCTTAATTGAAAAAAGTCAAATCTTGAGTGGTGGTTCACCATTACTACTCACTTGTTCCTCTCAAAGGGAACTACGATCTTTGATAAACACTTATTTTGCATGGTTTAAGTCATTTTGAATGCACACTTTGTCGGAAATTATATTTAAATGTGACGTTATTCCTTTCTAAATTCGCTATTTATATTTATCTAAATTATAACCTTTTTCCGAATTTAGAAATAATATTTATCATTTTATTAACATATATTAACAACAGTGCACATATTACTTCAACCATTAAATAAATTTCACATGATTAGTGAAAAGCTACTTGCACCGATTTTTTTACATGGTTGCATATTTTTCATGTTTAAAATTCTATTAAAACAAAAAAATTGATAGATACTAAATTTATATATACTGCTCCCTCTATTCACGAAATGGTTGTCACTTTCGTTATTTAAATTTGTGTACGAAATAGTTGTCACTTTTGCTATTTCACTCACGTTTATTTTGGACCCTTGCTAGTTACTCCACTCACAATAATACTGACTATTACTATCTACTACTAACTACTATCTTCTTTAAATCTGTGCCGTCTTTATATTGAGTAATAGATTTTATTTTATAATTTTGGAGCCCCTCATCTTTGGGTGCCTATTGGCTTTATAAAAGGGTCGGGCCTGAGTTAGCCAGATCATTACGATTGCTTGTAAGCATACATGACTGACAAGAAAAGGCAATCGACTTATCAATTAATTGATTGAGCAGCTTTGGACCGAAACATAATTTTTCTTTTTATTTAATTAAAATGTAATGTTTTATTTTATTTAATTAAAACGTAATGTTTCTTATTATTTCAACTAATGAGAATTTTTTTTAATAAATATATTGTAAAAATAATTTTCAGTATAACATAATTGAGGTTATATAGATTTATTAAATAAATAAATGCACGAAAAAATATTTGGGATGTTCGGTGAATGCATGTCTGATTTACTACTATTTGTGTGCCACAATTTATATTTTTCATTAAAGGAAGTAATTCCTTTGGAGATTATTAAAGTACTATTTTTTTTTCCAAGAGATAAAGCAACTGGATAGGCACAGGAAAAAAACCTCCTATTTCTCAATGACGTATGTTTCTCATCTGAAGGGTTATGACGCCTCTCAGAAGGGTTACGTCCCTTCTAAATTGACATTGCAACTAGGCCGCAACTGTTCACCAGGGGGAGGGGCCCTTATAAATTGTAATACCCCAGAATTTCCGTACAGTCTTAAAAATTTAAAGTTAATAATAAAAATGGCTTTGCACGCTACGATTCTGAATTCTAAAACCAACCGTGAAATCTGTTTCCGAAAATAAATTACGGAAGTCAGTTAGATGACTTTTGTATTTAGGGTTATCGCGTACAAAAACTTTTTAGTTCTAGAACTCAGAACGGAAAACCGTCTGATTTTTACATTCGCGAAATCGCGATACGAACTCACCCGAGAAAGTTCGCTTTTTTTTAATTTTCCGGACGAAACTCGGACTGTGATGACCCGAGTTTTTGTCGGAATTAAGTTTTTAAATATTACTTTCCGAATAAGTTAAATACGTTAGAATTTTTGGTCGAATCAGAATTTGACGATTTTGTGCCGAGCTACGTTTTTCGTCTTTCGATTTTCGTAGCGTCGTATCGCGCCGGAAAAACGCGTATTTTTCTCTTTTCTTCCCTCTTGACCGACTTTACCCTCTCTCTCTAAGCTAGATATTTCATTTTTATCTAGTATTAAGGTTATGACTAATGTCCTTTTAATTTTTAACTTTACACCTAAGTGTTAGATATTATTTCCTACATTAGTCATCACCATCCTCATAACCCTCCCTCCCCATTTTCGGTACACACACTCATCACCCTCTCTCCCATTTTTCTTCATTTCACCATTGTTGGATCCTCAAGTTCTTGGAGCATGAAATCATCACAAGTCATTAATCCTCCATCAAATCTTCTAACTTCCTTTAGTAAACTTCAAGGTAATCTCCTCCTCTACACTTCTATCCAATTGGATTCCATTTCTTTTAATTTTCTCATGTTGATCGAAAATTAGGATGATGTAATTAGATGTTTTGATCTTTAATTAGTGTAATAGGATGGATTAGATATGAATTCTATGATTAAAATTGAAAGAAAATCAAGAACCCTATTTTCTACTTAATACCGAAAATTTGGGGCTTTGGAGTAGGATGATTGGATTCTTCAATTAGTTGGATAATTATGTTTAGGAGATGTTCAATTGATGATTAAAACAAAAAGAAATCAAAACCCCTATGAATTTGATGATGACCGAGTTTAGACTTAGGGTTTGAGGATGGTTTTTCAAATTAGTGATGTAATGAGACTTGAAATTGGTTAGATTGATGTGTAGTAGTTGGATAAATGGATTAATGTTGTTAATTGATGAAGAAAACCATTTCCCCTAATTATTTGTTAATACCGAAATTTTGTAGAAATTGGGGGTTTTCATGTAGCTTGATTTAGATGATGATATGTTGATGAATTAATGTTTCTAATGACATTAGATGATGTTGGGAATTAAATGAGAATTTTCTAAAAATATTAATGAAATTGTAAGAGACAAAGAATTGGATTTAAGTTGAGTTTAAGTAATGATTATGAGGTGATGATGTATATAATACTGAATCTCGTTAGATGATGATTGATGACGTAGAATTTGAATGAATTCCGATAACTTTTGAAATCTTGTAAGAGACGAACTAGTGATCATAAATAATAATCGAGAAGTCGAGTAAGGATTCTAACTTGATAATAATGATTATAATGGACTAAGAAACGACTTTGTAGTTGACGACATGAGCATCCGGAATATTATAATATGAGTTGTAGTTATAGTCGAGAACTAGAAACGAGAAATGTTAACTTGATTTTGGTTTAGTAAATGGTAGTTGAAACGACGAGGTGTAATCGTCGTGGTTATAAACGAGTTTTGAAAAGGAGTCCTTCACGTACGGGAGTACGTGTTGACTACCTTGAGAGTGAAGTTTCGTGAGAAATCGAGTACGAGAGCTTAGAACGAATTTAGGAAGATATACGTCGATTCTATCGAGCAACTAGGGTTAGCCGCGGCAGTTTTGTGACCCTTCCCGGAAACTGTAATATCTTTTAGCTCGTTTATCGGATTTGAGATCCGTAAATTGGAGCGCAAACTAGACTTTCCAAGCTTTCTAACGGTACACGTTTCATCCGCTGTTTCCAATTCCTCTGTTCTGGGCAGTCCCCAGAACTACTGCTTTGCGCAGTGAAATTTCAGAAGATGTTTTCCTAAGTTGTTTTCTTCGCAACTTAGTTTCGTTCGATCTTTTAAGCCATAATAAGTTAACGACTATCTTCTCTACTGACCTAAGAGTCGAGTATGAGACCTTTCAAGTTCTAAATGAGATTTGTTCAAGTTTCGTTCCCGTTTAATTAAAATGAAACTAGTAGCGTGCAAATGCCTAAAGAAACAAAACGACTAAAACGTAATTCGAATTTCAATATTCTATTATCTTTTACGACCGAATGTTAAAGTGTGATTATTTTACGATGAAGGAGGAAGCCAGCACTAAGGGAAGGACAGAAGAATAGAAGAACGAGAACCTGTTTAGTAGTTTTGTATCATCGAGGTGGGCTTTTATATATAAAACAAAACGAGCAATGCTCGAAAACCTTTCTTTATCGCTTTGATATCTGTGTTTTCAAAGTGATAATTATGGCATGAACTGTTTTATGTTTTATGTGAGTTCTCTTGTACCTATCTGAGTTAACATTCGTGTTTTCTAGATTTATGAGTTAATCAAAATAGGTTAACTAACGATCGGCTCTGAGTTAGCTATTAAGTGCTTTCCAGAGTTAGTGCACTTTGTAACCTGTGGTGTATGTGGTATCCTGTTGAGGGGTAACCAGCCACGGTGAATGAGAATTGGTCAAGATTTGAACGTAACATACCAGAAAATGCTCGGCCGAGTAAATTGTGAAAATGAGTCAGAAATTGTTTTAGTAGACACGGGCTAATTTTAAATAAAACCCCCGATGTGCTACAAATTATGAAATGCCAGATTATCTCTACTTATGATTATGTTTTCGGCATCGTACCCACTAAGTACTTTCGTACTTAGCCCTGCATGTGTTTATAGATGTGCAGGTTGAAGCGACGAGAGCGGCGGTCGTTGAAGTTTAGTCGAGTTGAGAAGTTAGAATTGCTTTAGCTATGACCTACTTTCCGCTGCAAAACTCTAGTCTCTTTTTGAGGATATGTACATTAAACAAATCACTGTAGTTTAAGTCTGTAATCTTTAACTTAGATGCTTTCGAGTACTTTTGTCGAGTAATCCTTCGTGATTAACTCTTCCTTTTGATAAGTAAAGTCTTGTTCATTGAATGTATGATGTCTTTTATGTATGTTTAATTAGTCAGCCCCCTTCTTCCCCGCTTCTTTAATCCAATCTCAGTCGCACCCCGGCTTCTGCCGTCCCTCGGGATTTGGGGTCGTGACATAAATAAAGTACTTGGCAGATGCTGAAATATACGAAAGAAAAGATATTGAAGTACAGTATCAATCACAAGGCAATGGACAATGTGCACGTCCAAAGAATTCTTTCCGAGTACTGGACCCAAAGAGAGAAGACGGCGCTGGTCAATGCTATGTACAACCACATTTGGAGGATAGACTGGTCAAACAAGAAGGTTGTGAACAACCAGTTGCCTTTGATTGCAGAAGAAGTATTTATTGACAACAGTGGTCGGCCAAAGAAGTTGGGGTGCGATATTGTCAACAAGATAATGGAGTTGAAAATGCGTCTATGCTTGTTCCAAGCATGGCTATAGTTCCCCAGTGTGTCGTCGGGCTGGGGATACATGATCGTAGTGAGTGACGAATATTTCCTTTCTTTTTGAATTGGAAATGTAATAATTTATAATGTTTTTTTACTGTAAATGTCATGCTATTTTCGTCCGAAATTCCGAAAAGGTGGAGACATAAGAATGTCGTCACCGGTGGAAATATGTAGTTGGTTGTTATGTTAAATAGGAGATCACAATATAACAAATTAACCGGTATGCAGGAGCACTACTTATTCCGCAGGGTCCGCAAAGTAGGAGAGCCAATGGTGGACAAGCTCGATTTGCTTTCCAATCATGAACTCAGAGATGTTGATCTCCAATGGATATACGACGCGTAGTTGGCTTCGAATCTAACTGTAATAGACTAGAACATTTAAATTAATATATGTTGAATGACGGTTTTCGATGATTTTGATGGTAATTTGGTTTTAAATTCCTGCAACTCATTTATAATTGGCAGTGATGTTTTATGCATGAGTATTCTTCCATGGAGAAATAGTCCTTATTTTTGGAATCACAGACTTATAGCGTGTCTCTATTGTTCTGTTCCAAATTTTCATAGTAATTATTATGTGTTTCACGTTAACTAGTTGATTTTGTGTTATATATATTGGTTTTAAAATTGCCTATTGAACAATAAATATATGTTGTGATATTTAAATTCTAGTCTTTTTAATATATATATATATATATATATATATATATATATATATGGGATGTTATAATACAAAAATATCCTTAAATAGAAATTAATCTCAACAATAGGTTTAAAAGATTGGAAGGTGATAATTCAAAATTAATATTTAATTACTGTGTTTATTATTGGAAGGGTTATATTTTAAAAATACCCATTTATACGATTTAGAAGATATATAATTAATTATCCTTGCAAGATTTAAGGAGAAAAAATCATATCAATTAACAAATTGTTTAAATAAAAATTTGAACACTTATTCATATTAAACTTCTTATTTGGCATACATTTAATTATTAGATTTCAAAATGGAATTATTTCATTAATTATATATTTATATTATTTCTGTCTAGGTAATGTAATAGTATTTACTATTTTTAATGCTTATTATTTATTGTTTAGTTTACTTAATCTTA